>JAKWJA010002491.1:16426480-17626480 GCA_027704765.1 Solanum habrochaites
TAGAAGGGTTTACAATACTACCCAATACATATCATTCGCTATTAAGAGTTTACTACGAATAGCATAAAAACCATAACCTACCTCCACCGAAGAATTCGTGATCAAGCAAGCTAATCTTCAAAGTCTTTGCTTTCCTCTTCGTTCTTCTCTTTCTCTCATTCGTTTCTCTCTCACTCTCTCTCTCTCTCTCTCTGTTCTTTCTATTTTTCTTATTCAAAACCCTTTTTCTTTTACCCTAATAATCATATAATTAAGTATAAAAGATGTATAAAATAACCCACTAATTAATTTAAGGTTATCTCCTTTAACCCTCAAGAAATTGGATTATTAATATTCAACCACTAACTTTATAATTATAAGCAGGAATAGTCCAAAACGCCCCTTAAAACATTTAACAGAAATCCGACCCAGCCTGGGATTACGCAGTCTGTGACGGGCCGTCGTGCCTGCGATGGTCCGTCCTGCTGCTTCCGTCACAGAGTTCAGAGACCAGATTTCAGTAAAAGGTCTGTGACGGCCCGTCATGCATGAGACGGTCCGTCCTGCCACCCCGTCGTGACGTTCAGAGAGTCGATCTCAGTACCTAAATTTTTAGATTCTAAGTGTTTTGGAACGAGACCCCCACGACGGTCCGTCGTGCCCATGACGGTTTGTCGTGGAATCCGTCGACTCAGCCAGTTTTTCTAGAAATAAAATCTGCTGCTCAAACGACTAAAAGGTCGTTACAATAGATAAAGTAAGTTGTGCAGTTTAGTAATTTCTCCAATTATCAATCGCAAATATTAGCCCACTATCCCCAAACAAAAAAAAACAAATAAAATGGCATCTCACATAAATATAAAATTAAATAATGTGCATTTATTATGTTGTAATGTTTGTAATTGAAAAACTAGTATATATATATATATATATATATATATATATACTTATCAAAAGTCAATTTGACTAATTTTTAAAGGTAAATTAGATCACATTAATTTGATATTTTAAACAAAAAGATTAGATATTTTAAAACTATATGAAAAATACTAAAAATTACAATTTTTTGCATATTAATATGATGAAAGAATACATCTTAAAATGTTAGTCAAAATTTTTATAGTTTGACTCTAAAAATAGAAACCATGACAAACAATACCGAACGAAGGAAGTAATTATTTTCTTAACAAATATGTTAATTCAAAAGTAAACAAGTAATATAATAGCCTAAAAAAAATATAACAAACTTTTACGGTTCCTTGTAACCATGTGCAACCAATTTAGGGGGTTACAATAAATATATACACTCTTTGAAATTCAATCATATCTATACCAATTTAGGGGGTAACCTCAGTAGTTGAATTTTGGTGCAGTTAGGTGAGTGAAGGAGTTGATTAGCATTATATATATGTAGTAGCTTACCAAGAAAAGAAGTGCAAGAGAAACAACTATCTACACTTCAAAGTGGAGTAGAATAGGTGAAGTCTCATGTAAATAGTGATGATAGAATAAATAAAATCTCATATAAAAATAAATGAGGAAGGGACAAGTGTTGTAAGTAATCTTGGTTCATCCAAGTTAAGAAAAACAAGGAAAATAACGCAAGTAAAAAACACCACAAACTCAACCCACACATGATTTTGAAAAAAATGATTGTTTTTCAAGTGGAAAGAGCAAGTAGAAACAGTTGAGTTGGTTGTGTGCGCGCATGTGTTGAGCTGAGTAATTTTCTTTCCTTTCTAATTTTCACATTTAATATGTTGCATGCATGCATGATTTTGTGAAGACAAGTGTGAACTTGAAGTTTCTGACATGCCATTGGAGAGATTAAATGGTTTGTATTAAATTAATACTCAATTTACATATGAAGGCTAACAAAATCAATACTATTAATTAGAATGTATATGGTGGCAAAGATATAGTTAAGTGAAAAATATTGTAAGACTTTTGTGTATGGCAATATTATACTTTATCCCTTATTTAGAAGTGGGACTTGGGTTGGGACTAACACAACTTTAAAAATTGATACCAAAAGCATTTCAAGTTACACTATAACATGGCATTAATTTTTTGTACCTTTAGCATTAGGTGTTTGTACCTTTTTACAACTATGCATTCATTTCTTTATCCTTTCCCATGCAACACGTGTAATTGCACCGTCTTTTCATCAAAGCACGTGTATCATTGAATAAAATAAGCATACATCTCACTACCATCCTTCAAAGATTGAAATTGGGTCTCACTTCTTCGAAGCTTCAGATTCAAAGGTATATGGATTCTCCTATTCTCTTCTATCGAATTTTTTCACTCTGTTTTACACTTCAATTTTGATGTTTTTAACAGAATATGCATTCTCTATTTCCTATTGCATTTGATTATAAATGAATTTATTTATTCATAGATTTTAAATTTAATAATTGAATATCTTATTGAATTTAGAAAATCCGACAAAGTAGACAAGCTGAGTTTGGTCTCAAAGGGATTACTTTCCACAACATGGAATAGAATATGTACTTTTTCTGATACCTCATCTCATTACATGGTGTAATGATGTTGTCTTTTGGTTTCATTTTAATGTCTACGGGCATCAAAATTTTTGTTGGGTAGGAAATATCGACATTATGTATTTTAATTCTATAATTGTTTTTGGTTTTTGTTTCAATTTTTGCTTAATTTAGGATTTATACCACTTAGGTTAGAGAACATCATAGAAATAACCTCTCTGCGTCTTAATGTAAGGGTAAAACTACTAACATGAGTTGTGGTAACGGGTGGAAGTTTTGATCCTTAACCAGAAGTTTCGGGTTCGAGCCCTGGGTATAGAGAAAATTTTCTTAGGAACGCCACCCCCGAATGGACCCTGTAGTGCGATTTGGATTTAATCGCAGCTCCAATGTCGGTTCCAGACACCGGGTGGGAACTGAAAAAAAGGTAAGGGTAAAATTAGTATGTTATAGTTGTAAGCTTTATTATATCATTCATAGTCTATGATTGCAGTTCTTTGAATAGTCTTGTAATCATGTGTTCTCCTTAAAGTTTTCACCCTCACCAAATTCTCGACATTTTTCTTATTTAATGTCTTATTTTGTTATGATTTCAGGTTATATTAGACTTTTAGAAATCGATAAGTCACACAATTATGAATTATTGTTATAGACTAAGGCGATATCTTAGATATAGAATTAGGGGCATTGTGACTTTAAGAACAAGATTAAAATAATTTTGATGAATGGTTGTTAGCCTATACATGAATATAGCCGGTTTATACCTATTTTACTCATATTCTATATTGTTCTTTCTTCTGCTAATTGTTGAATGCTTAATCTCCATTTTCTTTTTATCTAAGGGTGATATTTATATCTGGGATAAGTCTTTGTTGAGTTGAAGTTAAATGTTTTTCATCAAAATATTTGAATCTTCGGGAGACTTGATTAAAGGATTTTTGTACTTGATTTCTTCCCGGATATGAGGAATTGTTCTTTGTCATTGGTGAATTATGTTGTAAAAATTTTGATAAAAAAGTACCTCATTGTAGATGGCTTAACTAAATCTAAAGATTTACAACTACTAAATTTCATTTGAAGTGAAAAATGACCTTCCACGAGCAGGGGAAACAAAAAGGCTACAGACTACATATCTTATTAATCATAGACCACTTGCACCTGCTATTTCATGTGACCAAAGAGCTTTAGATGAAAGCACTTTTATATAGTGATATTTTAAGACTTATCGAGTCCGTTGTAGAGCAGTTTTCTCCACCTAATTTACAAGCTCAATTGATCGCGAAAAAGGTTAATGCTGGAAAAATACATGTACTGGTTTCCTCCTTTAGTAGATCATGCATGTAACAATTTAGAGCAACATATAGTAGCAACTTGATGCAGTTTCTTTCTCACCTTTGATGTGTCAAATTTTCATCTCTCATACGGTTGTTCTGCTTCCTCTTTCAATCTTCAACATCTAACATCTAACCTATATGTTTTGCTGAATCTTTTTTGGCTTTGTTTTACATTTTTTTTAGGTTACTTCTATTTATTGATGTTCTTCTTCTATTTTACTCCTCCTTTTACGTGTTCTCTATTTTCCCTTTATTAAGTTGTTTGATGTAGCATTTTTTTTTATTGAAGTGTTGCATGTATACAAAACTATTTGATTTATATTTTCATTAACTAATTTAAAATTCTTACCTAAGATTTTATGTAGGGGCTCTAAGGATGAAATCACTCTCTCATTTGTAGGTGGAACAACCCATCAAAATGTTTGCAAATGCAAATAGAGACTTTTTTTAAGGTTCAAGTGAAGGAGGATGGAAAATACAACAAACAAACTGCTATTTTGATCTTCGAGTAGTTCATATTGAGAGGTAAGGACTGCAATTTTACTTGTCGATAAAATCATTTTGATAAATGCGGTTAAACAATTAAGTTCTCTTCCTCTCTTGCACTGACTTGGTCGACTGGAGAATCACAATTGAGAGTTCGATGTAAACTCAATAATTCTTGAGTTTATCGTCTTAAAGAATAGGTAAAAATGTGTATCAGTGGACGTATTGGAGAGTCATGCTTGCGCACTGAAAATCACTTATCAAAATTGGCAATGCCTTTCTCCACATAACATAATACTTCAATAATTGTTCACAGATCGCAACTGAGATAATATATTCTTTCATGTATGCTTTGTTCTATCTTGAAGATGGGAACCAAGTATTTCTTTCACTTTGTGAAGTTTCAGTTCATAATGAAAAGCCAACAATGAATGGTGAGGTTTCGGACCGTGTTGTAGATACATTTCAAATAAAGGCCTTTTTCTTTTGGTATGATATTATCAAAGAAAGAACAAACAAATCAAAAAATTTTGAGCGTGGAAACATAAAATAATAGCGTTTTTATGTGGTATGATATTATATTATCAAAGAAAAAATAAGCAAATCAAAAAATTTTTGAGTACGGAAGGATCATAGGTAAAAAGATATCAAAACAGGTCAATTTGAGACTCAAAGTTTGTTGTGGTATGCCTCAAATCCTTCAGTCATTGATCACTACAATTATTTAGGGAAATAAAAGCATTGTATTTTTACAGATTTATAGAAAAACATGAACAGGGAGAGCGAGAGAATGAGATAATAGTAAAAAACATTGAAATTATTGCATTCTCAATGGTTCAGAATGGTGTGCACCTCAACGATCTTCTCTTTTCTATCTTTATTCATATATACGCTAGACTGTACATCATGGACTTAAATAATGGTTCCATTGGTACTAATCCACAAAATGTAGTCATCTATAATGAGCAAAGATTAGGATATAGAAAGTTGAATAACACAGTTTCTATTGAGATAAATTTTTGATGAGTGCTCACATAGCTACCATCAGATTTTCCATGTTATAGTTTTATGCCCTTATTGGATAATAGTATGTTTGTACCTTCTGATTTCATTTTTGGTATATCACTATTTAACAATTTACTTTATCTTTTTGTTAGATAATCTTACTTATGGTCTTCTATGCGGGTTATGATGCACCAAACTCGGAGGAACTCATTACTTTCCAAGTTTATTTTAGAGTTGTCCAAGGACCTTTAAATTACTTGCTCTTTCCTCTTCATGCTTGTCTCTTTGTCAAAAGTTTCTCTATATGCATGCCTGCATATGTATCGTTGTGCCATACATGTACTTTTACAATATATTTTTCTTACTTACTAGACATAGGAACATTTTGTATATATAACTAGAATATTTTAAAAAGAGTTTAGGTTAAAGGTTTCAAGATATCTACTAATACATTACTCGTGTATATTATGGTGTATCTAGGGAAATTCCAGCAGCAAAGGTGCTATGATTTTATTTTTTATTGTGAGAACTCAAATATGGAATCTATTATGTATGTAACTTTGGCATAAAAATTGCAGTTAAGAAATACTACATTTCCTTTGGGTGGATCCTCATAATGTTGAAGATGCCAAAAAATGTATAAGAGTCTGAATACAATTATAAGTAAATGTTTTGCAGCATTGGCCATAACCTATAAGTTTTAAAAATCTTTTCTTTTGTCATCCTATGTAGCAATCAGTTTGCATTTATCTGTGTTACTGCCTACTTACGGGGCTATTGGTGTTGCGTTAAATGTCGTTCAATTTATGGCAAAGGGAATGTGATTGCTTTTGTGAAATGTTTCAGCTAAGTCACTTCATCTCTGATTTTTTTCTCCTTTTAATGCTAGAGAATCAAATAGGGAATAGGCCTATTTACTACGGCGACGAAGAATCAGTGATACCTAGCCCTCCATACACCAGTAATTTCACAAAAGAATTGAATAGAATGAGGAAGATGACCATCAACAGATCTTTGGAGCTCTCCTTTGTGTTAAATATAGTGTTCGGGGAGATGAGATGTATTTTGGTTTGACTACGGTATTAGGAAATAACCATATTTGACTATGTATTTGTATGATTATTATATGCTCTATTTAGTTGTACAAATTTTAGTTTTTCAAGTGATAAAAACATGAAATTTCTTTCCAATCCGATTTGTCAACTATGTTGGCGGGCCATCACCCATCTAGTACTATATTAGAAGAGTCAGTAGTATATCAGGTATCAACCTGTCTGTTAATGGTAAATTCTTTTATTAATTGAGGGTAGTTTTGTCATCTCAATTTGTTGCCCTATATTCATCTCATTCCACGTGGTTATGTTGTCATCTTTGTTATACGTGACATCCATGCATGTTATCCTCAATTTATCAGATTGTTCTCCTCCATTGAAGATGAAGAGGCTATTAAAAGCATTTGCCTCCGAAACCTTTTGCCTTCCATCTTTTCCAACTGCAATTTTAAGATAAAAAATCTCTCACTTCTTTATCTCCTAATCCTTGCAAGAACCTTGGTATGTCATATAAAAGTGTAATAAGCAACAAAAAAAAGAATTCTATTTAAAAAACTTATTTTCCCAAAGTTGATACTATTGCACCAAGATATAAAAAAAATCAGGTAATCACAATCTATTATTCATCATGCTTCATTTATTCAGTTTGTTACAATTCTTTCGCATAAATCTCATTGTAGTAAACTTTTGAGGACTACAACATCGTAGACTACAACAAGTGCACTTGCTTTCTCTTTGCGTTTGTCCTTATTGTAGCTCTTGCTTCTGTGTCTTGCTCACAATTTACTTATCAAAAGGGACTAAAAAATGTGTTTTCTCTACCTCTTCTTCTTTTTCCTCTTTTTTTCTTATGTGTTGCTCACTTCTAGGAGAAGGGCTAACATTTTTTTCATTTAATAATGAGATTCTTAAAAAGTTTTTAGAATTTAAATTTCGCTGGAATTGGTGTGCTTGAACGTAGATTGGGAAGTGCGAGAGAGCAGCCCCCGTTCTAACCAAATTTCCTTCTTTCGCTGTTAAGCAAGTCCCCATTCTATTCGGAAAAATAGAAATCTCTATCGCTTGCTAAGATGATATCATTCATACATCAGGCTATTCAAATAAGATACAAGTATTCCCGGAAACTTCATGACATTGCGTCAAATGCTTTGAAAAAAAATGTGCCACCAAAGCTACACCTTCGTCAAAAAAATAGGGAATCACAAATACACCTTAATTTGTTGGTAATGGAAAATTATAACTTCTCTTCTTTCACTTTCCCCCTCTGCTCGATCTTTGATCTTTTCTTTTAAAGATGAATTTCAAAGAGGCAATAATTATTTTCTTTATCACTGTTATAAAATTAAAATGGGGATGAAGGGTTAAATTATTTCGTAATTCCTCGCTTAGCTGACCTCAGCTTATATAAAGATATTAGTTATTATTCAATTTTGTTCGTCAATTTCTTACTAATTTTTTTTAAAAGTTGTTATACACTATTTCTCCAAGCTCAACTGTATAATATCTTAACAACATAAAGAATTATCTTAAAACTGAATTATTGTCATTCTTTTACGTCAATTACTTTATATGCTTTATATATACGTACGGTGCCTCTTCACTTAATTATACTGCTACATTGCTAGAATAATTCTTTCATTCCTATTTTCACATTTCAGTTTTTCAGAGTTTTTGCGGCAACTTAAACTTCAGCGTTCTACGTTATAGCACATGCACTGTCTTTTATGAAAAACTGAAATATTGTTGAACAAAAGATTCATCAACTAACAAGGTATTTCACAATCAATCATGCTCTATTCTTACCACAATGCACATTCCCAACTGAAAAACATCACTTCATATAACTGCAGGTATTTTACCAACTGCAGTGTTACATCAAGTTGACATCTATTCTGCTATATTTTTGTATAATTATGTAAACAGAATAGCAGTGCAATAGGTAAACAAATGTGTGAAAATATTACGAACTTTTTTCCCAATTGTCATCAATATCAGTATTTATGAATAGTTATTACCTAATACACATTGGGCTCGTGCGCGCACGAGCAACACATCTAGTATTATATATATATATATATATATATATATATGATTTAACATTTATAACTTTGTATGTGAGGAGTTATTTTTAAAGGTTTTGCAAAATCTGATTACTTTGGCACTCGGCCATGAAAAACAATTTTTTTTTAAAAAAAAGAATATATAGAAGCGCTTCTCAAAACCTTCAACTATATCATTCATCATTGTCTTTAATTTTTGATGTTGTGGTGTTATATTTACGGTAAGGAAGTCGGTCAAGAGGATTAGACATTTTTTGACATTTATATAAAAATTATTTGTTAGAAAACAACACACAATACAAGTTTTTGATATTAATTCTACAACAATGTATCTGTAGTAGGGGGAAATCTCAAGGGTAACTTTACCTTTAAAATTTTCAATAACTATATATGTCTACCATGATGCATGCTAGATTAGTGAATTTGATTGATTTAATCACTCCGTAAACAAGTGTTAGGCTGTTACGGTAGGATTGACATCTGATGCATCGAGACACATAATTTTTACTGCAATTTCATATATATCCTCTGTATATATCATGTGCTTCCTCGATCGAGCCACTTCTTATTCCACTTAAATCTATTTTCATGAACACACATGTGCGCCTATCATATAAAAGTTTTAAATTTTACATTATTAATGTATGTACCTCAATATACCAACCATTCAACTTGGCTTGGTGAATGAGCTAGGTATGTAATATCAGAGTGATTGAGGCTGGTGTTTGGAGACTGGATGATAGTAGCTAGTACTGCTGCTACTGATTGATTCCTCTTGTTGTTTAATAGGGTATATAATAACTTGTCCAATGAGTCTTTTCTCTAGTGATCATAAAAAATACCTTGAGGCTGTGTTTCTTAACTGTTAATGAAAACAGTCTAGCTAGTATCATGATTCATTAACTCTAAAATTGTCATTGATTGTGGACGTAATTGTTCACATATTGCTTTTCAGTAACTTGGCTTACAACTTTGGAGGGACGTATGGGATATACTGTCCATGGACAACCCACATGCTTGCTGATATTTTGTTCAATATTTACACTTTCATTTGCTTTTTCTTTTATTTTTTTGGACCCATATTCTTTCGTCAAAGTTATATGCCTAGCTAGATTTGAATGACAACCTTTCCCTTATTCCTAACTAAATTAGCATATATTTTTTTAATGCTCTATTTCTTCAACAACTCGTGGTTTTCTCATTTTGTTATCAGTCTAGTATATACTATTTTTTCCCGATATGACTGGCGTCTACTCAGCGGACACTTTTGTTGTTGATAGTGTGGACTTTGTTGCTATTTCTTGCAAACCGTTAGGTACTTACATCTTGCAATCACACTCCACATTTATTCCTCCCATAATTACACTAAATTCATCTTTTCCTCTTATTCCAGGCATACTTTCTGGCACTGAATAATACTGAAAAAAGGTCAAAATGTAGCATTATGTTAATATTGTAGAATGTTAATAATGAATGTAAGAGAGTCATGACAACAAACAAAGCAATTGTCAACCATATATATATATATATATATATATATATATATATATATATAATGCACTATCATTACACATTCAAATCACAAAATATTGCAACGTTGAGCCCGTGTTTGTACTGGCAACTGTTACCTAGTATGTATATATTAAGGTTTAACGGTAAATCATCTCCTACTAAAAAGTGTTATATTCACATTCCTAAATCACTCAAGATCTTTAATTCTAGGTAAGAACGGATAGAGACGGATCTAAAATAGTTTTTACAAATTATTGAATTGGAATCGTGGTAAATTTTCACATGTTAGGGTCAAAAACCGTTAGTTGGATTTAATCTAGCCGATTAAATGAAGTTCAAATTACGTACCAAAAAAGAAAAAGTGGATTCAAAGGGAAAAGTTTATCTTGGTAGGGGCACAACCAACAAAAGGTGTGTGAGCATCATTTACTTTTTGACACATGGAGAAGTGAGTCATTTATGTACTTTACGCCTAAATTTAAATAACAAAAAAGTAAAATAATATTTATAATTAATATGTATCTCATCAAATATTATACTATTCACTGAATAATTATAAAAATATAATAAAAATTGACGGTAGGATCCACATTTTATACTTGTTGAATGCTCATTTAAGCAATTCTTTGTAACGTTGTTTCTTAAATAAAATCATGGCCTTGTTAATTTTATTAAAAATCAAAATTACATATTTTGATGTTCAAACTGAATGTGATTTTTTAAAATAAAAAATTAACATTTTCGTTGATGTTTAAAAAAGATGACATCTTTGTTGGTGCAAAAGAAATAAAAAACTTAGTTTTTCAGATTTTGATTCTCTTTTTATATCTAGCCATCTTTAAATAAAATAACTTATTATTTCAAAAATCTAACAATAATCGTACAATATTTTTAATAATTAAAATAAACAAGATGTACTTGAGAGAATATTTTAAATACTATTATATTAAAAAATTCAATGATCAAAATTGTAATGATGATAAAAATAAAATATAAACTATATTAAATCATACATTTCAACTATTTTACACAAATTGATCTGAAAACACGTTATTAGGATAATGATCTTTTTAAAAATTATTTCTTTCAATAGCGATACTTTGTTTTAAAAATCATCTCCACAATAATAATATAATTAACTTTTTTTTTTACTTTCCTTCAAAAGGTCTAAGGTAAAATCAACATTTCATATAGTAACAATTAAAATAAAATGACTATATTTTAAATTCACAATAATTATGAAAGATTTTTTGATTTTTTTTAAAACAAATATGAATACACAAAAAAAATCCTATCAAAATAAATTAGTCAAACTAACATACAACTACAACAACAATAATATATGTGATATAATTCCACAAATGATTAAAAAAATAGCAGACAAATAATTTTTATATTTATTCAACTCGTCTCTCTAGTTGTAAAAAGTTGTTTGTTTTGAAGTAGAAAAGTACATACATAAATGACCCCTTAGTGTCAAAATTAAATGGAGGATTCGTTTGGTTCGATAAAAATTTTCGGTTGGAAAAGTGATATACTGACAACAGAAATATGGATGGCTATTGGAGCGAGCGAGTCAAAAGCAATCGTTACTACCGAACGAACACATGAAGAATAGCCCAGATCCGAACACCACTGCATTACTACTTGTCACGAAGACCAAATCAACACCATGGACGCAAAGTTGAAATTATACCACATAAACGATCTGTGTATTATTCGGGGTGACAATGTCTTCCTAGATATCATACTATTTCACAAAGCACTGTTCCAAACAATGGTGTTATTTCATTTCCAAATGAGATCAGAATCTATTAGAATGTACATACATATAAAATGGAATACAAGTCTGAAACCTACACCCAACTCATTGAGCTTCAATTTGCTACACCAAAACTCATGCCTCCAAGCATCATGCACTTCTAAATGGAGCACATCACTACTCATGTACTGGAACACTCCAATACAGCATTAACTTCTACTCCTGGCATCATAGGTATCATCTCTAACTTCTATAGATGCATACTGTACATGTTAGTGTTACCTCTAAGTATTTACTTACATTCACAAGTGCTGCCTTAACCTGCTACTGCTTCTTCTGCCACTATTACTACTCTTCATTCCACTACCCCAATCTTCATCCTCTTCATACTCTTCATCCTCACCACCACCCATCATTCGACCAGATTTCCTGCTTCTTCTTGGAGCAGCGCGTTTCCTTTTAATGTTTGCCGTGTAGATTGCATAGTCCACTGTATCTTCCTTCAAGGCATTCTTGAATTCCTACCAACAAAAGATGAAATAAATGCTAAAAATGGAAGGTGGCGACCAATGTCACATGATCATATAAAATGCTTATATTTGAATAAGCCAAATTACAAACTGCATGCCCTTGATATGCAACACCAGCAAGAAACAAATAAATGCATATGCAAAATAGAGTGCAGAAATGAAAGACAAGCCTCACATATTTAACCATGACAGCTTCAAAAGTATAGGGTGGCAAATCATCCAGCAGATAAATGTGTGAATAATTTGTCAAGGCATAATATAGCAACACATAATGGAATATGTTTGTTCTCAAGATCAGAAAACTATCAGAGAATCAAATATGAACGTTGGTGGAGACAACATAGCATATGTTACTGCACTCAAATTACCTGATATCTCCGGACAAAGTCTTCATAATTTTTTGGGTGCTCAATGTTAATTTCATTCACATTGAAAGGAAGACTTTGCTTTGAAAGACTTTCCCCAGGTTTTAGGAGATCATTTGGAGAATATGCCTGATGAAACCAACCAATATGAGATAAGTATCATGAGATGCCGCCAAGGGTTCATTTACATAGTCTCATGCACAACTAACAGCAAATTGAGAAAGCCAAACCTGGCAACGGGCATCATTTAGATCATACAGAATCTTGAGGTGCCTCTTTAGCCTCAGAAGTAACTGTAAAGCACCAGCTGCCAGACACTCCACCTGTATAATACTCATATTTGTTAAACAGAAGAATCGAAAAAGAGACTTAACCAAAAAAGAACTCATCAGCTATCAGTGATGAAAGTTAGGAGGGACATGTGCTCTGCATGCAACGCCACACCATGCTCATAAGACTCAGTTTAATGGAGAGAACATACCTGGATCATCTGCAAATCAGTATTTGATATGCCATGTGGATTTAATGATGCCAAATGGGGCATATATGGCTCCACTGATCCATAATCTACACCAACATGGTCACCTTCCAACACTTCCTCAATTTTTGTGCTGGCAACCATTGTTTCAGTCTGACACCTAATAGGTTGATTAGACTCTGTTTGAATGCCCCCACTTCCATTTAATTTTTGATAGCCTGCTTGTAAGAATTGTAAAAATCCCTTCATATTTGCCTCCACCGTGCCAGCCCTAACTTGAATAATCCGATTTATAGAATAGATCAAATAAAGGGGCTCATCAGGCGATGTGAATGGAAGCGAAGCAAGGATTTCAGTGCAGTAACTGGAAGAGGAAAAATATAATTCAATATCAATAGTCCAGATTAGTACAAACAAAGTAAATATTGAAACAGTAACCAACTCAGGTTTAGTACTCCAGATTGGTGCATACATCAAAAATGGGCCAACTAAATCACCCCAGCTTGGCGTATCAAATTTGCGCACAACTGAGGCCATAAATTTGTTCCTTGAAATACGATTTCCACGGATGAGCTTGTAGATTCGAGATACCCCGAGCCTTGCATGGGTAAATGAGCCAGGCTCTGACTTCCCTGACATGATACCTGGAGCTTTGGACTGGGGTTTTAAACTTTGAGAATCACCTTTATTCATGGCTTGTATGAACATAAATGACATTTGTAGACCATCACCAAGACGACTCTCAAAGAAGGATGGATACCTAGAAAAAAAAAACAGCAACGTTAACATAAACTCATCAATATCAAGAGGTAATTCTATAACTCTAACAACAAAGAGAGTACTTCTCATTCATGTTCATCAACAAATGATGAGCCAGCTTTGAGTTCACCTCCTGCGGATCTGTTTCAAGAGCTATCAAAGAGGGAACACAGGTAATAGGATGAACAAGACCTTGACGCAGTACAACTTCCACAATCTGCTTGAACAAAATCAGAGGTTGATTAGAGTAGGAATCTACCCTGTAGTTCGAATGGGTAAAAGGATTGACATAACTTTGACAATAGATAATCCATGCTTTAGAAATTAGCATCGCATAGAATTTCCAAATAAATGAGGATCGCGAGTCAGGTAAATGAACACCAGCAGTAAACTAACCGGCTCTTACACTAAAATGTCCCCTAAGTGGGAGTGAGTGCAATCCATACGAGCAGCTTAATGAATCATTTTTTACAGGAAACGAAAACTAAAAAATTAGGGAATTACCTTAAGGGAAGACTGACGCACTTGTTCATTCACATCCAGGCATCTTTCTAAGATTTTAGACCAATACAACTGAATTATTCCTCCACAAATGTTGGTATCACCAGCCCCTGCAGCAACAGGCACACTAGGGCCACCAACTGCTGTGTTAGCAACTTCATTCTCGCTTGCATTATTTGTTCCCATTTGACTTTCAGCATCAAGAAGATACTCATACATGTTTTGCAGAGATTGCATCTGGCCGACAAATGATTCAGTATACAGCATATCATAAGTGTGAAACAAGAAGAAAAGAAGTTACCTTGAGCCGTGTATCAGTATTAGAAGAAAGTGTGGCCTCCAAAATTCTTCCTACATCCTTTTCCAGCATGCATTCAGGGCGAGCAATAAAAACATAGCCCAGTGCCTGAAAGTAACATAGTTGCATAGGTGATCATTATGACATACATGCAGGACTTGAAGGAAATAGGAAGTCTCACCTGCAATGAGCGGACCTTGATGACAAAGTCTTCGGCCTGAAGATATTTCTTAAATAGGTTGAGGCTGCTAGAAACATGTAAGTTGTTACTGGAAACAGATGCATGCAATAATGAGCTACTGTAACGTATTAACAAACCCAGGCAGAAAAGAGACCGGCCCACTTGCTGAAAGTGCTGAAAAAGAAATAAAGCAAGCAATAATGCCATACAGATCTTGTAACAAAATACAAAGAGAAACATCTGTTTTTTCCAAGTAATGACCAGAAACTTCATGGGGTTTCACATACCTGCTTGTTACTGAAACCTAGTGCATCAAGGCGTTTGAAGAATAACTGGATAAGGTGTTCAACGATAGTTGAGCCTCGTCCAGCAACATTACTTACAGAGCAGAGGCACCTGTAATTTTGTAAGCAAAAGCTTATGAGGAAAAAAGTGAATCATGGAATATGAAGTTGTGAAAAATATATGAAGGGAAATGGCTAGTCCCAATATATTGAAAAGAGGGTATTATGAAAGAGTAGATACTTGATGCAAGCATGGACAACTGTCAAGAAAGAATGCCGAACAATCATTTGCTTCAGATCTTGTTCAAGTTCTTCAGCAACACTTTCAGGAAGCTTCCTTAGTAAAGGCAAAACAGAATCAATCACAAAGATTATACTCTCCAAAAGCTGGGCAGCAACTCGATTATCAGCCTAACAGAAGCCATAAACAAAGTATATCATAAATTTGTTTGGAGCATTTAAAATATACAAGTACAGAAAAAGAAAAGTAGGAATCAGGTGGCCGTGCAGTAGCAGTGACTCAACAAGCACGTACAGTGACAACCAGGATAAATAGCTTTAGTATAGAGGTACATCCACACACTAATGCATACACTCCAGAATGATATATTCAAAGCTCTTAGTAGGACATAGTCGAACCATCTCGTGCCACCTCTCAGTTTTATCCTCTATGTGTGTTACTTGAACCATATTAATAATCATTTCTAATCTAATCCAATTTTAAATGATTGTATAACATGATTGAACCATCTCATGTGAACTCACTTTATCCTCTATGGTGTTACTTGAACCATATTGATAATAATTCCTAATCACGTCCAATTTGAATGATTCATCCCAACATTGCATTTCCACGTCACCCCTCTTCGGGATTTGTTGCACCCACATTACATTGTTGGTATCACAATCGTTCTACGGGACTTTTCTTCAAAGTGCATTGCAGCCTGTAACACACTCCCATGTAAGTTACCTTATCTTGATTCTGAATTCATCTTTCCCTGTAATTCTATTTTCCAAGAAGATTAGCCTGTACATCTAAATTATATGCATTAAGGCAGCATAATCTCATACAAATCAATTCAGCTTCGTTCATTCAATGAAGGCTAAACTTGCATTGCATATATTCTCTTTTACTTGTCATAAAACTTATTCTCCAGAGTATTTCTCATGATCTCCATGAGTCTAAATTTGATAGAATCCCCTACTACAATTTCATCTAGTAGTGCAACATCATTTGCAAATGGAAAAATTACCTCACCCTATGTACAATCAGTTAAGTTATCAATAACTAAGGCAAACAAATATGGCTGAAGGAATATCTCTAGTGTAACCCACGATGATTGGGAACTCCCTTGTATCTGCTTCTATTCTCACACTTATGATCACTCGCTTAGTTACTAGTACATACTCTTTCTGTTATTTTTATATATGAATTTGTTTCTTCTGTTTTTCCATCGATAATTTTTTCTTCTCAAGCACCCAAAAGAGTTTGTTCATACATCAATCATATACTTTTTTAGGTACTATCAACATTCAGCAAAATGTAACCTTTATAGTAGATTTACCATGCATAAATCCCAACTAGTTCTCTGTCACCATCGCAACAACTGTATGTTTATGCTCTTATCATTCTTCCCAAAGATTCATTTGCATGAATCAAAAGTTCATTACCACTACCATTACATAGTTTTGAATATCAATTGTGTTTTCTAATATTATCTGAACCAAGATATTCTGTCTTCACTCATTTGATAATTTTCCACTTCTTAAAATAAGATTACATAGCTTGTTTTCAGAAAATAGTGCAAAACATGGTTGGCATTAAATGATAACCCACCAGTCTTCCCTGTGCTTCTTTGTAAACCAATCGATAGGTGCATTGTGCTTGAAAGTTGAAACCCAAGAGCTATTTGTACTATATCCCTTTCAAGTTAGCACATAGACAAAAACACGCATTAACGGGTATTTTGTGCTTTTTGACTGAAACGAGCCTCATGTACTATATCAATTTCAAGTTTGCTAATATACAAACTTAGTAGTGCATGCACCAGACACATATGAACACAAAGTGCCAATCATCAGTAGAAAGGCAATTTTTTGTTCCTAGGTTAATTAGAAAAGCAAATTTTCTCACATAGAAGACAATAACCTAGAATCACCGTGGAGTGCCTTAAAAGAAATGTTTCTCGGACTCTTCAAAAATGTCAATAGGTGTGTGTCGGAATTGCCAAAAGTAGTGTGTTTTTGGAGAATCCGACACAGGTGTGGCATCAAAAGTGAAGAGTACGCAACTAAGCTTAAAACCAAATAGATGCACAACCTGACTCTTCAAATAAGGTTGTAGCGTGATCACAAACTGGGAAGGATCAGAAGCTGGTGCACATAGAGTAGGATCAACAACACAAAAGGCATGCAAGAGCCTCATGTATGGTAGCATAAGCACCTCTCCTTCTCCCGTATTCATCTCTATCACCTGGAAGAACAAGATACTTAAACATTCTATTTACAAAAAAGACTAAACGTTTAAGAGGCACCATCCAACAAATCAAATACCTGCAGTATTTTCTCAAGTAAGCACTTGCACATCAACTCGCAGCGCCTACGGACTGAGGCAAGGGACGCGGGGTTGATACCGACAGCTTTAGCAGATTGTGAAAAGAAATCAAGGGCTAAGTTGCGTTTAATCACAGTTACAAGAAGTTGAAGACTGGGCATCCTTCTCAGCATCTGAACAATTTGCTCTGTTTTCTTAGCCACCTCAAGTGGAACAGAACTTCCATCTCCGAAATAATGATGCTGTGAACCAGAAGGTTCTTCAAACCAAAACTCATAAAATGTCTTGCAGACCAGGTCCTATATGTAAGAAAATAAAACAGAATCTAAGGATTCCTTGTATGGTTCTGGAATCTGACCAAATAAAATTGTCCACATCAAGATATAGAAAGGTGTCATCCTTTTATGCTATAAGCAAAAGGTTGTCATATAAAATGGAACATGAAGTAACAATCTGAGGTTCTAATTTCACACTAATATAACCCAATCTTTTACTTAACCTTCAACTGTTACTATATTAAAGATTTTTGTATATTTTCGATTGTATTTTTCGAAAGTAAATCTTCAATATTACACTTCTACAGTCCTCGACTCTAAAATAAGTTTAAATACTTGAATCTTGTTAAATTAATCAAAGTTCAAAATTATTTTAAAGAATCAGGCCACTACCCAGTCCATCCAACTGGAGCCTTTGTGGGCAGGACTGGGCCCCTACCCATGCAGAATGACTGGCTTGGGACTGGCCTATGAATCGCACCAAGAATCGTGTGCCTTGTTCTAAGTCAGCCACTTGTCAGGTCTAAAGTGTAACGATGATTATAGTCGATCATCAGAAGAACCTTGCACGTTCTACATTCATCTAGGGCAGATATTTTTATGGTCAGGGTTCTTGTATCACTAGTTAACCAAGGAGAGGACATAAGACCAAAGAGAATCAGCTCAAATGTTAAAATGGTAAGGAAATTGATATGACTACTTCTACCTGTACACTGGATTCCTCATCATTAACTCGGGAAATAATTTCAACGCAAGCAGTAGTTAACTCTGAGAAGTTAGAATTTGAAGTGCACATGTCCCGTATGATTTTGATAGCACGCTTTCGCACGCTTACTCCAGTATCCTTTATTCTCTCCGCCAACTTCTCAAAGTACTGCGCAACCCAAAGACGCGTTAGGAGGAAAAATATAGCCATCCTGAAAGTGTCACCACAAGCATGTTGGATTAATAGATCTAAATTCAATACCTTCAGACCAACATCAGGATATGAAGCAATATGCCTGCCTACAAGTTCCAACGCAGCTTCTCGGGCAGATATAGCAGAGTCACAAAACCTCCCTTCCACTGCTGTTTGGACAAGCTTATCACCCAAAACCTCTGGGTCAGCCTCAACAATGATACTAACCTGCTCTCAATTATGACACAAACAAGTAGAGCAGAAACTAAGTACTCCAGAAGTTGGAACAGAAGAAATCTAAATTTTAGAATGTTTATGCAACCCACTTACTGCTCGCAATGCCTTTGCACGAATGATTGGAGAGTTCTCCCGCAAACTTGCCTGTAAAGCATCTTATAATGAGTATAAAAGACTATGTGCTCTAGTAAAA
This sequence comes from Solanum habrochaites, assembly GCA_027704765.1. Taxonomy (NCBI): domain Eukaryota; kingdom Viridiplantae; phylum Streptophyta; class Magnoliopsida; order Solanales; family Solanaceae; genus Solanum; species Solanum habrochaites. The sequence goes on from JAKWJA010002491.1 coordinate 16,445,728, forward strand.
GTGGGGAAGTATTATTTCACCAACCAGAAGCACTTGCAGAATCTTGTCAAATCCTCTAGAAAAAGAACTATTCTGTCCCAATGCTAAAGTTATCTTTTTTGCCGACTCTCTTGTCATTAGCGAAGAAAGAGAACCAGAGTCACGCACAATTGCTTGTGACTTTAATCGTGCAACATAATACATGAACTTTTGCTCTGAATTAGGGTCATCTTTGTACCAAAGACAAAGATAGAACCTGCAATTGTTTTTCTTGTCAGGGTTATCAAAAACAGAAAGAAAAACACTAATAGCATTAAAATATCAATTTCACAGAAGCACTGACCAGCGAGTAAATAGATGTAAATCATCCACAGTTGCAGCATCATGGAGATAATTCAGTAGTAGCTGCTGAACAATCTCCAAATTTGTGATTGCCTCAGCAACTTGTGACATTTTTCCTGAGTTAGTACGGTTATTTTGCCCAGCATCATTGGACTGAGACTCGCATAGTGATTTCAGTACAAGAAGTTGCTTCTTGGAGATACACATTTGGCAATGAAAGCCGCGATTCGGAATATCATGACCCCTGATTCCAGTACAGTTAAGATGAAATAGTCTCTGACAACCATGGCATTGAACAAGTGATTTTTCAATCCTGGTATCCGAACAAACAGAACATGCATCCTTGAGAGGATTCCGGTCAATCATTTCCCCACTTCTCAACTCCTTTACTATCCAGAATTTCTCCTCCCTACAGCGGACTGCATCTTGTTTCAGCCTTGCAGCAATTGTGCCAAGAAGGTCAATGGCCATCGAACGAACAGAAATATCTTTAGATTTCAACCCAGCATTTTGAAGGAGTAAAACACAAAGAACCTGCATATAAGTTTGTCTTTAATATATAGCCAATAAAGAGGATTCAGAAATATAACCACATCTCTAATACCTCCAAAAGAGGAGCAGAGGCTGGATATTCAGGCAAATTCAAAGTAGTTAACAGATCAATGACAAGATTCTCAATCATTGTCTTCAACTCAGCTGCCTCCTGATTTTTTGTGTTTGTTAGACGTTGAAGAACACGACTCCAGAAAAGACAGCACGCTTCCGTGACTGACTCACAAGATTTGGTAGGGTAACTGGCATCAACTGAAACTTCTAGAGAAGGACTGTCAGATGATTCCCTCAAAACATCTGGAAGGTTTGAACTGCTGTGAACTATTTGAATTAAAAGAGCAGTGATGAACTGGATTTGCCTCTGCTCTTCATCAGGTAGAGGATAAGTTCTGGGCATGCGCTTAGAAGAGGGTAATTTCAAAAGAATCAGAAGTGCTTCATCCATTATAGAAGCACGATGCTGTGTGTATGCATAAAATATCTGCAAACTCAACAACACATACACAACTAAGTTCCACAGTAGTTATTGATTCATTTAAACTAAAAAGACAAACTTCAAGTAAATGAAGTTTCATTACCCCACTTATTAAGCTTATTGATTTCATTTGCAAAAGCTGGATGTTTTCAACCACAAATGTTGTGAAACAAGTCTTAATAAGTTGAATAATGCAACTGTCTGGTAGATGCTCTATAGTGCACAACTCCTTAAGAAAACCAAGAATCACATCAAGCTTCTGAAGTATATTACCAACAGCAGAAGAAACCCTACAAAGTTGATAATACCAGCATGAGGTTATAGGACTTTTCATATAAGAGACCAAAAACACATTATCAAGGACACCAATATACAATTATACTTGTTTGATGTTGATTTCCTTGGTTTTGCACTCCTAGTAGATCTCTTCTTCCTATTTGGTGAAACAAAATCCCCATTGACCTCTTCATCTTCTTCACCTGGAAGCATATGAAAACATAGATATAGTCTAACTAAAGGACTGGACTATATCTAGCATATACAAAAATAGGTTTAATTTATAAGCCAATTAACAGAGACGAAACTGAACCCTTATACCTATCATACAAATGGGAATCAGAATTCACAGTTTGAAAACTACAAGATAGAACAGTGTCATAGAAGAACAGAAAAAGAAAGGAGTATTGTAATTGATAAAGCTAAAATGCTTTACTTCCCCAGTGATGATCCAAGCCATTCTGAAGCAATAAACATTAGAACTATTCCACAGGTTAACCCTTTCATATCATCGCAATTTTAGACTACAAGTCTACAACAACTAAGCCTTGGTCCAAAACAAGTTGGGCTCGGGAATGAATGGTCACTGTTCCATTTAAACTTAACTCATGTCATCATTACACAAAATAAAAATAAAGAGAAATAATAGGTTAAATATGCTTAAATAAATATAACAATAATGTAATAATATTAGAGGTCCTCTAAAAGACTAAAACCTATTCTCAACTAGTGGATATTATCTGGATCTTTTTCCTTGGTTGTGCCCTATCTTTACCTAAGTTTGCATTAATTCCAAGAAACTAAGCCAATTTTAGACTGATCTAATTAAATACTCATCAACACAAAACGATTCCAGAACCATCGGATAGTTTTGTCACTTTCTCAGAAGGATTGTAAACAGTGAAAGCAAAGATCGGAAAGGTAGAGTGATGAGAGAAAAGGACCGGCAATAGTTATGGGCAGCACAGAAATTCAAAATATGGACTGAATTAGAGGTAAAATACTTCAGACTTAGGATTGATGGTTAGATCTAATCAAATATACTGTATCCCATCCTTTTTTAAGTTAGGAAAACTTCAAAACTCCTTTCTAGGGTTCCCAACCTATTTTTCAGCTCTGCAGAAGATTCATTAAACGATCTCCAATCAACTCAAAGGCAGACAATTTAATTCCAGACACCATCGAGAAGTTTCAAAATCATAAGATACCATTACACTAATATTAGCTTTAACTTTCCTACATTTAGTATTTTGTTCAACAAGAACGCCTAGGGGTAAACACTTCTAAATTCTACTTCCTATGTATTCTGCAAGCTATAGAACTTCTCTCCATGTCATTTTTTAATTTAATATGATTCTTTCATTTACTTGACTTCACAATCATCGAGAAGTCAATATTCTAATGACTTCAATAAATATTCAAATAGAGTCCTAGTACACTAATAATCAATAATCTAGTACTCAGAATTCTACCTTCAGGAATCCCCCTCTCGGGTGGTTTGTGCAGTGCACGGTACACGGGATCACTACCAAAGATAACATCCATAACTTGGTGCCGGGAGAACTCCACGATTCTTTCAATGATCTGGTATCAAAGACAAAGGTCAGCTTAAAAGTTAAGATACTAAAAGGAGACGTGCAAAGATACCAACACAAGAATCAAAATGAAATCTGTATTTGTAATTTTCAAGATATATTCAATAAAGGAAAAAACAAAAAGAGTTAACAGCATACTTCTTCCTTATACAATTGCTTAGGCATCCCATTGTAAGCCATTATAGCTAAAGCTGCATGAATGGACTCTAAAGCACAGAAAATCGATGACACAACCTCTGCATCCATCTGCACAACGTGGGAAAACCAAAACCTTATTATTAACTATGGCCATGACAATGTTATTACGATCGTTAACAAATTCAAAAGTGCGCCATGTTGACAAGAGCCATGATTTCCAGACAGTGGCATGACCCACTACCCGCCCATAGGTAACAAACAGAAAAAGGACAGTTACAAGAAAATAATGGAAGCCAAAGTCAGTTTCAAAAAAAATAAACTATATAGGAAACCAAAGAGGCATTATCTGTACTGGAAGTCTAAAGAATAACATGAAATGCATAATTGCTAACTTACATGTTCACTATCATTAATTGATAAACCTTCTGCTCGATGAATCTGGTGATCTAAGACCCTAAGAAATCTTACTAGATTATCAACTGGAATCGAATTCAGTGCTTTCTTTGCTCGGATGGATGTGATCTCCCTCAGAACAACTTTAAGATCTGCCACAGACACTGCTAAAAATTCTCTTTCCTCCCGCTCATCACTAAAAATTTCTGCCCTCCCACAAAAATCTTCCAACATCTCACAAAAACCTGCTGCAACTGCATCTAATGACAGGAAATATTCCCAATTCATTGAATAGCCATCTAGAGAGGTAAGGAAAAAGAAAGTGCAGTGACGAAAAGGGAACCTTGACATTCAGAAGCATCAGGGCCACTTGATAGTAAGGTGCTCTCCCTTCCTTTCTTCTTGACTTTTGGTTTCCTAGAAGATGCAGTAAGATCCTGCAATCAATTGCTTGATTTTAGTAAACACAATGACTTAGCCACTGGATCGGCCGTTTTCAAACTTACACTAATAACATGGTCGTGCTGATAATTGTGGATCTCTACAGTGCCTTGTTGTGGAAGTTGGACAGCAGGTACACTCTCAAGAGAATTTGAATTAGCGTTGCGACTTCGTGCAGTCTCCTTAATTGGGCCTGAGAAACTTGAACAATGTGCTATATAGTAAACCTAAGTAACATCAAACACTTAATGAAACATCTCACTCAAATGCAGAAATAGAGAAACACTTCTACAGAACCCAAGACAATAGCATGTTCTAAAATAAATCCCATGATTAGCTTTTCTGTGGATGCTGATTATCCATTTACAGTTTTGGAACCACCACATTTGGAATGTAAACTTTAGAAGACAATATTTGACTAGGAAATACCATGGCCAAGCTGCTTCATATTTTGGAAGAAGTGTCTTTGAATCGTGAAACTTCAGATTCTCTGCTATGAGGGACAAATACAGGAAGCTTTATGTTTTAAGTCTTGCTACATATGGCTAAGCAGAAAAGAAACAATTCCCAGAATTGGTTTCAATGAAAATATGCAAATCAAAAGCACAACCACACGAAGTGGCAGTTTTTGCGGGAATTGGCATATGACTCTTGCTTCATGAGGGGCAGTGTTTTGGACGGGGAGAGGCGACAAAAGGCGACAAGGGCCTGCCTCGCCACGCGGCGAGGCGAGCGGCGAGGCGAGCGGCGAGGCGCTCGCCTTTTTGAATCGAGGCGCCAATTAATACCAAAAATTAAAAACATTTAATTGCACATATAATATTCAAAATTTCAATAGCAATTACATATATTACAAATACTATAATAATTACTATAGAAGAATTATTTTTTTTTCAAAAAAATAATGGACTGCAGTCACAACACAGTGAAAGCAGAAAGCATTTTACAGTAATCCGGGACAAAACAGAGAGTGAAGAAAACAGAGGGAAAAAAAGAGTAGTGAAGGCAGGTAGCAGTGAAGAGTGAAAGAGAAAGAGACAAATGGAGCAGCAAATCGAGGGGAAGAGACGAAGAAGAGAGCAGCGACTGAGGAAGAGAAGAAGAGAGCAGCGACTGAGGAAGAGAAGAAGCAACAGCGACTCGAGGAAGAGAAGAAGAGGAATACACGAAAGTCTGATGAAAGTTTGAAAATAGAAAAAAAAAACCTAATATTATTAAGTTAAAACTTTTTTTAAAAAAAAAATCAAAATGGCGACGCCATTTACGTCGCCATTGGGTAGCCTCGGGTCGCCAATTTGAGGTCGCCTCGCCTCAGTGGATAATGGCGACACAGCCTCCCCTCGCCTCGCCATTCGCCAAAGGTGCTATGGCGAGCGCCTTTCACAACACTGATGAGGGGAATCACATTATGCGATAGACGCTACTTATGCAGCAATCAGGAACAAAGGGAAGCCACTTTTCCTACACTGTTGGGTTGCCAATCAACTTTGGAGCATGTTCCCAAGTCTGTTCAAAGTGAATTTTCTGATACCTCACTCTGCAATGAGCTACTGCTATGTTGAAGCTCAAAGGAAGAAACAAATCACTGAGAGTATTATGGAAGACTATACCAGCTGGCATGGATTGGGTACTATGGAGAGAGGAACTCCAGAGCTTGAGGGAAAGGCAACTACTGTACTGGACCTGAAGTTCAGATGTTTATGTATGCAGTATGCTGGCACAATGGTGTAAGCTCCATGATGTGGATGATACATACAAAATGCTAGATTTTGTTACTTCGTCGTGGACTAGAACAAACTTCTTACAGAGGTTTTCCCTCCTTTGTTTTGAGCAGGGGACAACTACTCTTATAAATCACCATCCTGGTGTCTGAGTCCTGATACTGTTAATAAGATCTCTCGCTTACTGATCAAAACAAAAAGGTAAATCCCAGGAGTAAAAGTGAAAATCAAAATCTTGTTACTGAGAAAGAATTCGAACAACCAAGCCAAAACTTTAAGGCAATGGGTGGATCTGCAAAAATCGTTTTGGAAACAGTTATACTTTCATGAGATATCAACATTCAATGGAAACGTGATGACTTCAGATGGGAGTCTATCATTATGAGCAAGGAAGCATGAAGTATCGAATTGATTTCAACATAGCATTTCAAACATTCTTGTCATCAAATACAACATGATTTTCTTCAAATACAAACTCAAATCATCCAAAACAAGTAAAAAACTTAACCAGAAACAAGATTTAGCCCTTGCAAAAGAATGAAGAAAAATATGGGTAAAATACTAGTTGGTTCCACAAAACAGATTAGCAAAAGGATGCTTGTACCATGAGCACAGTCAAAATGTAATGTAATTCAAATAAGAGAAAAGACTTGTACTTCTGCACAGAATTCAATTGAGCCAATTGGACATGTAAAAATCCAACACATCAGATAGAAAACAATGAAATCAACTTTATAGACCTTGTTTACCTGCATTTATTAGAGCAAAGGCTTCAGAGTTACATGTCAGCACTTCATTATGCAGGTCAAGGTGTCCCACAAAGCCATGAGATTGTGAACTTGCATCAGCTCTAAGGTTCCTGCATATAAGGATTGATAAAGTCAAAGATACACAGTGTGGAAAGTGTTTTCCTTCTATGGTCTACTTTTAAGGTGGGAAACTTGCATCAGCTCTAAGGTTCCTCCATATAAGGATTGATAAAGCCAAAGATACACAGAGTGGAAAGTGTCTTCCTTCTATGGTCTACTTTTAAGGTGGGAAGGTGTGGGGTACACATATTAGGGTAGAAGGTTAGTACTCCCTCTGTCCCTAATTACTTGTCCACTTTTTCTTTTATAGTTATCCCTAATTACTTGTCCATTTTGACAAATCAAGAAAGACAAACTTTTTTACCTATACCCTCAATTAATTACTTTGAAAAAGGTAGAACTTTTTGAAAATCTTAAAAAAAAAATTGTGAAGGTTAATTGGTATTATAAACAAAACGAGCACCAATAGTGTGCTCCTACATAATTACATCAAAAGTATTAAGGAACAGCCCAAAACAAAATCTATCACCTATATCCCTTATAAATTGTCTAAAAATAGCGTCGTCCCCTATATATTTAGGTACAGAGTGGATGCACCAAAAGTTAAAGGTTGCCAAACAGTTCATCTTTATACTTTGAAAGGGAATGCTCTTGTTCTCAAAACATCTCTAGTTTCTCTACTTCCAAATTGTCGACCAGATGCAAGCAGGGACAATCTACCATCTATCCTTGTGTCCTGACTGATTTCCATCTCTATTGCGGCAAGCAAGCATGCTACTACTTCTGAAGTATGCCTTGGCATGGCCCATCCAATACCCCTCAGATAGTGAACCATGCCATAATTTTTCAGTCACTTTACAATGAAGAAAAAGTTGATTTACAGTCTATTTCAGCTTCACAAAAAAAACATCTCGAGCATAACTGTCTTCCCCTTTCATAAGGTTTGTCCTGAGTCAGGACCTCTTGATTTGCAACTAGCCAAAGTGAAACATGCTACCTAATGAGGTAGCTTCCCTTTCCAGATCATCTTCCATGGCCACCATTCGTTGGTTTCAGTAGAGATATCCAACAGCTAGTAGGCTGCTTTCACAGTGAACTTGCCATCTTTGTCCAACTTCCATAACGATATGCCTTCCTCAAAATTGAGACTCTTAGCTTGTCCAAGGTATTGTAGAACTGAATCATTCTCTCCACTTCCCATGCACTGAGGAAGAATCTTCTGAAGGACAGATTCCATGTCCATTTTTGACCTCTGAGGTAGTAGCTAGCTTCTGTTGATTGAGGTTGTAGATGTCTAGAAACTGTTGCCTCAGAGGTGTTTGCCCCACCCATATATCATTCATTCCAGGTCTTTCTGCCATTACCCTCTTTGATCACAGAATTACCCCACATTTTTTGCCACTGATTTCTGGTAGTCCTCCATACACCCTTTCCATAAGTAGTTTTTCATTTCCTGAGTAGTCCATGGTCCTTCCTTACCATATCTTGCAATGATGATTTCCTTCCATAGGCCCTGCTCATCTACCAGTCTCCACAACCATTTTAACAGAAGGCTCTTGTTTTGGGCGTTCAAATTCTTAATTCCTAGACCTCCCTCTTTTTTGGTTATAATGATAGCCTCCCACTTGACCAAATGATGCTTCTTCTCCCCTTCAGCATTAATGTTTCTCCTGATAGCATCCAACTTTTTGATGATCTTCTCATGAATGGAAAAAGAAACATTATGTTTCTGCCACCCAAAGATAAGTATTGACTTCTCCAGTTAACTAGCTTTTTTCACACCTTTCCACCATAGAGTTCCATATGTTCATGGACTTACTCTTAGCTCCCAAAGGCATTCCAAGATAGGTGGTGGGAAGCTCCCCTATCTTACCACCTAAAATGTTTGCCAAAGTACTGATTTGTGGAACTTCATTCACAGGATGAAGTCCACAAACTGCTTCAAACGGGATGAAGATAACCCTTAGGTGTTTTAGTTGTTCCTTCCAAGGTGTCATCAACATATTGTAAATGGAAATTAGACACTCCCAGAGAATTTCCTTCATTCATAGTGAAACACCTAATTCTGTTATTTACATGAGCACTCTTAAGCATATCACTTAAACCTTTCATGGCCAATATGAAGAGAAAGGGAGAAAGGTGGGCTCCTTGTCTCAGCCCTCTCACGGAGGGAAAGAAGCCAGTTGGAGAGCCATTTATCAAAACTGAAAACTTGAAAACTTCATTGTAGTTATGCAGAACCTTATCCATTTTATCCAGGTGTTGCCAAACCCCATCCTCCTGAATGTTCTCCAAATATGTCCCAATTTAAGTGATCATAAGTTTAGTCTATGCCTAGCTTGCATAGAATTCCTTGAACTTTGGATCAACATCTCATGTCCACACATTCATTAGCCACCATAATTGCATTCATAATTTGCCTACCCTTTATGAAAGTCATTTGTTGCTCATCCACTAGCTTTGGCATAACTTTCTTGAGTCCCTCTGTTAAAATCTTTGATATGATTTTGTAGATACTCCCAATCAAGCTAATTGGCACGGAATCTTTCAATTCAAATGCTCCCAACTTCTTGGGGATCAGGGCTATGAAAGTGGCATTGAAATTTTTTCGAAGTAGCCCTGATCATGAAAATTCTTGATAGAGCCATCACTTCCCAAAACTGTTTGAAGAAGGCCATTGTGAAACCATCAGGTCCTGGTGGGGATAGCCTTATCCCCTGCACATTAAAACACACCGTTTTTAATCTCCTGCTCTTCAAATTAGGCTTGCAGAGCTGTATTGTCTACTTCATCTATCCTGGATTGACCTCTAGGGTTGAACTAAGGTCTCTATGTAAAGTTTTTGGTAGAAGGTAGTAACTTCATCTCTGACCTCAGCTAGTTTAGTCACATTGGAACCATTAATGATCAATTTATCAATGTAGTTATACCTCTTGTGACAATTAGCAATTCTATGGAAGAATTTTGTATTCATGTCCCTTTCTATGAGCCACAGGGCCCTAGATCCTTGCCTTCAAGCCACTTCCTCTCTCTTAGCATTTCTTCAAACTCCACTGTCAATACTGCTCTTAAATAGGACTCATCATCTGATAGGATTCTCTAATCTAGTATCATTAGGTTAAGGATGCTCCGGTTTGCATACCTAGGTTGCCATGTACTGTTTTACTCCATTCTTTCAACTTGACTTTCAGTAACCTCAGCTCAAGCTAAAATATAATTTGGTTTTCTTCCACCATTCTTTAACTCTTTCTTTAAAGTCTTTAGTTTGCATCCCCCAATTCGCAAACTTAAAATTAGAGGTTGATCTCTCCCAATTACCACATTCCAATAACAGTGGATTGTGGTCAGAAGTTACTCTAGGTAAGATTGATTGTTTGATCTTTCTAAACGCTATTTCCCATTCCTCATATATCAGAAATCTATCTAATCTTGCTGCAATATCATGTCCATCCCCTTTCCACCCTGTGAATCTGCCACCTACAAGAGGTAAGTCTTGCAGTTAAATCTCCTCAATAAATTTAGAAAATTCTTCCATCTCCTTGTTGAATCTACTGCAGTTTTCTTCTCCGATGGGAATCTCACTACATTAAAGTCTCAGTCACCACCCCTCACTGCCCCCAACTCTCCCTATACTTCTTCTCTTTCTTCTCTGCTATTTGGGGCATAGACACCTGATAAATGCCAAAATCTTGTGCTTTCCCTGTGAACTTACATGTGGTGTTGTAAGCCTCTACTTCACATACCTCACCCTCCCAGGTACTACTATCCCACATGATAATGATACCACCTCTTGTCCCCATGCCTCTGGGTTATGCATATTTCACCTTCCTATTTGCCCACAAATCTTTTACAATCCGACTTCTATTATCATTGATTTTTTACTATTGCAAACAATATACATCTGCCCTCCACGTATTCATCAAGTTTTTGATTTGCAGCCTCTTACTTCGGTCATTGAGGCCCCTTACATTCCATGAGACTATTATTCTTTGTAAAGATCATCTATAAAGCATCCCCTCTACTCCCTGTACCATAGCTCGCAAAACTACTCTTTGGTTCCAAATTCTTGCTTCTTTCGGGACATTTCCTACTAGAGTTATAGGAACTATTGCTCCCACCGCCTTCTCAATACGATCGCATATAGAGGTCCAAAGCCACCTCTTCACATCCAATGAGATGTACCCCAAATTCTTTGCTGATTCTGATTATGTTTTATCGGACCAATGATTATGCTTTGTTGGACCCATAAAGACTTTCATTCTGCGTTGATGTATCAATTCCATGTTCATTAGAGTTCAGTGGTAAAATATCTACAATTGTGCCTTCCCCCTCTGCCTTCTGATCCAATTTCATGTCGCTTACTATTTGTATCTCCTGACATGTTTTTTCCTTTCTTTGGATAATGAACATATCGTCATCATCATTCAGGTTTTGAGATGCATCTTTGTCTGTTGCTATTCTTCCATCTAGGTCTCTGTTGGACTTGTTTGAAACTCCCGTATCTTGATTTCCCAGTTCCTCAAATCTGTTATTTGTTGTTATACGAGATAGGTTTGCTTGTATAACAATGTTAACTATGTCCAGACCTTGGGCTGCATTATTCTTCTGTTGTTGCCTTTTTGGGCCTGAAAAATTTGGGCCCAAATTTTCCTCTCTTAAGCTGGCCTGCTGCAGCTAATAAAGTCTCCTTTCCTTTTCTATTTTCCTCACATGTAGAGTCACATGATCTCCAATTGGCAAAATAGTCTGATGGATCCTTGTACTTGTATGCATTTGTATTGTGAACCCTTCTATTTACATGTTTGTCAATTAAACCCTTAAACTCAATAAAATACAATTTAACGAACTCTTCTGACCATTGACCAGACTTATGTGGCATTAGGATGTCTGAGTTGGCTAAATTGTGTAGCTACTCGCCTCAAGAGGCAAGTTAGAAGCATTTTTACTTCAAAAATTATTAAAATTTATAAAAAAATAATTTTTCCAATAATTAAAATCCTTACATCTTCACCCTCATCTCCATCCCCTGCCCATCCCTCGTTTTTTTTTCTTTTTGTTTCCACAATTTATTGCAAAATATAATTTTTTTCTCTTTTTGTTTCCACACCAATTTCCACTCATTATACCAATTTCCAGTCCAACACTTCACGGACGGAGGGCTGGTGGTGCTCTCCGAACAACACTAATACGCAATAGCGTGTGTGAGAGAGAGGCGTGAATGGAAAGCAGAGAGGAGAACGAGGTGGGTGGGGTGCAAGGATCTAATCATGGCGGCAAAAACGGTGATTGCAGTTAGGATGAAAGGCGAGAATGGTGATAGTGTTCGGCTAGATCTGATTGTTGGTGTCTTAGGTTGTTAGTTTTGTGGAGGTTGAAAGAGGAAAGGAAAATGATGAAGATGTGCGGAGAAAATGAAGATATAAGTGATATTGCCGGAAAAAATGGCGACGGCTTTGTTTGTGAAACATTGAGAATAGTGGAGAACGTAATGGAGTTTTCTGTAAAACAAAAATATAATTAATATTTTATTGTTTTCCTTTTATTAAACAATTTTGATTAATAATTTAAAAATAATTATGACATGGCATCTATATATGTGATGTGGATATGACATGTCATTTATATAAAAGAGAGCGAGCTACACACATCGTTCGAGGGGTTTAAAAGATTCATTTTAATTGAGTTTAAGTGCCCAGTTGACAAATGATTAAGTAGAAAAATTCACAATACAAACGCATACAAGTAATATGATCCATCAGACTATTTTGCCATCTCGAATTCAATCTCCTTCGGTACCATCTTTCCATCACCCTTCACTTTGATGCATGCCCAGTGATATTTGAGAGTTGTTTCTTCCTCTGCTTCGATGAAACCCCCACAGTGATCTCCGATAAGCTTGAAGACTTTCTGGGACCATAGGTTTAGGGTAAACCCAATACTCTTATCCACACCCAGTCTCTCACTACAGCTTCCAGCCAACAACCTGTGATCGGGCTCCACCACTCTAAGTTCAGATGCATCTTCTTCCAAAACCATGTTCCTGCCATGACGTGCTCTGCAGCCACTATACATGGTTTCTGCCAAGACGTGCACTGCAACCACTATTGCTGGTAGCTCTAATAGGAAGTGTCCGTTGTTAATAGCGAAAACGCTAACTCCTATGGCTAACTTCCAAGAGTTGCAAGCCAACCTTCTTACATCATTGAGGGTTGGTATCTCCCGAAGTGTGCTCTGGAATTAACCGACAATACATCTCTTGAGGAGATCTGTCTCCGATGTCGATGTTACGCTCACCACATTTAGGCGGTCACCTTCCACCATTGTGTGCACCTTCTTCGTGGATTCTGTCGTCCATCTATTGTTCCTTACTGCCTCCTTACAAGATACTCCCAGTGCCTCCTCTTTATTAGATTGTGTTTTCTCATAGGTGAATTTTGCTATTTTATGAGCAATGTTTCCCTAACTTGTGTTGTAAGATGATTCGGGTGTAATGATGACTGCTTTGTTTTGTCCTTGAATAGCCATAAACCTGATATATCTGCCATTTTCATTGTATATAAGTGTGCAAAAGAAATTTGAGTACAAGTCTTTTACTTTCCATCTTTTCATAGAGTCACCTTCAACCCCTCAATAAATACTGAAATCAGCCATCTCAAGACTTCAATGTGAATCTTCACTCTCCTCATTAAATTCCTGCGACGTTCAGTCCACTCGTACCATGTTTCTGCTCCTTCTTTACATCAAATTGATTTCATAAGAATTGAAACCTGCGTTATAAAAGATGGTATTTTCCCTATTGACATGATTCTGGCCAAGGTTGTCGGAAAAGGCCCCAGGATGTGAGGAAGTATGACTTGATGATGAAAGTTGGTTGACCTCAAAAATCATGTTTGAGAGCATTTTAAAAGAAATTTCCTTCTTTAATCTTGAAGATCCTAAGTTTTTAATTCATCTACTCCATAATTAATAAGGTAAAATTGTAAATTCACTATGTCAATAATTGTTTTCTTAGTAGGTGTCTCAATTCAAAAATGGACAAGTAATCATGGACAGAGGGAGAAAGTAAGAGTGCATTTATAATAGTAGGTAGAAGTGTATCGCCATACTACTCTTGTAGTTTCTTGTTATTCTATTTATGTTGTTATATGTTGTTTTGTGTAGTTCGATTATAGGATTTTTCAGTGTGAAAAGCGACAAAAAGCATGAAGCCTGGCGAGGAGCAAGGACTGCGCTTTTATGTTCTGCAGAGAGGCGGTGCTTAAACAACAAGCGCTTCAGTAGGCGAAGCGAGAAGCACACTTAAAGCAAAGGCGACAAAAAGCGTGCTTAAGCATTTTTAGGTTCTTTTTTAACTTCTATAAAACACACTTGTCAGCTGCAACTCAAGCATTTCCCTTTTCTTCTTCTCTGACTCAAACATCTTAACATATGTTGTTGCGACTCACATGATAAGTTTTTCCTCTCTTTTCTTCTTCTTCTTTGGACTGTCTTTCAAGCTTTCAGCAACCACTTCAAGGATTTTCTTGCCCCTGTCGTGATATGCTTTTCTTTACTTTTTAATTTAAGAATTGAAAGATTTGCTTAATATGTTATTTCTATTCAGTTCTTGGTTATTTATACATGTATATTTGATATTTTTTATTTTTGTACTAAATAACACTTGAGTAGAAAAAAAAAGTGTAAGCTTCGCTTCACGCTTTGGTGAAGCAAGCCCTCGTCGCTTTTTTCGGCTTCTCACTCTCCACTCTCCAAAAGACTGAAATTTTTGTTTTAATAATGTTCTATTATTATTTGTTGTTTTGGTTATTATCTATTGTTTCTTGTAGTTCCATTACGTCTTTTCTAAAAAAAATCCTTGAACCAAGGACTACTGTAAACAGTCTCTCTACCTTTTAGGTAGAAGTAAGGTTTGTGTACACTTTATACTCTCCAAACCCCACTCAAGGGGACTACACTAGGTATGTTGGTGGTGGTGGTGGTGGTGGTGGTCTACTTTAAGGTAGGATGAAGGCCTAACATATTCAACTGGAATGATGTCTTCCTATTATTTGATCTCGTATAGATTGACTTAAAAAAGTAGCTTTTAAGTCAAAAATAAAAAGTAGAGAGACCTATTTTTGGTTTCTAAATTTTTTTTGAAGTCATTTTTTAACTTATTTTAAGTTATTTTTAACATTGCCAAACACATCTAAACAGGCTCTTTATCTTCTCCTCTACTAGATGGTTGGTCCGTTGATCCAAAATAGCTTGTGCTTCCAAAATTAATTCTTCCTCCAAATCAATTTGCTTTTTCTACTTACCTTTTAGTTCATTCCAAAAAGAATATCTCTTTCTTTTTTTAGCAACTCTTTAATTCCAACTTTTCACATGACATGTTTAAGTCCATAAGATTCAAAAGTCATCTTTACTTTCATAAACTCAAGTCAAAATAAGACAAACAAATTGAAGCCGTGGGAGTGACTAGTAAGAACTGCAGTTTTGAGTTCACATATAATCTCTTATTCTCATTTTTCCCACTCAAGGACCTTCAAGTTTTTGGACGTCTCACATTTTCAGGCCAGCTAAAAAGATCCAGTTTTTCAATAAGTATTCTTTGCAGTCATCAAAAAAGGGGTTTAGAAAAAATAAATTCTACTTCATCAGCAACTATTTCTCCCACCTTTGAACCTGGTCGTGAAATCTTTCTGGAAAACATAAGTGGATGGGAAAATAGAGAAACTGAGTTGAGCAACCCAAACTAATTACAACTTGTCAAGAAGAAGAGGTTGCTCAAACTAGGAAAATTAACTAAATTGATCATTTGCTCATAATTATCAAATGATACGGCAGAGCATCTTGATACTTTAGATATAGAAAGCTTACAGATATAATAAACTACCTAGAGACCAAACACCTTTCCGGCTATGCATGAATCCTAAAATGAGGTTAAACTTTATTGGTTAAGTGACAGAACATTCAAGGCATTTGGTTTTTCATTCTTAGAATCAGGGTGTGCTTGGGTTGAAGGAAAATATTTTCCATGAAAAAAATATTCTCCTCCATACCAAACACACCCTTAATAAAGAAGAAAAGCACACTAGGAAGTTAAATATGAGGTCCATCAACTATTTGAAATGCAATTCCATTTCTGCCTATTGGTGAATTCATATAACTCCATTTCCTATTTTCTCTGATTGTAAAATTACCGATTTACCACAATATATTTAAGAAATTGATACCACTTCCTAATTGCAACCCTGTAAGTTAGGATGTGAAAGTGCAAAACACTCCAAAAGTTAATATGAAGAACCTGAAATAATTAATTCCTTAAAGACGGAGTCGTTCAAACTTTGAAATTTTAGATGAATAATTCTAGAGGAGGGTCACATTGATCATTTTACAGCTACTGACAACGAAGATTGAAGAAATTCATCTGCACGTTACGCAAACTCAACATGTAATTCTACCAAGTCAATGTTGCAAAGCCTAAAAATTAAGCAATTTCTAAAGCCAGAGAAAAGAAGCGTTGAGCATGAGTAAAATTTAGACGAAAAATATCTTCAGAACATATGTATACGAGGCTTGTATTGTGTAAATAAACTAGGTCAATATTCCAAAAGGAAAATAAATTTATCAAAAAGAAGAAAAAAATTACTCACAAATAAGAAACGTCTGTATTGTGAAGCAGATCAGCAATTCTGTTAGCGTGAATGAGTATGTCACTCCGATTCAACGATCTGGATTCACTACGCTCGTCGAACAACCTAAGTTGATGATCGAGTGCGCCGCAGAAGACAGGAAGTGACGGCAAAGGCAAAGACGGGGCAATTTCAGAGTGCACTGTATTCGATAAACTTATACCATGAGGAACACCACTACTGCCACTTGAATTCGCCATTGGAATCGGCTTTCACACAGTCAAGTTGTATGGAACTCAAAACCGGAGAAATTGAGATTTGAGAGTATGAATCTAAGGTTTTTCAAGTTTGAGGAAAAGCAGAAAGCCCTAATCGGATAAACAAATGGCGGGGAAAGAGTAGTAGAAAAATTTGGGATTTTTTTCAGCTCAAGTAGTAGTAGTATAGATTACATTATACAATACAAGACAGGAATAATAGTCTATCTTGTCAAGTTACGAAATACCCCATTATACAATACAAGACAGGAATAATAGTCTATCTTGTCAAGTTACGAAATACCCTTTCAGTGTTCACATAAACGTTGATATTGTGTTTGGGTACCCATTTCTTTTCCTTTCACCGAATTTTTGTAGTAATTTGTTGGCAAAAGTAATAATTACAATATTAATATCCGTTGGATCAAAGGGAAAAGTACAGTGCAGATTTGGAAAGAAAAATTGCTTGTGTTACCATTCTTGTGGTTCGGTAACGGTGTAATATATAATTAATTTAATTGATTATATTTTTACTTTATATTTTGTTTTTATTTACTTTCTCTGTTTCAAAAATATGATCTAATTATTTTTTTAGGTTATTTCAAAAAGAATGATTTCTTTTTTTTTACAATGTTTTAACTTCAATTTTTTACGTGGCATGTTTAAAGTCACAAAATCAAAGGTCATTTTGATACATTTGACATAATTTTTATTTAGAAACACAAGATTAAAAAGTATTTTTTTCTTTAACTCTGTTCTAAGTTAAACTACGTCATTCTTTTAGAAATGGAGGAAATACTTAATAATCTTATTTTGATATTTTCCTTTTTTTTATATTAGTTCTACTTCATACCCTACTTTTTCAATAATTTATCATTTATATTGTTGATTTTTAACATTGTATAACATAACAGAAAAACAATATAATATTTTTAATTATTATATTCATTAAAACTTTACGATACAATATGGTGCATTAGAAGAAGATAATTTGTAACAAGTCATCCAAACATAGTGTTGAAAGATTTTAAGAAACTAAAGGATTGGGGAAGTTAAATTGTTGTCACGAGAACAATGACGATTAGGTTCACATTAGAAAACTTTCACCAAATATATTATTAAAAATAAATCATATGATTTAATGGTATGTATATTATGCAACTCTTATTTTTTGAAAATATTTTAAATCAAAATATGCTTAAAATGAATATAATCGGTAAAATTTCATATAATTGGATCAAGCTTGTTTGGATTGAAGGCATAATAATTATTATTTTATGTAAATTGATTATTTAAAGGTAAGTAGGTCAAAATAATACCACAATTATCTTATTTACACAGTGAACGTTGATGTATCGTGGTTTCACTGGTATTTTCATATTTTTTTTCTTAAGATTGGTGTGTGTCTAGAGTTGTTTTGTAGTAATTTTAATATGTTTTGTCTTTGTTTTGCAAAATAGTTGTCCAAAACGAAAATACAGAAAGTTGTGAAGAATCAACGCAGAAGTGACTCACAAAGACATCGACGGACCGTAGGTGGTGACCGTCCATTGAGGGTTCAAGCATCTAGAAGCAACTCGGGGAATTCTGACTAAGTGTGGGGCTATGGAAGGATTGACGGTCCGTCGATTGATCGACGGACCGTCTTGGCAAAACGTCGATGTGATCAGAGAATTTCCAGTACCCGAAGTTGAAGAAAAGCTAAGTATGGAACGACGAGAAGCATCGACAGACCGTACATGAATCGACGGACTGTGTTGTTGGTCCGTTGATTGGATCAGAGAAGATGCAAAGTGGAGGTTGAAAAAAGATGCTAAGTATGGACCGACAGAGACAGTCGACGGTTTGTTGTTGGAGGCTGAAAAAAAATGCTAAATATGGACCGACGGAGACAATCGACGGTCCGTCGTTTCATCGATGGACCGTCTGTGTGGATTGTCGATTGGAGTTGCATTTTGGACAAACTTTCCTTATTTGAACTCCTATTTAATTTAGGACTTTTTTTGTTATAAATAGGGTGAAAAACTTCATTTTGGGGGTTGGATTCTTTTACTAACTTCATACTTTTGTTCTTCGAGATTTGTTTTTGCAATTAATTCATTTCGGATTTGGTTTTCAAAATAATTGTGTGATTTCAAGTTGAATTTCTGGATTTTTTTCAAATTTGTCAAAATAAGTTCATGATTTATTATTTATCAATTATGAATTGTGTTCTTCTAAGCATGGGTAACTAAATCTACAACTATGGTTGTGGGAACCATGGGTGATTAACAAAATAAACCCAGTTAAATAACAATTCAAAAATAGGTTATTGCATTCATCGATAATTCTTTCGTCTAGAAGTCTTTTTAACGAGTGAATGCGTTAGAACTCGCCATATTGGTACTTGCCGGACCAAGGGGGTAGTTAATAGAAAAAGAATTATCGACATAGATTTAGTGGATGCTATCTAATAGGCTAATTTTGATTGGTGCAAAGTACTAACTAAGCCAAATATCAAATATGATGCTTAATATGAAGTAAAGGTAAGGGTTAGTAACTTAGACACATGTAGGCGGACCAAGGTATGGGTGAAATTCTCTAAATTACGGACCAAGGATTTAGAGATACATAACTTATCACTTTGCATTCAAAACACTAGGAAGGATTTGTTATAGCTAAAATTATGGCGTTATGAACCTATGGGGAACATTTACACCCTAGTTTCTCTCACAACTTAATAAACACCAATAATTCATTTTTGCTACTTGTTTGATTTTACTACATTGCAACACTTTTGTTTCACAAAACCCCCCTTTTAATTACTAGTTTTCGGAAAGGACTTGACTACATAGAGGTAATCGTACATTAAAGTTAAATTCTAAATTATTTTCCTCGTAGGATCGACCCCAACCTAATACTTGGGTTCTTTACTTGATACAACCGCTTATACTTCTTTAGGGAAGTGTAATTTGAGCGTATCAAATTTTGGCGCCGCTGCCAGGAAAAGTGACTTTAGATTAACTTTAATATTAATTACTGAATTTTAGTCAACAATTTCCTAATTTTACTTTTTTTCTTTTGTTTTTGTTTGTCTCAGATCTAGCTCTAGTGTATGCCAAGTACACGGAGCCGAGGAGAACCAATCGTACCATTCGATCCTAAACTTAACCTGACACTCCACAGAATGAATGATCAACAAAATTTAGCTAATCTAGGTGATGGGATGAACCGTCAACTTCCTCCGCTGGTTGATGCTCACAACCAAGTGATTATGAAGAACCCTAGTTATGGTGCTTTGAGGAGGCAACCTCCCGTCCCACGCCCTCAAGAGTTCTATAGGGTCAACATTAACATCACCGACTCTGATGGGCCTCTTTTCCTACCTTCTCTACCACAGGTTCACACATTCATGGTAACTAGTAGCTTGATGTAGATGCTCACCGCCAGAGGTTTGTTTTCGGGACTACTATCTGAGTATCCACACGCTCACATCGCTAAACTGAGGTTGGTGTGTAAGAGTTGTGTAGGGAGGCCAGACTTGGACATGGATATCATCAGATTAAGGGTGTTCCCTTTCTCACTGACGAGAGAAGCCGCAATATGGTTCACTGAGTTGTCCTATAATTCGATCTATACTTGGGACCATTTGAGAAATGTTTTCCTAGCACGACACTACCTAGTGTCTAAAAAGTTCAACCACAAAGATAGAGTGAAAAAGTTTTTGGCATTGCCCAGGGAGTCTGTGAGTAGTTCTTGGGAAAGATTCACCTTCTTCTTAAGAATTGTCCCAAACCACCGCATTGATGATGAATTATTGAAAGAGTACTTCTATCGGGGGCAAGATGATAATAATAAGACAGCGCTTGATACTATTGTGGTGGTTCTTATGGTAAGTGCACATATGCAGAGATCGCGGAGATATAGGAGAAAATCTCTCGCAACAATAAGGCTTGGAGCACTAGAAAGTCGGACACTGGGAGAAACACCTTTGCAGTGCAAGTCACACACAACCCGTCCGTAGATGAGATTCGTGAAGAGATGGCTCAAATGAGAACTGAGCTTGGGTTGATATTGAAACATGTCAATGGGGTGCAGATAAAGTAAATGCGGTAAATTATTTGACTAAAACACCACCACCAGTTTATGACTATTACTATGAAGAGGATTCTTATGCAGTGAATGAGCATACAGGGGTTTTGATCGAACGCTCAAGGATCCAATCAAGAGAATTGTCGCCAAGATCAAGAAAATCAAGGTCGGAACTATGGGAATTACAACAGAGAGGGCCATTATGTTCGAGATGGGAACTACAACCGCGACAACAACTTCAACCGGGGTAACTATGGTAATAGAAACGAATCGAAGTGGGCCCTATATTCCACCTCAAAATCGAGAAGTTGCTACTAGGTATGGTGGAGGTAGCATGCCGCGAATTGAAGATATGTTGCAAAAGATGAGGAGGAGGTTTGATGCTAGTGACGAGCATGCCAAAGAATTGAGAAGTGATTTGACTAATATTGGGCAAAAGGTGGATGCACATGCAATCTCAATCAAGCATCTTGAGTTGCAAATGATCCAATTGTCTACTAATGTGAAACCGCGTCAACCAGGTACTCTTCCTAGCAATACCGTCCAAAATCGGAAAAATGATGGACATTGCATGACAGTCACTACTCGAGGGGGTTAGCAAACCATTGATCCACCTATGCCATCTAGTGTGGAAGATACGATGAGAAAAGATGATGAGGTAGTAGTTAGTGGTGAGTTGGTAGACAAAGCAGTGAAAGAACCAGAGATACCCCAAAAGGTGATCCCCATTCCTAGACCACCACAACCATTCCCACAAAGATTGGTGAAGAAGACTGAGGATGGTAAATACCGGCGTTTCATTCCTATGTTGATTAAGCTTTCCATCAATGTCCATTTGATAGAAGCTCTTGAACAAATGCCTAGGTATGCTAAGTTTATGAAAGGCATGGTTACAAAAAAGAGATCGGTAAGTTTTGAGGATGATGACCGAATGCAACATTGTAGTGCTATTGCTACAAGGTTTCTTGTGCAAAAGAAAGAAAATCCGGGAGCTTCACTATTCCATGTACCATCGGTTTGTTACTCTTTGCTAAATCACTATATGATCTAGGTGCAAGCATAAATCTCATGCACCTCTCTATTTACAAGAAATTGAGTTTAGGTGACCCAACGCCCACTTTGATGTGGTTACTGATGGATGATCGAACGGTGAAGAGGCCTATGGGGATACTCCGCGATGTGTTAGTGAAGGTGGAGTCATTTATATTTTTGGTCGATTTTGTGATTTATTGACTGTGAGGTGGATTTTGAGGTGCCTATTATTCTTTGGAGGCCATTCCTTGCTACCGACCGCGCCTTGGTTGACATGGAAAAAGGGTAGATGAAGTTTCAATTAAACAATGAAGAAGCAACTTTCAACATTTTTAGGTCTATGAAGCAGAATAGTGAGCTCCAAACAGTATTTGTTATATCCTACAGGGTTGATAGTACGTCTGAGGTACAAATCAAAGAGCACCTTGGTGTTGAGGCACTAGCAGTGACTATGAATTTTGAGAGTGATGGTATTGAAGAGTATGGGTCGTTGGTTGCAGCACTTGATCGAGGTGAATTTTGGTTCAAACCAAAGAAATTGGAGTTAGATATGAAGCATCGCGAGTCTCCACCAGCGAAACCATCTATTGAGGAGGCCCCAAAATTAGAGCTTAAGGATCTACCACCTCATCTGAGGTATGTGTTCTTGTGACGAGATTATATTTTGCCGGTAATCATTGCATCGGATTTGAATGTGGAACAAGTAGAGTGTCTGTTAGAAGTGTTAAAGAGGTTCAAACGAGCTACATGTTTGACTATTGCGGACATTATTGGAATCCCACCCGGTATTTGTTCACACAAAATCCAACGCATGCCCAATCACAAGCCAAGTATTGAGTACCAAAGACGTTTGAATCCACCTATGCAAGAGGTAGTTAAGAAGGATATTATTAAGTGGTTGGACATCGGAGTCATATATCCTATCGTATATAGTATTTAGGTATGCCCTATTCAGTGTGTGCCCAAAAAGGGGAGAATGACAGTGGTCCCTAATGAGAAGAATGAGCTTATTCCAATGAGCTTGTATGGATTACCAGATGTTGAATGCATGGACTGAGAAGGACCATTTTCCTATGCCCTTCATGGGTCTGATGTTAGATAGGCTCGTAGGAAAAGGATGGTAATGTTTTCTTGATGGTTATTCAGGTTACAATCAAATCTCTATTGCACCGGAGGATCAAGAGAAACCACCTTTACTTGCCTTTATGGGACATTCGTATAACACTTTGAAAATCCAAGACGAGTCTTAGAGTGTAACATAGGTTCATGGGGTCTAAGAACTATTTTAAGACCTATTTTAATGAATATAGTTCATTTAGAAAGTTAAAGAACCAAAATGTCCAAGAACGTCTATGACGTTCGGGAACTAGTTCTAAGGGGTACTAGTGTGCCTTAGCCTATTTGACTAGCTTTTAGGAGTCGAAAACCTATGAAATTAGGTGGAAGGGTGTATAACATGTGTTTAAGGTTATTCATGGTCTAAACGTCCGGGTATGACTCCCCAAGTACCAACCAAGTGCCCTTAAGGAGGACCCTTGCAGGTTGATGTCAACACTGCCTAGGCAGTGTGCATCGACGAGATGCAGGCAACGGTCCGTGTATGGATCGACGGGGTGTCATTTTCAATCGTTGATCCATAGTTAGAAAAATGGAAGAAGCCTCCGCCTGCACCAGTATCTGACTAAGACGACGGTTGTGAAGAACGGAGAAAGGCCCAACCGTTGACTCACAGATGGCCCATCGACGGGGTTCCTTCTGTGAAGATCCATTTTTCTGCACAATTTTAGTTAAGTCCAATTAAAATAATTAAGGGGTTTAGGGGTTATTTAGGGATTAAAGGAAGATTAATTAACTAATTTAACCCCCCATATAAAGACCCCAACCTTCATTAATCTAAACGCAACTCACAAAATGAACTCTTTTCTTTCTCTCTCTATTTGGAAGCCACCATTGAAGACAAGCGAGGGGGAGGTTTTGGGGACTGGAAAGGAATAAATTCACAATTAGATCTTCATCAAACATTAAGGTATGAGATCTGATTCACCTTTGAGACTCTTTCCTCAAATGGATCCTTCAAAATGGATTTCAAAAGTTGAGTTTTCATGTGGGTTTCATCCAATTAAGAAATTGATGTTGTGAACTGAATTGTTTATGTTTTCTTTAGGGTATAATGGATAGATTAACGTGTAATTTCACTTGATTATAGTAATTTGTGATGATTTGACCTAAATTGAAGAGCATGATCCTTAATCCTTAACCCTTGGTTGATCTTGATGTAAATTGGGTTGTGATTGATTTAATTGTCTTTATTATGGGTTAAATCACTATTAGATAATGTTGTTACACCAATCATTAACACATTAGAATGAATTGTTGTCTTTCATACTAATCTTGAGAAATGATCTAGGTTATGGAAATTGACCTAAGTAATCTTGTTTTAAGCATTGATTTGGTATTAAATTATGGTTTATTGACTCTTCTAGTATTCTTATGATGCTGATTATTGAATTGTGATGTTAAACATCTAAATTGGATTGAATTGACGTTTTGTGGTAAGGCCTAAATGATAAATCATGAAGGAGACTTGGTAAGCCTTGGAATCTCTATTTTAACTTCTAATTGTGATTAGTTGTGGTCTAGTCATAATTTTATATTGGAGTATGCCTTATATTAGGATGATAGGGTGGTATGATGTTGAATTGTAATGTCTTGATTTATATTAGGATGATAGGGTGGTATGATGTTGAATTGAAATGTCTTAATTATGGATGTGAGGTTGATTAAGATGTAAAATACCAATGTGCATTATTATGAATTGATATGTAATCTGTTAACCTCACCTATTTGAATTATGATGAAAGGATTTATGCTCATACAATTCTTATTGAGCTATTGATGATGATGATTATACAAGGGGTAGACCCTATGACCTAACTTAAGCTATGATTGATAATTGAAGGCTTGAAGAAATTTCAAAAAAGGACTCTAGCTTAGCACCGAGTGAACTAAATTGAGGAGTGTCCCTTCTCACATAGGGAAGATAGGAGCATTACATTACTCTTAAAATTGGAGACTACAATGCATCGAGAGAGTCTACCTAAGCATTGCACTAGTTAGCCTTGAGGGAGTCTTACGAGGATGTTCTTATATATGTTTATATTATGATGATATATGATATGTACATGATGAACTTGCACATTGTTGATACTATATGTTGGTTAGTTCACTTATGAGTATGTATTGGGTTGTATTGTTAAAATAAGATGAAATGTATATCTAAATGTTATATTATGTGAAGTTGGACATTGGTTATGGTTTCTTGTTGAGGATACTTTATTGAATAAGGTTATGGGGCTTTGCTTGGTCATTGCACTTGGTAAGGATTAATGAGTAGTTGTCTTGCTTATTATAATATGGTTAACTCTTTTTCATGCTTGTGATGTTATTCCTTGTTTATAGGATTGTAGTAAATCGTGGGTTTAAGTATGTTGGGATGCATATTACTTGTTTGAGTTAGTAAGCATGTTTGGTTGATTGGTATGACTTGCTTGATTTTGCATTAGACTTTTAAAAGGGTATAATGGCATGTTTTGACTAAATGTCCCTTTTTAGCATATTTTGCTCTTATGTGTGCATGTGGTCTTATACTTATTATGTGTAGAGTACTAACCCCATTTTCTTCATTTTTCCCAAACATTTTATATTCCGGTCGTTGAAGGCTCATTCGAGACGACTTGAAGAAGCTTGTATATTCTCTGTCATCCAAGTGGGTAGGTCCTCACTTTTCGAGGGCGATGCCAATATCTTGCTTATGAATTTCCTTTGTTTTTCTAAGACTTTTATGTTCATTCCACTTTTATTGTGTACAACTTATATAAGCCTATATGTAGCTTCTTTACATTTGATGTAGGGCTATGCCCAAATTGTGATGATCATTTAGATGGTAAGAGATGAGACAATCTTTGAGACTATTTGCTATTTTAAATATATGTATGTGCAATAAATGTAAAAGACTATGTAATGTTTCTATATGAAGGGTCTATGTTAACTCGATACGATTATATTATGATGTATGTAGAGGTCTATGTAAACCTCTAAGTAGGTGTAATGAAAAGTTTTAATTTTTTCTGCATTTTCAACCTATGAATGTAATGACATAAGACTAAGGGGCTAGTCCTAGTCCTCAAAGAGGACGACGATGCCGGTTACGTCTAAGGGGTAAACCCGGATGTGACAATTCGCATTCAAGAGGATGCCTTTTGGGTTGTGTAATGCACCTGCTACTTTTCAGAGATGTATGATGTCGATATTCTCCGATATGGTGGATAACACTATTGAGGTGTTTATGGATGACTTTTCAGTTGTTGACGATTCTTTCGATCGCTATTTAGTCACTTGTCCAAGGTTCTCATAAGATGTGAAGATTTCAACA
The DNA here is from genome assembly GCA_027704765.1 of Solanum habrochaites. Classification (NCBI taxonomy): domain Eukaryota; kingdom Viridiplantae; phylum Streptophyta; class Magnoliopsida; order Solanales; family Solanaceae; genus Solanum; species Solanum habrochaites. The sequence goes on from JAKWJA010002491.1 coordinate 16,471,858, forward strand.
TTGTGCTAAATTAGGAAAAATGTCACTTCATGGTGAAGGAGGGTATTGAATTGGGTCATCACATCTCAGAGAAGGGGATAGAGGTTGATCGAGCCAAAGATGAGGTTATAGAGAGACTTCTTCCACCCACCTCTGTAAAAGGTGTGAGAAGTTTTCTTGGGCATGCGGGCTTGTAGTTGAGGTTTATTAAGGATTTCTAAAAAATTGCACATCCTTTGTGCAAGTTACTTGAAAAGGAATGTAACTTTTATTTTGATGAATCTTGTCTAAAGGAATTTGGAGAGTTGAAGGAGAAGTTGGTGTCTGCGCCCATAATTATTTCTCCAAATTGGAGTAAGCCATTTGAGGTGATGTGTGATCCTAGTGGGGTTGCTCTTGGTGTGTATTGTGACAAAGAAGGGATAAAATCCTTCTCCCCATCTATTACGCTAGTAAGGCCCTAAATGAAGCACAATAGAACTATACTGTGACTGAACAAGAGCTCCTTGCGGTGATATTTGCTTTCCAAAAATTTCGCTCTTATTTGCTTAGCACAAGAGTCATAGTGCATACTGACCACTCCACTTTAAGGTATTTGATGGCTAAGAAGTATGCGAAACCAAGGTTGATTAGATGGGTGCTACTATTGGAAGAGTTTTATTTTGAGGTGAAAGATAAAAAAGGAACCGAAAATCAAGTTGCCGATCACTTGTCCAAATTAGAGGATGAAGCTATGCGAGAGTTGGATGAAAAGGATGAAATTGATGATATGTTCCCTGATGATCATGAATTGGCCGCTTCTCATGACTTTATTCCATGGTTTTCTGATTTTATGAATTATGTGTCTAGTGATATAGTCCCATCAGACTTGTCCTTCCATCAGAGGAAAAAGTTCATGCAATGATGTGAAAAAGTTGTTTTGGGATGAGCCTTATTTGTATCGGAGTTGTGCTGATGGGATTATTTGCCGATGTGTGTCGGAAATTGAGATGCTAAGTGTCTTGGAGGCATTCTATTCCTCGCCTGTGGGTGGGCATCATAGTGGTATCCAGACTGCCCATAAGATTTTGCAGTGTGGGTACTATTGGACAACCATCCACCAAGATGCTCATGAGTTTGCCAAGGCATGTGATAGGTGCCAAAGAGATGGAGGCATTTCGAAGAGGCAAGAGCTCCCTTTAAATCCCATTCTAGTGATCGAGTTGTTTGATGTATGGGGCATTGATTTTATGGGACCGTTTGTGAGTTCTCATGGGATGAAATATATTCTTGTGGCGGTGGATTATGTGTCAAAATGGGTGGAAGCCATAGCACTTGCCAACAATGAAGGGAAGAGTGTCACCGCGTTCTTGAAAAAGAACATCTTCTCTAAATTTGGCACACCTAGGGCCATTATTAGTGATGGGGGATCCCACTTTTGCAACATGTTTTGCAATGGGCTATTGGAGAAAAAAATAGGGTTTGACACAATGTAGCCACTCCGTATCATCCACAAACTAGTGGGCAAGTTGAGGTGTTCAACATAGAAATCAAGCATATCCTGTAAAAAATGGTGAATGCTAATAGAACGGATTGGTCAAGGAGGCTTGATGATGCTCTTTGGGCTTACCAAACTGCATATAAGACCCCTATAGGTGTGTCTCCATACAACTTGTATATGGGAAAGCTTGTCACTTGCCGGTGAAGTTAGATCACAAGGCCATGTGGGCGATGAAAAAATTGAAGATGGATTGTAATGAAGTAGTGGAACAGAGACTTAATGGGTTGAATGAACTTGATGAGTTTCACCTAAAAGCATATGAGAGTTCAGACCTCTACAAAGATAAGATGAAGAAGTACCATGACCAAAAGATAAAGAAGCGCGAATTTGCGATTGGGGGCTTGGTGCTTCTGTATAACTCTAGGTTGCACTTATTTCCGGGCAAACTCAAGTCCAAATGGACTGCTCCATTCTTGATCAGTGAAGTATTCCCACATGGAGCGGTTGAGTTGGAGAACCAAGAGGGTGCAAAGGTTCACGGTAAATGGGCAAAGAATCAAGATCAACCTAGGGCATGCGGAGAGTGCCCATGAAGTGGTTGAGGCATATCACCTTGATGAAGTTTGAGTAATCAAGGATATTGCGTCGTGCCACGACGTTAAATCAAGATCTTCTTAGGAGGCAACCCAATGTGTATCCTTTAGCCAACACTAGCTTTTTCTTTTCTTTGTAGGAATATTTGCATTCTTTTGTTTCATTTTGTTTTTATCAATTTCATGTGTTGATTTTCGTTTAATTTTTTTAGTATGTTGTCTAGAGAGTAGTTAGGGTCTGTGTCTAAAAAGTGTCTAGAAAACACAAAAAGAATGACTTAATGGGTGCTCAATGTGCAGGGACCGAACCACAAGAATTCTGCAGAAATTGGTCTGGTGCACAGATCTACGGACCAACCGACGGTCCGTCATTCCATCGACGGATCGTCGATGGTGCCTGTAGATCCCATGTATGTTTTAAAGTTTTGTCTAAGTTAGGGAACAATCCACGGACTAGTCGAAGGACCACCAACTCACTTACGGACCATTGACGGGGTACCATCAGTTCATAAAAACTAGTGACTGGACCCGACCGGCTATATTAAGAAACAACCATTCAGTTGCCCTCCCACACCTTTTCAAATTCCCTCCAAACTGTTTCCCTCCCCTTTTTCCCCTCTTTCTACATTAACTCCCCCACTCACTTCACTCCATTCTCTTCCAAAACAATCAACCTCTCTAAAAATCCCAGAATCCCCAAAACCCAAGTCCCCCAGTTTCTACTCAAAACTTCATCCTTTCTCCGGTCGGTGTTCGTAGGCGGCCTTGATACACTCAAAGTTAATTCTCAAAAAGAAGTGTAAGCGGTCGTATCAAGTAAAGAACCCAACTAGGAGGTTGGAGTCGATCCCACGAGGAAAATGATTTAAACTTGACTTTAACCTATTAATAATTCTATTTAGTCAAGTCCTTTCCAAGAAACAAGTATCAAAAAGGGGGGTTTTAAGTAATAAATGTAATTATCTATTTCTAACTAAATAATTAACATGTTCAAAGATTTGATTTTATCAAGTAATGAGAGTAACTAGAACTTAAGTGTTCCCCACAGGTTCATAACGCGGTAATTCTAGCTATAACAATCCTTTCCTAGTATCTTACATGTAGAGTGGTAAGTTATGTATCCCTAATTCCTTGGACCGGTAACTAGGGAATTTCACTCTGCACCTTGGTCCGGCTATGTGTGTATGCTTTACTAAACCTTACCTTTACCTCATATTAAACATCATAATCAGTGTTTGGCTTAGTTGTTACTTCGCACCAACCGACACTAGCCTATTAGATAGTATATACTAAATCTACGTTGATAATTCTTTTCTTATTATCTACCTCCTTGGTCCGGCAAGTAGAAATAAGGTGAGTTCTAACGCGTGCACTCGCTATAAAGACTTCTAAATAAAAGAATTATCAATACATAAAAGACACTATTCGAGAATTGTTATTTTATCTAGCTTTGACCTTGTTATTTATCCATGGTTCCCATAACCCTAGTTATGGAGTTTAGTTACCCTTATTAGTAATGACACAATTCATATTATTAGATAAGAATTCATGCACTTACTTTGATGAGATTGAAGAAAATCCTGAAAATTACTTGAATTAATCAAAAACTTGCAACAAAAGATTTTGGAAAATAAAGTAATTTTCACAAAATCCCAAAATTCAACACTTAGAACAATACATCAAGAAAATATCCAAGATCTTACCTCAAAAATGAGGTTTTTACAAGTATTTATAATAATAGAGTCCTTTAAAAGAGGGAAATCTATTTAAGGAAAATCTGCCCAAAAATGCGTCTTAGTTGATGACTGGAGCGATGGACTGTCGAGGTCCTCCGTCGTTCCATACTTAACTTTTTTCTCTGGTGCTTTCTTCACCAACTTCATGTTACCATCGACGGACAAGGATGACGGTCCGTTGCGTTCACAACAGTCCGTCGATGGCTTCCGTTGCTTCATACTTAAAATCTTTTGAAGATGTGCACTGGGGATACTTTTTGTTAACATTGATGGATGTGCAGGACGGTCCATCGTGGCTATGATAGTCCGTCGAGAGACACTGTAGCCCCACACTTAGTAAGAATTCCCCAAATTCTTTTGGAAGCCTTTTTCTTCGTAAAACGTGGCCACTTACAGACTATCAAGGTAATGACGGACCGTTGATGGCTCTATAGGTCGTCACTTCTACAATTTTTTGCACAATTCTCCCATGTTCTCCTTATGGACATATTTCCTGTTAAACGAAGAGAAAACTACATTAAAACCAATACAAAAAGGCCTTAGACACACACTAAACTTAAGAAAAAAGCATTGAAAGTACCGTGAAACCACGGTACATCAACATTCTCAACTTAAATTCGTTATTTGTCCTCAAGCGGTGACTCACCACAAAATCTTTGTAAAACAGTACCCTTATTTGAGATTTTTGCATCATTTGGTTGTCAACCCCAATTTTTTTCAAATTGATTTATGCGTGCTATCGCTATTAGTCTTGATGATGTGGATCATACCATGACATAGACTCGCCACATACCGACATATATCCTCTTTGATCTCTCACCAAGGTGCTAATTTTTCGGTATTGCAACTAGTGCCCTTGCTTCAAAACTACATCCTCATTTTTCACACAATGATTTCAGTTTGAGTATAAGGATTATTTTTCAACACTCGCGGTCAGAACAACTTCACACCTCATTTGTAGTTATTGCGATAGGCTTACCCTTATTTTCACTGCTTTAAGTTCACCATAATTCACTCTTAGGATCACAATAGGACTTTCTTAGCTTGTAACTTAGGTTTAGGGCCAGATAAGGTACATTTGGATATATTTTAGTGGCTTGTTGTCCTCCTTGACATAACGGCTAAGCGTCCTACCTTTTTATCATTTTATTTTTGCCCTCTTTCTCAATTTTCTTTCACCTTTCTATTCTCCCTTGTTTTTCCTTTTGTGTAAGTGACTCTTCTCTTTTCTTGTATTTTTAAATTTTCAAATTTATTTATTTATTTTACTTTTCTCTCAACTTTTTTTGAGTCACTTTTCTTTTGTTCTTTCTCTCTCTTTGTTCTTTCAACTCCACTTTCCGGAGTATTTCTCATAATAGCCACCCTCAACTCATGGCTTTGTACACAATACCCAAGGTTGGGTCAGGGCCACGACAAGGTTGTTTTATGTATTATCTACCCTCAACTTATGCTTTTGGCATAAGCTGAGGTGCACATGTCTAAGGAGGGACCAGTGCCAACACATTGTTCTCAGAAATGATATGTTGAGGTGAAAAAGAAAGGTCTATTTTAAGCTCAAATCATTTGGATCAAGAAGGGATTAATTTCATTCAATTTCTATTATTTAGGCTAAAGATTGGCTATATTTAACAAGGGCCTATAATCCTTTATTACAACTTAGTTTTAGCAGGACTAACCAGGCAAGTTCTAGCTCAGTACTAATGGATGAATATTCAAATTTTCCTCACACTCACTTGACATCTCATTACTCTACCAAAGTATCAGAAACCTACTTCGAGTTTTAGATTTAACGTCATGTAGTGGTGTATCTCAATGTCATGCTTAGAGCCACACATTTATCAGTTACTGTTCCTAGTCATGCAACATTTTTTTTAAATTGGGATATCATTTGTTTAGACATCATGCTTCAAATTCCATTCCTATACTGTGTATAAAATATACCAACATGTCGGTTCAACAATAAAAATAACCAGTCTTTTGGGGAAAAAGAACACATCACTCTCATTTACCCCACCCCAACAAAAAGACATGCAATTTTTCAAATGAATAAATGTATATAATATATGGTGGTAGGTGAAGCAAACTTGATGCGCTTAAACCCCGTCGATCAACAGCTGGAAGGTCCGGTTGCCTAGAACCCGTTCCCTCTGTAGTTGGTACACCCTCAGTAGTGTCCTTAGCAAAAACAACACCATCAGTAGTGCTCCTCTCAACCCCAACAACTCTAGATCTAGACGCCCCAGCAGCCAAATCTATAGCCCTCAACTGGCGGGCATTCTCATTAATAAACGAGCTCTCCTCGCAGCCTCCAACTCATGGCGCCCATCTTCCAAATCTGAGACTCATCCTCATCTCTAGTCCGGTGCCTGTTGGCATGCTCTCATGGGGTAGGTGGTGGCACTATGGACGTGGAGAATAAGGCAGCCAACACAGTGTCCTCAGCGGGCTCTACAAAAGGGGCCTCAGACTCCGGCACCTGAGCCTCTAGTATAGTATCTAGGTATACTCTAGACTCTCTACAGCAACCTGGAGAGCCATCACATCCACTGTAGGGGCTGGTCGGGCAAGAACCCGTAGGTCAAAAATGTCTAAGCGCTGGTGGACCACCATGACCTTCCACTCAGTGTGCTCGGCCATCTCCTCTCTAAGCGCTCCTCTGCCTCAACAATAGACCTCTGTATCCAAGGCTGGATGTGGTGAAGAAGTGTGGACATTTGGGCATCAAGTTTCTAGACCCTAGCAATCGGGACCAGAGTAGCAGATTTAGTCGAGCAGGAGAAGCTCGGAGCAGTGCTACCACCTGAGATAGACTCGACAGGAGTGGTGTCGGTAGGCTCAGATGTAGCCCGGTTAGCCACTTGGTCTTGCTCTACCGTTGCCTCTAGGTTGTCACCAAGCGGCAGCACCTCCGAATGGGGCCCTCTGTGGGGAGCCAACTCATTTGCCTTATCCCGAATGAGGCCAATATCTACTGTGCTTGACGGGGTTTTGAGCACATCAATGTGCCACAGGGGCACTCCTGATAACCTGCACAAATCAAAAACCATGCACGGGAAGGTGTAACTAGTAGTGTCCTTGAAGGACCTCTCGTGCATCATCGCCTGTAGTAGCCATGCGAAGTCCATCTCGAACCTTGCAATCATCGCCACCATCAGTACTGCACGATCCCAAGTGACAATGTTGTCAGCTGCAGTGGGAGAAAGGTAGTGTCGGAATAGTAACCACAAAAACTTGGCTGTGAAGGTGAGGTTATCCTTCTTGATACTTCCCTTGGGCTCCAACACCCGATCGACAGTGTCACCATCTACGGAAAGGTACTGTGCAATCCACCGCTTGGTGGTCTCTCTCAACTGTGGCTCACGCTGGAACCGACCATCTTTAATCAACTTCCACTGATAGTTGAACTCGGAGGTGATAGGTGTCCAGGTGGCATCAACATCCGCGCCATATAGAAACCTACCAATGCTCGGCAATAAAATGTCAACCCGCTTGCCGCAGACTCGAACGTAATCCACAGAAGCATGTTTGGCGAGGGCTGCCCGCCTGTCTAGCTGAGATTAGAGAGTCGCCACATAGGAGGCGTAGAACTCTCGAACCATCTCCTCACTGTAGCGGCCTACATCCCGAGCCTTCCACTCCAGCCGATGCCTGGTGAATATTTCATGAATAGACGACATGGTGGGATGACTCCCCGTAAGAACCCGCTGCTCTAGTGTCGGGGTACGGGTCATGACCCCCTTGTCATTCGACAGTTTGTCATTGGTGTACACTTGATATTGCCCCTCAACACACCAACGATTGGGCTTATAAGCAATCGGGGCGGGGACACTAGTCAGGGGTTCTGGAGTAGAGTCAGCACTATCAGCCTCATCAAATGAGGCAGACTAGGATGCGGTGGCAGGAGTAGAGACCTCCTCATAACCGGACACTTCCTTAGAACTAGAAGCATCCTCGGAGCCAGATGATCCCTCAGACTGTGCAGCAGACCCAGAAGGAGTGCCGGTCAGTATGCGCTCTCCTCTTCAGACTGGGAGGCGGTGACTCCGACGGGCGCCACCTTTGTGGGTGTGGCTTTGGTGGTGCATGCATCATGGGTGGGAGTGAGAGTGCCTGGTGGCACGTACTCCGGGTCGTGCTCATCGTCTGAGCCTATGACCATCCGGACGGATGGGGTGACGAACTTGGAATGCCCTCGTGAGTAGACACGGTCTTGTTTTTGTGCCATTAGTACCTACAAAGAAAAGAAATTAGCACCAGTATATGTAACAAAAGAAAGCAACCGTCATGGGGGTTTGTCGAGGAACACTTAGTGGAATTTTTGTGTAACATTAGAAGCAAAGGTTCTGATAATGGCAACGATTGTGCAGAATGGACCGTCGAAGGCATAACAGTCCGTCGTAGGGGTTCGTCGAGGGACACTTAGAGTAAACTAGGGAAGGTAGGGTTAATGGACCTCAACGATGGTCCGTCGAGGGACCGACGGTCAGTAGATGGGGTCTCGTACTGAAATTCAGGGAACACAATTTTGCAGCCAAACTTGGATACCCTATCATACTAATTTTAAGTATTCTGAGAAGGCTAAGTTTACCAAACATTTACCTAGCATCCCATGATTCGTAGGGCATGAATTTTTTGAATTTGAGCATTCAATTTTTGACAACATATCAATCCTAGGTCAGAAATAGAATCAGGAAACATACACCATTTTTAACAAAACACCCCCATTCCTTTTTAATATTAGTGTTTTATGGGAACTTAGGACTACGGTGTGAGTTCTAGCATGCAATAAGGGTCCAAAATTGGAGACCCACACAGTAAGACAACAAGTTTAATCAGAAAACAAAAAAAATTAACGATAGTTAATTCACAGATGAGAAGAACATACCTGATAACTCGAGTAGAGAAAGAAGAATATGAACTCTAGTAGTTGAACAACTGCAACAACCACCACGAAAACCGATCGACAGAGGAACCGAAGAAAATGGGAGAACTTAGGAGAGAAAGGGACTGTGGGAATTTGAGGAAAATGTTAGAAATTAGAAGATGGAGAAAGAATGAGAGTTAATGGTGATGAAGTGGGGATAATGATAGGAAATGATGAGAGAAGCAGTTATGAGGGGTTATGTGAATAGGTGGGAACTTTAAAAGTTTAAAACTTTTAATATTTTGTCGGACGAGTGGGGTCGGGTCTGTGGGTAAAGACGCGACGATTCCCCATCGACGGATCATAACAGGGTTGACGGTCCATCATGGGGGTCCATTGAGTGTGCCCTAACTTGGAAAATTGAAAGACATATTTGGGCATGGTGGAATCCACCAATGGTCCGTCGATGATTCCATTGATGGGTGCAACAGACCAATTTTCTGCAGATTTGTGGTGATTTGATACCTGCACATTTAACACCCATTAAGCTAATCTTTTTGTATTTTCTGGACACTTTTTGTACACGGACCCTAATTTATGCTCTAGTCAACACTATTAACGAAAAAGAAAAGAGCAGTCAGACAGAACACTAAATTAATAAAAGCAAAAATAATGCAACTATGCCTAGAAAATCATGAAAAACCTATAGTTGGCTAGAGGATACATATTGGGTTGCCTCCCAATCAACGCTTGATTTAATGCCGCAGCACGACGGTGGACTCTTGATTACTAAGACTTCATCAAAATGGTATGCCTCGTTCACTTCCTTCGCCGTTTCAGCATGCCCTAGATATATTTTGATTCGCTGCTCATTCACCTTGAACCTTACACCCTCCTTGTTCTCCAAATTAACCGCACCATGAGGGAATAGTTGGGTGATCAAATAGGGACCAGTCCATTTTGACTTGAGTTTGTCCGGAAACAAATGCAACCTACAATTGAACAAAAACACCAAAATCCCCAACCAAAAAATTGCGCTTCTCAATCTTTTGGTCATGGTACTTCGTCATCTTTTCTTGTAGAGGGATGAACTTTCATATGCCTTCAAGCGAAATTCATCAAGCGAAATTCAACCCATTAAACCTCTGTTCCGCAGCCTCACTCCAATCCATTTTCAACTTCTTCATTGCCCACACAGACTTATGCTTTAATATTCCCAGTAAGTGACAAACCTTCCCATAGAAAAGTTTGTATGGGGACATATCTATGGGAGTCTTGTATGCTATCCGCTAGGCCCAAAGATCCTCATCAAACCTTCTTGACCAATCCGTTCTACTAGCATTCACCGTATTTGCCAAAATTTGCTTAATCTCCCTGTTTGACACCTCAACTTGCCCACTAGTTTGAGGATGGTAAGGAGTGGCCACATTATGGCGAACCCCATATTCTTTCAACAACCCCTTAAACAGCTTGTTGCAAAAGTGGTATCCCCTATCACTGATAATAGCCCTCGAAGTGCCAAATCTAGAAAATATATTCTTTTTCAAGAACGTCGTGACACTCTTCCCTTCATTATTCGCAAGTGCGATAGCTTCCACCCATTTAGAAACATCATTGACTGCCACAAGAATGTACTTCATCCACGAGAACTCACAAAACGGACCAGAAAGTCAACTCTCCACACATAAAAAAACTCAATCACAAGAATGAGATTTAAAGGGAGCTCTTGCTTTCGCGAAATGCCACCATATCTTTGGCATCTATCATATGCCTTGGCGAATTCATGAGCATCTTGGTGGATGGTTGGCCAATAGTAGACTAATTGCAAGATCTTGTGAGCAGTCCAAATACCACTATGATGCCCTCCTACAGGAGAAGAATGACATGCCTCTAAAACACTCAACATCTCAACTTCCCGCACACAATGCCGAATAAGCCCAGCAAGGCAACTCCTATATAAGTATGGTTGATACACTCAAACTTACTTCTCAAATAAGAAGTAAAGCGGCCGTGTCAAGTAAATAACCCAACTAGTGAGGTTGGGATCGTTCCCACGAGGAAAATAGTCTAGACTTAACTTCAACCTGTTATTACTATTGTTTGGTCAATGACTTCCTTGGAAAGTAAAAACATAAAAAGGGGGGTTTCTATTTCTAAATGAGTGAAAATAAATAACGAACTTGAAAGAGACACTTAACAGCGTTGACAGTTGGATTTTAATCATTAATCAAAGTAACTAGGGTTTACGTGTTCCCCACAGGTTCATAACTTGATAATTCTAACTATAACAATTCTTTCCTAGTATCTTGCATGCAAAGTGATAAGTTATGTATTTCTAAATCCTTGGTCCGGCATCTAGAAAATCTCACTCCGCACCTTGGTCCGGCTACGTGTGTTGCTATACTAACCCTTATCCTTACCTCATATTAAGCATCGTATTTGATATTTGACTAAGTAATTACCTCGTACCAATCAATACTAGCCTATTAGATAGTATACACTAAATCTATGTTAATAATTCCTTTCCTATTATCTACCTCCTTGGTCCGCCAAGTAGCATTAAGGAGAGTTCTAACGTTGGCCATCCGTTAAAAAAACTTCTAAGCAAAAGAATTATTAATACATGCAAGAAACTATTCTAGAATTGTTATTTTAGTTAGGGTTTATCTCATTATTTGCCTATGGCTCCCACAACCCTAGTTATGGAGTTTAGTTACTCATGGCCATAAACACAATATTCAAATATATTAAATAAGAGTTCATGTACTTACTTCAATGAGAAAGAGTAAAGTCCAAAAGTTTGCTTGATTAATCACCAAAAATCACTTGCAAGAATCTCCCAATCTAACACTAATACACAAAGTCTAATAATATGATGTCTAACAATACGGAGTCTAACAGTCTAAGAGTCTAACCCCGAAAAACGAGGTTTTTCGAACTATTTATAAAAAAAATAAAAACCTAATTAAACAAGGACTCTGTTTGCTAGAAATCTGCCAAAACGCGGCTGGGTCGACGAACCTCACGACGGATCGTCGTGGTCACGACGGACCGTCATGGACTCCGTCGTCCCATACTTGTAGAATTTCTTCTACTGCTCTCTTTACCACCCTCGACGGCAAGTATGACGGACCGTCATAGGCACAACGGTCCGTCGAGGGTCTTCGTTTCAAAACACTTCAACTCTTGGAATATGGGTACTGGGATTACTTCTCTGAACTTCATGACGAACCTGCAGGACGGACCGTCATAGCCACGACGGACCGTCACAAGCTTCGTAACCCCACACTTGGTCAGACTTCCTCATCTTCCTTCAGCAGCTTCACTACGCTGCCACCTACGGACCGTCACAAGCACGACGGACCGTCATAAGCTCCGTAGGTGGTCTCTTCTGCATTTCTTCGCTCAAAATCTCCGCATTCAGCTTTGGACAGATTTCCTGTAAAACAAAGAGAAACTTATATAAAAATTAGCACAAAAAGGCTTTTTGGACACACTAAACTTAAGGAAAAAGTATTAATTATACCGTGAAACCACGGTATATCAACACCCTCAACTCAAATCTATGCATGCTATCACTATTAGGCTTGAATTTTGTGGGATCAGAACATGACACATACTCACCATGAACTAACACCTATCCTCTTCAATTTCTCACCGAGGTGGTAACAATTCCGTTATTGCAACTAGTGTCCTCACTTTAAAACAAAATCCTCATTTTCACACAATGATTTTAGTTTGAGTATAAGGATTACTTTTTCAACACTCACTCTCAGAACAAAGTCACACTCATTCATACCTATTGCCATAAGCTTGCCCTTATTTTCACTGCCTTAAGTTCGCTATACAACCCTTAGGATCACGATAGGACTTTCTTAGCAAGTAACATAGGCTCAGGGTCAGGTAGGGTATATTTAGGTATAATTTAGTGACTTTTTGCCCTCCTTGACATATCGGCTAAACCTTCCACTTTCTATCATTTTATCTCGCCCAGTTTCTCATATTCTTTCACCTTGCTATTTTCTCTTCTTTCTTCATTTGTGTAAGTGACTCTCTTCTTTTCTTTCTTGTATTTCTTGTGTATTTTTGTTTTTCTTTTCTTTTATTTCAAGTAATTCTTGAGTCACTTTACTTTTGTTCTTTATCTCTCTTTGTTCTTTCAACCCCACTTTCCAGAGCATTTCTCATAATAGCCACCCTCAACTCATGGCTTTTCCATGAGTCAAGGTACACAATACCCAAAATTGGGTCAGGGCCATAATGAAGGTTGTTTACTGCATTAGCCACCCTCAACTTATGCCTTTGGCATAAGCTGAGGTGCACATGTTCAAGGAGGGGCCAGGGCCAACACATTGTTCCCAAAAAAGATCAGTTGGGGTGAAAAAGAAAGGTCTAACTTTAAGCTCAGATTATTTGGATCAAAGAAGGATAAATTTCATTTGGTTTCTTTTATTTAGGCTAGAAAAGGGCTATATTGAACAAGGGCCTATGATCTTTTCCTAATTGTCTATTATAGCTTACTTTTAGCAGGACTAACCAGGCAAGTTCTAGATCAGTACCAATAATGGACTATTCAAATTTTCCTCACACTAACTTGACATCTTATCACTATACCAGATTATCAGACGCCTAGTTCGAATTTAAGACTTAGGGTAATGCAATGGTGTAACTCTATTTCATGCTTAGAGCCACACAATTATCAGTTACTATGCCTAGTCATGCATTATTTTCCAGTTTATTAGGATATCATTTTAGCCATCATGCTTCAGAATTAAACTGTGTACAAAAGATATAAACATGCCGGTTCAACAGAAAAAGTAATCAGTCTTTTGGAGAAAAAGAACATAGGCAAGAAAACCCCAAAAGAGGATAGTGAGTTGGACTACTCAGACTTCACCCTAATGCTCACTTTCCATTTACCCCACCCCAACAAAAAAACATGCAATTGTCCCCAATGCATAAAAATCTAAATACTAGAGTGGTAGGTGAAGCAAACCTGTGGCGCAAAGCGCCGTCGATCAGCAAGATGGTGGGTCGGTTCCCCCGAAACCCACGTCCTCTGCAATCTGGACACCCTCAGTGGTGTCCTCAGCAACAACTGCACCATCAGTAGTGCCTCCTGCTATCTCCACAGTTTGGGAGCTAGACGCCCCAGCCGCTAACTCTGATGCTCTCATTTGGTGCGCCTCTTCCTCAGCAAGTGAGGCTCTCCTCGCATCCTCTATCTCTCGACGCTCCTTCTTCCGTCCTCGTGCCTCGTCCTCTGCTCGACCCCTACGCCTCTTGTCACTCTCTCGAGGGGGAGGTGGTGGAATTTCTGAAGTAGCAAAAAGGGCCGCCAACACTATGTCCTCAGCAGGCTCGACAGAAGGGGCCTCAGACTCCGGCACCCTAGCCTCTAAGATCGTGTCGATGTCTGCACGAAGACTGTCGACTGCAGACTGAAGAGTCGACACATCCACCGGAGGGGCTGGTCGGGCTAGCACCCTCAGCTCAAAGGCATCCAAGCGCTGGTTAACCTCAGCGATCTTCCGCTCTGTAAACTGGACCATTTTCCTCTCTAGGCGCTCTTCTGACTCTGTAATAGACTTCTGCATCCACGGCAGGATATGATGCAGAAGTGTGGACATTTGCGCCTCTAGTTTTTGGACCCTAGCAAGATGGACCAGTGCCGGTAGATGGGCTGTGCGAGAGGAGCTCGGGGCAGTGCTACTACCCGGGATAGACTCGACCGGAGTAGTGTCAGTGGACGCCGCCTGTGTAGCCGTGCGGGCCTGGGATACTGTATCAGCAAGATCATCAGCAAGTGGGGGCAGCTTTTGACGGGGCCCTCTGCGTGGAGCCAACTCATTGGCCTCGTCTCTGATGAGGCTGACGTCAACAGATCCCTGTGGGGTCTTAAGCTGATCTACGTGCCATATGGGCACACCTGCGAACCTGCAGAGAGCAAAGATAATGCACGGGAAAGGGTAGGTAGTAGTGACCTTGAATGCCCTCTCGTGCATGACTGCCTGTAGAAGCCATGTGAAGTCCACCTCGAACCCGGCTATTATCGCAGCCATCAACACTACTCGATCCCAGGTAACGATTTTATCTGCAGCTGTGGGGGAAAGGTAGTGACGGACAAGCAGCCACAAGAACTTCGCCGTGAAAGTGAGGTTGGCCTTCTTGATGGCCCCCTTCGGCTCAGTGCAGGGCCATCCACTGCTTGGTGGTCTCTCTCAGTGATGGCTCGCGCAGGAATTGGCCATCTTTAACTATATGCCAGTGGTAGTCAAACTTGGCAGTGAGAGGGGTCCGAGTAGCATCAACACCCTCGCCGTATAGAAACCGGCGGATGGCAGGTAGTGAAATGTCAACCTGTATGCCTAGTACTCGGACCTGCTCCAGTGGTCCTGTTTAGCGGGGGCAGCCTGCCTATCTATTTGTGATCAGAAAGTCTCTACGTAGGATGCGTAGAACTCTCGGACCATTTCTTTACTGTAACGTCGCAACGGACGTGCTGTCCACTCCAAGCGATGCCTGGTGAAGAGATTGTGGATCTCAGGCATCGTCGGGAGACTCCATGTAAGGACCCGTCGTTCCTAGGTGAGTGTTTGAGTCATCACTCCTTTATCAGTCAGGAACTTGGCGTCGGAGTAGAATTGAAATTGCCCGTTGACACACCACCGGTTGGGATGGTCAGAGGCTGGGGTGGGTACCAGAACTGGTGAGCCTGATGTAGATTTTGAACTGTCAGCCTCATCAGACGAGGCCGACGCTACAACGGTGGCGGGTGCGGGAACCTCAGCAGAGACAGAGGCTTCCTCGGACCATGATACTCCTAAGGAGAAAGACGCTCCTTCTTCATTTGTGGCTGACCTAGAGGGTGTGCCGGTCAGTATGCGCTCCTCATCATATTGGGAGGCAGTGACTACGCCGGGCTCCACCTTTTTGGGTGTGGCTATGGGAGCACGTGCAGCACGGGAAGGTGTGGAAGTGTCTGGGGGCACATACTCATGGTCACGCTCATCATCGGAGTCGATGACTATGCGGGCAGACGGGGTGACAGACTTTGATCGCCCGCGTGCGTAGATTCGGTCTTGCTTGGGTGCCATAGTAGATAGTACCTGTAAAGGATCAATATTAGTACGAGTAGTGGCAAACAAGACAATCAAAACCATACAAAATAAAACATTGAAAATAGTATGTCATTGCTATAGAAACAGTGGCACACGACGGGCCTGGTGATGGCTCGTCGTGACTATGACGGACCGTCATGAGGTCCGTCGTGTTTTACTTAGACTATGTATATATAGAGAACCCTGAAGGAGAGTCTCTGACTAGCATGACGGTATGTGCAGGACGGACCGTCAGAGGTACGATGGTCCGTCGTAGGTGTCCGTCGTAGGACACTTTAAAAAATATGGAGACCCTTAGCAGAGGGGTCTCTGACCATCATGACGGTCGTGCAGGACGGACCGTCGTGGATATGATGGTCTGTCACATGTGTCCGTTGAAGGAAACTTAGAAAAAGTGAGAGACCCTTAGAAACAGGGTCTCTGACAACCAGAACGGTTGTACAGGACGGACCGTCGTGAAGACGACGTTCTGTCACATGTGTCCGTTGGGAAACACATGGGATAAAATGAAAGACCCTTAGAAACAGGGTCTCTGACAACCAGAACGGTTGTGCAGGACGGACCGTTGTGAATACGACGGTCCGTCACATGTGTCCGTTGGGGAACACTTAGGAAAAAATGAAAGACCCTTAGAAACAGGGTCTCTGACAACCGGAATGGTTGTGCAGGACGGACCCTACGACGGTCTGTCATGGCTACGACGGTCCGTCATTGGGGTCTCGTTCTGTATAACAGTGACAGAACTGGGGGTACCCCATGCATCCCCGATGAACCCACATCAAACTTTTAGCGTTTTGGACCTACATTTATCTATCCCAACTACCTAGGAAACTAGCAATGCAAAAGCACCTATGTCTAGGGTTGTCAACATGGCAATTTCGAACATTTTGAACCTAGGTTAGATATAATCATATAAAGGAAACAACATACGACAAAGAACTAAGCTAATACTAACTAATATAAAAAATGCAAGATAAATGAGTAGAAATTAGAGACACATACCTTAGAAATGGATAAAAACAAATAGACAAGTACTCGGTGGCTAGGCAGACACCCACAACACAAGTAGATGAACACTTTTCGGGCTTTGGAGAATTGTGGGGGGCAATGATCGGTGGTGGATAGAGGAATAGATTATGGAAGTTGAGAAAGAAAGAGTAATGGGAGAAATAATGAAGTAATGGGGGTGAAATGAGGGGTTGGGGAGTTTAAATAGTGAAAGTTTAAATTAAACTCCAACCCGGTCGGGTCGGGTATGCCTCATTAATCACGCGACGATTCCCCGGCGACGGTCTGTCGCAGTTGTGACGTCCCGTCGTTGGTTCCGTCGTGTGTGCCTAGTTTGAAACTAACAGAAAAAAACGTACCTGGCACGACGGGTGCATATGACGGTCCGTCGCGGGCGCAACGGTCCGTCGATGTATCCGTCAGTAACTGCTGCAGAGTAATTTTCTGCAGAATTTCCTTGTGATGTGCCTGCAAATTTAAAAAATCATTAGTAGAAAAATGCAACCATTACTAAAAAAGACTATAAGTATTGGGTTGCCTCCCAACAAGCGCCTGATTTAATGTCGCGGCACGACTGGGGACACTTGATTACTCAGCCTTCATCAAGATGGTTTGCCTCTATTACTTTATTCCCCGATGCTTTATGCCCAAAATAGAGTTTTATTCGTTTTCTATTCATCTTAAACCGCACTCCCTCCTTGGCTTTTAACTCAACTGCTCCATGAGGGAATACTTGGGTAATCAAGTAAGGGCCAGTCCATTTGGACTTGAGCTTGCCCGGAGGACAAGGCGACCCAGAACTGTCTACAAGCACCAAATCTCCAACCGTAAACTCTTGTTTTGCATCTTTTTTTTCATTCTGCTTCTTCATATTTTCTTTGTGGGATATGGCAGATACCGATTGGAGCTCACCACTCTGCCTCATGGTCCTTATTCAACCGAAATGTCATCTGTCCCTTCTCCATATCAACTAAGGCTCTACCTGTAGCAAGGAATGGCCTCCCAAGGATAATAGGCACTTCAAAATCGACCTCACAATCAAGAATAACAAAATCAGCTGGAAAGATGAATGACTCCACTTTTACTAGCACATCATGGAGTATCCCTATAGTCCGTCTGATCAGCCATCAGTAGCCGCATCGCAGTGGGTTTTGGATCCCCCAAACCCAATTTCTTGTAAATCGAGAGGGGCATGATGCTTGCCCCCAGATCACATAATGCTTTCGCAAAATGTAATGACCCAACTGTACAAGGAATAGTGAACGCACCAGGATCTTCTTTCTTTTTTACGAGGGATCTTGTAGCAATAGCACTACAATGCTGCAGTCTATCATCATCCTCAAAATTGACCGATCTTTTCTTGGTGACCATATCTTTCATAAATTTGGCATAACCGGGCATTTGTTCTAGAGCTTCTACCAAAAGAGACATTGATAGAAAGCTACTTCAACATTGTTATGAAACGCCGGTATTTACCATCCCCGGTCTTTTTCACTAATCTCTGAGGGAAGGGTGGTGGTGACCTAGGCATGGGAATTACCTTGATAGGTACTTCTGCATCTTTTCCATTACTTTCCTCTGCTTCACCACTACCCTTTACCACATTATCATTATCCTTTCTCACATTTTCCTTAGTAGATGGCATAGGTGGGCCAATGGTTTGCTTACCACCCCGAGTAGTGATTGACATACAGTGCGCATCATTCTTTGGATTTTGGACAGTGTTGCTAGGAAGAGTGCCCGGTTGCCGTGTGTTCACTGTCGCAGATAATTGGGCCACTTGCAATTCGATCTGTTGAATCGAAATTGCATGTGTATCAACTTTTTGCCCAATACTAGCTAAATCACCCCTTAACTCTTTAATGTGCTCATCACTAGCATCAAACCTCCTCATCATTTTGTGAAACATATCCTCAACTCGCGCCATACTATCTCCACCATCCCTAGGAGTAACTTCAAGATTTTGAGGAGGGACATAGGGCCCATTCCTGTCAATTCTATAAGCATAGTTACCCTTGTTAAAGTTGTTGTCGCGGTTGTAGTTTCCATCTCGGACATAATGACCCTCACGATTGTAATTACCATAGTTCCGACCTTGGCGCCAATTATCTTGATTTGAGCCTTGGGCGCTTGGTCAGAAACCCCCCGTCTGCTCATTTACTACATACGTGTCCTCCGCATAATAGCATTCATCATTAGGAGGTGGTGGTTTAGCCATGTAGTTGATTGCATTTATCTTTTCTGCACCCCCAGTGACATGTTTTAGTACCAACCCAAGCTCGGTTCTCATCTGAGCCATTTCTTCCCGAATCTCATATGTGGCTGGGTTGTGAGTGGACTGCACTGCGAAGGTGTTTCTCCCTGTATCAGACTTCCTAGTACTCCAAGCTTTGTTATTCCGGGAGATTTTTTCTAATTTTTCAGCAATCTCTGCATAAGGGCATTCTCCATAAGATCCACCTGGTATAGTGTCCAACACCACTTTGTTGTTATCATCTTGTCCCCTATAGAAGTATTCCTTCCGTGATTCGTCATCTATACGGTGATTTGGAACACTTCTCAAGAATGAGGTG
Source organism: Solanum habrochaites (assembly GCA_027704765.1). Taxonomy (NCBI): domain Eukaryota; kingdom Viridiplantae; phylum Streptophyta; class Magnoliopsida; order Solanales; family Solanaceae; genus Solanum; species Solanum habrochaites. The sequence goes on from JAKWJA010002491.1 coordinate 16,491,215, forward strand.
AATCTATCCGAAGAACTACTAACTGACTCTCCTGGTAGTGCCACAAAGTTGTTCACTCTGTCTTTGTGGTTTAGTTTCTTGGAGACCGGATAGTAGCATGCTAAGAAAATATCCCTTAATTGGTTCCAAGTGAAGATTGAGTTGTATGGGAGCTCAGTGAACCATATAGCAGCCTTTCCCGTCAGTGAGAGAGGAAACACTCTGAGCCCTATTACATCTAGATCCAAATCAGGCCTCCCTATACAACTTTTACACACTGCCCTTACCTTAGCTATATGGGCATGTGGATCCTCAGAAGGTAGCCCTGAAAACAAACCTCTAGCAATGAGCATTTGCATCAGGCTACTAGTTACCACAAAGGCGTGGCCTGTGGGTAGAGGGGGCAAGACAAGTGGCCCATCCGAGTCTTCTATGTTATCATACCCTCTGTAGTATGCTTGGAGCATGGAGCGGGATTTTGTCCCCTCTGTTGGTATTCACCCGGAGCATCGGGTAACATCTGACCATGAACATCAACCGGAGCTGGGATGTTCTGGTTCGGATCATCATCATTTATTCCCAAGTTTCAATTCATATTGCGTAGTGTATGCTCTAGCTCGTGATCGTAGGGAAACAAGGGTTTTCTTCCTCTCCGTGTATTTGGCATACAAGGAGGATAGTTCTAAAAAATAAATCAAAAACAATAAAACAAAGTAAAATCAAGAAAATATCAACTAAACTATAGTAATAAGTTCAAGTTAATCTAAAAGCTATATTCCCCGGCAGCGGCGCCAAAATTTGATACGCTCAAACTTACTTCTCAAATAAGAAGTAAAGCGGTCGTGTCAAGTAAATAACCCAACTAGTGAGGTTGGAATTGTTCCCACGAGGAAAATAGTCTAGACTTAACTTCAACCTGTTATTACTATTGTTTGGTCAATGACTTCCTTGGAAAGTAAAAACATAAAAGGGGGGGGGGTTTCTATTTCTAAATGAGTGAAAATAAATAACGAACTTGAAAGAGACACTTAACAACTTTGACAGTTGGATTTTAATCAATTAATCAAAGTAACTAGGGTTTATGTGTTCCCCACAGGTTCATAACTTGATAATTCTAACTATAACAATTCTTTCCTAGTATCTTGCATGCAAAGTGATAAGTTATGTATTTCTAAATCCTTGTTCCGGCATCTAGAAAATCTCACTCCGCACCTTGGTCCGGCTACATGTGTTGCTATACTAACCCTTATCCTTACCTCATATTAAGCATCGTATTTGATATTTGACTAAGTTATTACCTCGTACAAATCAATATTAGCGTATTAGATAGTATACACTAAATCTATGTTAATAATTCTTTTCCTATTATCTACCTCCTTGGCCCGGCAAGTAGCATTGAGGCGAGTTCTAACGTTGGCCATCCGTTAAAAAAACTTCTAAGCGAAAGAATTATTGATACATGCAAGACACTATTCTAGAATTGTTATTTTAGTTAGGGTTTATCTCATTATTTGCCTATGGTTCCCATAACCATAGTTATGGAGTTTAGTTACTCATGGCCATAAACACAATATTCAAATATATTAAATAAGAGTTCATGTACTTACTTCAATGAGAAAGAGTAAAATCCAAAAGTTTGCTTGATTAATCACCAAAAATCACTTGCAAGAATCTCCCAATCTAACACTAATACACAAAGTCTAATAATATGATGTCTAACAATACGGAGTCTAACAGTCTAAGAGTCTAAGAGTCTAACCCCCAAAAATGAGGTTTTTCGAACTATTTATAAAAAAAAATAAAAACCTAATTAAACAAGGACTCTGTTTTCTAGAAATCTACCAAAACGCGGCTGGGTCGACGGACCTCACGATGGATCGTCGTGGTCATGACGGACCGTCATGGACTCCATCGTCCCATACTTGTGCAATTTCTTCTGCTGCTCTCTTCACCACCCTCGACGACAAGTATGACGGACCATCATAGGCACAACGGTCCGTCGAGGGTCTTTGTTTCAAAACACTTCAACTCTTGGAATCAAGGTACTGGGATTACTTCTCTGAACTTCATGAAGAACCTACAGGACGGACCGTCATAGCCACGACGGACCGTCACAAGCTTTGTAACCCCTCACTTGGTCAGACTTCCCCATCTTCCTTCAGTAGCTTCACTACGCTGCCACCTACGGACCGTCACAAGAACGACGGACCGTCATAAGCTCCGTAGGTGGTCTCTTCTGCATTTCTTCGCTCAAAATCTCCGCATTCAGCTTTGGACAGATTTCCTGCAAAACATAGAGAAACCTATATAAAAATTAGCACAAAAAATGCTTTTGGACACACTAAACTTATGGAAAAAGTATTAATTATACCGTGAAACCACGGTATATCAATGGCTCATCCCAAAAGAATATTTTCACATCATGCATGAACTTGTTCCTTTGATGAAAGGACAAGTGCGGTGGGACGATATCATTAGCCAGATGATTCGCAAAATCTGCGAACCATGGAATCAAATGTTTGGAGGCAGCCAATACATGCTCATCAGGGAAAGTATCATCAATCTCAGCCTTTACGCCCAACTCTCTCATTGCCTCATCTTCTAATTGGTACAAGTGATCAGCAACTTGATTTTTGGTCCCTTTTCTATATTTTACCTCAAAGTCGAATTCTTGCAATAGTAATACCCAACGAATCAACCTCGATTTTTCATCCTTCTTTTCCATTAAATATCTCAAAACAAAATGATCACTATGAACTATAACTCTAGTGCCAAGCAAATAGGAGTGAAGTTTCACGAAAGCAAAGACTATAGCAAGGAGCTCTTGTTCAGTCATGGTGTAGTTCTTTTTGATTTCATTAAGGGATTTACTAGCATAGTAAATGGGATGAAGGATTTTGTCCCTTCGTTGTCCGAATACCACAACTAGAGCAAATTCACTTGCATCACACATCACCTTAAAAGGCTTGCTCCAGTGCAGATAAATGATGATAGGTGTAGACACCAACTTTTCCTTCAACTAACCAAATGCCTTAAGACAAGATTCATCAAAATGAAACTTACACTCTTTCTCAAGCAACTTTTACAAAGGATGTGCAATCTTTGAAAAATCCTTGATGAACCTCCGGTAAAAGCCTGCATGCCCAAGAAAGCCTGCATGCCCAAGAAAACTTCTCACACCTTTTATAGAGATAGGTGGAGGAAGTCGCTCTATCACCTCAACTTTGGCTCGATCAACCTCTATACCCTTCTCTGAAATGCGATGACCCAATACTATACCTTTTTTCACCATGAAGTGACATTTTTCATGATTCAGCACAAGGTTGCAATCTTCACAACTCTTAACAACCTCGGACAAATGACTCAAACACCGGTCAAAGGAGTCACTAACCACTGAAAAATCATCCATAAACACCTCAATAGTCTCCTCTACCATATCAGAGAATATAGACATCATACATCTTTGAAACGGGGTCGGTGAATTACATAACCCAAACGACATTCTCTTGAACGCGAAGGTCCTATAAGGACAAGTAAAGGTGGTTTTCTCTTGATCTTTTTGTGCAATAAAAATCTGATTATAGCCCGAATAGCCATCAAGAAAATAGTACCACCTCTTTCCTTCAAGTCTATCCAACATCTGATCCATGAAGGGCATAGGAAAATGGTCCTTCTCGGTGCATGCATTTAATTTTCGGTAATCCATTCATACCCTTCATACAGTCATTGGCCTAATCGGAACAAGCTCATTTTTTTCATTGGGGACCACAGTAATTCCCCTTTTCTTAGGTACACACTGAACATGGAATTCCCAACTACTATCAGCGATTGGATATATCTCTCCACCATCCAACCACTTTATGAATTCCTTCTGTATCACCTCTTGCATAGGTGGATTTAAACATCTCTGGTGCTCAATACTTGACTTATGACCGGGCATGTGTTGAATTTTATATGAACAAATCCCGGGAGGGATCCCAATAATATCCACAATATTCCACCCAATAGATCTTTTGAACCTTTTTAACACATTCACCAAACTCTCAACTTGATTCACATTAAAATCTGATGCAATAATTACCGACAAAGTGTCACCTTTTCCCAAGAATACATACCTCGGATGAGGTGTTAGAGCCTTAAGTTCTATTTTTGGAGCCTCCTCTATAGATTGTTTCACGGGTGGAGACTCGAGACGCTTCATATCTAACTCCAACTTCTTTTGTTTAAACCGATATCACCTCAATGAAGTGCCGCGATCAATGACCCATACTCTTTAATACAATCACTATCAAAATTCATGAGCACTATTGCTAGTGCTTCTACACCCAGACACTCTTCTATTTTTACCTCAGATGAATTTTCAACTTTGTAAGATATGACGGATACCGATTGGATCTCAGCACTCTACCTCATGGACCTACAAAGGTTGAAGTCACTTCTTCATTGTTCAACCAAAATTTTATTTCCCCTTTCTCCATATCAACCAAGGCTCTACCCGTAGCAAGAAATGTCCTCCCAAGAATAATAGGCACCTTAAAATCAACCTCACAATCCAGAATCATAAAATCGGTCAGAAATATGAATGACTCCACCTTTACTAATATCGTGGAGTATCTCAATAGACCTCTTCACCATTCGATCGGCCATCAGTAGCCGCATCACAGTGGGCTTTGGGTCACCCAACCCCAACTTCATGTAAATAGAAAGAGGCATGAGATTTAGGCTTGCTCCAAGACCACATAATGCTTTCGAAAAGTGTAATAACCCGATTGTACATGGAATACTGAAGGCACCCGAATCTTCTTTCTTTTGCACTAGAGACCTTGTAGCAATAGCACTACAATATTGCATTCTATCATCATCCTCAAACTTGACCGATATTTTCTTAGTGACAATATCTTTATGAACTTGACTAATCGTGCATTTGTTCAAGTGCTTTTATCAAAGGGACATTGATGGAAAGCTGTTTGAGCATAATGATAAAATATCGGTGGGAATGGAGGTGGTGGTCTAGGCATGGAGGTCACCTTTTGGGGTACCTCAGCTTCGTTCCACGTTTTGTCTTCTAACTCACCACTAACCTTCACTACCTCATCATCGCCTCTTATCACATTTTCTACACTAGACGGCATCGGTGGGTCAATGGTTTGCTAACCACCTCGAGTTGTGACTACCATACAATGTCCATTTTTTGGATTTTGGACAGTATTGCTAGGAGGAGTGCCTTGTTAGTGTCGGTTCACAGACGAATACAATCGGACCATTTGCAAATCAAGATGCTTAATTGAGATTACATGTGCATCAACTTTTCGCCCAATACTCTCTAAGTTTCTCCTCAACTCTTTATGTGCTCATCACTAGCATCAAACCTCCTCCTCATTTTCTGCAACATATCCTCAACTCGCGCCATACTACCTCCACCATCCCTAGAAGCAACTTCACGATGTTGAGGTGGAACATAGGGCCCACTCCTATCATTTCTTTTACCATAGTTACCTAGGTTGAAGTTGTTATCGCAGTTGTAATTACCATATCGGACATAATGACCCTCTCGGTTGTAATTACCATAGTTCCGACCTTGGCGCCAATTTTCTTGATTGGAGCCTTAAGCGTTTGGTCGAAAACCCCCCGTCTGATCATTTACCGCATAAGAGTCCTCCTCATAGTAATACTCATCAGTTGGCGACGGTGGTTTAGACAAGCAGTTCACCGCATTTACCTTTTCTGCACCCCGAGTGACATATTTCAACACCAACCCAAGCTCAGTTCTCATTTGTGCCATTTCCTCATGAATCTCATCTGTAGCTGGATTATGTGCGGATTTCACTGCAAAAGTATTTCTTCCAGTATCTGACTTCCTAGTGATCCAAGCTTTATTATTTCGGGAGATTTTCTCTAACTTTTCAGCGATCTCAGCATAAGGACACTTCCAATAAGAACCACCCTCTATCGTATCCTGTACTGCTTTATTATTATCATCTTGTCATCGATAGAAGTACTCTTTTAGTGACTCATCAATTATTGCGGTAATCGGGGAAACTTCTCAAGAGCGAGGTGAACCTATCCTAAGAACTACTGACTGATTCTCCCGGTAGTTCCGCAAAGTTGTTCACCCTATCTTTGTGGTTTAGCTTCTTAGACACCGGGTAGTAACGTGCTAAGAACACATCCCTCAATTGATTCCAAGTGTAGATTGAGTTATAGGAGAGCTTGATAAACCATATAGCGGCCTCTCCCGTCAGTGAGAAAGGAAACACTCTCAACCCAATATAATCCATATAAATTAGGCCTCCCCACACAACTCTTACACATCGACCTCACCTTGGCGATGTGAGCATGTGGATCCTCAGAAGGTTGCCCCAAAAACAAACCTCTGGTGGTGAGCATTTGCATCAGACTATTATTTACCATGAAAGTATGGCCGTGTGGCAGAGAATTCAAGACAAGTGGGTCGTCAGAGTCAGTAATATTATCATATCCCCTATGAAGGGTGTGGAGTGGGAGGTTGCCTATGTATTTCACCTTCCCCAAGACTTTCATGTAATAATTGATCATGAGCATCAACCAGTGGTGGAATTTCCAGGTTGTGATCATCATCAAGAATACCTAAATTTTGGTTCATTATGTGTAGTGTATGCTCCAGCTCGGGGTCGGGTGAAAGTATGAGTTCTCCTCTACTCCGCGTACTTGGCATACACGGAAGTTAGATCTGCAAAAGATAAAAACAAAAAGAAGATGGAAAATTAGGAAAATATTGACTAAACTTTGGTAATAAGCTTAAAATTTATCTAAAAGCCACTTTCTCGGCAGCGGCGCCAAAATTTGATATGCTAAAATTTACTTATCGAAAAGAAGTATAAGCAGTCGTATCAAGTAAAGAACCCAACTATGAGGTTGGGGTCAATTCCACGAGGAAAATGATTTAGACTTAACTTTAACCTATTACTACTTCCATTTAGTCAAGTCCTTTCCAAGAAACAAGTAACAAAAAGGGGTTTTTAAGCAATAAATGTAATTAGCTATTTCTAAGTAAATAAGTAACAGGTTCAAAGATTTGATTTTTATCAAGTAATGAGAGTAACTAGGGCTTAAAAGTTTCCCACAGTTTCATAACAAGGTAATTCTAGCTATAACAATCCTTTCCTAGTATCTTACATGTAGAGTGGTAAGTTATGTATCCCTAATTCCTTGGACCGGTAACTAGGGAATTTCACTCTGCACCTTGGTCCGGCTATGTGTGTATGCTTTACTAAACCTTACCTTTACCTCATATTAAACATCATAATCAGTGTTTGGCTTAGTTGTTACTTCGCACCAACCGACACTAGCCTATTAGATAGTATATACTAAATCTACGTTGATAATTCTTTTCTTATTATCTACCTCCTTGGTCCGGCAAGTAGAAATAAGGTGAGTTCTAACGCGTGCACTCGCTATAAAGACTTCTAAATAAAAGAATTATCAATACATGAAAGACACTATTCGAGAATTGTTATTTTATCTAGCTTTGACCTTGTTATTTATCCATGGTTCCCATAACCCTAGTTATGGAGTTTAGTTACCCTTATTAGTAATGACACAATTCATATTATTAGATAAGAATTCATGCACTTACTTTGATGAGATTGAAGAAAATCCAGAAAATTACTTGAATTAATCAAAAACTTGCAACAAAAGATTTTGGAAAATAAAATAATTTTCACAAAATCCCAAAATTCAACACTTAGAACAATACATCAAGAAAATATCCAAGATTCAAACCTCAAAAGCGAGGTTTCCATAAGTATTTAAAATAATAGAGTCCTAACAAAAGAGGGAAATCAATTTAAGGAAAATCTACCCAAAAATGCGTCTGAGTCGACGACTGGAGCGGCGGACCGTCGATTTCACGAGGGACCGTCGAGGCCCTCCATTGTTCCATAATTAACTTCTTTCTTGTTGATTTCTTCACCAACTTTCTTTTACCATTGACGAACATGGATGACGGTCCATTGCGTTCGCAAAATTCTGTCGATGGCTTTCGTTCCTCCATACTTAGAATATTTTGAATATGGGTACTGGGCTATTCTCTATTAACATTGACGGATGTGCAGTACGGTCTACCGTGGCTATGAAGGTCCGTCGAGAGCCTCCGTAGCCGCACACTTAGTCATAATTCCCCAACTTCTTTTAGCAGCGTTTTTATTCGTATGACGGTGGCCACCTACGAACTGTCGAGGTCACAACGGACCGTTGTTGGCTCTGTAGGTCGTCACTTCTGGATAGATTCCCTGCAAACAAAGAGAAAACTACATTAAAACCAATACAAAAAGGCTTTAGACACACACTAAACTTAAGAAAAAACATTGGAAGTACCGTGAAACCACGGTACATCAACACCCTCAACTTAAATTCGTTGTTTGTCCTCAAGCGACGCACTATGACTCACCACAAAATCTTTGTACAAGAGTATCCTTATTTTAGATTTTTGCATCATCTGGTTGTCAACCCCGATTTTTTTCAAATTGATTTATGCATGGTATCACTATTAGGCTTGATGAAATGGATCATACCATGACATAAACTCACCACATACCGACACATATCCTCTTTGATCTCTCACCAAGGTGCTAATTTTCCGGTATTGCAACTAGTGCCCTTGCTTCAAAACTACATCCTCATTTTTCACACAATGATTTCAGTTTGAGTATAAGGATTATTTTTCAGCACTCACTATCAGAACAACTTAACACCTCATTTATAGTTATTTCCATAGTCTTGCTTCACTGCTTTAAGTTCACCATAATGCACTCTTAGGATCATGATAGGATTTTCTTAGCTTGTAACTTAGGCTCAGGGTCAGGTAGGGTACATTTGGATATGTTTTAGTGACTTGTTGTCCTCTTTGATATAACGACTAAGCGTCCTACCTATTTATAATTTTATTCCGCCCTCTTTCTCAATTTTCTTTCACCTTGCTATTCTCCCTTCTTTTTCCTTTTCTGTAAGTGACTCTTCTCTTTTCTTGTATTTTTAAATTTTCAAAATTTATTTTTTATTTACTTTTCTTTCAACTTTTCTTGAGTCACTTTTCTTTTGTTCTTTCTCTTTCTTTGTTCTTTCAACCCCACTTTCCGAAGCATTCCTCATAATAACCACCCTCAACTCATGCCTTTGCCATGAGTCAAGGTACAAAATACCCAAGGTTGGGTTAGGGACACGACAATGTTGTTTTCTGCATTATCCACCCTTAACTTATGCTTTTGGCATAAGCTGAGGTGCACATGTCCAAGGAGGGACTAGGGGCCAACACATTGTTCTTAGAAATGATCTATTGGGGTGAAAAAGAAAGGTCTATTTTAAACTCAAATCATTTAGATCAAGAAGGGATTAATTTCATTCGGTTTTCTATTATCTAGGCTAAAGATTGGCTATGTTGAACAAGGTCCTATGATCCTTTCCTAATTGTCTATTACAACTCACTTTTAGAAGGAGTAACCAGACAAGTTCTAGCTTAGTACCGATTGTGGAATATTTTAATTTTCCTCACACTCACTTGACATCTCATTACTTTACCAAATTATTAGAAACCTAGTTCGAGTTTTACTTCTATTTAGTCAAGTCCTTTCCAAGAAACAAGTAACAAAAAGGGGGTTTTAAGCAATAAATGTAATTAGCTATTTCTAAGTAAATAAGTAACAGGTTTAAAGATTTGATTTTTATCAAGTAATGAGAGTAACTAGGGCTTAAGTGTTCAAACAGGTTCATAATGCAGTAATTTTAGCTATAACAATCCTTTCCTAGTATCTTACATGCAAAGTGGTAAGTTACGTATCCCTAATTCCTTGATCCGACAACCAGGGAATTTCACTCCTCACCTTAGTCCGTCTAAGTGTGTATGCTTTACTAAACCTTACCTTTACCTCATATTAAGCATCATAATTAGTATTTGGCTTAGTTGTTACTTCGCACCAACCGACACTAGCCTATTAGATGGTATATACTAAATCTACGTTGATAATTCTTTTCTTATTATCTACCTCCTTGGTTCAGCAAGTAGCAATAAGGCGAGTTCTAACGCGTGCACTCATTAAAAAGACTTCTAAACGAAAGAGTTATCAATATAGGCAAGACAGTATTCGAGAATTATTATTTTAGCTAGGTTTTACCTTGTTATTTACCCATGGTTCCCAAAACCCTAGTTATGGAGTTTAGTTACCCATGTTAATAATGACACAATTCAAATTAATTAGATAAGAATTCATGCACTTACTTTTATGAGATTGAAGAAAATCCAGAAAATTACTTGAATTAATCAAAAACTTGCAACAAACGATTCGTGAAAAGTTTTTACAAAATCCCAAAATTCAACACTTAGAACAATAAAACTAGAAACTATCCAAGAGCCTAGCATCAAAAACAAGGTTTTTACAAATATTTATAATAATAGAGTGCTAACAAAAGAGGGAAATCTGTTTAAGGAAAATCTGCCCAAAAATGCGTCTGAGTCGACGAATAGAGCGACGGACCGTCGAGGCCTTACATGGTTCTATACTTAACATCTTTCTCTGCTGCTTATTTCATCAACTTTCTGTTACCATCGACTAACATGGATGACGGTCCATTGCGTTCACAACGGTCCGTCGATAGCTTCCATTCCTCCATACTTAGAATCGTTTGAAGATGGGTACTAGGGCTACATTCTGTTAGCATTGACAGATGTGTAAGACGGTCCGTCGTGTCTATGAAGGTCTGTAGAGAGAATCCATTGTAACAACCCTAAAAATGGCTATGCTAAATAATGCTTATTGTTTCTAGAATGCCTATGATTAGACCAGGTTCATATGGATTGATGCACGTAGAACCATACCTCTGAACCCTTACAAAAGCCAAGCCAACTAACTTGGGGAGTTATTTGAGCTATAAAAGGTTGGGTCCAACCATGTAGGGCTCCCGAATATGAAGATTTACTTGGATGAGTCTTTACCAGACTTAAAAAGGGGAAATCTTAAGTTAGGAGGGTCTAGGGGTAAAATGGTCTTTTTCCAAGATAATGGTAGTATTGTAATTACCCTAAATATATAATTAATTATTTAATTAATAAGGTTGTGGGATATTTTGGGGAGAGAGGGCCTAAAATTTGCTCTTAGAGTGAAGTTTTGCTCCACCCAGGTTCGAACCTAGGTGGAAGCGATGATTTAATTTTTTTTTTAAGTTGGTAAATTAATGTAATTTATTCATATTATTATTATTGGCTGATATAAAATAAAAGGGAAATCATATTTTTTAATATTTAACTAAACCCTATTTGACTCATGTCCATCTCTCACTTTCAGTATCAAACCAACTTTCATTCACATTCTCTCTGCCAAATAATGTACAAGAACAGAGATAAACCAAAGTTCTTCACACCTGAAGAACTCACAATGAAAATTTTAAACAAACAACTAATCAAAAATGTTAGGCAAAGGGAGGAGATTTTCCATCAAAAGTTTGGTGTTGAAACCTGGATTTGGATGTGAGTGTTGGAGAAGGTTTGGGAAGAAACTTCAAGGTTTGAAAGGTCATAAAAGGTATGAGATCTCTTTTCGTTTGGTCTCTTTACCAAGAGACCCTTTAAGGTTCAGTATATTCTAATTCAAAAACTAGGGTTGTTCCCCATTGCATGTCCTTGTCACTAGCTCTCATTAAATCATAGATTGGTTATGTTTGCTGGTAGGTAACAAGGAATAAAACGTGTTTTCGTGATGCTTCTGTATTTTTATATATGTTTGGAATTATGTGACTTATGTTGATATTTTTTGAAAATGTAACTAATTGTGTTTGGGTGTGTTGTTATGGATATTATCACAATTTATTAATTGAAAAGGCACGTTAGTTCTTTGTATTTTATGTACACATGGTTATGTAAATCATGATGTTCATATGATATGAAATGTGGCTGTTTTGAGTGATAGTCTCTTTGCTAAATCCATGAAACTACACCTAAAACATTTTAAATGTACTATGAAATTACCCTAGGAACTAACGTGAAATGGAATGGAAAAGAAGCTAAAAATGTAACTCAAATTTCCATAACCTTATTGATTTATATTAGCCAACTTAAGTTGTTTAAAATGTCATGAAAAGTGAAGAAAAACAAGTGAGGTCACTGAGGGTCGAACCCGTGACCTCACCACGTTAAAAGTTGTGAAAATAAAGAAGTGAAAAACAATGTGGTAAGGGGGAATCGAACCGTGCTCTTGGCTGGAAAATAAAGTATGAAAATAAGAAATGAGAGGAGTGGGATTTGAACCCACAACCTCTCGGTCAAGCTTAAGGAAAAATGAAAAGAAAATAAGTGTGAGGCGTGGGAATCGAACCCACGACCTCTAGGCGAAAAAGGAGAATTAAAAGAAAAATAAAGTGAGGCTGTGGGTGTTCGATCCCACAACCTCATGGTGAACTCGAAAAAATCAAGGAAAAAGAAATTAAAATAAAAAGGGGCTGTGGGGATTCGATCCCACAACCCCTCGGCCAAGAAAGAGAAAATTTAAAGAAAAGAAATTAAAAGGAAATGAAGACGTTGGGGCTTGATCTTGGGTCCCCAAGCCGTGTTGACAAAAATAAAATAAATGAAAAATTTAAGTGTTGTCCAATGGATTCAAATCGGGTTCCCTTGCCGAAATTCCGTATTGATACAGAAGTCATACGTGAATTAAATGTTTAACAATAACGTTGCCTCCTTAGATCAAAATCGAGATCTTGGCATACATACAAGATGCATAAGTCTTATACCACATAATCTTAGGAAGATAACATAATCTTAGGAAGATATGAATCACTTAAACGAACTATGAATGAAGCCTCATGGCTTGTATGTATAAATCCATAAGTCTAGAATATGTTTAAAAGTAAGTGAACCTAAAATGTATGTAATGAAATGATGAAACCCTACGAGGGTTAAGTATGAGTGTGAAAAACACTAAATGTCCAAGTGCATTGACATATGATGAAATGTACATTCACGTTATAGGGGGTGAGTAATTATGAAGAGCAAATTTTCTAAAGTTATTGAATGTGGTGACAACATGATAAGAGGCTAATGTAAAAGATGAGAGCACTCTCAAATGATCCTAAGTAAATGTTACCAAAACATACTCACCTATGAGAGTGTAAAGTTAATAAAGAAACCAGTCTCTATGAACATTCTAATGAAAGTATTAAGGTTAACATACACTTAATACTAATGAAGAGATGAGAAATCATCTATTGAGATATGATGCCCTCATACTAGAAGCCAACTTCCATCACGTATGAGTTGAATGCAATGGAAATTTATACTGAGCACTGATAGACTAGCTATGAGCGGTGATGTCTTCTTTTATGAACGACGGAGGTTCGTTTAACTCTTATGATATGATCTTGTCCGGCATGCTGGGTATGGGTCTCCTTATATTTCCTAATCTTTGAACCTATACTGCCAATATAGGTATCTCGCGGGGTTTAATTCCCATGTACACTAGCATGTTTTGAGTCACTTTGGCCGGTGATTCCACTTTTGTTTCGGTGTGGGGAAGACACTGGATTTCATGATGCTTACATGATCTATGTTGGTTAAAGCTAAAGTTCCCAATGAATGAATGAGGACAGCCTCACATTATGCACATAATGAAATGAATGATACCAAAGGTGTTAGGATAGGATGATCAAGAGGTGAGCTAGACTTAAGTAATACACTAGGTCATTCTTGATCACTGCACAGAGAACCTGATGAAAGCCTTAAACTACATCCTAGGTATAACTGGTGTTCATACTAGTCTATGAACGAAATAAAATGAAGTACGTATGAATGAATGAAGCAGACTCTTTGTTTGCTAATGAAGGCTTCCTAGTTGAGTTCCCATATGTTGAGCCCTCATTTTGGGAAGTCTTAATGTCAAGTCCATGATTCCAAGGTCTCATGGTATATGAATGAATGATATGAAGGATGTTATGTGCTATATGCAAAATGATATGTGCTATGTGTAAAATGTTATGTCACATGTGCAATATGATAAGTATGATGATGCATGTTACTCTCATGGCATAACTTGCCTAATCCAAATTTGGACAACTCACTAATTTTCCTAATCCCATTTTGGAAAGTCCACTGACTTTATTTTCCAGGATCATGTTGTTAGGAAGATGTTCTTACTCATGCATGTCCTTGGTGTGTGCTTGCATATGCCTATACTTAGTACAAGTGTGTACTAATCCAATACAATTCTACAATTTTAGGTGCAGGCACATGTGGACGCTAGAGCTTACAGGTTGATGTTGCAGCTATCCGGACGTGGATCTTTCTTCCGGACTTGGTAGGCCCTCATGCTTTTGAGGATGTCTACCGTTATTATCTAGCTTAGATGTAGGCGATAACTATTGGGGCGTGTTCCACTAGTGTTTCTTTCCACTTTTGTTCAGACTTTGTATTGGTGCCGTTTTTTTGCAAAAATACGTTTAATAAAATTATGAACTGATTCTTTCATTTGATTATCTCTTTATTAGATGGTTGATTTTTGAACTCCTATGATGTTAAGTAAAAAAGTATACATGTATGTTAAGAAACAAAATTCAAATTTTACGCAAAAAATTAACCTAGATGAAGTAAGAAAGACGTACGTAGGCTTGTGTGCGACCTCTGAAAGTTCAACGACGCCGGTCTTGTTTGGGGTATAAATTCTAGTCGTGAAAAAGTTGGTATCAGAGCGCTAAGTTAAATTCCAAAGATAATAAGTTCACATCAACCACATTGAGTAGTATCTAAGTCATATTATGCATTGTATTCGATATTTGACTAGGTTATTACCTCGTACCAATCAATACTAGCCTATTAGATAGATACACTAAATCTATGTTGCTAATTCTTTTCCTATTATCTACATCCTTGGTCCGGCAAGTAGCAATAAGGCGAGTTCTAACGTTGGCCATCCGTTAAAAAGACTTCTAAGCGAAAGAATTATCAATACATGCAAGACACTATTCTAGAATTGTTATTTCAGTTAGATTTTACCTCATTATTTTCCAATGGTTCCCACAACCCTAGTCATGGAGTTTAGTTACCCATAGTCATAATCAGACTATTCATATATTTAATATAAGAATTCATGCACTTATTTTGATGAGAAAGAATAAAATCCAGAAATTTACTTGATTAATCAACAAAAGCACCAACAATCAATTCCAAAAAAAGTGTAACAATTGCTGAAATTAATCCTTCAATACTTGAACAAGAGAACTAAAGATTATCCAAAAGTCTAACTATAAAAAAGTCTACTACCAAAGAGTCTATAATCAAAGAGTCTAACCCCAAAAATGAAGTTTTTCGAACTATTTATAATAAAAACAAAAACCTAATAAAATAAGAATTCTAATTACTAAAAATCTGTCAAAACGCATCCGAGTCAACGGACCTCATGACGGACCGTCGTAGTCACGACAGGCCGTCATGGCCTCCGTCCTCCCATACTTCATAAATTCTTCTTTTGCTTTCTTCATTACCTTCAATGGCAGGTATGACGGACCGTTCCAAGCACGACGGTCCGTCGAGGGTCTCCGTTCCATAATACTTAAACTTCTTGGACTTTGGGTACTGGGACTACTCTCTGATCATTGCGACGAACCAGCAAAACGGACCGTCGTGGACTTCCATAATACCACACTAAGTCAGAATTCCCCATCTTCCTTCAGTAACTTCACTATGATGCCACCTACGGACCGTCACACGATCGACGGGCCGTCATAAGCTCCGTAGGTGGTCTCTTCTGCATCTCTTCGCTCAAAAACTTACGCGTTCATCTTTGGACAGATTTCCTGCAAATAAGGAGAAACTTACATAAAAATCAATCCAAAAAGGCCTTTGGACACACACAAAACTTTAGGAAAAAGCATTAAAAGTACCGTGAAACTAGGGTATATCAACACCCTCAACTTAAATTCGTTGTTTGTCCTCAAGCGACGTACTATGACTAACTAGAAAATCATTGTACAATAGTATCCATATTTAAGCTTTCACAATTATTTGGCTATCAATCCCGATCAGTCTCATCATGTTTACGCATGTTATCACTATTAGGCTTGAGTAATGTGGAACCAGACCATGACACAGACTCACCACACACTGACACCTATCCTCTTCAATTTCTCACCGAGGCACTAATAATTCCGGTATTGCAACTAGTGTCTTCACTTCAAAACAACATCCTCATTTTTCCCACAATGATTTCAGTTTTAGTATAAGGATTACTTTTCAACACTCATTCTCAGAACAAATTCACAAGTCATTCATACATATTTCCATAAGCTTGCCCTTATTTTCACTGCTTTGAGTTCGCCATACAACTCTTAGGATCACGATAGGACTTTCTTAGCTTGTAACATAGGATGAGGGTCAGGTAGGGTATATTTAGGTATACTTTAGTGACTTTTTGCCCTCCTTGATGTATCGGCTAAACGTACCACTTTTTATCGTGTTATTTTGCCCAATTTCTCATATTCTTTCACCTTGCTATTTTCCCTTTTTTCTTTATTTGTGTAAGCGACTCTTTTCTTTTCTGGCTTGTATTGATTATATTTTTTTTTACTTTTCTTTCAACTGGTTCTTGAGGCACTTTACTTTTGTTCTTTCTCTCTCTTTGTTCTTTCAACCCCACCTTCCAGAGCATTCCTCATAATAGCCACCCTCAACTCATGGCTTTGCCATGAGTCAAAGTACACAATACCCAAAGTTGGGTCAGGGCCATGAAAATGTTGTTTACTGCATTAGACACCTTTAACTTATGCTTTTGGCATAAGCTGAGGTGCACATGTTTAAGGAGAGACCAGGGCCAACACATTATTTCTAGAAAAGATCAGTTGGGGTGAAAAAGAAAGGTCTATTTTAAGCTCAAATCATTTGGATCAAAGAGGGATTAATTTCATTTGTTTTTTGAGGCTAAGAATTGGCTATATTGAACAAGGGCATATGATGTTTTCCTAATTGTCTATTACAGCGTACTTTTAGCAGGACTAACCAGGCAAGTTCTAGCTCAGTACAAATAGTGGATTATTCAAATTTTCCTTACACTCACTTGACATCTCATTACTCCACTAGATTATCAGACACCTAGTTCGAGTCTTAGAATTAGGGTCATGCAGTGTTGTATCTCTATGTCATGCTTAGAACAACACATTTATCAGTTACTGTGCCTAGTCATGCATTATTTTCATTACATCAGGATATCATTTTTGTTTTATCCATCATGCTTCAAAGTTAAACTATGTACGAAAGATATAGACATGCCGGTTCAACAATAAAAATAATCAGTCTCTTGGGGAAAAGAACACAGGCAAGAAAACCCCAAAAGAGGATCGTGAATTGGGCTACTCAGACTTCACCCTAGCACTCACTTGCCATTTACCCCACCCCCATCAAAAAGATATGCAATTGTCTCCAATACGAGAGTGGCGGGTGAAGCAAACCTGGGGGCGCAAAGCGCCGACGATTAGCAAGCGTGACACCCTATGTAGTCTGGACACCCTCAGTAGTGTCCTCATCAGCAACAACACTATCAGTAGTGACTCCCGCTGTCTCCACATCTTTGGAGCTAGATACCCAACAGCTGACTCTACAACCCTGATCTGACGCGCCTCCTCACAAATTCTTTATTTGAATATCTTTGCTTTGTTCGTTCTACAGATATAGATTAAACTGCCTTTCTTGGCCAACAATCGAGGATATCCTCGCAGCCTCCATCTCACGGTGCTCCTTCTTCCTTGCTCTAGCCTCATCCTCTTCTCGACCCCTACTTCTCTTGGCATGCGCTCCAGGGGGAGGTGGTGGAATCTCAGAAGTGGCGAATAAAGCCACCAACACTGTGTCCTCAGTAGGATTTGCAGAAGGGGCCTCAGACTCAGACACCCTAGCCTCTAGGATCATATAAATATCAGCTCGCAGACTCTCAACCGCAGCTAGAAGGGTCGACACGTCAACCTGAGGGGCTGGCCGTGCCAGCGACCGCAACTCAAAAGCGTCTAAGCGCTGATGAACCTTGATGATCTTCCTCTCTGTGTGCTGGGACATATTACGTTCCAAACGCTCCTCCTCATCAGCAATAGACCTCTAGTTTCTAGACCATAGAAAGAGGGACCAGAGCGGGGAAAGTGGCTGAGCGAGAGGAGCTCGGGGCAGTTCTACTACCCGGGATAGACTCGACCGGGTTAGTGTCAAGGGTTTCGGAAGCAGCCTGCATAGCCGTTAGAGCATGTGCTACCGCATCAGCCAGATTTTCACCAAGTGGAGGCAACTCTGGACGGGGCCCTCTGCGTGGAGCCAACTCATTGGTCTCATCCCTGATGAGGCTGATATAAACAGTGCCCAGCGGAGTCTTGAGATGATCAATGTGCCAGATGGGCACACCTGCAGACTTGCATAAGGAAAATATCATGCACGAAAAAGATAAGTAGTGGTGACCTTGAAAGCCCTCTCGTGCATGACCACCTGTAGAAGCCAAGCAAAGTCCACCTCAAACCCGGCTATCATCTCCGCCATCAGATGTACGTGATCCCATGTAACTATATTATCAGCAGTCATGGGGGAAAGGTAGTGGCGGACAATCAACCATAAAAACATAGCCGTGAAGGTCAAGCTACCCTTCTTGATGGCTCTCTTCGGATCCGTTACCCGGTCGACACCTTCCCCATTAATAGACAAGTGCAAGACCATCCACCTCTTGGTGGTCTCTCTCAGCGATGGCTAACGCAAGAATTGGCCATTTTTTACAATTTGCCACTAGTATTTGAATTCGACAGTGAGAGAGGTCCAGTTGCCATCAAACATCCTCGCCGTACAGATATCGGTGGATGGCTGGCATGAAGATGTCGACCTGTATGCCGCGTACTCTGATGTGCTCGAGTGGGTTCTGTTTGGCGGGGCAGCCCACCTATCTATCTGTGATCCGAGAGTAGCCACATAAGAGACGTAAAACTCTCGGACCAACTACTCACTTTAGCGGCCTAAAGAATGAGCTGTCCACTCTAGCCGGTGTCTGGTGAAGAGATTGTGGATATCTGGCATGGTGGGGAGACATTCGGGGAGGACCCTCCTCTCCAGTGTAAGGGTCTGTGTCATGACGCCTTTATCATTGAGAAACTTGGAATCTGAATACACTTGGTATTTCCCATCGACACACCACCGGTTGGGCTGGTCGGCAACCAGGGTGAGAGCACCAGTCGGTGAGCCTAGAGTGGAATCAGGACTGTCAGCCTCATCAACCTCATCAGACTGCGCAGCTGTGGTGGGTGCAAGGACTTCTGCGGACCTGGAGGCTTCCTCCGACCACGAAACTCCTGAGGAATGAGATGCTCCTTCTTCATGTGTAGCTGACCCAGAAGTATGACGGTTAGTGTGCGCTTCTCATCAGACTGGGAGGCAGTGATTATGTCGGACACCACCTTTTTGGGTGTAGCTCTGGTTGCACGTGCAGCTCGTGCTGGAGTGACAGTTCCTGGGGGCACGTACTCAAGATCATGCTCATCATTAGAGCCGATAAAAAGTTGGGCAGATGGGGTGACATACTTTGAATGTCATGTGCATAGACTCGATCTTGTTTAGGTGCCATTAGATATAGTACCTTTAAAGAATCATTATTAGTACGAGAAGGAGCAAATAATACAAGAAAAAATGACACAACAGAAACATAAGAGCAAAGCTGTAATGACATCTCTGTAGTAACAGTGAAACACGACGGACCAGGTGACAACTCGTTGTAAGTATGACGGACCGTCGTGGTGTCCGTCATGTCTTACTTCAACTATATGTATGTGGAGACCCCTGAAGGAAAGTCTCTGACAGTTATGATGGATAAGCACGATGGACCGTCGTGATAATGATGGTCCGTCGTCGATGTCCATCGTGGGGCACTTAGAAAAAGTATGGAGACCCTTAGGAAAGGGGTCTCTGACCGTCATGACGGTTGTGCTGGATGGACCGTCGAGGGTGTGACGGTTCGTTGTAGATTTCCATCATAGTACAGTTGAAAATAAAATAGAGACCCTTAGGACAAGGGTCTCTGACAACAATGACGGTTGTGCAGGACAGATCGTCGTGGGAAAGACGGTCCGTTGCATGTGTCCATTGGTGGACACTTAAAAAAAATTGGAGACCCTTAGGAATAGGGTCTCTGACAACCAGAATGGTTTTGTAGGACGGACCGTCGAGGGTATGATGGTCCGTAGTATATGTCCGTCGGAGGACACTTGAAAAAAATGGAGACTCTTAGGAATAGGGTCTCTGACAACCAGAACGGTTGTGCATGACGGACCATCGAAGGTATGACGGTCCATCGTAGATATCTGTCAGAAGAAACTTAGAAAAAGTTGGAGACCCTTAGGACAACGGTCTCTGACAACCATGACGGTTGTGCAGGATAGACCATTGTGGGAATGAAGGTCCATCGCATGTGTCCGTTGGTGGACACTTTGAGAAAAAGAATAGTGGGGTGTTGGAACAGACCCTATGACGGTCCATCGTGGATACGATGGTCCGTCATCGGGGTCTCGTTCTGTCATTCAGTGTCAGAACTGAGGATGCCACAATCATCCCCTTATGACTTAAACGGAATACTTCATGTTAACCTACATGTTTCTAACCCAAATACCTAGCAAGTTATCAATTCTAAAGCACCAATTTCTCTAGTTTTAATAAGGAAATTCGAGGATTCTCAACCTTGGTCAGACAAAATTGGTTCAAAGAATGAAGACCCAGGAAAAAGAAATAGGCTAATACGAATAAAAAAACAAAAATGCTATGTAAATGGGTAGAGTTCAGAGACACATTGATACGCTCAAACTTACTTCTCAAATAAGAAGTAAAGCGGTCGTGTCAAGTAAATAACCCAACTAGTGAGGTTGGGATCGCTCCCATGAGGAAAATAGTTTAGACTGAACTTTAACCTATTATTACTATTATTCGGTCAATTACTTCCTTGGAAAGCAAAAACAATAAAAGGGGGGTTGCGATTTCTAAATGAATGAAAATAACTAACGAAATTGAAAGAGACACTTAACAGCTTTGAATGTTGGAGTTTAATCAATTAATCAATGTAACTAGGGTTTACGTGTTCCCCACAGGTTCATAACTTGATAATTCTAACTATAACAATTCTTTCCTAGTATCTTGCATGCAAAGTGATAAGTTATGTATTTCTAAATCCTTGGTCCGACATCTAGAAAATGTCACTCCGCACCTTGGTCCGGCTACGTGTGTTGCTATCCTAACCCTTATCTTTACCTCATATTAAGCATCATATTCGATATTTGACTAAGTTATTACCTCGTACCAATCAATGCTAGCCTATTAGATAATATACACTAAATATATGTTGATAATTCTTTTCCTATTATCTACCTCCTTTGTCCGGCAAGTAGCATTAAGGCGAGTTCTAACGTTGGCCATCCGTTAAAAAGACTTCTAAGCGAAAGAATTATTAATACATGCAAGACACTATTCTAGAATTGTTATTTTAGTTAGGTTTTATCTCATTATTAGCCTATGGTTCCCACAACCCTAGTTATGGAGTTTAGTTACCCATAGTCATAATCACAATATTCAAATATATGATATAAGAATTCATGTACTTACTTGATTGAGAAAGAGTAAAATCCGAAAGTTTTCTTGATTAATCACCAAAAATCACCAACAATCACTTGCAATAATCTCAAAAGTAATCAAGAATCTCACAAAAAGTCTAATGATAATCAAAAGTCTAACACTAATACACAGAGTCTAATAATGATCCAGAGTCTAACCTCAAAAATGAGATTTTTCGAACTATTTATAGAAAATAAAAACCTAATTAAACAAGGACTCTATTTGCTGGAAATTTGTCAAAACGCGGCTGGGTCGACGGACCTCGCGACGGATCGTCGTGTTCACGAAGGACCGTCATGAACTCCGTCATCCCATACTTGATGAAATTTCTTCTACTGCTCTCTTCATTACCCTCGACGGCAAGTATGACGGACCGTCATAGGCACAACGGTCCGTCGAGGGTCTTCGTTCCAAAAGACTTAAACTCTTGGAATATGGGTACTGGGATTACTTCTCTGAAATTCATGATGAACCTGCAGGACGGACCGTCATAGACACGACGGACCGTCATGGACTCCGTAACCCCACACTTGGTCAGAATTCCCCATCTTCCTTTAGCAGCTGTACTATGCTGTCACGTACAGACCGTCACAAGCATGACAGACCGTCACAATCTCCGTAGGTGGTCTCTTCTGCATTTCTTCGCTCAAAAACCTCCGCATACATCTTTGAACAGATTTTTTGCAAATAAGGAGAAACTTATATAAAAGTTAGCATAAAAAGGCTTTTGGACACACAAAACTTAAGGAAAAAGTATTAATAATACCGTGAAACCACGGTATATCACACATACCTGAGAAGAGGAGAAAAAACAAGCAAATGAGGCACTTGGTTATCAAGAGAATAACCACAACAACAGAATCTGACCAGTAGAAAGGAGATATACGGAATCGGGGATTTGGAGAAGTGATCAATTGATATAGAAGAGAGGTAGGAAGTTGGAAGTTTAAAAGGGAGGGAAATGGGAGAAAGAGGGAAGGAAATGGTTGAAATGAAGGGGTGGGGTTTTTAAAATGTTGAAAAATTAAAAAAATTCCTCAGCCGGGTCGGGTCTGGTATGCTGGTTAATGACGCAATGAGTCCCCGACGACAGTCCATCACAGTTGCGACAGTCCGTCATGGGTTCCGTCGCGTGTGCCCTAATTTTGAAAATAAATGAAAGACGTACCTTGCACGACGTATTCAAGTGACGGTCCATTGATATACCGTGGTTTCACGGTATTTTAATGCTTTTTCCTTAAGTTCGATTTCATTGTATTTGTAATGCTTTTTCCTCAAGTTTAGTGTGTGTCCAAAAGCCTTTTTCTATTGATATTTATGTAAGTTTATCTTTATTTGCAGGAAATCTATCTAAAGATAAACGCAGAAGTTTTTTGAGCAAGAAATGCAGAAAAGTTACCACCTACGTGGCCTGTGACAGTCCGTCGAGCTTGTGATGGCCCGTAGGTGGCATCGTAGTGAAGCTGCTGAAGAATGATGGGCAAGTCTGACCGAAGTGTTGGATTACGAAGTTCATGACGGACTGTCATAGGCACACGGTCCGTCCTGCTGGTTCGTCATGATGATCAGAGAGTAGTCCCAATACTCAAATTCCAAGAAGTTTAATTGTTATGAAACGGAGACCCTCGACGGACCTAGTGCTTGGAACGGTCTGTCATACCTGTTCGTCGAGGGTAATGAAGAAAGTAGCAGAAAGATTTGTCAAGTATAGGATGGGGGAGGCCATGACGGGCCGTCGTGAACACGATGGCCCGTCGACTCGAACGCGTTTTGACAGATTTTCAGCAATTAGAGTCCTTCTTTTATTAGATTTTTGTTTTTTATAAATAGTTGGAAAACCTCGTTTTTGGGGTTAGAATCTTTGTTAGTTAGACTCTTTGTTAGTAGACTCTTGGATATTAGACTTTGTGATTGTTATAATTTTGGAGAATCTTTAGTCCTCGATTAGTTTCAGCAATTGATACACTTTTTCTGGAATTGATTGTTGGTGCGTTTGTTGATTAATCAAGTGAGCTTCTGGATTTTATTCTTTCTCATTGAAAGTGCAATAATTATTATATTACATATATGAATATTGTGATTATGACTATGGGTAACTAAACTCCATAACTAGGGTTATGGGAACCATGGGTGAGAATAATGAGGTAAAATCTAACTAAAATAAAAATTATAGAATAGTGTCTTGCATGTATTGATAATTCTTTCGCTTAGAAGTCTTTTTAACGGATGGCCAACGTTAGAAATTGCCTTAATGCTACTTGCCGGACCAAGGAGGTAGATAATAGGAAAAGAATTATCAACATAGATTTAGTGTATACTATCTAATATGCTAGTTTTGATTGGTACGAGGTAATAACTTAGTCAAATATCGAATACAATGCTTAATATAGGTGAAGGTAAGGGTTAGTATAGCAACACACGTAGCCGGACCAAGGTGCGGAGTTAAATTTTCTAGATGACGGACCAAGGATTTAGAAATACATAACTTATTACTTTGCATGAAAGATACAAGGAAAGAATTGTTATAGTTAGAATTATCAAGTTAGGAACCTGTTGGGAACACTTAAACCCTAGTTACTTTTATTTATTAATTAAACTCCAATATCTAAATCTGTTAGTTGTTTACTTTAATTTAGTTAGTTATTTTCATTCATTTAGAAATAACCCCCCCCCCCTTTATTGTCTTTTGTTTTCTAAGGAAATAATTGACTAAATAATAATAATAATATATTAAAGTTAAGTCTGAACTATTTTTCTCAAGGGAACGATCCCAACCTCATTAGTTAGGTTCTTTACTTGATACGATTGCTTTACTTATTAATTAAGAAGTAAGTTTGAGTTTATCATCCGTCGCATGCGTGACGGTCTGTTGATGTATCTGTCAGTGACTGTTGCAGAGGGATTTTCTGCAGAATTTCCTGGTGATGTGCTACCTGCAAATTTAAAACATATTAATAGAAAATGCTACCATTACTAGAAAGAAAAATATAATTATTGGGTTGACTTCCAACCAGCGCCTGATTTAACGTTGCGGCACGACTGAAGACACTTGATTACTCAGACTTCATCAAGATGGTATGCCTCAATCACTTCATTCACCGATTCAGCATGCCCGAAATAGATTTTTATTCATTGTCCATTCACCTTAAACCACACAACTTCTCCATGAGGGAATAGTTGGGTAATCAAGTAAGGGCCAGTCCATTTGGACTTGAGCTGGCCCAGAAACAAACGCAACCTAGAATTGTATAAAAGCACCAAATCCCCAACCATAAACTCTCGTTTTTCAATTTTTAGGTCATGGTGCTTCTTAATCTTTTCTTTGTAGGATATAGCAGATACTGATTGGAGCTCACCACTCTGCCTCATGGACTTACGAATGTTGAAGGTCAATTCTTCATTGTTCAACTAAAATTTCATCTGCCTCTTTTCCATATCAACTAAGGCTCTACCCGTAGCGAGGAATGACCACCAAGAATAATAGGCAATTCAAAATTGACTTCACAATCAAGAATAACAAAATCTGCCTGAAATATGAACGACTCCACTTTTACTAGCACATCATGGAGTATCCCTATAGGCCTTTTTACTGTTTGATCGTCATCAGTAGCCGCATCGCAATGGGCTTTGGGTCACCCAAACCCAACTTCTTTTAAATCGAGAGGGGCATAAGATTTATGCTTGACCCCAGATCACATAATGCTTTTGCAAAATGTAATGACCCGACTGAACAAGGATTAGTGAACGCACCCGAATCTGCTTTCTTTTGTACTAGAGATCTTGTAGCAATAGCACTACAATGTTGCATTCTATCATCATCCTCAAAAGTGACCAATCTTTTCTTTTTAACCAGATCTTCCATAAACTTGGCATAGCCGGCCATTTGCTCAAGGGCTTCTACCAAAAGGACATTGATAGAAAGCTAATTCATCATTGTTATAAAACGCCGATATTTACTATCCTCGGTCTTTGTCACTAATCTTTGAGGAAAGGGGAGGAGCTGGTCTTGGCATGACAGTTACCTTTGTAGGCACTTCAACATCTTTTCCAGTGTTATCTTCTACTTCACCACTAACCTCTACCACTTTATCATTATCTTTTATCACTTTTCCTTATTAGATGACATAGGTGGGTCAATGGTTTGCTTACCACCCCGATTAGTGATTTCCATACAGTGTCCATCATTTTTTAGATTTTGGACAATGTTGCTAAGAAGAGTGCTTGGTTTCCGTGTGTTCACAGTCACAGATAATTGGGTCATTTGCAACTCAATCTGCTTAATCGATATTGCATGTGTATCGACTTTCTGCCCAATACCCGCTACATCACTTCTTAACTCTTTAATGTGCTCATCACTAGCATCGAACGTCCTCATCATTTTGTGCAACATATCCTCAACTCGCGCCATACTACCTCCACCATCCTTAGGAGTAACTTCACGATTTTGAGGAGGAACATAGGGCCCATTCCTATCATTTCTGTTACCATAGTTACCCCTGTTGAAGTTGTTGTCGCTTTTGTAATTTTCATCTCGGACATAATGACCCTCACGGTTATAGTTACCATAGATCCGACCTTGGTTTCCTTGACCTTGTTGCCAATTCTCCTGATTTGAGCCTTGGGCACTCGGTCAGAAACCCCCCGTCTGCTCATTTATAACATAGGAATCCTCCTCATAATAACATTCATTATTTGGTGGTTGTGGTTTAGACAAGTAGTTAACTGCATTTATCTTTCCTGCACCCCCAGTGACATGTTTTAATACCAACCCAAGCTCAGTTGTCATCTGAGCCATCTCTTCACTAATCTCATCTGTGGCTGGGTTGTGTGTGGATTGCACTGTGAAGGTATTTCTTCCAGTACATGACTTCCTAGTACTCCAAGCTTAATTATTCCGGGATATTTTCTCTAACTTTTCAGCAATCTCAGGATAAGGACACTCCCTATAAGAACAACCCGCTATAGTATCCAAGACCGCTGTCCCCGATAGAAGTATTCCTTTAGTGACTCATTATCTATGCGGTGATTGGGGACACTTCACAAAAATGAAGTGAATCTATCCCAAAAACTCCTAACTGACTCTCCTTGTAGTGCCACAAAGTTGTTCACTCTGTCTTAGTGATTTAGTTTCTTGGAGACCGAGTAGTAACGTGCTAAGAAAACGTCCCTTCGTTGGTTCCAAGTGAAATTGATATATAAGGGAGCTAAGTGAACCAAATAGCAGCCTCTCCCGTAAGTGAGACAGGAAATACTTTTTTCCCTATTACATCCTAATCCAAATCAGGCCTCCCTACAAAGCTTTTACACACTGCCTTTACCTTATCTATATCGGCATGTGGGTCTTTAGAAGGTAGCCCTGAAAACAAACCTCTAGCAGTGAGCATTTGCATCAGACTACTAGTTACCACAAAGATGTAGCCTTGTGGTAGAGGGGGCAAGACAAATTCTACAGTATTATCATAGCCTCTATAGTATTCTTGAGGAACTGGAGCAGGATTTTGTCCCCTTTGTTGATATTCACCAGGATCATCTGGTAATAACTGACCTTGAACATCAACTGGAGCTAGGATGTTCTTGTTTGGATCATCATCGTTAATACCCAAGTTTTGATTCATATTGCGTAGTGCACACTCTAATTCGTGATCGTAGGGTTTGAGTTAATCTAAAAGCTACTTTCCTCGGTAGCGGTGCCAAAATTTGATACGCTCAAAGTTACTTCTCAAATAAGAAGTAAAACGGTCGTATCAAGTAAAGAACCCAACTAATGAGGTTAGGATCGTTCGCAAGAGGAAAATAGTTCATACTTAACTTTATTATATTATTACTATTATTTAGTCAATTATTTTCCTAGAAAACAAAAGACAGTAAAGTGGGGTTTTTATTTCTAAATTAATGAAAGTAATTAACTAGATTAAAGTAAACAACTAACAGATTCAAATCTTGGAGCTTAATCAATTAATAAAAGTAACTAGGGCTTAAGTGTTCCCCACAAGTTCCTAAGTTGATAATTCTAACTATAACAATTCTTTCCTAGTATCTTGCATGTAAAGTGATAAGTTATATATCTCTAAATCCTTAGTCTGGCATCTAGAAAATTTCACTCCGCACCTTAGTCCAGCTACGTGTGTTTCTATACTAACCCTTACCTTTACCTCATATTAAGCATTGTATTCGATATTTGACTAAGTGATTACCTCGTACCAATTGACAATAGCCTATTAGATAGTATACACTAAATCTATGTTGATAATGCTTTTCCTATTATCTACACCTTGGTCCAGCAAGTAGAATTAAGGCGCGTTCTAACGTTGGCCATCCGATAAGAAGACTTATAAATGATAGAATTATCAAAACACACAAGACACTATTCTAGAATTGCTATTTTAGTTAGTTTTTACCTCATTATTCACCCATGGTTTCCACAACTCTAGTTATGGAGTTTAGTTACCAATGGTCATACTCACACTATTCATATATTTAATATAGGAATTCATGCACTTACTTTGATGAGAAAGAATAAAATCCAGAAATTTACTTGATTAATCAACAAAAGCACCAACAATCAATCCCAAAAAAAGTGTAACAATTGCTGAAATTAATCCTTCAATACTTGAACAAGAGAACTGAAGATTATCCAAAAGTCTAACTAGCAAAAAGTCTACTACCAAAGAGTCTATTAACAAAGAGTCTAACCCCAAAAATGAAGTTTTTCGAACTATTTATAATAAAAACAAAAACCTAATAAAAGAAGGATTCTAATTACTGAAAATCTGTCAAAATGCGTCCGAGTCGACGGGCCTTGTGACGGACCGTCATAGTCACGATGGGCCGTCATGGCCTCCGTCGTCCCATACTTCACAAATTCTTCTGCTGCTTTCTTCATTACCTTCAACAGAAGGTATGACGGACCATTTCAAGCACGACGGTCCATCGAGGGTCTTCGTTCCATAATACTTAAACCTCTTGGAATTTGGGTACTGGACTACTCTCTGATCATTGCGACGAACCAGCAGGACGGACCGTCGTGGATATGATGGTCCATCGTGGACTTTCGTAATCACACACTAAGTCAGACTTCCCAATCTTCCTTCAGCAGCTTCACTATGATGCCACCTACGGACCGTTACAGGCTCGACAAACCATCATAAGCTCCGTAGTTGGTCTCTTCTGCATTTCTTCGCTCAAAAACTTTTGCGTTCATCTTTGGACATATTTCCTGCAAATAAGAAGAAACTTACATAAAAATCAATATAAAAAGGCTTTTGGACACACACTAAAGTTAAGGAAAAAACATTAAAAGTATCGTGAAACCACGATATATCAAATGTTTAGAGGGAGAACCCAACGGTTCGCAGTATGGATGACAGGCTGAGAGACTTTACGGGGATGAATCCTCCTATTTTCACAGGTTCTAATACTTTGGAGGATCCTCAGGAGTTTCTGGATGAGGTTCATAAGATCTTGGTGGATATGGGGGCCACATATATTGAGAAACCAGTGTTGGCTTCCTATCAACTCAAGGATGTTGCACAAACTTGGTGCAAGATGTGGCAAGATATCCAAGTTATGGGCGGAGTTCCGTTCAGTTGGAAGCTGTTCAAGACAACCTTCCTGGAGATATTCTTTCCCGGGGAGATGAGGGAGGCCAAGGTTAAAGAAATCATCAACCTTAAATTGGGATCCATGATAGTCGGGGAGTATTCCCTTAAGTTTGTTAAGCTGTCCAGGTATGCTACTTCCCTTGTATCTAACAGCAGGGATGAGATGAGCAGGTTTCTTACAGGAATCAACAGAGATCTGGAGGAGGAGTGTCGGTATGTGATGCTCCATGATATAATGGACCTCTCCAGGTTGATGGTACATGTCCAACATGTAGAGTACAACATAAAAAAGAGGGACATCTGTGATGCTAGGAGGACTAAACCTCAAGATCAGGAAGGTCCTAGTAATGGAGGCAACAGAAACAACTTTGGCGTCCGTGAGCAGCCCAGATTAAAAAAGGGGCAACAAAGTTTAGGGAACTCTAACTCTCTGAGGAGTATAACACCTAGAGGAGGTAGACCCAAGCCCAGGAAATGCAATGGAGGTGAGATGCATCGTCCCAGAAAGGAATGTTCTAAGTGTGATCGTGCTCACAGTGGAGAGTGCAGACAGGGCACTAATGCCTTCATCGGTTGCGGTAAGAGCGGGCACATGATTAAGGACTGTCCATAGAAAAGAGGTCAAGCTGGAGGTAATGCTCACCCTAGGCCTAATTCACAGGATGCAGCAGCAGCCAAGACTCCTAAGAGGAACAAGTTCTACGCCCTGTAGGGAAGGGAAAAGAAGGAGAAGTCCGCTGATGTGGTCACATGTATGTTGTTTATGCTTTACTTTATCCAGGGTCTACGCATTCCTTTGTAACTCCTTTGCTTG
This sequence comes from Solanum habrochaites, assembly GCA_027704765.1. Classification (NCBI taxonomy): domain Eukaryota; kingdom Viridiplantae; phylum Streptophyta; class Magnoliopsida; order Solanales; family Solanaceae; genus Solanum; species Solanum habrochaites. The sequence continues at coordinate 16,521,234 of JAKWJA010002491.1, forward strand.
CTCTCACTTTTAAGGAATTGCCTGAAGTTCTGCGTGATTCTATAGTGATTGGTACACCTTTAGGAGAAAATGTAAGAACTGATAGAGTATACAAGGCTATCGCAATAGTTGTATGTGGTATGACTATGTGTGAAGTCTTGGTTGAGTAAACAATGCATGATTTTGATGTTATTCTTTGCATGGTCTGGATTCATGGTGATTATGCTTGCATGGATTATCGTAATAGGGTTGTGAGATTTCACTTCCCTAATGAAGAAGAGCTAGTCTGGGAAGGGTACAACTCGAGTCGTACTAATCCCTTGATTTCAAACTTTAAAGACAATTAAATGATGTCCAAGAGGTTATTGTTTCATCTTGTGAGTATTAATGATTTAGATCATGACATTCCCTTCATAGAATTAGTGCCTGTACTGGATGAGTTCCAAGATGTATTTTTTGATGATTTTCCTGGAGTTCCTCCCCCTCGAGAGATTGACTTTTGTATACTTAGAACCCGATACTAAACAAATTTCAATTCCTCCTTACAGAATGGCTCCAGCTGAACTCAAAGAGTTGAAGCTGCAATTAAAAGATCTCACTAATAAGGGTTTCATTCAGCCGAGCATATCCCCTTGTGGCACTCCAGTGTTTTTTGTGAAAAAGAAAGATGGAACCCTTGGAATATGTATTGATTATCGGCAGCTCAACAAAGTCACTATCAAGAATAAGTATACATTTCCCAGAATAGAAAATTTGTTCGACCAACTCCAAGGGTCTAGTTTCTTCTCGAAGATTGATCTTCGTTCAAGGTACCATCAACTTAGGGTTAGGGATGAAGATGTTCCAAAGACAATCTTTCCTACCCGTTATGGTCATTACGAGTTTCTAGTTATGTCATTTGGTCTCATAAATGCACGTGCTGTATTTATGAATCTCATGAATAGAGTATTTCGTGAATACCTTGACTCTTTCGTCATAGTATTCATTGATGACACTCTCATCTAATCTAAGACCAAGGAAGAACATGAACAACATTTGAGACTAACCTTGCAGGTACTCAGACAACATCAGTTGTATGCCAAATTTAACAAGTGTGAATTCTGGCTTAGATCAGTGACCATTCTGGGTCATGTTGTGTCCGACAAAGGTGTGGAGGTAGATCCTAGGAAGACTGATGCTGTTAAGAACTTGCCAAAAACTCTTACTTCCACAGATATTCGTAGCTTCTTGAGATTGGCTGGTTATTATAGAAGGTTCGTGAAGGATTTTTCTTCCATTGTTGCCTCACTGACAGCTTTGACTAAGAACAAGGACAAGTTTGAATGGACGGAGACTTGTGAGAAGAGTTTCCAGGAACTCAAGAAAATACTCACTTCAGCCCCGATGCTTACTTTGCCTAACTGTTGTGAGAATTACACTGTTTATTGTGATGCATCTAGGGTTTGTTTGGGTTGTGTTCTTATGCAGGGTGGTAAGGTGATAACTTATGCGTCCAGACAACTCAAGGTTCATGAAAAGAATTATCCACTCATGACCTGGAGTTGGCAGCTCTGGTGTTGGCACTGAAATTATGGATGCACAACTTGTATGTAGTGTATCTGGATATGTTCACAAACCACAAGAGTCTCCAATACGTGTTCACACAAAGAGAGTTGAATATGCATAAGCGGATATGGTTGGAAATGTTGAAGGATTATGACATGAACGTTCACTACCATCTAGGTAAATCTAATGTTGTAGTTGATGATTTGAGTAGAATGAGCATGGGAAGTACAACCCGCGTTGAAGATGGGAATAAGGAGTTGGTGAAAGATATACATAAACTTGCAAGACTAGGTTTGTGGTTAGTTGACTTTACTAGTGGGGGTGTTTTAGTTCATTCTAGTTCTGAATCATACTTAGTAGTTGAAGTCAAGGAGGGTCAGCATATTGATCTTGCGTTGATAGAGGTGAAGGACTCAGTGTTTGTTAAGATTAATGAGTCTTTAGATTTGGGAGATGACGGCAAACTTAGGTATCAGGAAAGGTTGTGTGTACCAGATGTGGATGATTTGCGGACCAAGATCATTGGAGAGGCCCATGGTTCTATATACTCCATACATCCAGGTTCCACCAAGATGTATCATGATCTTAAACAAATCTATTGGTGGGATGGCATGAAGAAGGACATTGCAGATTATGTGGTTAGGTGTCCTAATTGTCAACAGGTTAAGGCAGAACATCTTAAGCCTGACGGTCTTACTTAGATTACTGAGGTTTGGACTTGGAAATGGAAGGCCATTAATATGGACTTCGTGGTTGGTCTTTCGAAGACTAGGAGACAACATGACTCCATATCGGTAATTGTGGACAGGATGAATAAGTCTGCCCACTTTATCACTGCGAAGTCTACTTACAAAGCCGAGGATTATGCAAAACTCTACATTGATGAGATTGTGAGATTGCATGGGATTCTTTTGTCTATCATTTCAGATAGAGGAGCTCAGTTCACTTCATATTTCTTGAGATTCTTCCAGAATAGTTTAGGCACGCAGGTTCATCCTCAGAGTGATGGGAAGGTAGATCGCACCATTCAGACATTGGGGGACATGCTGAGGGCGTGTGTGATTGACTTCAAGGGTAGTTGGGACGACCATCTGCCTTTGATAGATTTCTCGTATAATAATAGCTACTTTTCTAGCATTGGGATGGCACTGTTTGAGTCACTGTATAATAGGAGGTGTAGGTTTCCAGTTGGATGGTTCGAGGTTGGAGAGTAATCCATTTTAGTTCCAGAGATCATTCATGAGGCCTTAGAGAAGGTCAAGGTGATTAGGGAAATGTTGGCTACTGCTTACAGTCGGTAGAAGTCTTATGTAGACAACAGAAACTGACCCTTAGAGTTTGATGTTGGTGACCAGGTCTATTTGAAGATATCACATATGAAGGTGGTAATGAGGTTTGGCAAGAAGGGGAAGTTGAGTCCGAGGCATGTTGGGCCATATGAGATCCTACAGCGTGTGGGAGAGGTGGTCTATGAGGAGGTACCTGTTTAGATTTTAGACAGACAAGTCAAGCGGCTGAGGAACAAAAAATTGCAACAATGAAGGTAATGTGGAGGAATCATCTTGTTGAGGGTGCTACGTGGGAGGCCGAGGCCGATATGAAATCCCGCTACCCCCATATTTTAAGCTCTTAAGATTAGACTTCCTACTCTTAAGTATAAGTTTCCTTATCTCTGCATTCTTTGTTGCTATTTCTTGATTCTGTATAGTAACTATCTTACGATCTGACTGGCATTACGAAAAATAGTTAGTAGTTAGTAGTGTCATTCGGGGACGAATGTTCCTAAGGTGGGGGATAATGAAACAACCCTAAAAATGGCTATGCTAAATAATGTTTTAATGTGTCTAGAATGCCTACGATTAGACCGGATTCACACGGATTGATGCGCATAAAACCTGCCCTCTGAAGCCTTACTAAAGCCAAGCCAACTAACTTGGGGATTTAGTTGAGCTAGGAAAGGTTGGGTCCAGACATGTAGGGCTCCCGAATATGAATATTTACTCGGATGAGTCTTTACCGGACTTAAAAAGGAGAAATCTTAAGTTTGGAGGGTCTAGGGGTAAAATGGTCTTTTTGAGGATAAGGGTAGTATCATTATTACCCTAAATATATAATTAATTATTTAATTAATAAGGTGGAGGGACATTTTGGGGAGAGAGGGCCGAAAATTGTTTCTTAGAGTGAAGTCTTGCTCCACCCGGGTTCGAACCTAGGTTGAAGCAATGACTTAAATTGTTTTTTTATTTAAGTTGGTAGATTAATGTAATTTATTAATATTTATTATTTATTGGATGATTTAAAATAAAAGGGAAATCATAATTTATGATATTTAACTAAACCCTATTTGACTAAGTCCTAAACTAGACTACTAAGCCTAAGATAACTTTCTCCTCTCACATCTATCTCTCACTTTGACGATCAAACCCGATCTCATTCACATTCTCTCTGCCAAATACCGTACAAGAACAGAAGATAAACAAAAGTTCTTCACAGTTGAAGAACTCACAACGAAAATTTTAAACAAACAACTAATCAAAAACCTTAGGCAAAGGGAGGAAATTTTCCGTTGAAAGTTTGGTGTTGAAACATGGATTTTGACGTGAGTATTGGAGGAGTTTGGGCATCGACTTCAAGGTTTGAACGTATAAAAGGTATGGGTTCTCTTCTCTCTTGGTCCCTTTCCCAAGAGACCCCTTAAGGTCCAGTATATTCTAATTCGAAAAGAAGGGTTGTTCCCCGTTGCATGTCCCTGTCACTAGCTCCCATTAAATCTTTGAATGGTTATGTTTGCTGGTAGAAAACTAGGGATAAAACGTATTTTCGTGATGCCTATGTGTTTATATGTATGTTCGGAATTATGTGACTTATGTTGATGTTTTCTGAAAATGTAACTACGTGTTTTTGGGTGTGTTGTTTTGGCTAAAACGAATCAATGAAAATGCCCCTAAAACCTTATATATGCTCTATGAAATTCCCGAACTAACGTGAAATGGAATGGAAAAGAAGCTGAAAATGTAAATCAAATTTCCAGCACGTTGTTGACTAATTTCAGCCAAGTAAAGTTGTTTATAATGTCATGAAAAGTGAAGAAAAAAAAGTGAGGTCACCGAGGGTCGAACACGTGACCTCACCACGTTAAAAGTTGTGAAAATAAAGAAGTTAAAAACACCACGTTAAGGGGGAATCAAACCGTGCTCTTTGCTGGAAAATAAAGTATGAAAATAAGAAATGAGAGGAGTGGGATTCGAACCCACAACCTCTCGATCAAGCTTAAGGAAAAAGGAAAAGAAAATAAGTGTGAGGCGTGGGAATTGAACCCACGACCTCTAGGCGGAAAGGGAGAATTAAAATAAAAATAAAGTTAGGCTGTGGGGGTTCGATCCCACAACCTCAATTTCAACCCGAAAAAAGTCAAGTAAAAAGAAATTAAAATAAAAAGGGGCTGTCGGGGTTTGATCCCACAACCCCTCGGCTAAAAAAAAGAGAAAATTTAAAGAAAAAAATTAAAATAAGGCGTTGGGGTTTGATGTTGGGTCTCCAAGCCGTGTGGACCAAAATAAAATAAATTAAAAATGTAACTGTTGTCCAAAGGATTCGAAACCGGGTTCCCTTGCCCAAATTCCATATTGATACATAAGTCATACATGAATTAAATGTTCAAGAATAATGCTGCCTACTTAGATCGAAATTGAGATCTTGGCATACATACAAGATGCGTAAGTCTTGTACCATATAATCTTAGGAAGATATGAATCACTTAAACGAACTATGAATGAAGCCTCATGGCTTGTATGTATAGACCCATAATTCTATTATAAGTTTAAAAGTAAGTGAACCTAAGATGTATGTAATGAAATGATGAAACCCTAGGAAGGTTAAGTATGAGTGTGAAAAACACTTAATGTCCAAGTACATTGGCATATGATGAAACGAATATTCACGTAATAAGGTGTGAGTAATTATGAAGAGAAAATGTGCTAAAGTTAATGAATGTGGTGACAACATGATAAGAGGATAATATAAAAGATGCGAGAAATCTCAAATGAGACTAAGTAAATTTTACCAAAACGTACTCACCTATGAGAGTGCAAATTTAATGAAGAGACCAATCTCTATGAACACTCTAATGAAAGTATAGAGGTTAATATACACTTAATACTAATGATGAGATGAGAAATCATCTATTGAGCTATGATGTCCTCATACTAGAAGTCAGCTTCTGTGACGTATGAGTTGAATGTAATAGAAATTTATATTGAGCACCGATAGACTAGCTATGAGCGGCGATGCCTTCTTTCGGGAAGGGCGGAGGTTCAGGTAACTCTCATGAGATGAAACTGTCTAGCATGCCGGTAATGGGTCTTCTAATATCTCCTAGTCTTTGAACCTATACTACGAATATAGGAATCTGGTGGGGTTTAATTCCCATGTACGCTAGCATTTTTGGTAACTTTGGCCTGTGATTCCACCTCTTTTCGGTGTGGGGGAGACATTGGATTTCATGATCCTCACATAATCTATGTCGGTTAAAGGTAAAGTTCTGAATGAATGAATGAGTTCAGCCTCACTTGATGCACATAATGAAATGAATGATACCAAAGGTGTTAGGATATGATGATCAAGAGGTGATCTAGACTTAAGTAATGACATTTGGTCATTCTTGATCATTGCACATTGAACCCAATGAAAGTCTTACTAGTGTTCACACCGTCTAGGTCAGCCGCGGGTTCTGAGGGAGCGTCTGACTTCGAGGAGGCTTTTGGTTCTGAGTCACTTCATTTTACAAGGTCGAATGAGGAAACTACCTCCGGTTCAGGATCACAGGAAGCCACTCTACCAGCCATGTGTTCCCCTAATGTCTCTTCTGATGAGGCCCAGAGTTCAGAGTTTGCTCCAGCACACCAGCATGAAGTCCCTACACCGGTTGCTGATGAGCCCAACCGGTGGTGCGTAGATGGCTAGGGATCCTACACATTGTTTGTGTGGTGCATGACTTGTTTACCACCACCGGCTCGAGTGGATGGCGAGGAGTGTGGGGTCCAATAGTGAGAATATTGTGCAAGAGTTGTATGCCTCATAATTAGCGGCTCTTCGAGGTTCTTTGGATAGGCATGTGAATCCTTCCAAACACGCCCCACTCACAGATGTTCATGTTCGAGGCTGCCGGGTGGACATTTCTTCTCCTGCAATCTACCGCTTCCTATACGGTGGGTCCACTGATTCTGATAGGGTTCCCCTCACCTAGAGTTAGACTACAAATAGGACGTGGTTAAGAGTAGCCATTTTCAGTGGATTAGAGAACTGAGAGAGTCCACCAAAAGGTGGATTGCACAGCGGCTCTCCATTGACGGTGAGGGAGCAGACAGGGTGTTTGATCCGAAAGGCTTTATCAAGAAAGAGAACCTCACTTTTCCGGCAAATTCTTCTGGTTTTTAGTCTGCCATCGCCTATCCCCTACGCTTGCAGATAATATACTTACTTGGGATAGAGCAGTCTTGTTAGCAACTTTGGTAGCCGGGTTGGGGATCAGTTTTGCAAAGTTATTCATCTCTGTCATCCATGAGAGGGATTTTAAGTCCTCTACAATTTACCCATTTTCTTGTATGATTTTTCAGTTGTGCAGGGATGCTGGAGTACCCATTTCGCATAGAGATGCCCTCCTTACTCCTACCGGGACAGTGGATATCGGTCTCATTAGGGATGAGGCCAATGTGGCAGCACCATGGCAAGGTCCCAGAGTAGAATAGAAACAACTAGGTGAGAACTTGGCAGATATGAGCAAGCCCAAGGGGTTGATCATGCCACTTCAGAGCCTAGCGATACCACCCCGACCGAGTTTGCCTCTGGAACTAGTAGGGTACCTAGTTCCTCTTGGTCCACCCCACTATCAGTAACACTAGTTTTGATTGTTGGTTCCCAAATTTAGAGGCCCAGATGGACACCTTGGTTCTCCATATCTAGACTTGGATGCAGAAATCTATTGCCGTGGCTAAGGACCGAATTGAGAACAAGGTGGCTCAGCAGACAGAGCTGAAGATTCGGGCAGTCCATCAGCGCCTAGATGCATTCGACCTTTGAGTTCTAGCATGACCAACCCCCCCCATTAATCAGACTACTCTTCACGAGGCTGTGGCGAGTCTACGGGATGATTGGACAACATACTAGAGATGAGGGGACCCGTGCCTGAGACTGCTCCAAATGAGATAGCAGAGGACACAGTGCTTGCTGTACTATCCACCGCTTCCCCTACACCATAGCTTGAGCCTCGTGGGCGTGCCAAGTGGCATAGTTCCAGCCGTACCAGTAAGGGTGAGGATGATCGTGCCCGGAAGAAGGAGCGGATAGATTTGCAGGCTGTGAGGAGAGCTTCGTTGCTTGATGAGGAGGCCCATCAGATGAGCGCTAGAGAGTTGGTTGTTAGGGCGTCTAGCTCCAGAGTAGAGGTTGTTGAGAGGAGCGCCATTGAGGGTGCAAATACTATTGTGGACACTACTATGGTTGCGGTTTCTGGGTAACTGGACCCGCCTGCTTGTTGATCTTCGGCACTATGCGCCTCAGGTTTGCTTCACCTACCACCCTTTCTTTATTTTTTTATCATGGGTACAATTTCATGTCTTTTTGTTAGGGGTGGGGTAAATGGAAAGTGAGTGCTAGGGTGAAGTCTTAGTAGCCAAACTCACAATCCTCTCTTGGTGGTTTTCTTGCCTGTGTTCTTTTTCCCCAACAGACTGATTACTATATTGTTGAATCGACATGTGTCGTAAATTGTACAAAGTATGAAAACAAACAAAATGAAGCATGATGACTAAACTTGAACGATATACCGTTCTAAGAAAGTTCTTTCATGAATAGGTTGAATTAATGTTAAATGTTGTCTCTAATCATGACATAGAGATGCACCCACTGCATGATCCTCACTCTAACACTCAATCTAGGTGACTGATAAAATGATAGCGTGATGAGGTGTCAAGAGAGTGTGAGGAGATTTGATTGTTCCCCTGTGGGTACCTAGATAGAACTTTCCCGATTGGTCATGCAAAAGGAATCTTTGTTAGACAATTAGGAAAAGATCATAGGACCTTGTTCAAATTTGTCAACATCTATCCTAAAGTGAAAGGAGCCGAATGAAATTGTTATCCCTTTTTGATCCAAATAGTTTGAGCCTGTAATAGAGTTTTCTTTTCTTCACCAACTCAACTTTCCTGGGTGTAATGTGTTGGTCCTCGTCCGTCCATGGACATGTGCACCTCAACTTAGGCCAAAAGCATAAGTTGAGGGTGGCTAATTCATAAACTGACCTCGTCTTGGCCCTGACCCAACCTTGGGTAATGTGTACCTCGACTCACGTCAAAGCTATAAGTTGAGGGTGGCTATTATGAGTGATGACCCGAAAAGTGGGTATGACAAAGAGTAATGTAGAAAAGAAAAGGGACATGGAATAAGAGGAGTGACTCAGTAAAAATTGTCACTTGAATATAAAAAAAAAAGAAAAAGAGTGTTGAACAAAATCAAATAAGAGTCACCTCCACAAAAGAGAAAGAAAGAAGAAAATAAGGATGACAAGAAGAGTAGGGCCTAATAAATAATGAAAGAGGTAGGACACTTAGCCGTAATGTCAAGGAGGGAAACAAGTAAAATGTACCCATATGACCATAACTGACCCTGAGCCTACATTACAAGCCAAGAAAGTCCATCGTGATCCTAAGAGTCTAATACGGTGAACTTAAGAAGTGAAAATAAGGGCAAAACTATGGCAACAAGTACCAACTAGGTGTGAATTTGTTTTGAGCGTGAGTGTTAAATAGTGATCCTTATACTCAAAGTTAAAATCACTGTGTGAAAAATGAGGATGTTTTTTGAAGTGAGGACACTAGTTGCGATATCGGAAAGTTGGTACCGTGGTGAGAGGAAAAAGAGTAGAGGTGCCAGTGCATGATGAGTCTGTGTTATGGTCTGATTGACAAGGGTAAGACTATCAAGCCTAAGAGAAGAAACATGCACTAAAGCAATGAAAAAAAAATTTGGGATTGAAATCCATGTGATTGTGGAAGCATAACAGAGGATACTTGTGTACAAAGTGTTGTGATTGAGTCATAGTGCATCGCTTGAGGACAAACGACGAATTTAAGTTGAGGATGTTGATGTACCATGGTTTCACGGTACTTTTATGCTTTTTCCTTAAGATTGGTGTGTGTCCATAGCCGTTTTGTAGTAATTTTAATATGTTTTGTCTTTGTTTTGCAGGATAATTGTCCAAAATGAAAATACACAAGGCTGTGAAGAATCAGTGAAGAAGTGACTCACGAACCCATTGACGGCCCGTCATCCCATCGATGAACCGTAGGTGGTGATCGTAGATTGAAGGTTCAGGCATTTAGAAGCAACTCGAGGAATTCTTACTAAGTGTGGGGCTACGGAAGGATCGACGGTCCGTCGACTGATCGATGGTCCGTTGACTGATCAATGGATCGTCCTAGCATAATGTCGATGTGATCAGAGAATTTCCAGTACCTGAATTTGAAGAAAAGCTAAGTATGGAACGATTAGAAGAATCGACAGACTGTAGATAAATCGACGTACCATGCTGTTGGTCCGTCGATTGGATCAGAGAAGATGAAAAGTGGAGGGTAAAAAAAGATGCTAATTGTTGACCAACAGAGGCAGTCGACGGTCGGTCATTTCATTGATGGACCGTCTGTGGGGTCGTCGATTGAAGTCGTGTTTTAGACAAATTTTCTTTATTTTAACTCCTTTTTATTTTAGGACTTCTTTAATTATAAATAGCGTGAAAAACCTTCTTTTTGGGGTTCAATTCTTTTACTAATTTCATACTTTTGTTCTTGGAGATTTTTTTTTGCAATTAATTCAAATTTTTGGATTTGGTTTTCAAGATAATTGTGTGATTTCAAGTTGAATTTTTGGATTTTCTTTGAATTTGTCAAAGTAAGTTCATGATTTATTATTTAGCAATTATGAATTGTATTCTTCTAAGCATGGGTAACTAAAACCACAACTAGGGTTGTGGGAACCATGGGTGATTAACAAAATAAACCTAGATAAATAACAATTAAAAAATAGGTTATTGCATGAATCGATAATTCTTTCGTCTAGAAGTCTTTTTAACGAGTGCATGCGTTAGAACTCGCTGTATTGGTACTTGCCAGACCAAGGGGGTAGTTAATAGGAAAAGAATTATCGATATAGATTTATTGGATGCTATCTAATAGGCTAGTTTCAATTGGTGCAAAGTACTAACTAAGCTAAACATCGCATATGATGCTTAATATGAAGTAAAGGTAAGGGTTAGTAACTTAGACACACGTAGCTGGACCAAGGTACGGGGTAAAATATTTTTTAAATGTCGGACCAAGTATTTAGAGATACATGACTTATCAATTTGCATGCAAAACACTAGGAAGGAATTGTTATATCTAGGATTATAGCGTTATGAACCTATGGGGAGCATTTACACCCTAGTTTCTCTCACAACTTGATAAACACCAATAATTCACTTTGCTAGTTGTTTGATTTTACAACATTGCAACACATTTGTTTCACAAATCCCCCCCCCCCTTTAATCACTAGTTTTCGGAAAGGGCTTTACTAAATAGAGGTAATCTTACATTAAAGTTAAGTCTAAATCATTTTCCTCGTGGGATCGACCCCAACCTAATAGTTGGGTTCTTTAGTTGATACGACCCCTTATACTTCTTTAGGGAAGTGTAATTTGAGCATATCAAATGTCAAACTATTAATATTTAAAATTTATAGACATGATTCAAGAAAACATGTATATTAATATGATCAAAATACGAGGTTTGTATATACTAATTTGTTTAGTAAATGCAAATAAGATTTAAGAATAGTAAGTACAATATTAAAGTAAAATAATAAGATATGGAAATTGAATGAGTCCGACCAGTCCAATATTAATAGTTGACGGTGTCATGAAAAAAGTTTGGTTTTATTATTCTTTAGAAATCGTGATCTTAAAAGATCACAAAATACAAATAGTGGAAATCATATCATTTACAACAACTAAATGAAATTTTATTCATAGTTAAACCCCGGATCATCATTCGGAAAAAAATAGGCCACACAAAGACTTATATTTACTTAAATATGTGTTTGTTACATAACAGTTAAGGAAGATAATGCAAAATCGATCAATTTTGACAAACACTATAAAGAATTGCATGAAAAAACAACTTGGTGAAATCATTTGGATAAGAAATATAAAAAGGAATGTCTATGAAAGTTGTAAATGCATAGTAAAGACTTAAGAGTCTAAGTAGAAAACATTCTAATAAAAACTGTTGAAAAACATATACACAACGAAAGAATTAGAAATCATATGACATATATGAATTATAAAATAACACTTATGTTTATGCTAGAACATATATGAGTATGCTACAATAAATAAATTGCTAAACTTTAATTTAAGAATTACTTCTTATAGTGTTAATCCTAAAGTGATTTTTCTCATGGGAAATTTAAGGAATTTTGGATTTTTGAAGTAAGTTCTACAGTTAATCAGTACAGGTAGTAGGCCCAAACTGCATAAGTCATCCAGGAGTTATTCTTAAGGATATTTTGGTGTTTTCTTATTCATTTAATGCATAAATTACGTCGTTTTGACTCTAATTATAAGACCTTTAACTACCTTCCACTCTTAATTCTATCTACAAGAAATATGATGTATACTACAAAAATGTTGCCTACGACATCAAATTCTCACTATTTATTCACTTTTTTTTTGACAAAATTTACTTTTTGTGCCTGAATATGTGTGAAACATACTTTTAATGAGTAAACATAAAAATTTGTAGCACGTTGATACACTCAAACTTACTTCTAAAGTAAGAAGTAAAGTGGTCGTATCGAGTAAAGAATCCAAATAATGAGGTTGGGATCGTTCCCACGAGGAAAATAGTTAAGTTTTAACTTTAATCTATTATTAATATTATTTAGTCAATTATTTCCATAGAAAATAAAAGACCATAAAAGGGTTTTTTATTTCTAAATGAATGAAAATAACTAACTAAATTAAAATAAAAAACTAGCAGATTCAAATATTGGAGTTTAATCAGTTAATAAAAGTAACTAGGGTTTAACTGTTCCCCACAGGTTCCTAACTTGATAATGCTAACTATAACAATTTTTTCCTAGTATCTTGCATGCGAAGTGATAAGTTATGTATTTCTAAATCCTTGGTCCGGCATCTAGAAAATTTCACTCCGCACCTTGGTCCGGCTACGTGTGTTTCTATACTAACCCTTACGTTTACCTCATATTAAGCATTGTATTCGATATTTGACTAAGTTATTACTTCGTACCAATCAATACTAGCCTATTAGATAGTATACACTAAATCTATGTTGATAATTCTTTTCCTATTATCTACCTCCTTTGTCCGGCAAGTAGCATTAAGGCGAGTTCTAACGTTGGCCATCCGTTAAAAAGACTTCTAAGCGAAAGAATTATCAATACATGCAAAACACTATTCTAGAATTGTTATTTTAGTTAGATTTGAACTCATTATTAACCCATGGTTCCCACAACCCTAGTTATGGAGTTTAGTTACCCATATTCATAATCACAATATTCATATATGTAATATAAGAATTCCTGTACTTCATTCAATGAGAAAGAATAAAATCCAGAAGCTCACTTGATTAATCAACAAACTCACCAACAATCAATTCCAGAAAAAGTGTATCAATTACTCAAATTAATCGAGGACTAAAGATTCTCCAAAATTATAACAATCACAAAGTCTAATATCCAACAGTCTACTAACAAAGAGTCTAACTAAAAAAGAGTCTAACTAACAAAGAGTCTAATTCCCAAAACGAGGTTTTTCCAACTATTTATAGAAAACAAAAAACCTAATAAAAGAAGGACTCTAATTGCTGAAAATCTGTCAAAACGCGTCCAAGACGAAGGACCTCGTGATAGGCCGTCATGGTCACGACGGGCCGTCATGGCCTATACTTCACAAATCATTCTGCTTCTTTCCTCATTAACCTCGACGAACAGGTATGACAGACCGTTCGAAGCACGACGGTCTGTCGAGGATCTCCGTTCCATAACACTTAAACTTCCTGGAATTTAGGTACTGGGACTACTCTCTGATCATCACGACGAACCAGCAGGATGGACCATCGTGGCTATGACAGTCCATCATGAACTTTGTAATTCCACACGTAGGTCAGACTTCCCCATATTCCTTCAGAAGCTTCACTACGATGCCACCTACGGGCCCGTCAAAAGCTTGACGGACCGTCACAGGCCCCGTAGGTGGTAGCTTTTCTTCATTTCTTGCTCAAAAACTTCCGCGTTCATCTTTAGACAGATTTCCTCTGCAAATAAAGAGAAACTTACATAAAAATCAATACAAAAAAGCTTTTGGACACACACTAAACTTAAGGGAAAAGCATTAACAATATCGTGAAACCATGGTGTATCAACACTCTCAACTTAAATTTGTTGTTTATCCTCAAGCGACGCACTATGACTCACTACAAAATCTTTGTACAATAGTGTCCATGTTTTAGCTTTCGCAATCATTTGGCTATCAATCCCGATCAGTCTCATCATGTTTATGCATGTTCTCACTATAAGGCTTGAATTATGTAGAATCAGACCATGACACAGACTGACCACTCACTTCAAAACAACATCCTCATTTTTCACACAATGATTTTAGTTTGAGTATAAGGATTACTTTTCAACACTCACTCTTAGAACAAATTCACAACTCATTCATACATATTGCCATAAGCTTGCCCTTATTTTCACTGTTTTAAGTTTGTTATACATTTTTAGGATCACGATAGGACTTTCTTAGCTTGTAAGGTAGGGTATATTTAGTTATACTTTAGTAAAAATTTTACCCTCCTTGACATATCGGCTAAACATACCACTTTTTATCATTTTATTTTGCCCAATTTCTCATATTCTTTCACCTTGTTATTTTCCCTTCTTTCTTCATTTGTGTAAGTGACTCTCTTCTTTTCTTAATTGTATTTTTTTTATTTTTTTTATTTCAACTGGTTCTTGAGTCACTTTACTTTTGTTCTTTCCCTCTCTTTGTTCTTTCAACCCCACTTTCCAGAGCATTCCTCATAATAGCCACCCTCAACTCATGGTTTTGCGATGAGTCAAAGTACACAATACCCAAATTTGGGTCAGGGCCATGAAAAGGTTATTAACTGCATTAGCCACCCTCAACTTATGCTTTTGGCATAAGCTGAGGTGCACATGTCAAAGGAGGGACCAGGGCCAACATATTATTCCCAGAAAAGAATAGTTAGTTTGAAAAAGAAAGGTCCATTTTAAGCTCAAATCATTTGGATCAAAGAGGGATTAATTTCATTCGGTTTTTTAGGCTAAAAATTGGCTATATTGAACTAGGGCTTATGATCTTTTCCTAATTGTCTATTACAACTTACTTTTAGCAGGACTAACCAAGAAAGTTCTAGCTCAGTACAAATAGTGGACTATTCAAATCTTACTCACACTCACTTGACATCTCATTACTCTACTAGATTATCAGACACCTAGTTCGAATTTTAGACTTAGGGTCATGCAGTGGTGTATCTCTATGTCATGTTTAGAGACACACATTTATCAATTACTATGCCTAGTCATGCATCATTTTCATTTCATCAGGATATCATTTTAGCCATCATGCTTCAAAGTTAAATATGTACACAAGATATAGACATGCCGGTTAAACAATAAAAATAATCAATCTCTTGTGGAAAAAGAACACAGGCAAGAAAACCCCAAAAGAGGATAGTGAATTGGGCTACTCAGACTTCACCGTAGCACTCACTTTCCATTTACTGCACCCCCAACAAAAAGACATGTAATTGTCCCCAATGCATAAAAAAATTGAAATACGAGAGTGGTAAGTGAAGCAAACCTAGGGCGCAAAGCGTCGACAATCAGCAAGCTACTGGGTCCGGTTCCCTAGAACCCACTACCTTTGTAGTCTGGACACCTTCAGTAGTTTCCTCATCAGAAACAACACTATCAACAGTGCCTCCCGCTATCGCCACATCTCTGGAGCTAGATGCCCCAGCAGGTGACTCTACAGCCTTGATCCGACGCGCCTCCTCATCAGCAAGCGAGACTCTCCTCGCAACCTCTATCTCACGGTGCTCCTTTTTCCGTGCTCTAGCCTCATCCTCCTCTCGAACCTTTTGCCTCTTAGCATGCTCTCGAGGGGGAGGTGGTGGAATCTCAAAAGTGGCGAATAAGGCCGCCATCACTGTGTCCTCAACAGGCTCTACAGAAGGGGCCTCAAACTCAGGCACCCTAGCCTCTAGGATCATATCAATGTCCGCTTGAAGCCTGAAGGGTCTACATGTCAACTTGAGGGGCTGTCCGAGATAGCACCCGCAACTCAAAAGTGTCCAAGCGTTGATGAACCTCATCGATCTTTTGCTCTATGTGCAGGACCATTTTACGCTCCAAGCGCTCTTCTGCTTCAGCAATAGACCTCTGCATCCAAGGCTTGATGTGATTTAGAAATGTATCCATCTGTGCCTCTAGTTTGTGGACCCTAGCAAGCAGGACCCGAGCGGGGAAAGGGGCTGAGCGAGAGGAGCTCGAGCCAGTGATACTACCCAGGATAGACTCGACCGGGGTAGTTTAAATGGTTTAAGAAGTAGCCTGCGTAGCCTTGAGAGCATGTGCTACCGTATCAACCATATTTTCACCAAGTGGAGGAAACTCTGGATGGGGCCCTATGTGTGGAGCCAACTCATTGGCCTTATCCCTGATGAGGCCGATATCAACAGTGCCCAACGAAGTCTTGAGCTGATCAATGTGCCAGATGGGCACACCTACGGACATGCATAAGGAAAATATCATGCACGGAAAAGGGTAAGTAGTTGTGACCTTGAAAGCCTCTTGTGCATGACCGCCTGTAGAAGCCAAGTGAAGTCCACCTCAAACCCGGCTATCATCGCCGCCATCAGAACTGCACGATCCCATGTTCCTATATTATCAACGGCCGTGGGGGAAAGGTAGTGCCAGACAATCAACCATAAGAACTTTGCCGTGAAGGTCAAGTTAGCCTTCTTGATGGCTCCCTTCGGCTCCGTTACCCAGTGGGCACCCTCTAAATCAACAGACAAGTGCAGGGCCATCCACCTCTTGGTGGTCTCTCTTAGCGATGGCTAATGAAGGAATTGGCCATCTTTTACAATTTGCCATCGATAGTCAAACTTGGCGGTGAGAGGGGTCTTGTTGGCATCAACATCCTCGTTGTATAGATATCGACGGATGGCAAGCAGGGAGATATAAACCTGAATGCCACGTACTTGGACATGCACAAGTGGGTCCAGTTTGGAGGGGGCATCCCACCTATCGATCTGTGATCTGAGAGTAGCCACGTAAGAGGCGTAAAACTCTCGGACCAACTCCTCACTGTAACGACCTAAAAAATAAGCTTTCCACTCCAGCCATTGTCTAGTTAAGAGAATGTGGATCTCTGGCATGGTGGGGAGACTTCCCACAAGGATCCACCTCTCTAGTGTAAGGGTCTGTGTCATGACGCCTTTATCATTTAGAAACTTGGCATCAGAATACACTTGATATTGCCCTTCGACACACCATCGGTTGGGCTGGTCGGCAACCGGGGTGAGAGCACCAATCGGTGAGCCTGGAGTGGAATCAGAATTATTAACCTCATCAGACGAGACAGACTGTGCAGATGTGGCGGGGGCAGGGATTTCGGCGGACTCAGAGGCTTCCTCCCACCATGCAACTCCTAAGGAGCCAGACGCTCCTTCTTAATGTGTAGCTGACCGAGAAGGTGTGTCGGTCAGTGTGCGCTCCTCATCTGATTGGGAGGCAGTGACTACGCCGGACCTTTTTTGGCATAGCTCTGGTAGCCCGTGCACCTCGTGATGAAGTGGTAGTTCCTAGGGACACGTACTTGGGGTCATGCTCATAATTAGAGCATATAACCAGTCGGGCAGACGGGGAGACTGACTTTGAACGCCCACATGCGTAAACTCGATCTTGTTTTTGTGCCATTAGAGATAGTACATGTAATGAATCAATATTAGTACGAGAAGGAGCAAACAAGACGAGAAAAAATGACACAAAATAAATATAAGATCTAAGTTGTAATTACTTTTCTGCAGTAACAGTGAAACACGACGGCCCAGGTGACGGCTCATCGTGAGTACGACGGACCGTCATGTCTTGCTTCAAATATGTTGATGTGGAGACCCCTGAAGGAAAGTCTCTGACAAGTATGATGGCTAAGTAGGACGGACCGTCGTGACAATGACGGTCCATCGCCGATGTCCATGGTGGGGTATTTAAAAAAAAAATGGAGACCCTTAGAAGAGGGGTCTCTGACCATCACGACGGTTGTGCAGGATGGACCTTCGTGGCAACGACGGTCCTTCGTAGGTGTCTGTCAGAGGTCACTTAGAAAAAGTGTGGAGACCCTCAGGAGATGGGTCTCTGACCGTCATGACTATTGTGCAGGACGGACCGTCGAGGGTATGACAGTTCGTCGTAGATGTCCATCAGAGGACACTTAGATAAAGTATGGAGATCCTCAGGGGATGGGTCTCTGACCATCATGACGGTTGTGTAGGATAGACCGTCGAGGGTATGACGGTCCGTCGTAGATGTCCATCAGAGGACACTTAGAAAAAGTATAGAGACCCTCAGGAGATGGGTCTCTGACCGTCATGACAGTTGTGCAGGACAGACCGTCGAGGGCATGACGGTTTGTCGTGGATGTCCGTCAGAGGACACTTGGAAAAAGTATGGAGACCCTCAGGAGATAGGAATCTAACCTTCATGACGGTTGTGCAGGATGGACCGGTGAGGGTATGAAGGTCTGTCTTAGATGTCCGACATAGGACACTTAGAAAAAGTTGGAGACCTTTAGGAAAAGTGTATCTGACAACAAGAACGGTTGTGTAGGACAGACCATCGTGGGAATGAGGGTCTGTTGCATTTATGTTGGTGGACACTGAGTGAAAACGAATAGTGGGGTATTGGAACAGACCCTATGACGGTCCGTCGTGGGTATGACGGTCCGTCATTGGGGTCTTGTTCTGTCATTCGGTGACAGAACTGGGGATGCCACAATCATCCATTATGACTCAAATGGAATTCTTAGTGTTAACCTACATGTTTCTAACCAAAATACCTAGAAAAATATCAATGCTAAAGTACCTATTTCTAGAGTTTTAACAATGCAATTCGAGTATTTTCAACCTAGGTTAGACAAAATTGGATCAAAGAATGAGACCCACCAAAAAGAAATAGGCTAATACGAATACAAAAAAACAAAAATGCGATGTAAATGGGTAGATATCAGAGACACATACTCAAGAACAGAACCACAACAGCCGACTCCAACCAGTATAAAGGAGATATCTGGAATTTGGGAATTTGGGAAGCGAAAAGTTGATAGAGAAGAGAGGTAGGAAGTTGGAAGTTGAAAAGGGAGGGAAATGGGAGAAAGAGGGAAGGAAATCGGTGAAATGAAGAGGTGGGGTTTTAAATGTTACCAATTTTTTAAATTACCCCCAATCGGGTCGGGTACGATCATTAATGACGCAACAAATCCCCGACGATGGTCCGTCGCAAATGCGATGGTCCGTCGCAAATGCGATGGTCCGTCGCAAATGCGATGGTCCGTCATTGATTTCGTCACATGTGCTCTAGTTTTAAAAATAAATGAAAGACGTACCTGGAACGGTGGATTCATGCGACGGTCCGTCGCAAGCGTGATGGTCTGTCGATGTATCCGTCAGTGACTGTTGCAGTGTGATTTTCTTCAGAATTTCGTGTTGATGTGCCTGAAATTTAAAACCCATTAGTAGAAAATGCTACCATTACTAGAAAGAAAAACTATAAGTATTGGGTTGCCTCCCAACCAACGCCTGATTTAACATCGCGGCACGACTGAGGAGACTTGATTACTCAGTCTTCACCAGGATGGTATGCCTCGATCACTTCATTCGCCGATTAAGCATGCCTAAAATAAAGTTTTATTCATTGTCCATTTACCTTAAACTGCACACCCTCCTTGGTTTCTAACTCAACTGCTCCATGAGGGAATAGTTGGGTAATCATGTAAGGGTCAGTCCATTTGGACTTGAGCTTGCCCAGAAACCAACGCAACCTAGAATTGTATAAAAGCATCAAATCCCAACCATAAACTCTTGTTTTTTACTTTTTAGGTCATGGTGCTTCTTCATCTTTTCTTTGTAGGATATAGAAGATTCCAATTGGAGCTCACCACTGTGCCTCATGGACATACAAATATGGAAGGTCCCTTCTTCATTGTTCAACCGCAAAATTTCATCTGCCCCTTTCCATATCAACTAAGGCTCTACCCATAGCAAGGAATGGCCTCCCGAGAATAATAGGCACTTCAAAATCGACTACACAATAAAGAATAACAAAATCTGCCGAAAATATGAATGACTCCACTTTTACTAGCAACTTCTTTTAAATCGAGAGGGGCATGTGATTTATGCTTGCCCCCATATCACATAATGCTTTCGCAAAATGTAATGACTCGACTGTACAAGGAATAGTGAATGGACCCGGATCTTCTATCTGTTGTACGAGAGATCTTGTAGCAATAGCACTACAATGCTGCATTCTATCATCATCCTCGAAAGTGACCGATCTTTTCTTTGTAACCAGATCTTTCATAAACTTGGCATAATCGAGCATTTGTTCTAGAGCTTCTACCAAGGGGACATTGTTGAAAGGTGCTTCAACATTGTTATAAAACGCCAATATTTACCATCCTCGGTATTTTTCACTAATTTTTAAGGAAAGGGGGGGGGGTCTGGGCATGGGAATTACCTTTGTAGGCACTTCAACATCTTTTCCAGTGTTATATTCTACTTCACCACTACCCTCTACCACCTTATCATTATCTTTTATCACCTTTTCCTCCTAAGATGGCATAGGTGGGTCAATGGTCTACTTACCAACCCGAGTAGTGATTGACATACAGTATTCGTCATTTTTCAGATTTTGGACAGTGTTGCTAGGAAGAGTGCCCGGCTGCTGTGTTTTCACAGTCGCAGATAATTGGGCCATTTGCAACTTAATCTGCTAAATCGATATTGCATGTGTATTGACTTTCTACCTAATACCCGCTAAATCACTCCTTAACTCTTTAAATTACTCATCACTATCATCGAACCTCCTCATAATTTTGTGCAACATATGTTCAACTCGCGCCATACTATCTCCCCTGTTGAAGTTGTTGTCACAGTTGTAGTTTCCATCTCGGAAAAAATGACCCTCACGGTTATAGTTACCATAGACCCGACCTTGGTTTCCTTGACCTTGGCGCTAATTCTCCTGATTTGAGCCTTGGGCAATCGGTCGGAAACCCCCCGTCTGCTTATTTACACCATAGGAATCCTATTCATAATAGAATTCATCATTCGGTTGTGGTGGTTTAGACAAGTAGTTAACTGCATTTATCTTTTCTGCACCCCTAGTGACATCTTTTAATACCAACCCAAGCTCATTGGTTATCTGATCCATCTCTTCACGAATCTCATCTATGGTTGGGTTGTGAGTGGACTGCACTGCGTAGGAATTTCTCCCAGTATCTGACTTCCTAGTACTCCAAGATTTATTATTCCGAGATATTTTCTCTAACTTTTCAGCAATCTCGGCATAAGGACACTCCCTATAAGAACAACCCGCTCTAGTATCCAAGACCGCTTTATTATTATCATCCTATCCCTGATAGAAGTATTTCTTCAGTGACTCATCATCTATGCGGTGATTGGGGACGCTTCCCAAAAATGAGGTGAATCTATCCCAAGAACTACTAACTGACTCTCCTGGTAGGGCCACAAAGTTGTTCACTCTGTCTTTGTGGATTAGTTTCTTCGAGAACGGGTAGTAACGTGCTAAGAAAACGTCCCTTAGTTGGTTGCAAGTGAAAATTGAGTTATAAGGGAACTCAATGAACCAAATAGCAGCCTCTCCCGTCAGTGAGAGAGGAAAGACTCTTGCCCTATTACATCCAAATCAGGCCTCCCTACACAACTTTACACATTGCCCTTACCTTAGCTATATGGGCATGTGGATCCTCAGAAGGTAGCCATGAAAACAAACCTCTGGCAGTGAGCATTTGCATCAGACTACTAGTTACCACAAAGGTGTGGCCTAGTGGTAGAGGGGGCAAGACAAGTGGTCCATCAGAGTCTGGTATATTATCATAGCCTCTGTAGTATTCTTGAGGGCGTGGAGCGGAATTCTGTCCCCTTTGTTGATTTTCACCCTAATCATAAGGTAATAACTGACCATGAACATCAACTGGAGCTGGGATGTTCTGGTTTGGATCATCATCATTAATACCCAAGTTTCGATTCATATTGCATAGTGTACGCTCTAATTCATGTTCGTAGGGAAACAAGGGTTCTCTTTCTCTCCGTGTATATGGCATACAAGGAAGATAGTTCTGCAAAAATAAAAAATAATAAAAATAATAAAATTAAGAAAATATTGACTAAACTTTAGTAATAAGTTTAAGTTAATCTAAAAGCTACTTTCCCCGGCAGTGGCGCCAAAATTTGATACGCTCAAACTTACTTCTCAAATAAGAAGTAAAGTGGTCGTATCAATTAAAGAAGCCAACTAATGAGGTTGGGATCGTTCCCACGAGGAAAATAGTTCAGACATAACTTTGATCTATTATTAATATTATTTAGTCAATTATTTCCTTAGAAAACAAAAGACAATAAAAGGGGAGTTTTTATTTCTAAATGAATGAAAAAAACTAACTAAATTAAAGTAAACAACTAACAAATTCAAATATTGGAGTTTAATCAATCAATAAAAGTAACTAGGGCTCGCTGGTGGAGGGACATTAAAAGCGTCTTAGTTTATTTTGTTACTTAAATGTTTTTTTAGAATAAAGTATTGCAATTTTTTTTAATTAATTGAGATGGGTAATTAATTATTGATATATTATATTATATGAAAACTATTATGATTGAAATTAAGAGAATTTTTTTGGTGCTAAATCGACATTACTATGACTATGACGCAAGAGTTAGCTATGACAATTAGCCAATGATTGAGAAAACTGATTGCCTTTGGGTGATGCAGTTATAAAATTTTGTTTACAGAAAAGGGTAATGCCTCTTTCTTTCTACTCGTAGGTTTAGACTCATTCTATTTAGAATTATTTTTTTTATTTGAATACCGGTTTTCCTCCTAAAAATAAATATTATTAGGTGTATTTCTTGAATATCACTATATTTATAATATAGGTGGAATTGATACTTAACTCTAGTCTTGAAATATCGAGAATATGATAAATGAAATTTTTATTGGCCTCAAGATTTAGGAACTTGATTATAAATTGGGGTGAATTTTGGGTCAAGGTTAAATACATAGTAATATGAGTCTTGTTAGTTTTGAAATTTTATTGTGGTCATTTATTTGAATAGATTGCTTTGAGTTGTAAGTTCAATGAAAGGGGAACGCTCAAGTTTCAGAGTGAATTCTTGATAGATTAAGGTAAGTGGATTTCTAAACTATTGTTAAGTGTATAGAATTCATGTATTTCCTAATAATATGTGTTTGAGAGTAATGAGAATTGGTGATGGGTTGACTTGCTCATGTTGAGTAATTTCAATAATGAAAAAGGCTAATAAAAAGGGTAATGTGATAAATTGTTGGTGCGTGATGTTTGAGAATGATTTGAAGGTTTATTGCTTATTTGGTGATGTTTTATCAAGGTTCTATTATTGTGAATTGTGCCTTGTTATGAAAATGGTCATTTTCTCATTATTTATGTGAACATGTCATTTGCATTAGTCTCATACATGGTTGTGATAAGTGTTATGTGCATTGAGAAAGAATAAGAAACTAAAGAAGATTTACCATTTCGAGGAACATATCGCGCGCCGCAATGGATACTATATTTTGAGTGACATATCACATTCTCAATGGGTACTATATATCGAGGGACGTATCGCGTGCTGTGATGATTACTATTATCGACGATCGTATCGTACGCTACAATGGATATATGGATATATATGTTTCGCATGGGTCCCAGATTGAGATACATCGAGTGTGTATCACTAGGTCAGACATGCATCACAATACTTGACATTGCATTTAACTTGATATTCTGTTTTGCTAATCTTGTGAATGCCTTTCTATGGAGGTTGTGATTAAAAATATTATCTTGTTGTTGAGAATATGTAATTTGTTAAAGTATTGTTTTTGAGGATATCTAATTTGTTTTTTTTTTTGTTGAGGATATGTAATTTGTTAAATTTTTGTTGTTGAGGATATGTAATTTGTTTAAGTGTTGTTGTTGAGCTATGTGTTATGTAAAACTGTGAGTTATTAGGTTTAGTTAGTTTTATAAAGGTTGTAGTGGTTGAGGTATGGATAGGGTGTAAGGAGTACCCGTATTCTATTCCATTAGCTTGTGTTTAGAGGTTTTCTTTTTGACTATCGTGTTGTTTGGTACTCACCCCTTGCTTCTACAATATTTGTTAAGTTACCAGCTATATATGTAACACTCTGGAAATCCAAGACCTAATATTGAGCCTTACATGAAGAACTAATACTTGTAAAACTTTTTATATGCCTAAAATAATGTATTTGATACATGTAAGAAGTGTTAGAGTCAAAACGTCATGAAATGTCCATGATGTCCGGTGAATTGTAAAATGTGCACTAGTGTTCCTTGGCATGTTTTATGGGATTCTAAGACTCGAAAATTAATGAAAACTGATATAAAGGTGTTAAACATGTATTAGAGTGTATTTAGGGTTGAAACATTTGGGTATGACTCCCCAAGGACCACCCTAAGGGTCCTTGGAGAAGGATCCTTTAATATGATCCCAAAATTGTCAACTAGACGGTGTGAAACCATGAAGCCAATCGATGAGCTGTCGATTGATCAACACTTCATCGATGAATAAATTGGTTAACACTTATCCATTTTCCAAAATGGCCAGAAATTAGAGTCTCTGAATCAATAGAATCTTTCCAGTACAGTGCCGTCGTTTGATCGACGCCCTGTCGACTAGAAACCGTCGTTTGAGGGTTTGTTCACTGGTAAGTTTTCTTAGTTAGTGAATTAATTAGTTAGATGTTTATTTAATTAATTAGTAGTTAGGGGAAGGTTAATTACGTTAATTAAGTGAGTATAGAAGACATAATCCTCACTAAACTAACCTAACACTCCTTATTTCCCAAACTCAAATCTCTCCACCTTCTCTTTACTCTATCTCTCTTTTCCCAACGAACACCATTGAAAACCAAGGTTCAAGTTAATTAGGGAAAAAATATTTTCAACTTTATCTCCATAAATATTCAAGGATTGTTAAGGTATAGAAGTTGTTCACTCTTGGGACTCCTTTCTCCAAAAGGCTCTTTTAGATTTATTTCAAAAGATGTCAAAAACATGGGTTTCTTTCCAATTTTGTGAATTGTCTTTAAATTGGTTTTGATGTTGATTACTTTGATTATTAATGATAAAATATGATTTTTTATACATTAATTGTTGTATTTATTGATCATTGTCTTAGGTTATGATGAAATCAATGAATTTGACCCTTTACCCAAACCTTAGTTATGAATTGGACTTGAAGGTGATTAGGGCTCTTATAATTGGTTATGTTATTGTTCAGTTCTCTATATTATGATGATGATGAGTGATTTATTGGATAATTTTGATGAATTGAGTGTGATATTGTTGATGAAGGCTATGGAGGCTACTTGGTAAGACATTGTGATCTTGAAACTCTTTACTTCAATAATGATGGATTATATTTGGTGATGATGTTGTTCAATTGAATTATTATGTGTGATTAGAGTAGGAATATATGATATGATTATTATGATGGTATGTTGTGATTATGTTGAATGTGAGATCATGATAAGGCTATGATGATAAGATAATGATATGTTGATCTCACTAATGATGGTTTGTGATGAAAGAAGTTATAATCCTATGCCTAATGAGCTAAATGATATGCTATAGAAGGAGTTTAGTCTCCTATGACCTAAATAAAGCTATGATTGTTAAATAATGACTTAATGACATTCCAAAAAAGGACTTTAGCTTAGCACAGAGTGAACTTGACAATGAAAGGTATTGACTCCCTATAGAAGGGAGATTCATTAAACCTTCTCATGAGATGTGGGATCCAATTTCTAAGGGTCATGTAGAGGGTTCAAGAAATATCTCCTAGTTCCTTAACTATGTTACCTCCATAGGAATACTAGCTAGTGGATCCACCTAGAATACTATGTTCATGTTTTTGTCCTACCTTGGCAAGTATACCACCTTCTTTCGGTGTAGGGTTTCATGACATTGGATTTCATGTTTAGTTCAGACGGTCTATTGTCAGTTAAGGCAATTGTTCTTGAATGTATAGGTAGGGATATGAGACTCTATCTATACATTTCACTAGTTGGCCTTGAGGGAAGTCCTGAGAGGATATTTTTATGCTCTTATAAAGTAAATGATATGCATAAGTTGACTTTACGTGTTGATGATTCTATATGATGTTAATTTCACATATGAACATGTTATTGGTATATATTGCTAGATATGAGGATGACTACACATGATGTTATGTTATGTGAAGTTAGGCATTATTTATGATCTTTTTCCTTGTTTATTTGATTATGTGGGGTTATGGGACTTCACATGAGCATTGCACTTGTATGCTTGGGATGGGATTGTTGGTAAGGGTCTTATAAGTCATGATAATATGAACTCGTACATTCTTTGTTGTGGTGACATTATATTGGAGTTTCTTTGGTTGTATGCACTCGATATGCTACTATTCATGTTGATATGACCTATGTTGGTAATGACCATGTTGACTTAAGTTTATTGATGATGTTGGTCTTGTGTTGCATATGGACTTGTCTTAACGAATATGACATTATTGGTTTGTATATGTTCTTATATGTGCATTAAGGCTTTCAAAAGTGACTTAGCATGACTGGAACAAAAATGTCCATTTTAGCATGATTTCAAAGATTATATGTGCATATTTTTATTCATACTAGTACAAGTGGAGGTACTAACCAATATTCTTTCCCTTTTCCCAAACAATATAGGTTTGGGACTTTGAGGTATCAAGGTCAACTGGAAGAAGACTCGTACACCTTTTCCAAATTGATTAGTGAATCCTCAATATTCGAGGATGATGCCATCTATCTAGCCTAGTCAGATTTTCAATACTCATAAGACATTCTTTCATTCTTATTGTTGTAAGCCCAATGTGACAATTATACATTTTTATGAGGGCTATGCCCAGAATATTCTTCTTCATTTTAGATGGTTTAATGTGAGACAATATTATTTGACTAAATCATTATATGATGATTATATTGTGTAAACGAGAAGTCTACATAATCTTCCTACACGAGGAGTCTCAGTAAACTTCATATGTACTATGTGAGAGGTCCAAGTAAACCTCAATATATAATTTTTTTAAGTTTTCCGCATTTTTACTGATGCAATGTAATGATGAATACTAAGAGGCTTGTATAAGTCTTCTCTGAGGATGACGATGCCGGCTACGTCTAGGGGGTAATCCTCGATCGTGACACGATATTCGTGATACCTTATATTCTCTTCATTCTAGCTTCCTGTGGAGATTTGTGAGGCAGTTGTTTGTCTTCTCAATGAACCTTCTTACTGTTGTTTATGATTTTATTTTACTTGAAATACAAAGTTATTTAAGACTTGAGTATTTCAATTCATTCTAGTATTTACATTAGAAGATTGTACACGTAAAAAACAGGTTTTGGGGTATTGTTAATTTGATTATGAAATTTCCACATATTATCGTAGTTGTTGGGTTTTATGTTGACTTGACTTGGTGGGATAAGATGAATGCCATCATTTCCATTTTTGGGTAGTGACAACATGCTATCATATGCTTCAGGTTCTTTGTTATCATGTGTGTACAAGTTGAGTCAAAGTAGAGTCTCGAGGATCGGTACGGGGATGTCTATACTTATCTTGGAGAGGCTATAGTGACTTTTAGGAAAAAATCTTCACTTCTTGGATCTCTATTGTGCGTACTTGATCCTGTTTTGATTCTTATCACCTCATTCCATTCTCTTTCACGTATAGTGATGACCTGCACGTGGTTGCCCATATGAGTAGTTGATGTCGTGTATGGTTTGAATGTTAGATCTAGTATTAAGATGGAAGCAGTATACTTATGGAATGAATGTGTGATTAGATTTAGAGTGTTTAATAATTTGAATGGGGTTGTATAAGGTTTGTTATCTTGGGAAAATGAATAGTACTTGTGTGGTATATATGATATTTAGAGTGGTTTAACAATTAAAAGTTGAATGATGAAAGGGGTTCTTAGAAAATGATGAGAACAATGATGTACCGATTGAGGTTAGAACTACTACGATTTTATAGTTTGTGTATGTCAGAAAAGGACATTATACGACTACTATAATGGTAATAATTCTTACATGTTTAGAGTTAGAGAATGTGTTACTCCTATTATTAACATGATATACGAATGGATGCATATCACTTTAGACGAGAGACCAAACATATATGATAGTGTATGTTAGTTACTTAATGGGACGCCATCTCCTCGATAGGTATGATCTGTTTTAATGGTCGATATTTGGTACAATATTGATGTCTTTAGGTTGTGAAGTTTATCTTGTGAATTTTAAATGAGTGGTATTTCATCATAATCTCTGTGAAAGTGGATTGATATTAGGATAATAAGCTTATGGATAAAGAAAATTCCATACAAGTATACTCGTGTGAAGGTTATTGAGGATTTTAGTAAGAAATGCGTATAAATTGGGTTAGTATGTTGAATTTGATGGGTATAACTTAGTTTAAGGTGTTATATTGATGAAAAGGTTGACTTCGGTGATGATAAGATCTAACTGAGCATGATGTTAATAAGAGTATGTAATGGATTTTGATTGTGATGCAACCATATTATAAGGATAATTGATTAAACAATTTTTTGTATTGTACTGACATCTTACAAGTATCTAAGGTTATGGTTTGCTTAATTTGGTGAGTAGCATGGTAATATGAAAAATTGTAGGAGTGTTGAAACATAACTTGAATAAAATTAGATGATCTAGAGTCACGAGGAAAGAACTAATGAGGTGTAATATAGCCATTGGAAGGAGGCATGAGCAAGGATATTTACTTTAAATTTAAGGGCCAAAGAGGTATCTTAAGAGGGTTGACAATTCGGTTCTGAGCTACGTGGTTCTATATACTTTTCTATTAATATGGTAATGTATCACAGATTCATCATATTGGTCACAAAAACTATTGGATCAAATTTGAGAAAAGAGTGTATTGACGTCAGCTCGAGTGTGGTGATACGTTCTTTTTTGAGTTTTGAGTTTTGTAAATAGTATGGTTGAACTATTAGCGAATGATATGACAAGATCGATGAGGAGGGAATTACTGATAAGCTACGATATGTGAATTCAATTTTTTTTCAAGATATAAACTAATGTTGATAGATAATGAAATTGTTTTTCATGGTTGGGATAAAAAAATTCAAGTTTTTGAATTCTGAGTGTATGTTCATGGTAGTATGTTTTGTGAAGGTGTGGGTTTGTAAGGTAAAAAATGATTGAATGAACTGGTACACGCCCTCTAGAAGGACTTGTACATGGTTTGAGTCATAAAGTGTATTGTTTTAATTCTCAAAGGACCTAAGAAAGATTTTCACTTAAAGTTTTTATGTAGAATATAAGGTAAAAATGTCAAGGGTTATTAGCAAAAGAATAAGAATGGTAAGAGAGTCAACAAAGGGAACAAGACTCTGGTGTATTAAAGGGTTCAACATATTTATAATTTTATTTCATAGGAAGAATTGAAAAAAAGTGAAAGAACAAGACCAACCCTTGATTTGTAGTTGATGGATTTATTGATTTTTGCCTACGAGTTTAAATATAAATGTGAGACGTGACCTAGTTCAGTAAAGACTTACCATGTATCTATGATCGAATTTTCTAAAGATTGAGTTTTTGTTTGGGTGATAAGCATTTATTTGTGGAAGATTCTATGTGGTTATGTCGAGCAAGATTGTTTAAATTATTATAGGCAATTTATTGATGTTCAGTGGTGTGTATCTACAATTTACATTATTAATGGGGATCTTGAGGGGATTGAAGCAACTTTGTTGATAGGTTAATACTAATTTTTATGACGTGTTACACAGGCATTTTATGGTGAGTAGAGTTTATGAGATCATAGTATACAAAATTATTGGAGTGACTAAGAATTTCATAAGTGTTTGTACGAGGTATATGATGATTTTGAATATTTGTTGATTTTTGGTATATGAAAGGTTATGTGAAGTTGACATTGTACGTGATTCAATGGCTATATATTAATGAGAAAGTACTTTTAGATTTGTAATTAGTGTTGTCAGCCTTGGTATATGAAAGTTTTTGCTCATCATTGCTTAAAATCAAGTGTTGCTGCATATTGTTCGAATGTTTTTGGTGCTACTTTGTGGCTACTTCATCGTTGCTGCAAACTTGTCGCTACAACTTAGATGTTG
This sequence comes from Solanum habrochaites, assembly GCA_027704765.1. Lineage (NCBI taxonomy): Eukaryota > Viridiplantae > Streptophyta > Magnoliopsida > Solanales > Solanaceae > Solanum > Solanum habrochaites. Next base: position 16,551,362 of record JAKWJA010002491.1, read on the forward strand.
TTTCATCTTTACTGGTTTATCAAAAGGTAATTTTAACTCCAAAACCTCATATTTCTTTGTAAATCAAAGGTATTTTTTCCTAATTTTCTTCATAGATTTGATATTTTATTATAGATTTGGCAGAATCTCAAAGAAATTTTAGGTAAAGTCTTTGAAGATTTGTTTAGGTAAAGTATTTAAGCTAAAGTAAGTCTACTATATATATATATATATATATATATATATATATATATATATATATATATATATATATATATATATATATTTTTTTTCTATTGGTGTGTATTTATTTTGACAATAATTTATACGTACTGTATTTGAACTCAACCATGATGTCGTATATGATTTTGTGCTCTTATTCTTTATTTAATTGTCGTTGCCTTTTCCATTTACTTGAGTAATTGGTTGAATTGTCCAATTCTTGCAAGTTTAAGAATTGCGGTTGAATACAATAAACATTGTTTATAATGTGCATTTAGGTTAAAGTTAACAAGTTATTGAAGAAAATCCAAAGAATCACCACTATATATACAGTTTATTTCTTGCCTTATAGTCATTTTGCTATATTATTTCTTTATATAAAAATCAAACATTTAAAAGAAAATTTCTATCACCAAAATTGTATTAGTCGAAAAAATCTCTTCCTCTTAGATTACAAGCAAAAATATAATAGGTTCTGTATAACTACAACCTTTTATTCCTTCAGAACCTTTTGACTAAATGGTTTATATAAGGTTTGGTGTTGCGTTCTAACAGTTTTTGTGTTCTATTAAAATTTTAAATATTTATTGAAACTTTGCTTGTCATTATTTTTTGTGGTTTCAATTGCTTTTGCTAAACTCTTATGTTATTGCTTTATTTCTAATTTTAAGGATAACTCTAATTTCCTTGTTTATTTTAACATTAAAAAGGAGTATGAATAATCTAAAGCGCAGTTAGATGTACGAGAGGTTTGATGGAAAAACAGTTCTTACTGATTGTTCTATCTTTTATGTGCTTTGCAACTCTAATTTCTTGTAGCTACTTGTAATACTCCGAATGTCTAAAGCCTAATGTAGAGATTAACATGAGATTTTAAGGATTCATCCTCATGAAGTCGCTTAACCTATTATCCATGGTGCTGGAAGGTGGGTTCTTCCTTGGAACACCTTTTTTCTCTTCCTAGGCTGTCATAGCCTTAAATTTGTAAGGTGATGGCTTGTCCCACTTGTACATGGGTTGTGTTTACTCCTCCATCTGTCAACTCAGCTGGGTTACCATGAGTCTCCATTTCAGCAGTTGGAGCCTACGAAGGAACTTGATTTACCCCAGCACCTGCTTCTCCAATAACTCCGCCTACGTTTCTCCTCGTATTAATCTTTCTGAATATCAAGATTTTATGTTAGATACACTCTTAACACCATGAAATCAGACATAAGAGAAGGCACGATAAGACCAGAAGAAGGAAATTTTTCCTATGCATCATGTAGCCCCTAATTCAGGATAGTGGTGCACTTCATTACCACGACCTAGAAACTACTCAATGTGGTTGATGTAAACATATTATCCTCGGAGTTTAACCTAGGGCTCTAATACAAGCTTTGTCTCTACCGGAGTCTAGACCCCGGAGGAGACCGGCGTCGTTGACCTCTCAGAGGTCGTAGACAAATCTACATACGTCATCGTTACTTCATCTAGGTTAATTTTAGTGGAAAATTTGAACATTTTGTTACTTAACCTTCATATAAGACATTCTACTTAAACTCATAAACGTTCACAATCAACCATCTAATATTAAGATCATTAAATGAACGAAATAATTCCATATTGCATGAAGTGTATACTTGCCAAAATTGCACCAATACAATGTCTTAAATATGGTAAGAAAGAAACACTAGTGGAACATACTCCATTAAATAAAACCTATATCTAAGCTAGAATATAATGTGCAACAGTCCTCGAAAGCATGAGGGCTTACAAAATCGGAGGAATGCTCCACATCCGGATAGCTTCAGCGTCGACCTGTAAGCTCTAACGTCCACCTGTTTCTGCACCTAAAAATCTAGAGTTGTAAGGGATTAGTACACACTTGTACTAAGTATGGGTATATGCAAGCAAAAACCAAGGACATGCATGATTAAAAAGAGCTCTCTCCTAACGATACGAATCATGGAAAGTCAAGTCAGTGTACTTGCCAAATTTGGATTAGGAAATTCATGCCATGAGAGTAACATGCACCATCATACTTATCATTTTGCAAGCACCACATAACGTATTGCACATATCATATCATGGACTAGACATTAGGACTTCCCAAAATGAGGACTACATATATGGGACCTCAACTAGGGAGCCTTCCTTAATAAACACAGAGTATACTTCATTCATTCATACCTACTTCATTTCATTCTTTCAAATACTAGTGCAACCACCAGTCATACCTAGGATGTAGTTTAAGACTCTCATCGGGTGCGCTGTGCAATGACAAAGAATAACCTAGTGTTATTACTTAAATATACCTCACCTCTAGATAATTCTATCCTAACATCTTTGGTATCGTTCATTTCATTAATGTGCATTTCTTGAGAGTGGCCTCATTCTTTCTTTGGGAAATTTATCATTAACAAATATAGATCATGTGAGTATCATGAAATCCAGTCTGTAATCCTCACACTAATAAGAGGTGGAATCACCGGCCAAAGTGAACCAAAACATGCTAGCATATATATGGATTTGAACCCTGCTAGATCCCTATATTGGCAGTTATGTTCAAAGACTAGGAGATATAAGGATAACATACCCGACATGCCGTAAAAACACATCTCATGAGAGTTACGTGATCCTCCGCCCTTCCTGAAAGAAGGCAGCACCGCTCATAGCTAGTCTATCGGTGCTCAGTATAAATTTCCATTACATTCAACTCATACGTCATCGAAGCTGGCTTCTAGTATCAGGAAATCATAGCTCAATAGATGATTTCTTATCTCATCACTTGTATTAGGTATGCATTAACTTAAATACTTTCATTAGAGTGTTCATAGAGTCTGTTCTATTATTTAGCTTCACACTCTCATAGGTGAGTACGTTTTGGTAACAGTTAATCTGGCTCATTTGAGATTGCTCTCATCTTTAACATTAGCCTCTTTTCATATTGTAACCTCATTCATTAACTTTAACACATTTTTTTTCATAATTACTCACCCGTTCACGTAAATGTTCATTTTATCATATGCCAATGCACACTTGGCCATTTACTTTGTTTCACACTCTTACTTAACCATTCTAGGGCTACATCATTTTATCACATACATATTAGGCTCACTTACTTTTAAACTTATGCTAGACTATGAGTTCACACATCCAAGCCATGAGGCTTATTTCATAGTTTGTCTAAGTGATTCACGTTACCCAAGATATGTGGTACAAGACTTATTCATCTTGGAGATATGCCAAGATATTGATATCGATCTTTGCAGTTTATTTAATATTCTTTTGAGTATGAATAATGTGTCAATACGAAATTGGGTAAGGGAATCCTATTTCGAATCCCTTGAACAACACTTAATCTTATTTTAAACTTGATAATTGCATTTTTCAGATTTGGGAGACCGTAGTTTGATACCCATCAACTCTATCATATTTCTTTCTTGTTCTCCTCTCCTTTTTCATTTTAAGGCAAGGAGGTTGTGGGTTCAATCCACCACAAGCTCATTATTTTTCTTTTAATTTATTCCTTAACTTTATCACATATCCAAGAGATTGTGGGTTCAATCCCCACTCTCCACATTTAGTTTCTCCTTTATTTTATCTCGTAACTCTCTCATCCATTCAAGAGGTTGTGGGTTCAATCCCAACTCTCCACATTTTATTTTCTCCTCTATTTTTCTCCAAACTCTCTCATCCATTCAAGAGGTTGTGGGTTCAATCCTCACTCTCCACATTTTATTTTCTCCATTGTTTTCTCTTAACTCTCTCATCCATTCAAGAGGTTGTGGGTTCAATCCCCACTCACAACAATTATTTTTCCTCTAATTTTTCTCATCAAATTGTTATGTAATTTTCATTTGGTGAGGTCATGGGTACAATGCCCAATGACCTCACATTTAAATTTTCTAAAAACGTTGCGTATTTTCCTCATCGTTGGCCGAGACTCCAAATTTCTCGCAAGCTAGAAATTTGGTCTCTTCCAATCCATTTTCCCGTCAATGTTTTTTTGATTTTTTTTGTAGCTTTCATGTAATGATGTCTTGGCTTCAATCCTTAGTGATCTCACTTATCTTACATTTATTTTTCATTTCATTTTGCACCACTTTGTTTTTCCGAACCCAACCTAAAAAATTCTAGAAATTTGTTCACTATTTTCAGATTCTTTTTATCATCATTCATACGTTAATTCATAAGGCGTTTCGTGGATAATTTGGTGCATCTTTAAGTGTAATCTTTTTATGATTATATTAAGCCAAGAATTACCGTTCAATTCAGCAACATTATACTTATATGAACATCACACTTTTAACATATACATAAATGAAAACACAACATTTATAACAAAAATTTTAGGCAGCAACATAGTTAATTTATAGCACACCCATGCTCAAACAATAAACATAAAACACTTTTCCGGAATAGATCTTTGATTCCTTACATAATTTCCTAATACACATTCAATACATAATCAAAAATTGACATAAAACTATCTAACAGAAGACATACCAACGCATTCTTTGAATCATTCAAACAATCTAATAACTAGGACATGCAACGGGGACAACCTTAGTTTCTCTATTGGAATTAAAACTAAACGTAGAGGTCTCTTGGGAAAGGGGCCAATAGAGAATAAAACTCATACCTGATTGTAACGTTGTTCAACACTTGAAATTGCCGCCCAAAACTTCCCCAAATTCACGTCCAATCCCGAAACTCACACCTTACCCGACTAGTGTTAATACGTTTTGCTTAACGTTTTCAGATTGCTTTATCATTTGTGTTTTGCGTGCAAGTTCTTCAAGTGTGAAGAAATTTTGTTGTATGATTTTTTGTCACTTTTGGAAGCCAGAAACAAAGTGTGAAATGAGAGAGATATAGACGTGAAGAGAGAGAGAGAAACATGAAAGATGTGAGTGGCGTAGGACTAGGTGTAGTAGTTTAAACTTAGTCAACTAGGAGTCTTTCAAACTTTGAGAATCTGATTAAATTATTTTAGTGAAATGACCATAATGCCCTTACGATGTCAGATTATAACCCTCAATTTAACCCACTTAAATTTTGCTTCCGTCGAGGTTCGAACTCGTGACGTCCCCATCGCGAAAACATTTGCCTTTAGGTCGACCCAACCCAAATTGCCCCATTAATTAATAATAAATAATAATAATAATAATATTATTTTTATTTTTCCTAAATTAGCATTTTAAATATTAATTAATTAAATTAATTGATCAATATAAGAAAAATCAAGTTAAATCATATCTCTCACCTAGGTTCGAACCCGGATGGGCAATTTTGGCCCGTTCTATCCAAAATGTCCCTCCACCTTATTATTTAAATAATTAAATACATATTTCGGGTAATTACGATACTACCCTTACCTTACAAAAAGACCATTTTACCCCTAGACCCTCCATACTTAAGATTTTCCCTTTTTAAGTCTGGTAAAGACTCATCCGAGTAAACCTTCATATTCGGGAGCCCTACATGGCGGGACCCAACCTTTCCTAGCTCAACTAACTCCCCAAGTTAGTTGGCTTGTATTGCGCAAGGGTTTATAGGTCTTACTCTACGCGCATCAATCCGTGTGAACCTGGTCTAATCGTAGGCATTCTAGAAACATTAAGTACTACTTAGCATATACATTTATTAGGGTTGTTACACCATTTCAATGCTTCATTCCAATCCATCTTCAGTTTTTTTATTGCTTGTATGGCTTTGTACTCTAACTCAACTAGTGTGTGACAAGCCTTCCCATATACAAGTTAGTACGAGACATACTTATGAGTGTTTTGTATCTGGTCTAGTAGGCCCAAAGAGCATCATCAAGCCTTCTTGACTTAATCTGTTCTATTAGCATTTAGCGTTTTCGATAAAATTTGTGTTATCTCTCGATTCTACACCTTAACTTGCGCACTAGTCTGTGGATGGTACGGAGTGGCCACATTATGGTGTACCCCATATATCTCCAATAGCATTTTGAAAAACTTATTGCAAAAGTGAGATCCACCATCACTAATAATGGCTCTAGGTGTGCCAAATCTGGAGACGATGTCCTTATTCAAGAATATGGTGACACTTTTCCCTTAATTGTTAGAAAGCGCTATAGCTTTCACCCATTTTGACACGTAGTTCACCGCCATATGAATATATTTCATCCCATGAGAGCTCACAAAAGGTCCCATAAAATCAATGCCCCATACATCAAATAACTTAATCACTTGAATTGGGTTAAAAGGGAGGTCTTCCCTCTACGAAATTCCTCCATCCGTTTGACACCTATCATATGACTTGGAAAACTCGTGAGCATCTTGGTGAATGATTGTCCAATAGTACCCACACTGCAAAATCTTTTGCGCCGTCCGGATACCACTATAGTCCCCACCCACAAGCGAGGAGTGGCATGCCTCATAAACACTTAATATCTTAACTTTCGACATGCAATGGTGCAAAATCCCATCAACACAACTCTTGTATAAGTAAGGCTCATCCCAAAAGGACATTTTCACATCATGCACGAACTTCTTCCATTGTTAGAAGGAAAGTCCGATGAAACAATATCACTGGTCACATAATTTGCGAAATTGGGAAACAATGGAATCAAGTCATGAGTAGCGGCCAATGCATGCTCATAAAGGAAGGTGTCATCAATTTCAGCCTTTTCACCCAACAGTCGAGTAGCTTCATCCTCCAATCTGGACAACTGATCGGCAACATGATTTTTAGTCTCTTTTCTATCGTTTACCTCAAAATCAAACACTTGCAATAATAGCACCCATCTAATAAAACTTGGCTTTGCATCCTTCTTTGCCATCAAGCACCTCAACGCTGAGTGGCTAGTGGGCACTATAACTCTCGTGCCAAGCAAATTGGAGCAAAAATTTTTGAACGCAATACCTCCACAAGAAGCTCTTGTTTAGTTACAGTATAGTTATTTTGTTCTTTATTTATTGCCTTACTGGCGTAATAGATGGGATGAAGGATTGTATCCCTTCTCTATCCCTTTGTCCGAGATACGATGGCCCAATAGTATACCTTCTTTCACCATAGAGTCACATTTTTTAAAATTTAGCACAATATTGCAATCTTCAAATATTTTTAGAACCTCAGCCAAGTGACTCAAACACCAATTAAAGGAGTCTCCAACAACCAAAAATTCATCCATAAACACCTCAATAGTGTCCTCCACCGTATCCGATAATATCAATATCATACATCGCTCGAAGGTGGATGGTGCATTACATAACCCAAAAGACATTCTCTTGAATACGAATGTCCCATAAGGGAAAGTAAATATGGTTTTCTGTTAGATCCTCCGAGGAAATAGAGATTTAATTATAACCCGAATAGCCATCCAGAAAACAATACCATCCTTTTGCGGCGAGTCTATCTAACATTTAGTCCATCAAGATCAAAGTGATATGGTCCTTTTAAGTCCATGCATTAAACTTCCAATAATCCAGATAAACTCTTCATCTAATCACCAGCCTCATTGGAACAACTCGTTCCTCTTATTAGGCACTACTGTCATTCTCCTCTTTTTGAGCACACACTAAACAGGGCATACCCAGCTACTATCTACAATATGATATACCACTCCAACATCGAACCACTTAATGATCTCATTCTTCACTACCTCTTGAGCACACATTTTTATTCAATACTTGGGTTGTTATCGGGCATGAGTTGGATTCTGTGTGAACAAATATCAGGAGGGATCCCAATAATGTTCACAATATTCCAACAAATTGCTTGTTCGAACCTCTTAGATAATTTCACCAAACACTCTACTTGTGGAACATTCAAATTCAATGCAATGATTACCGGCAAAGTTTCATCTCTACCCCAAAATACATACCCTAAATTAGGTTGTAGAGCCTTAATCCCTAATTTTGGAGCCTCCAATAGATGGTATCGCGGGTGGGACTCGCGATGCTTCATATCTAACTCCAATTTCTTTGTTTTGGCTCAATATTCATTTCGTTCAAGTGCCGCAACGAAAGAACCATAATCTTTAATATGATAACTGTTAAAATTCATGATAATTGCTGCTAGTTCCTCAACACCTACGCGCTCTTCGATTTGTACCTCAGACGTACTCTCAACCCTATATAGTTTTGACCTCACCACTCTACTTCATGTACCTACAAATGTTTAAAGTTAATTTTTCATTGTTCAACCTAAAGTTCATCTGCCCTTTCTCCATATCAACCATGAGGCGACCAGTGGCAAGGAAAAACCTCCCAAAAATAATAGGGACCTCAAAGTCCACCTCACAGTCAAGAATCACAAAATCGTCCAGAAATAGAAACGACTCCACTTTTATGAGTACATCATGGAGTATCCCTATGATCCTCTTCAATGTTCGATAGTCCATCAATAACCTTATTATAGTGGGATTTGGGTCACCCAAACCCAATCTCTTATAAATAGAAAGAGGCATGAGGTTTATGCTTTCACCTAGATCACATAGTGTTTTAGCTAAGTGTAATAATCATATGGTACATGGAATAGTGAAAGGGCCCGGATCTTCCTTCTTATTCACAAAAGACCTTGTATAAATAACACTACATTGCTGCATTTCCTCATAATCCTTAAAACTTACCGATCTATTCTCTGTAACCCTATCTTTCATGAACTTAGCATAACCGAACATTTGTTCCGAAGCTTCTATCAAAGTGATTGATGAAAAATTGTTTCAACATAGTGATAAAATGCCAGTATTTACCATCCTCGGTCTTCTTCACCATTCTTTGAGGATAGTGGTGGAGGTTTAGGAATGGGGACAACTTTTTGTGGGACCTTTGCTTTTTTTACTATTTAGTCCATAAATTCTCCACTTTTATCCACCACCACTTCATGTTTTCTCTTCTCATCTTCTACCACTGACGACATTGGTGGATCAATAGTTTTCTTACCTCCTTGAGTAGTGACTGCCAAGCAATATCCATCATTTTCAGGTTTTTGAATGGTATTGCTAGGGAGAGTGCCCGATTTTCATAGGTTCATAGTAGTAAACAATTGTTCCATTTGTAACTCAAGATGCTTTATTGAGACAACATATGCATCAACTTTTTACTCAATGTTAGCTAAATCGCCTATGAATTCCTTGGCGTGCTCATCACTAGAATCAAACATCCTCATCATCTTTTGCAACGTACACTCAACTTGCTCCATACTAACTCCACCATTCCTAGGGGAAACTTCACAATTTTGAGGTGGAAAATAGGGCCCACTCAGATTATTTGTGTTACCATAGTTACCCCGATTAAAGTTGTTGTTGCCAGTGTATATCCGATACCAAACATACTAGCCCTCTTTGTTGTAATTTCCATAATTTTGACCTTGATTCTCTAGACCTTGACTCTAATTCTCCTGATTAGGTCCTTGGGAATTTCTTCATAAATCCCCCATCTTATCATTCACTACATAAGTATCCTCTTCATAATAGTACTTATCCGCTGGCGGTGGTGGTTTAGTCAAGTAGTTATTCAATAACAACCCGAGCTCATTTCTCATTTGAGCCATTTCTTCATAAATCTCATCTATCGACGGATTGTCTGTACCTTGCACTACAAAGGTGTTTCTCCCAATATCTAACTTTCTAGTATTTTAAGACTTATTATTGCGAGAAATTTTCTACAACTTATCTACGATCTCGCCATAAGTGCACTCACCATAAGAATCCCCACTAAAGTATCAAGTACTGCTTTATTGTATCATCTTGAACCCAATAGAAGTAATCTTTTAATAACTCATCATCAATGTAGAGGTTTGGGACACCTCAAAAATGCAGTAAACCTATCGCAAAATATTCTAATCGACTTTCCCGGTGGTGGAAGATGTCTTATTAAGCAATCACCAAGATTTTCTAGGTTCTGCTGACTTTCCATTCTTCGAAGTGTATGGTTAAGTTCAGGGTCCAATGGAATTAGCGATTCTCCTCGGTTCTGTACACTTGGCATACACTAGAACTAAACCTCAGAAAAACAAATAAAATAAATAAAATCAAAAAATCATTGACTAAACTTCACTAACCTTATTAAGGTTAATCTAAAAGATACTTTCCCAGGCAGTGACACCAAAGTTTGATTCGCTAAAATAATACCTCCCTAAAGAAGTATAAGCGGTCGTATCAAGTAAAGAATCCAACTATTACGTTGGGGTCGATCCCACGAGGAAAATGGTTTAGACTTAACTTCAATGTACGATTACTTTAATTTAGTCATGTTCTTTCAAAAATAGATAATTAAAGGGGGTTTTATGAAGAAAAAGTCTTTGAATATCTCTAAGTAAAACAAGTAACCTGAGTAAAACTTTGATTTGTATCAAATTGTGACAGAAACTAGGGTGTAAGTGTTCCCCATAGGTTCATAATGTCATATTCTTATCTATAACAATTCTACCCTAGTGTTTTAAATGCAAAGTCATTAGTTAGGTATCTCAACATCCTTGGTACGACATTTAGAAATTTTCACCATGTACCTTGGTCCGGCTACGTGTGTCTAAGCTACTATCACTTACATTTACTTCATATTCAACATCATATTTGATGTATGACTTAGTTATTACTTTGCACCAATCGAGACTAGCCTATTAGTTAGTATCTCACTAAATCTACGTTGATAATTCTTTTCCGACTAATTACCTCCTTTGTATGGCAAGTAGCAATAACGGGAGTTCTAATGCGTCCACTCGTTAAAAATACTTCTAAGAGAAAGAAATATAAATACATGCTATAACCTATTTGAGAATTGTTATTAATGTAGGTTTACTTTGTTAATCACCCATGGTGCCCAGCACTCTAGCTGTGGATTTAGTTACCCCTACATAAAAGAACATAATTCGTTGTTGTTAAACAATAAAACATGAACTTACTTTGTCAATTCAAAGAAAATCCAGAAATTAAACTTTAAATAACAAGAAATGAATTAAAAACCAAATCCGGAAATTGAATTAATGCTAAAGTTGCAATACCCAATCTCCAAACACAAACTTACATTCAAAGTAATAGAATCAAGCCCCAACAATGAGGGTTTTTCACCCTATTTATAAAAATATAGTCCTAAATTAAAAGGAGTTAAAATAAGGAAAGTTGTCAAAAAAAAATGCAGGTCTAATCGACGACCCTCACAGAATTGACAGATCATTGACTGCCTCCGTCAGTCCAGAGTTAGCATCTTTTTTCATCCTTCAGCTAGCATCTTCTCTGAATTATTATTTGGACCAACAGCACGACCGATCGATGCATCTACGATTCATCGATGCCTTCCATCATTCCATACTTAGATTTTCTTCAATTTAGGGTACTTGACTATCTCTTAACTTAAAGATGATTCAACAGGATGGTCCGTTTATCAATCGATGGAAAAATGATCTTTCCATAGTCGCACACTTGGTCAGATTTCCCCGAGTTTCTCACGATGCCTGAATTATTAGTCGATGAACACCATCTATAGACTGTCGATTGAACGACGTACCGTTGATGGCATTTATGGGTAACCTCTGTACTAAATCTCAGCTCCCTTTTGTGTTTCGGGTTTAAACACCTTTCGTGCAAAACAAAGATTAAAACATGTTAAAACTAATACAAAAAGGCTGTAGACACACACCAATCTTAAGGAAAAAGCACTGAAAGTACCATGAAACCACGTTACACTATTCAACCACATGATTCTTACGACACATACCACAAGCTGGTCTTTCTCTTGGTGGATCAACCTTTCTCCCCTTTTGAGGTTTAGGATTAGAGACCCTATCATTGCGAGTCTTGGAGGAATTTGAAGGAACCTGGTTTGAAAACCTCTTCTTGAACTTAGGCTTGTCTTTAATGTCAATCTAACTCTTGGAAGAACAACTTTTGAAATTTCTGGCCCTCTTAGATTCCCTATTGCTCCTCCTTACACGACTCTCCTCTACTTGTTAAGCATGAACCATCAACCTAGAAAGATCAATATTGTTATGGCGCATATCTGCATGATATTCTTCTTCAGGATATTCGGACACACCCATTACATAACGGTTCTTTTAATCTCTAGCATTGGAAACAAAAGACAAAACATATTTGGAAAGCTTAACAAATATAAAGGAGTATTTCTTAACACCCATACCTCTGTTATTAAGGTTGATGAACTCCTCTAACTTAGCTTCTCTTTTCTCCATTGGGAAGAATCTTTCAAGAAAGGTCTCTCAAATCAAGGACCACCTCCTAAAGATCTACTATCCTTCACTTGATTGTACTATGTCTAGGCCACGTCCTTGAGTTGATAGGCATCAAGTTCAACCTTCTCAATAGTACTCACCTCATAGCAAATAAAATCTTGTAGACCTCATCAAGAAAGTCGTGGGGGTCTTCATCAACCTTAGATCCAAAGAACATGGGAGGATTTATCCTCGTAAAATCTCTCAAATGGCTAGCCATAGTACTGGTGTGTTGGTTCTCTCGAGGAACAATCTCCATGTTATCTTGTGTCGTAATGGTCTTAGCTAGAGTGGTGATGGCTTGGACCATTTGGAACAAGACTGCCCTCACCTCACCATCCATCATGTCCGGAGGATTCACCTGAAGTTGTCCATTTGCAAGAGTTTGCACTTGAGGAAGAATTTGATTTCCTTGGGGAGTAGCTCCAGCATTCACAATATATTCTCCTACTCGTCTCGCATCTGTCCTTCTTGTGTTCATTGCCTATATCATAAAAATATAATTAGATTCTAAAAGACACATTGTGTCCAAAATCTAGAGGCACGACATAAGATTACAAAGAAAAGAGAATTTTCCTAATCATTACATAGCCTCTAATCGATAATTGTGGAGCGCTTCACAACCATGAACTAGACAATATATGTACATGTGGTTTTATTAGGAAACTGACCCTAGGTTACTTAGCCTGGCTCAGATACCAGTTTGTCACATTTGGAGAGCACCTGCAGATGTGATCGGCATCGTCGTCTTGTCAGAGGACTCAGACAAGACCTTAGCATTCGTTATAACATATCGTAAGTTAAAATGTGAAAAAATTAAAAACTATTGTATATACTAAGTGAGGTATACTTAGAACTCTCACATAGAAGCTTACTTAGGTTTTTTTATATCAATATGATACTCTAAAACTTGTCTCACATAAATACCATCTAAAGAGTATGAGTTGCACTTAGCCAATAAAATTTTAATACGCCATATAGGCCTTACTATAGTGAAATCCAAAAAAATGGAATAAAGAGTATTCCTAAAACTACTAAAATTCTTTATAATCTAGAACAATGAAAAGATAGCATCCCCAAACATAAGGACCTACCAACACTTGGAGAAAGAGTTCCAAGCTTTTTCAATCGAGTTCATAGTACTATAAATTAAGCGGTCAGTATGACACATGTACTATGTATGGGTATATGCACATAAAAATTTAAGGAAATGCATGAAAAGGACAAAATCTTTAGAAAGAATGCTAAGACATTTGAAAGCCTTTGATGCACATACAATAGAGCATATTCAAGTAAGGATCACAACAACATAAATAATGTTCATAACCAAAGACATAATCATCATAATGTCATATTAACATTTTCATGTTCAATAATTCATTTAAACATAACATACAAAACACTTACCAATGTTACCATCCCAAGCCTACAAGTGAAATTATCATGTTAAGCCCCTTAACCCCATATAGTCAAGTAAACAAGATAAGAGACGGTAAGTAATGCTTTGCTTTATACAACTTACATCATAAGTAGTCATCATTACATATCGCATCATGAACTATTTCATGTTCGTTTACATAAAAAATATTATACAATAGAAACATCATATATCATAAGCATTATATATGTCATATTCAAATTACATGAGAACAATCTCGTAGAACTTCCTTTAGAGTCAACTTGTGCAATGTCTAGCAGAGTTCCATACCTCTACCTATATTAAGTGTACTTCTCAACTCAACCTAATTAATGTAAATTTCTTGTCTTTCATTTTACTTAAGGGAGCAATCACCTTAATAGAAATAGACCATGTGAGATAAACAATGAATTTTGTGTCATGAAACCCCATACAAAAACAAGGTGGTCTACCAGCGAAGTAGAACTGAACATGAACATACATTCCTAGGTTGTTCTACTAACTAGTATTTCTATGGTGGCAACATAGTTCAAGAAATAGGATAATATATTAGAGACCCATAGTTCCAAGTTACATAGCAGCCTCTATATCATTGGAGTCATTGTGAACCTACCTTCCAACCAGGGAAGGGACACCTATCATATCTAGTTCATCGATGCTAATCTAAAGTCCGTTTGTGAATAACCTTTAAGTCGTAATTTATCCATAAATTACATAATAGGTCATTGGATATTAAGTATTTGTATCAACATGATCATAAGCTCATTAAGTTAAGATGATAATTTCCTTTTATTACAACTTCATTTGTGAGATTAACATATCATAATCATAGTGTGTAAGGCATAAAAGATAAACATCATCAACTTTCATTATCATATCCTTACCATGATTTCACATTCAAAATATTCATAGGTCATTGTATATTCATAGAAAAATCATATATATTTCAATTTTATAAAAACATAAATTATAGGCCAACATCAACATAATAGAAAAATCACGACTCTAGAATACTTACTAAATTGCTTCCAATAATCTTCATTAAGAACTTACATTAAATTCATAACAATAATCCAATAATATGTTGAAATAATCAATAACATAACCAATCCAAAAAACTTTAGTCATAGACAAGACCAATTATTAGTTAGGGTTAAAGGAAAGATTTCATTTATGAGTTCATTCAACTATAGTTCCAATGACTATATTTTCATGAGATTAAGTAATAGACATAACATAATCAAATTCATTATATGGGTAGAGAATACATACTTAATTACCCAACAATACATACTTAATTATACATAAAAAATCATAGTTATTCATCATTAGCCGTAAATCTCAAGTTTGGAAGAAAGCACACTTGTAGAGTAATGTTGAAAATCATCTATGAAAGTACCTCTTGGGGAAAGGAATCCATGAGTGAAAAACCCATACCTTATTGACGAATATTCCACGAGTTTAAAATGAAAACCTTGAAGTCTTCCTCTTCTTCCTCAAGTTTTACTTGTTCTTCAATGGAATTTGAAAAGAGAGAATTTTTTAGAGAGATGAGAGGGATTTGTTTAATCTGATCTGAAGTGCGTGAAAGTTGTCTAAAACTGACCTAAAATCATTCTAAACTCGTCCTCTAAAATACCTAAAACACCACTCCCTTAAATGGGTCTTTTTGAAAAGTTAAATTTACTTAAAGTTGCTGCACGCCGCGGGGCCAATTACAAATCTTTTTCTAAAAATTTCGGTCAAGGCAGTGCGCCTCGTGGAATCCCCGCGTCGCAAGTAAAAATTTTCCTAGCAATTGTTGGCTGCGAGACACGCAAGGGGACTCCACATCTTGGTTGTCGCAAGCTGCTTAGGCAGCTTGTTCGCCAAGGTTTGGGTCCTGCTCAAGGACCCTTCGAACGGTCCTTTTAGAGTTTTTGACCCTTTGACATATATTTTACCTACTTAAATTATTTTTATAAGTTTTGGACCTCATTTTGACCTTCCCAAACCTTCACAAAACGTTGGAACATCTACTAGTTCAAGTTAGCTAGTTTCCGGACGTCAAAGCCTTTCTTTGTCGTTTCGGCTCTATCCTTTTCTAGTTGAGTTCAATACATTAATATAGGTCTGGAAACATCATTTTAAACATTATTTAATAGTCAAATATCTACTCTAATTCAAAGTAACTTTCAGAGCGTTACAATGTTTGATCAACTCTAAGAGGCGGGTAACTTATCGAAGATTGATTTTTGCTCGGCGTATCACCAACTATGAGTAGCAGTAGTTGACATTCCTTTAACGTCTTTTTGAACAATTTATGGTCAGAATGAATTCCTAGTCACAATAAATATATGGGTTCATGTAATTTTTCATCATAAAACCATCAATTAACAGTGAAAAATCATAAATCATCAATTTAAACCTTTTAATGCCAGAACTCACACTTAGAATTCGAAATAGGTTTTAATGTCGTTTGAGATCTTTTGAAAAGCCTTTGAAATTGGATCCTTCTATGATAGAATAATCAAGGATGAAATCACCATACTCTTTTGAAAACCAATCCATGAAATTTACGTTGAAAACTTGGAGAATTTTATCCTCTTCCTTGGAGCTTCAAGGTTCTTCAATTGAGGATTTGACTAGAGAAGGGAGAACTTATATTTTTTAATTATAATTCAGGATTTGGATTTTTGATTGGGGTAATGGATGTAAAATGACTTAAAATCAATATATAATACACCCTCAAAATCCCAAAACACCCCTACATTAATTGGACCTTTTTAATCAATTAAGACTTAATTTTTGTGGGGAACAAGTCTACCTTGCAAAGGTGTTACGAATAATTTCTGGAAATTAATATTTGGACAGAAAGGGTCTGGGACGAGGTGTGCGTCGGGAACTAACTTTTCGGCCATGTCTGGAGAAATCCTGGGACGCGGAGTATCTCCCTCAACATTCTGCCACAAGCTGCCTTGGCAGCTTTTTCCCCCAATGTTTGGGTCCTCCTCAAGAATAGCTAGGTTGGTGCTTGGGGAGTCATACCCAGACATTTTGGCCCTAAAAATGTCCCTCAAAGTTTTAGGATCACCCCAACTAATTTTAGACTTAAAAATACATCCTAAACACACATACAACATACAAGGACACACAAGCATACACAAGACTAGTTTTTGGTCGTCCTTTTGACGTTTGACTTCAAAACTCTTTAAACTGACTTATAAAGCTATTATTCATTATTTTAATAAATAATTAACTCATAAAACTCAAGTCAAGCTATAGTTCATCACATTTAATCTTTAGGGTTTTGACAATAAATGATAAAGTTATGAAAACATGATCATTCTATGAATATGATTGTTGTGAGAGGATGATAGGTGGGGTATTATGAAAGATTGAAGGTAATCCTCACATACATATTATAACTATGCTATGAAGTAAGGTTCTCACTTGATGTTGGGTTATGATGAAAAGACTTTCTCATCCTAAAATCTAGGAGCTATGAACATGTTATATGAGGGGTTAAACTCGTAACACCTATGTTATGAAATAATTTTAAGAAAGACTTAAAGATACTTCAAAAACGGAATTTTAGCTTAGCACTCAGTGAACTTTACAATGATAGCTGGTGGATCCACCTAGATTCTATAAAAATGTATATGTCTTACCTTGGCTAGTAGGAAACCCTTCTTTTCGGTGCGAGGGGATAACACTGGATTTGATGTTAGCCCACATATTCTATATCGGTTATGGCAATGTTTCTTAAATATTAAAATGAATGAATAAAATTAGGAATAGAACACTAACTTGGAGTACTTAAGAGATGTTACTTTGTATAGGTAAGGATAAAGGACTGTACAAATACATTGCACAACTGTACCTTGAGGGAATTCTAGGGTGGGTTTTTTATGTATATATGTTATGAATGAAATGTATGATGTTGGTCTCATATGCTACAAATAATGTTAGTTTCACTTGATATACACGTTGTTGGTCTAAATTGTTATACTTAGCACCAGTTGACTTGGATTAGGGTTAGGAGAATTCTTTTGTTATGAATTGAAGAAATGGACTTTAAACATGAATTTTTGACTATGGCTTTGTTATGATGTTACTCTTGAACATGAATGTCAACATGTCTTGTTGTTGTTGTTTTGTTATGGACTTGTATAAGATTTCAAATACTTTACTTGCAGATGTTTCCCTACTTAGTACATGTGCTTTATACTAACCCATATCTCTTCTATTTCTACATAAATGTAGAATCTAGATTTTATTGTTTTGCTTAAAATGGAACACATTATTTTAATAATCCTATATCAAGGACTATGTTGTATTCACTTTATAAGACTTCTTGTTAATGTAAGGGTTATGTCCCAATTCTCATAATCTTATGTTTAGATATTAATGTGATACATGTATAGATTCTGTTTTCATATATGACAAGTGAAGTTGAACATCAAATGAAAATTTTTACTTTTTCCATCTTTTGTTCTATCTATTATGAAATGATGAACGATAAGTACTTGTCTAAGGACACTTCTAGGACGAAGATGTCACGACTAGGGGGCACTGTCACATCTGAGTTTACCTCCTAGACGTAATCGGCGTCGTCGTCCTCTTTAAGGACTAGCACTAGCCTCTTCGCTTAGATCATCACATTCACAAGTCAAATTTAGCAGAAAATTTAAAAATTTTCTTTCTTCTACTTGGAGGTTTACATTGACCTCTACATACACATATCATATATATATCGAGTATACAAAAATCCTTCATATAGGAAGCTTACATAGCCCTCTACTTTTATTGCACAAAAGAATATATAAGCTAGAAAATAGTCTTCAAAGATTGTCTCATCTCATAACCATCTAACACGATTAGCAAGTTAGGCATAGGCCATATATCAATGTGAAGATATCCACATATAGGCTTTATACAGTCCGCACTCAAACGAAACGAGATAGAATATAAGAGTCTTAAATCTAAAACAACAACATAGGCTCGAATGGCATCACCCTAAGACAACTAGAACCTACCCCTACTTGGATGATCAAGGATCTAATCCTTCTTCAAATCGCCTTCCAAAGCACTTCAACGACTGGAACCTAAAATATTAAGGAAAAAATAAGAAATAGGGTTATCATTCAACTTTTACTATGTATGAGACCATATGCACACATACTTTGAAATCATGCTAACAGAGAGGGATATTTGTCAAGACAAGTCATTTTATTTTTTGAAAAGCCTTAAGCAGTAAAGTAAAATCATACAAATTTAAAAGGCATATTCATGATGTCAAACCAAATAATATACATGCCAACATAATTTAACCAAATGTTACCCTACCATCAAGTAATTACATCACAAGCACGGATAATAGTTCATAATATCATAATAAATGAAGACTATTACCCATGAATCCTCTCATAAAGCCAACAAGTGCAATAATCAAGCAAATCTCCATAACTTTAATCAATCAAGTGACCCAACAAGAACCATTGATAATATTAAACTTCACACTACATAACATTTTTAAGGATATACAACAACATACTTTTAACAAAATAGACTATTTACATGTTCATAATAGTATCAATCACCATACAATATCATCTATATGTAAACTCATCATACTATTATCTTTTGCATTCATTATCATATACGTACATATAATCAACTTTCTAAAGACCCCATCAATTCAAACTAGTGCAAGGCATAGGTAGAGTATCATACCCCTAACTAGGATAATTTAAATATCTCATGTCACCTAAGTTAGTTCATCTTCATTTGTTTATTTTAATTTAGGGAACACTTGCTTAACCGTCATAGAACACATGATTGGAATCCGTTGTTGTTAGGCTTACACAGATGGAAGGTGGTCTACTGGCCAAAGTAAAACCAAACATAAACGTAGCTTTCTAGGTGGATGCACTAACTAGTTAACCTATGGGGGCAACATAGTTAAAGACCTAAGATATAGTATATTCCTTCTTTATACCACTTGTTAATTGGGGTATCCTCTGTTGTGAATCTAGTGGATGAGAATTCCTCTTTGAGAAGTAACATATCATATAGAAGTATAGGGTTAATCTTCCTCTTTGGGAAGTCATCACCTCCCATTGTCAAGTTCACTCGATGCGAAGCTAAGCCCTTTTATTGAAATGTATTTACTTTAGGTCATTGTGTCTACCCCTTGTATAATCATCATCATCAATAGCTTAATAATAATTGTATGAGTATATGTCCTTTCATTACAATTCATATAAGTGTTGTTAACACATTAGTATTTCATATCATAAAAAGGCACATTGATAGTAATCACCATCCTTTTACCACATACTCCTTAATCAACCTCAAAACATAGTAAAGACATTTCAGTTCAACATCATACCATCCTATCAATTTTAATACAAGTCATAACCCAATATAAGATCATGACTGAATCATAATTAATCACAATTTGAAGTAAAGATAGAGATTATGAGACTTACCAAATCTCCTTCATAGTTCATCATTTAGGCCTTCTCATAAACCCTCAATTCAATCCTATTTAGATGTTCCACATCATAATTCAATAATCAACATGATAATAATACTAAAAGAGTCAGTACACCATAATTCAATATTAAATCGAAGCTTAGGACAAAATACTTAAGTCTATTCTCACAACCTTGAGCACTACTCAAGAACTAGTATGAAAGACTACAAATTATCCTATTTTTTTCATTATTAGTGTAACAACATAATCTAGTAGTGATTCAACTAATAATCAAGTTAATTGAATCAATCACAACCCAATTTACATCAAGATCAAATCTAGGGTGAACTGTTAAGGATCATGCTCTTCAAATTAGGTTAGACCATCATAAATTACCATAATAAAGTTAAAAAACATGTTAATATATCCATTATATCCTAAAAACCATAAATAACTCAGTTAATAACATTAAATTCATAATTTAGTGAAACCCACTTGAAAACCCAACTTCTAGAAATAAATTTTGAAGGAACTCTTTGAGGAAAGAGTCTCAGATGTTGATTATATCCCATACCTTAATGTTTAATGAAGATTTTATGGTGATATAGTACCTTTACATCCCCAAAAACATCCCCCTAATTTGTCTTCCATGGTGCTTTCAAATAGAGAGAGAAAGAAGAGAGAGAAGGAAGATCATTTGTTTTTTTAGAGTTGTGTTAAATCTAATGAGGGTTGGGGTCTTAATTAAAATATTTAGACTCCCTTAATACCCTAATTAATCACCTAATCCTTTAACTAATTAACAGAAACTAACTTAAAATGTACAGGGAAATTTGACCCTCACAGACAAGACCCTGATCGACAGTCCGTCAATGAGTCAACGATCACTTTTCCCTTCCGTGCTGCACATCCGTCGATGAGTTCAGAGATTATGCAATTGATCCTCTTCCAATAAATGTCTTAGTCTTGGTAGAAGGTTGGTATCGACGCTCAGTCGATCAACACATGAGCCGTCGTTTGCGTTTTGTTGGTGCACACTACCCAACCAGTGTTGCCTCCTACGTGCTAGGGTCCTCCTCAAGGGCCCTTGGTTGGTCCTTGGGGAGTCATACCTAGACGTTTCGACCATGAATCACCTTTAAAACATGTTATACACCCTTCCACCTAAATTCATGAATTTCCGACTCCTAAATTCTTGTCAAATAGGCCTAGGCACACTAGTACGTCCTTGAGCCAAATTTCCAAACGTCATGGACGTTCTTAGACGTTTTGGTTTCTAAACCTCCTAAATGACATTATATACATAAGAAATAGGTCTTAGAAAAATGTTTAGACCCCATGGAACATATTTTAGGATTTAATACTCGTCCTGGATTTTCCAAATGTTACATTATCCCCCCATTAATAATATGAATTCAACTAGTCAATTTCAAAACTTCAATTACCACACAAGGCTCAAACACTTCATCATGATGCATTTCCTTCTCACAACACACATGAGCTCAACATACATTACATAAGTCAATAAGAAAAAAGTTCAAATTATTAACATGACACATAAACTTTTCACTAAGACTCACCATGTCAAACAAACAAAATGGTAAACATTTCAAGTTTTGTGCATCAACTTACTATATTCTACTGTAATGTAACCCAAAATGCACATTTTTGAAAAACATCACCAAAAATCAAAGAAATTCAATTTCTAGTAATGTTTCTATTATTAAAAAGAATAACTAACCTTTATTTTAAAAAAGACGAGGGTAACGGGATTTCGTGATGGCCTCGGCCTCCCATGTTGCCCCCTCCACTAGGTGATTCTTCCATAACTATTTTACCAAAACAACCTATTTATTCTTTACCTTATTGACTTTCCTATCAAGAATTTAAATAAGAACTTCCTCATAAGAGAGGTTATCCTTGACACCAAGCCCCTTAATAGGAAGAATAGACTCGAGATCAACAATACACTTTTTAAGCATGGAAACATGGAAAACCAGGTGAACTGAAGCCAAATAACTAGGAAGTATAAATTCATAAGCAACATTACCAACCCTTTGCAAGATTTCGTAAGGACCCACATAATGAGGAATCAACTTCCTTTTCTTTCAAAATCTAACAACCCCTTTCATTTGCGAAACATTCTAATACACCCTGTCACCTTCTTCAAACTCCAAATCCCTCATCCTATGATCGTCATAAGACTTTTACCGACTCAAGGCCGTTTGCAACCGGTTCCTTATGGTATGAACTTTCTCAAAAGTTTTATAAATAAAATCGGGACAATGAAGGGAAGGCTCACCCACTTCAAAGCAGCTTATATGAGACCTACACCTCCTACCATAAAAGACTTCATAGGGAGCCATGGAGATGGGTAAATCAAAATTATTGTTATGAGCAAACTCCACCAAACGCAAATTCTTATCCCAATTTCCTTTGAAATCAATGATACAAGCCCTAATCATATACTCAAGGGTTCGAATAGTACGCTCCGCTTGACAATCCGTTTGTGGATGAAAAGCGGTGCTCAACTTCACCTTAGTAACCAAACCTTTTTGAAAAGACCTCCAAAACCTAGATGTGAATTGTGCATCCCGATCCAATATGATGGATAATGAAATACCATGACGACACACATTTTCATCTATGAAGATCCTAGCATAATCTTCTACCGAATAAGTAACTTGACGGGAATAAAGTGAGCGGACTTGTTCAACCTATCCACAACCACCCATATAGAGTCATATCGCCTTTGTGTCCAAGGAAAACCCACTACAAAATCCATATTGATATCTTCCAACTTCCAAGTAAAAACTTGGATTTCTTATATTAAGCCACCCGACTTTTGATGTTCGACTTTTACTTGTTGGCAATTCGAACACTTAGAGACAAACTCCACTATAACCTTCTTTATTCCTTCACACCAATATATTTCCCTAAGGTCATGGTACATTTTTGTCGAACTCAGATGAATTGAGTAGTGGGACCCATGGGCTGATTCTAGGATCCGGTCCCTCAACCTATCTACATAGGGAACACACAATCTCACTTGGTACCTTAAAGCAACAACCCCCCAAAGGAGAGAAACTCATTTAAATTGTCAAGAACTAATTCTTTCAACTTTATTAATGGTTCATGACGGTGTTGTTTGGAGTTAACCTCCACCACTAAGGATGACTCGGAGTTATGATGGACCATGAATACACTATTTGAAGAATCTTTTAATCTCACCCCAACCTAGACAATCTATGAACATCCCTCACTAGGTCTTTCTTGGCTTCATCAATGTGAGATACACTACCTATAGTCATACGACTTAGGGCATCCGCAAGCACATTAGCCTTGCCGGGGTGATAGACGACACTCATGTAATAATATTTGAACAATCCTAACCACCTTCTTTCTTAAAGAACTAACTCCTTTTGGGTAAATACATATTGGAGACTCTTATCATCAGTAAAAACATCAACATTAACACCACCATACAAGTAATGCCTTCATATTTTCAAGGCAAACACCACGAGCGCTAACTCAAGGTCATATGTTGGATAGTTTTGCTCATGTATCTTATGTTTCCTATAAGCATAGGCTATCACCTTCCCATTTTGTATAAACACACACCCCAAAACCACACGGGATGTGTCACAATGCACAACAAAACTCTTTGTACCCTACGGTAAGGTCAACATCGGAGAGGAAGTAAGCCTATCTTCTATGTCACATCCCAAAGCCACACCCTATAAGATACGGGCAATCTCGAATTGAAACCGACGTAGTTGATCTCTTAGAGGTCTTGTACAAGCCCTTACATATCATTCATTGCATATACAGATTGAAAAGTATTGCAGAATTAAAACTTTTCAAAAATTATATCATAGTCTTTAAAAACTCTTTCATATAAAGTCATAGGAAATACTAAATTTCAATCTTATTGAACTTAAGACACGAGAATACTTGGTACACAGCCCATACTTCAAAATATAGAACTACTTAGTCTATTACAATACTTCAGATGGAAAGATAAAAGTCATCTCTGCCGTCGAATCAAACGAGCACATACTTGAACTTCTCTCGAATCATCTCTGCAGTGCCTCCCCCTATCTCCACAATTGTGGAGCTAGATGCCCCAGAAGCTAAATCTACAACCCTCATCCGACGCGCCTCCTCATCAGCAAGCGAGGCTCTCCTCGCAGCCTCCATGTCATGACGCTCCTTTTTCCGTTCTCTAGCCTCATCCTCCTCGCAACCCCTACGCCTCTTGGAATGCTCTCAAGGGGGAGGTGGCGAAATCTCAGAAGTGGCGAATAAGTCCGCCATCAGTGTGTCCTCAGCAGGATCAGAAGAGGGGGCCTCAGACTCAGGCACCGTAGCTTCTAGGATCATATCGATGTCTGCGCAAAGACTCTCGACCGCAACCTAAAGGGTCAACACATCCACCTTAGGGGCTGGCCGGGCTAGCACGTGTAACTCAAAAGTTTCCAAGCGTTGATTAATCTCAGCAATCTTCCTCTCTGTGTGCTGGACCATTCTCCTCTCTAAGCGTTGTTCTACCTCAGCAATAGACCTCTGCATCCAATGCAGGATGTGATGCAGAAGTGTAGCCATCTGTGCCTCTAATTTCTGGACCCTATAAACCGAGACCAGAGAAGGGAAAGGGTCCAAGCGAGAGGAGCTCGGGGCAGTGCTACTACCTAGATAAAATCGACATGGATAGTGTCAGTGGAAGCAACCTACGTAGGCGTGCGATCCTGTGCTACTGTATCAACATATTGTTACCAAGTAGAGGCAACTTTGGACTGGGCCCTCTACATTGAGCAAACTCATTGGCCTCATCCTTGATAAGACCGATGTAAATAGTACCCAGTGGGGTCTTGAGCTGATCAATGTGCCAGATGGGTAAACCTGTGGACCTGCATAAAGAAAATATCATGCACAGGAAAGGGTAAGTAGTTGTGACCTTAAAAGTCCTCTCATGCATGACCGCCTGTAGATGCAAAGCAAAATCCACCTCAAATCCGGCAATCATTGCCCCTATTAGAACTGCACGATCCCATGTGACTATATTATCAGCAGCTGTGGGGGAAAGGCAATGGCGGACAATCAACCATAAGAACTTAGCCGTGAAGGTCAATTAACCTTCTTGATGATTCACTTAGGATCGGTAACCAAGTCAGCACCCTGTCCATCAATAGACAAGTGCAGGGCCATCCACCTCTTGGTGGTCTCTCTTAGCGATGGCTCACACAATAATTGGCCATCTTTTACAATTTGCCACCGGTAGTCAAACTCGGTAGTGAGAGGAGTCTAGTTTTCATCAACATCCTCGTCGTATAGATACCAACAGATGGAAGGCAGGGAGATATCAACTTGATACCACGTACTCGGACATGCTCCAGTGGGTCCTGTTTGGCGGGGAAATCCCGCCTATCAATCTGTGCTCTGAGAGTAGCCACGTAGGAGGCGTAGAACTCTCGTATCAACTCTTCACTATAACAGCCTAACGAACGCGTTGTCCACTCCAATCGGTGTCTGGTGAAGAGATTGTGGATCTCTGGCATAGTTGGGATACTTCACGTAAGGACCCGCCTCTCCAATGTAAGGGTCCGTGTCATGACTCCTTTATTATTGAGAAATATTACATCTGAATAAACTTGATACTGCCTGTCGACACACCACTGGTTGGAAGGTGGGAACAGGGGTAAGAGAACGAGTCGGCAAGCTAGGTGTGGATTCAGAATTGTCATCCTCATCAGACGAGGTAGACTTTGAAGTTGTGGCGGGTGAAAGGACCTTAGCAGATCCAAAGTCTTCCTCCGACCACGAAACTCCTAAGGAGCCAGACACTCCTTCTTCATGAGTCGCTGACCCAGAAGGTGTGCCGGTCAGTGTGCTCTCCTCATCAAACTGGGAAGCAGGGACTACGTCGGACGCCACCTTTTTGGGTGTGGCTCTGGAAGCACGTGCAGCTCGGGATGGGGTGGAATTCCCTGGTGGCATGTTTACGGGGTCACACTCATCATCATATCCAACAACAAGGTGAGCTGATGGGGCGACAAACTTTGATTGCCCACGTGCGTAGATTCAATCTTCTTTTGGCGCCATTAGAGATAATACATGTAAGGAATCAATATTAGTAAGAGAAGGAGCAAACAAGACAAGCAAAACGACACAAAATAAATAAAGAAGTTAAGATGTAATGACATTTCTATAGTAATAGTGAAACACGACAAACCAGGTGACGGCTCATCGTGAGTACGATGGACCGTCATGGGGTCCGTCATGTCTTACTTGAACTATGTATATGTGGAGACCCTTGAAGGAAAGTATCTGTCAGTTATGATAGATAAGCAGAACGGACCGTTGTGATGATAACGGTCCGTCGTCGATGTCCGTCATGGGACACTTAGAACAAGTACGGAGACCCTTACCAGAGGGGTCTATGAGCCTCATGACGGTTTGTGCAGGACGAACCGTCGAGGGTATGACAGTACATCGTAGGTTTCCATGAGAGGACACTTGGAAAAAGTCTGAGACCCTTAGGAACACGGTCTCTGACAACCAGAATGGTTGTGCGGGACGGACCGACGTGGGTACGATGGTCCATCATCGGGGTCTCGTTCTGTCATTTAGTGATAAATCTAGGGATGCCACAATCATCCCCTATGACCCAAATGGAATTTTTAGTATTTTAACCTACATGTATCTAACCCAAATACCTACTAAACTAGCAATGCTAAAGCACCTATTTTTAGAGTTTTAACAAGGCAATTTTGAGGATTCTCAACCTAGGTTAGACAGAATATGTATTAAAGAATGAACCCATCAATAATAACTAGGCTAATACTAATTGATAAACGCAAATGCAATGTAAATGGGTCGAAATCAGAGATACATACTTGAGAATTTGAGAAAAACAAGCGAGGAAGGTACTTGGTGATCAAGTATAGAACCACAGCAGCAGACTCCGACTAGTAGAGAGTGGATTTTAGCAATTTGGAAATTTGGTTAAAGGATCGGTTAAAAGAGAGGTAGGAAATTGGAAATTGAAAAGGGAGGAAAATGGGAGGAAGAGGGAAGGAAATGGGTGAAATTAAGGGGTGGGGTTTTTAAATGTTAAGAATTTTTTAAAAAAACCCATCTAGGTCGGGTCGGGTACGCTTCATTAACGATGCGATGAGTCCCTGACAACGGTCCGTCGCAGTTGTGACGGTCCCTCATTGGTTTCGTCGCGTGTGCCCTAGTTTTGAAAATAACAAAAAGATGTACCTGGCACTACAGATTCATGCAATGGTCCATCGCATTCGTGACAGGTTGTTGTCTCTACTGCAGAGTGATTTTCTGGAGAATTTCCTGGTGGTATGCCTGCAAATTTAAAAACCCATTAGTAGAAAATGCTGCCATTTAGAAAGAAAAACTATAAGTGTTGGGTTGCCTCTGAACAAGCGCCTTATTTGACGTCGCGGCACAACTGAGGACACATGATTTCTCTGACTTCATCAAGATGGTATGCCTCAATCACTTCATTAGCGGATTCAGCATGCCCAAAATAGATTTTTATACGATGTCCATTCAACTTGAACCGCACACCCTCCTTTGTTTCCAACTCAACTGCTCTATGAGGGAATAGTTTGGTAACCATGTAAGGACCAGTAAATTTGGACTTGACTTGCTCGGAAACCAACGCAACCTAGAATTGTATAAAAGCACCCAATCCCCAACCATAAACTCTCGTTTATCACTTTGTAGGTCATGGTGCTTCTTCATCTTTTCTTTGTAGGATATAGCAGATATCGATTGGAGCTACCACTCTGCATCATTGACCTACAAATGTTGAAGGTCGCTTCTTCATTGTTCAACCAAAATTTCATCTCTCCTTTTTCCATATCAACTAAGGCTCTACACGTAGCAAGGAATAGCCACCCAAGAATAATAGGCACTTCAAAATCGACTTCACAATCAAGAATAACAAAATCAGCCGGAAATATGAATGACTCCACTTTTACTAGCACATCGTGGAGTATCCCTAAAGCCTTTTCACTGTTCAATCGGCTATAAGTAGCTGCATCGCAGTGGGCTTTGGGTCACCCAAACCCAACTTCTTGGAAATCGAGAGGGGCGTGAGATTTATGCTTACCCCCAGATGACATAACGCTTTCACAAAATGTAATGACCCAACTGTACAAGGAATAGTGAATGCACCCGGATCTTTTTTTTTTGTACGAGAGATCTTGTAGCAACAGCACTACAATGTTGCATTCTATCATCATCCTCAAAAGTGACCGATCTTTTCTTTGTAACAAGATCTTTCATAAACTTGGCATAACCAGGAATTAGTTCAAGAGCTTCTACCAAAGGGACATTGATAGAAAGTTGCTTCAACATTGTTATAAAACGCTGATATTTACCATCCTCGGTCTTTTTCATTAATCTTTGAGGAAATGGGGGTGGTTGTCTAGTCAAGGGAATTACCTTTATAGGTACTTCCACATCTTTTCCAGTGCTATCTTCTGCTTCACCAGTACCCTCTACCACCTTATCATTATCCTTTCTCACCTTTTCCTCATTAGACGGCATAAGTGGGTGAATGGTTTGCTTAACACCCCGAGTATTGATTGCCATACAGTGTGCATCATTTTTCGGATTTTAGACAGTGTTGCTAGGAAGATTTCCCGGTTGCCGTGTGTTCACATTAGCAGATAATTGGTCATCCGTTTGAAAGACTTCTAAGTGAAAGAATTATCAATACATGCAAGACACTATTCTAGAATTGTTATTTTAGTTAGGTTTTACCTCATTATTTTCCTATGGTTCCCACAACCCTAGTTATGGAGTTTGGTTACCATAGTCAAAATCACAATATTCAAATATATAATATAAGAATTCATTCACTTACTTCAATGAGTAAGATCAAAATCTAGAAATTTACTTGATTAATCAACAAAATCACCAACAATCAACTCGACCGAAAAGTGTAATAAACCAAAGTGTAATAATAAAAATAATCTCTCCAACAAAGAATCTAACATAAAAGTGCCTAATAACCAAGAGTCTTACTATATGAGAGTCTAATCACCAAGAGTCTAACACCCAAAACGAGGTTTTTTGAACTATAAATAAAAAACAAAAACCTAATCAAAGAAGAAATCTATTTGCTGGAAATCTGTCAAAACGCGGCTGGGTCGATGGACCTTGCGACCGGTCTTTGTGGTCACAATGGTCCGTCATGGACTCCGTCATCCCATACCGTGAAAATTCTTCCGGTTCTCTCTTCATTAACCTCGATGGCAGGTATGACGAATCGTCACATGCACCACACTCCGTCGAGGGTCTTTGTTCCATAACACTTGAACTCTTGGAATTTGGGTATTGGGACTACTTCTCTGATCTTCATGACAAACCAGCAGGACAGACCGTCATGGCTACGACGGTCTATCACGCACTACGTAGCCCTACTCTTGGTAAGACTTCCCCATCTTTCTTCAGCAGCTTCAATATGATTCCACCTACGGACCGTCAAAGGCACGACGGACCATCACAAGCTCCGTAGGTGGTACTTTTCTGCTTTTGTTGCTCAAAAATATCCGCGTTCATCTTTAGACATATTTCCTGCAAATAAAGAGAAACTTAGAGAAAAGTTAATACAAAAAGGGTTTTGCACACACTAAACTTAAGGAAAATGCATTAAAAATACCGTGAAACCACAATATGTCACCCCCCGGGAAAATGACTCATTGAGCTTACCAAGTACCAATTCCTTGAACACCCTCAATAGAGTATCAATATGTTGCTTAGATTTCTCCTGAATTACTATTGATGAGTTGGAGTTATGATGGACCATGCAACCACTATTTGGAGAATCTTCTATCCGCACACCTCAATGAGCCAACCTATGAACATCTTTCACGTGTTCTTTCTTATCTTCTTCCACATGAGACACGCTGCCTATACTAATACAACTCATAGCATCTGCAACCACATCGTCCTT
Source organism: Solanum habrochaites (assembly GCA_027704765.1). Lineage (NCBI taxonomy): Eukaryota > Viridiplantae > Streptophyta > Magnoliopsida > Solanales > Solanaceae > Solanum > Solanum habrochaites. Next base: position 16,581,608 of record JAKWJA010002491.1, read on the forward strand.
GTCGGGGTGGTAAAGGACACTCATGTCGTATTCCTTAAAAAAATTTAACCATCTTCTCTATCGGAGATTCAACTCCTTTTGTTTGAACAAATATTGAAGACTTTTATGGTCAGTAAACACATCAACATGCACACCATACGAATAAAGTCTACATATTTTCAAGGCAAAAACTATAACAGCTAACTCAAAGTCACTAGTTTGATAATTCTTCTCATGAACTTTGAGTTGCCCCGAAGCATAAGTTATAACCTTTCCATGATGTATGAGGACACATCCCATGTAACAACTTTAAAATCCAAGACGTGATGTAAAGCCTATCATCGATGTTATAAGGATTAAGTACTATATTTAAGTACATTTAAATGAATACTGGTCATTTATAAAGTTTAAGAACCCAAAACGTCCAATAACGTCCATGACGTCTGGGAAGTTGGTTCAAAGGGGTGTTCGTGTACCTTAGCCTATCTGACTAACTTTTAGGAGTCGAAAAATGCACAAAAATTAGTGGAAGGGTAGATAATAGGTGTCTGAGTTGTTTCATAGTTGAAACATCTAGGTACGATTCCCCAAGGACCAACTAAGGGCCATTGAGCAGGACCCTTGTGCTTGTGGAAATAGGTCTTGGACAATGGGCATCGATGTGACCACCTATGGTACGTTTGTGGAACGACGGGGCGCACCAACATACAAGACTTAGACATGTTGAGGAAGGCCTCCACCTACATAGTTTCATAACTCATTGACGGAGTGCAGGACGGAGGGGTTAGGGACCGTCGACTTACGAACGGCCCATCCATCGGGTCTCCTTTGTGACGGTCGAGTTTTCTGATTTATTTGAGTTAGTTTGTTTCATTTAATTGGTTAGGGAGTTAGGTTATTAATTAGGGGTTTAAGGAAGTCTAATTAATTTGATTAAATTCTTATATAAATACCTCAGCCCTCATTAATCTAAACACAACTCACACATAAACTATCTTCCTTCTCTCTTATTTCTCTCTCTTCCTGAACTCACCATTGGGGACTAGCAAGGATTAGGGTTTAGGGGATAGAAATGGAATAATTCACCATAAATTTGTTGTCAAATGTTAAGTTATGGGATCTAATTCACCTTTAAGACTCTTTCCTCAAAGGGTTCCTTCAAAATGGATTTCAAAAGTTGAGTTTTCTTTAAGGTTTCATCCAGTTACGAAATTGAAGTTATGAATTGAGTTGTTGATTATTTGTTTAGGTTATAGTTAATATCTTGACATGTAATTTAACTGTTTTATGGTAATTGTTGATGGTTTGGTCTAAATTGGAGAACATGATCCTCAATCCCTAATCCTAGGTTGTGATCTTGACCTATATTGTATTATGTTCATTTAACTGACTTGATTATTTACTATATTACTACCATATGGTTTTATTCTGATTAAATTAAGATGAATTATAGGCCTATCATGCTAGTTCTTGAGATGTGATTTACGTTGTGAATAGGAAATGTGAAATTAGCCTATGTATCTTATTTTAAGTTGCGATCTAGTGTTGAATTGTGTCATAGAGATGGAATTGGCCTTGCTATCTTATTGGTTATCATTCTGTGATGATGTTACTCCCAAAATTAGGGTTGAGTTATGGGCTGATTGTAAGACCATGATGATAGACTATGAGGAAGACTTGGTATGTCTTAGATTGTGTATCATTGATTCCAATTGTGATCAATTGTTGTTAAGTCATGATACTACATTGGAGTATTCCTCATATTAGATTATAGTGTGGTATGATGTTAAATTAAATTGTCTTAACTATGTTGTGAGGTTGATTAAGGTGTATTTGATATAAGGATGGTGAAAATTATCAATGTGCCTTGATAATCTATGAAATGGTAGTCTGTTAACCTCACCTATATAGATTGTGATAAAATGACTTATACGAATACAATTCTTATTGAGATATTAATGATGATTATACAACTAGTAGACCTTATGACCTAAACTATGCTATGATTGATAATTAAAGGCTTAAAGACATTTCAAAAAGGGACTCTAGCTTAGCACCGAGTGAACTAGATTGAGTAGTGTAACTTACCACATAGGAAAGGTAGGAACACTACATTACTCTTAAGATTGGAGAGTATAATGTATGCGCATAAAGAGGGTTCCAACTAAATCTGCTAGTTCTGAACTATGTTTCCCTCGTAGAAATACTAGCTGGTGGATCCACATAATTGCTATGTTTCATGTTTTAGTACTACCTTGACAAGTAATCTGCCTTTTTTGGGTGTAGGTTTTTTTTACACCGGATTCCACACTAGCTCATGTGGTCTTTATAGGTTAGGGAAAGATGTTCCCAAAAGGTAAAATGAATTAAAGGACATGAACTCTAACTTAGATAAGCTAAGAGGTCTAGCTTTGTATAGGTAGGGGCATGAGACTCTACCTAAAGCTTGCACTAGTTATCCTTGAGGGGAATCTTAGTAGGAGGTTCTTATATATGTTTATGTTATGATAATATACAACGCATATATGATGACCATTTCACATTGTTGATACTATATGTTGATTAGTTCACTTATGAGTATGCCTTAGGTCATAATATTAATATATGGTGAAATGTAAACCTAAATGTTTTGTTATGTAAATTTAGACATTGGTCATGATTTCTTGTTGAAGATTCTTGATTAAGCAAGGTTATGGGGCTTTGCTTGGTCATTGCACTTGTTGACTTGATAATGATTCATGAGTAGTTGACTTGTTTATTATGATATAATTGACTCTTATTCATTCTTGTGATATTATTCCTTGATGATAGGGTTGTAGTAAATCATGGTATCAAGTATGTTGAGATAAGTATTACTCATTGAGATAGTAAGCATGTTTGGTTGGTTGATATGATTTGCTTGACTTTGCACTAAGTCCCTAAAGGGGTAAAATGGCATTTTTTGACAAAAGTCCGTTCTTAGCATGTTTTTATTGTATATGTGCATAAGAACTCACACTTAGTACATAAGATCTGAGGGAAATGACATCATCTAGCTTACGAGCTTGTTATAAGCTTAATGACTCTTTCTTTTCATTCCTTTTCAATTGAGTACTATACTTTTGTTTGACCTGTATATGGACTTATTGTATTGATATAAGGGCCATGCCGATATTGTGATAATCGTTTAGATGGTATGAGATGAGAAAATTGTTGAGACTATTTATATATTTCATATATATGTATGTGCAATAAAAGTAGAAGGCTATGTAACATTCCCATACGAAGGGTTTAGTTATACTCTATCTGAATATATATTATGTGTATATTGATGTCTATGTAAGCCTCTAAGTAGTTCTATTGAAAGTTTTAAATTTTTTTTTGCATTTTTCAACCTATGAATGTAATGACATGATACTATCAGGAAAGTCTTAGTCCTTGAAAAGGACTACGATGCCGGTTACATATAGGGGATAAACCCGATTGTGACTTCCCAAGCCCACTCGGGAAACATAATACAATAGACTAAAAAGCGTTCATTACCCTCCTATAAGGTTAGTACCGGAGCGGAGGTAAACTTATCTTTCAACTCTTTAAAACCTTCTTCACAAGCTTTCGACCACTCAAACTTCACATTCTATTGAATAAAAGCTTTTAAAGGAGAAATAATGGATGAAAATCCATCAAAAGCCTTCTATAGTACCCGACTAAACAAAAGAAGCTTCTTATGTCGGTGGGAGTCAAAGCTCTGGGCAAATTTATGACCGCATCCATCATCTTCGAATTGACTTCTACACCCTTACCTGAGATATTATGGACAAGAAAAGCAACTAACCTTAATCAAAACTTACACTTGATAAATTTTTCATAAAGTTGGTGTCCTTTGAGGACTTGCAAGTCCAACCTCAAGTGACTCTCATGCTCATTTTCCTTATTGGAGTATATCAAAATATAATCAATGAGAAAAATCACAAGTGAGTAACGGTAATCTCGGAAAATTCTATTCCTTATGTACATAAATTCCGCCGGGGAATTTATTTATCTAAATTACATAACTGATATTCATAGTGACCATATCTAGTTCTGAATGATATTTTGGGAACATCTTCACCTCTCCCCCTAAGTTGGTGATATCCCGAATTTAAGTAAATCTTGGAAAAGTAGCTAGAACCTTGGAGTTGATCAAATAAATCATCAATCCGAGAACAGGATACTTGTTTTTTGTGGTGACCTAATTAATTTGGCAATAATTAATGCACATTCGAAGGGACCAATCCTTATACAAACAAGACCGGAGCACCCCATGGAGAAATACTAGGTTGAATGAAACCCATGTCTAGTATATCTTTGAGTTTGAGCTTCAACTCTTTTAATTTATCTTGGGCCATCCAATATGAGTAATTGAAATGGGATTCATATCCAATAATAAGTCAATGCCAAAGTCAACTTCCCGTTAGAAACAAACTCCTAGAAGATCATCAGGAAAATCTTCTGGGAATTCCCACACTACAGAGACTGACTCAATATACGGAGTTTCACATTCTTAATATTTAACCCTCACTACATAATGGTATAGACAACCCTTGGTTATCATATTACATTGGCATAGATTTTTTCCCCCTTCCACTCTAGAATGGATTCATTTGGGAATTGAAACTTCACTACCCTCGTTCTACAATCTATGGAAGCAAAACAATTATAAAGCCAGTCAATACCCAAAATGATATGAAGATCAAACATGTCAAGTTCTACCAAATCAACAAGAGTAAGTTATTGGGCAGAATTATAGGACATTTCCAATAGACTCTCTTTACAACAACACATTCACCCATTGGTGTAATAAACGAAAAGCGTTCAATAAGAACATTGCGAAGTACATCAAACTTCCTAGCTATAAAAGGTGTTACAAAATAAAGAGCAGCACCTGGATAAAGCAAAGATAAACATTAATAGAGAAAACTTGTAACATACCCGTCACAACATCAAAAAAGTTCTCTTGTTCACCTCTTGCCTTGAGTGCATAAAAAAAGGTTCCTTTTTGGAGCTTCAGAGCGAGGAACTCTTGATTGAGTTTGGCTATTCCTATATCCTTAACTCTTCACATTTAAATAATATTTCACCATATGGACACCTTTTCCATAATCGTAGCAATTATTAGTTCTAATAGGGCATTCATGGATACACTCAAATTACACCTCCGTAAAAAGTATTATCGGTCGGATCAAGTAAAGAACCCAACTATTAGGTTGGAGTTGATCCCACAAGGATAATGGTAAAGACGTAACGTCAATGTACGATTACTTTACTTTAGTAAATTTCTTTCAAGAAATAGATAATTAAAGGGGGGTTTTATGAACAAAAAATCTTTTAATACCTCTAAGTAAAACAAGTAATAGGAGTAAATCTTTCAGTTTATTCAAATTGTGAGGTCTAAGTGTTCCCTATAGGTTCATAACACCTTACTCATAGCTATTACAATTCCTCCCTAGTGTTTTGCATGGAAAGTGATAAGTTAGGTATATGAAAATCCTTGGTCCGACATTTAGATAATTTAACCTTGTAACTTGGTCCGGCTACATGTGTCTAAGCTACTAACCCTTACAGTTAATTCATATTAAGAATCATATTTGATGTCTATCTTAGTTATTACTTTGCACCAATCTAGACTATACTATTAGATAGTATCACACTAAATTTATGTTGATAATTATTTTCCTATTACTACCTCCTTAGTCCGGCAAGTAGCAAGAAGGCGAGTTCTAACACGTGCACTTGTTAAAGGGACTTCTAAGCTAGGTTAACTTTGTTAATCACCCATGATTCCCACCATCCTAGTTATGACTTTAGTTACCCATGTCTATAAGAACACAATTCATCATTGTCAAAAAATAAGACATTAATTTACTTTCACAATTAGAAGAAAATCCTGAAATTCAACTTGAAATAGCATAAAATCACTTGAAAATCAAATCCGATAATTGATTAATGCTAAAGTTGCAAAACCCAATCTCCAAACACAAAATGAGAATCTAAATAATAGAAACTATCCCCTAAAACGAGGTTTTTAAACCTTATTAATAAAAATATAGTCCTAAATTAAAAGAAATTAAAATTAGGACAGTAGTAAAAAAAATGTGGGTGTAATCGACGACCCCCACAAATGGTCCATCGATGAAATGACATATCGTCGACTTCCTCTGTCAGTCCAGACTTAGCGTCTGTTTTTCATCCTTAAGTTTGCATCTTCTTTGAATCAATCGACGTACCAACAACACTGCCCGTTTGTAGATTTTCTGACACCTAGGTTGAGTGTTCGTTTGAGGGTTATGCAGTGGCTGCATCTTTATCTCATGATTATAGCCAACACATTCAAGTTCTTTATACATATTCATGCGAGCATTTTCATAGAATAGTATATCATTCATGCTTAGCCATCATGCTTCGTATCTATGCTTTCATAATTTGTAAAAGATACGATATGCCGATTCAAAAGTAAAGTAATCAGTCTCTTCTGGCAAAAGAACACATGCAAGTAAACCCTGAAGAGAAGATCGTTAGTTGGGCTACTCGGACTTCACCCTAACACTCACTTTCCAACTACCCTACCCCAACAAAATAGCATGCAATTGTCCCCAATGCAATTATCACGGAGGCTAGTTTTTTTTAATAAGGCCTCTAGGGTCTAACACCAATTCTGCTCCCTCTCCTTCAATGGATATCTACTATGCAAGCTACCCCTTGATGTTCTATCTCTGATCTCTTGTCCTCTAAAACAGGCCACTCTTGATAATACCGCACCTGTTATCAAACTCTAGACAAAGAGGGCCCAAGTAACATCAGTGGGAATACTGTACAAGAAGTGACGGATGGTAGTAGGAGAAATGTCCACCTGGAAGCCTCGAACTAGAACATGTGTGAGTGGATCCTGTTTGGCACGTCTCTCCTGTCAATACAAAGATCCCCTAAGATTCACCACATATGAGGCGTATAACTATAAAACAAATCTCCTATCCGTATGACCCCAGACTCCTAGCCATCCACTCGAGCCTGTGGCGGGTAAACAATCTATGCATATCAGGTACTGTGTGAAGGCTCCCTTTAAGAACTCTCAGCTCGACTTTCAGAAACCGGGTCATCACCCCCTTGTCATTAAGAACCTTTTCATCCCTGTAGACCTGATACTGACCATCTACTCACCACCGTTTTGAATCATCAGGAACCAGTGCAGGGACATCATCCTAGGGTGTCGGAGCAGACTCCGAACTATAGGCCTCATCAGACGAGGTATGGCACGTAGGTTCCTCGAGTGAGTTGCTCCATGTGATTCAGAAATAGAGGTAGTGTCCTCATTCGACGCTGAAGAGTGGGTCGACTCTGAACCTAATTTAGCTGCAGAGCCATACGCTCCTTAAAAACCTTAGGCAGACCCATATGGTGTGTGCCAGTAAGTATGCTCTCCTAATTAGATTGGAAGGAAGTGTCTACGCCGGAAGCCACCTTCTAGGGGGTACCCCAAGTGGATCGTGCAGCTGGTGTAAGGGTGTCGATGCTTTGGGTCACATATTAAGGATCCCTCTCATCGTCAGAAGTTCCTATCAACCGATGGGATAGTGCCACGGACTTGTACCTGCCCTTTGAATAAACTATGTACGATTTAGGGGCCATATGTACATGTAAAACAATTTTTAGTCTCATATCAATCAATCTACGCACAAAACAAAAAAATAGCAAAAGTAAACGCAAAGTATATTCAACTTTAGACTTGCATAAGTGGTTGACGGGCACTATCAAGGGTCCGTCATTGGATACTTTGGAATTTTTGTAGATTTTTTATTCTACAGACCTCTCAGTTTGAAGCGACAGACCTACTTACTGGGCCATAGATCAACCAAAGAATCGTGGTCCACTTTCATAGTCTTAGAGTTAAACAATTTTAATGTTTCTAAATCGATGAATCCCATCGATGGCCTGTCGATCAATCAACGATCCATTGACGGGGTCTCGTGTTGTTTGCCTGAGAAGGATTTCAGGCCTTGTGTATATTATCACATTTTGTAACCTATTTGACAGACATAATTTTTCCCAACACATAGAAATACTTAAAAGACCATTTCTTCATCCTTAGGGTTTCGATTTCGCAAGGTTTATGGTTTGAATTAGAGATTCTACCAAACCATAAGTCGAAAAAGTCTTTACACTCATTTAACCAGATTACACCATTAGTAATCATTCTAAGGGACATTTTACTCATGTTTTAACAAGAATAACCATAAAATTTTGTCCCTAAGTCAAGACCCATATTTTATGTAATGTTTTCAACAGCAAATGAAGGAGAATTCATCAGGCAAAGGGAATCAAAATAGCTCAAAATCATAGTGGAGTGTGTGGGTGGGTTATCTTTGAAACAAACTACGTGACCGACCTTGAAAACCGACTGGATAAATCAATAGGGACCAAGTAGATTATTGGATGAAAGAGGGTTTCGGGAATTTGGGAGTTTGGGGAATCTGATGAATTTGCAAGGGAAAATATGGTGTTATGTTGAGAGAATAAGGAAATAAGGTAAGGCAAAATATTTAAAAAATCATTTTAAAAGATTTTTTATGTTAATTAATGGATCTGTAGACTGATGAGACGCTGTCGATGTTACTAATTCTGTTGACGGATCCTTGACTGGGTCAGCGATTGTACAAAGACTTAGACAAAATTTCAAGATATAACTGGAATCTATGGAAACCATAGACAGTCAATCATTTGAACGACGACTCCTCGATGGGGTCCGTAGATCTGTGCACCAGATCATTTTCTGCAAAATTCTAGTTTTTGTCCCTACATAATGAACACCCATTAAGCTATTCTTTTTGTGTTCTTCTTGACAATTTTGATATACGACAATCTCTAGCCAAGACTAAAGTAATAAATCATGAGGATAAGTAAAACAAAAAGAAACAAGAGATTGCAACTATTCCAACAAAGGAAAGAAAAACTTATTTTTGGCTAGAGGATACACCTCTGTTGCGTCCCATTGAACATTTGATTTATTGTCGCATCACGACACAAGATCCTTTATTACTCAGACTTCATCAAGGTGATATGCATCAACCACTTCATGGACACTCTTCGCATGCACGAGGTAGATCATAATTATTTGCCCGTTGACAATGAAATTTTCACCCTCCTTATTCTCAAACTCAACTACTCTATGTGGAAGCACTTTAGTGATAAAGATTGGTCCCGTCCACTTGGACATGAGTTTTTCTGAAAACAAGCATAGCCTAGAGTTAAATAAAAACACCAAGTACCCAACAACAAATTCTCGCTTTTCAATATTTTGGTCGTGGTACTTATTTATCTTCTCTTTGTACATTGATGAACTTTCGTACACTTTTAGGCGAAACACATCAAACTCATTCAACCCATTAAGTTTTCGTTTTTCACGAACGGAGTCTAGATCCCAGACAAGACTGGCGTCGTTGACCTCTCAGACGTTTCAGACAAGCATACATACATCATCGTTGGTTCATCTAGGTTAATTTTAGTGGGAAAAATGAAATTTTTGTTACTTAACATTCATATTAGACATTCTATTAAAACTCATAAACGTTCACAATTAACCATTTAATATTAAGATCATCAAATGAAAGAAATAGTTCCATGCTGCATCAGTATATACTTGTCAAAATGACCCCAATACAATGTCTGAAATAAGATTAGAAACAAACGCTTGTGTAACTTACTCCACTAACTCAAAACTACATCTAATCTAGAATATAATGGCCAAGCGTCCTTGAAAGAATGAAGGCCTACCAAATTCGGATGAATGCTCCATGTCCGGGTAGCTTCAACATCGACCTGTAAGCTCTAACATCCACATGTGCCAACACCTAAAAATGTAAACTTGTATGGGATTAGTACACACTTGTACTAAGTATGGGTATGTGCAAGCACACACGAAGGACATGAACGATTAAAAAGAGCTATCTTTTAATGATACGAATTATGGAAAGTCAAGTGAGTGGACTTGCCAAATTAGGATAGGAAATCATCGAACCCGTGAGGTCCCTATCGCGAAAATGGGTCCCTCCGGGTCGATCCAACTCAAACTGCCCCATTAATTAATTAATTAATAATAATAATAAACTATTTTTTAATTTTTCTTAAATCAAAATTTAAATATTAATTAATTAAATGAATTCACCAAAATAAAAAATCAAATTAAATCATTACTCCCACCTAGGTTCAAACACGGGTGGAGCAAGATTTGCTAAATGGGCAATTTCGGCCCTTTCTACCCAAAATGCCACTCCACCTTATTAATTAAATAATTAATAACATATTTAGGGTAATAAATATACTACCCTTAGCTTGGAAAAAGACAATTTTACCCTTAGACCCTCCAAACTTAAGATTTCCCCTTTTTATGTCCGGTAAAGACACATCCGAGTAAATCTTTATATTCGGGAACCCTACATGGCTGGACACAACCTTTCCTAGCTCAAATAACTCCCCAAGTTAGTTGTCTAGGCTGTCGCAAGGGTTCAGAGTTATGGTTCTACGCGCATCAATCCGTTTGAACCCAGTCTAATCATAGGCATTCTAGACACATTAACCATTACTCAGCATATCTATTTTTTACGGTTGTTACATTATCCCCCCCCCCCTAGGAACATTCGTCCCCTAATGAAAATTCTTATAATCTAGCACAACTTCAGTCATATCATAACAAATTCACTACACATAGTTAAGCAATAGCAACAAAGAATGGAGAGATAAGGAAACTTTGACTTAAGAGTAGGAAATCTAACCTCAAGGACTGAAAACATGAGAATAGTGGGATCTCATATCGAACTCGGCCTCCCACGTAGAACCCTCAACAAGATGGGTTCATCCATAATACCTTCACTGTGGCAACCTCCTTGTCCCTCAGCCTCTTCACCTTTCTGTCTAAAATCTCAACATGTACCCTCCTCATAGGACAAGTTTTCATCAACCCCCAAAACTTCAACAGGTAGAATCGATGCTGGATCACCTAGGCACTTCTTTAGCATAGAGACATGAAAGACTGGATGAACAGAAGCTAGCTCCGCAGGCAATGCAAACTCGTAGGACACTTCACCCACACACTGTGGATCTCATATAGACAAACATATCTCGGACTCAACTTCCCCTTCTTTCCAAACCTCATCACCCCCTTCATAGGTGAAATCTTCAAATAGACTTGGTCACCAACATCAAACTGTAAGAACCATTTTCTATTGCCTGCATAAGACTTTTGTCGACTGTAAGCATTAGCCAACTTATCTTTGATCACCCTAACCTTCTCTAAGGCCTCATGAATGATCTCAGGACCCAAAATGGATGATTCTCCGACCTTGAACCACCGAACTAGAGACCTACACCTCCTACCATATAGTTCCTCAAATGATGCAATCCAATTGCTGGAGTGATAACCGTTATTATACGAGAAGTCTATCAAAGGCAGATGGTCGTCCTAGCTATCTATAAAGTCAATCACGCATGGTCTTAACATGTACTCCAATTTCTAAATGGTGCGCTCTGCCTGCCCATCAGTATGAGGGTGAAAGGTAGTACTAAGCTTTACCTTCAAGCCTAAGTTCTTCTGGAAGGATCTCTAGAAATATGAAGTGAATTGAGCTCCTATATCTTAAATTATAGACAAAGGAATCCCATGCCATCTCACAATATCATTATTGAAAAGTCTCGTATAATTCTCGGCTCTATAAGTAGACTTTACATGGATAAAGTGGGCAGACTTAGTCATCCTATCCACAATAACCCATATGGAGTCATGCTGTCTCCTAGTCTTCGGAAGACCAACCACGAAGTCCATATTAATGGACTCCCACTTCAAAGACAGAACCTCGATCATCTGAGTAAAACCACAAGTCTTAAGATGTTCTTCCTTAAGTTGCTGACAATTAGGTAACATGGCCACATATTCAACAATGTCCTTCATCATGACATCTCACCAATAGATATACTTAAGATCATGATACATCTTGGTGGAACCCAGATGTATGGAATATATGGAACCATGGGCCTCTGCAACAATCTTGGTATCCGAATCAACCACATATGGTACACACAGCCTGTCCTGGTAACTAAGTATGCCATCACCTCCCAAAGCAAAAGACTAATTCATCTTAACCAACATTGAGTCATTCAGCTCAATCAACAAAGAGTCAAGAGTCTGACCCTTCTTGACTTCAATTACCAGGGATGATTCAGAACTAGGAAGAACTAAAACACCCCCACTAGGAGAGTCAACTAACCGCACACCCAATCTTGCCAGTCTATGCATATCTTTCACTAACTCCTTCTTCTCATCCTCAACGTGGGTTGTACTTTCCATGTCCATCCTGCTCAAAGCATCAACTACTACATTAGCCTTACCTGGATGGTAGTGGACATTCATATCATAGTCATTCGACAACTCCAACCACCTCTGCTGACGTAAATTCAATTTATCTCAGTTTTACTAGTCGATCCTCATGTAGTCACTCTTTCTTTGCTTGTATATCGTTTAGCATAAATATATTCTCTTAGTCATTTCATTTAGTGACATTGGTTTTAGGTGTAGATGCAAGTTGTCTCACTTGCACTAGACTATAGTCATGAAATCATTCTTTTCTTTACATATTAACTATAAATTCACTCTTAACATTTATTTTGGAGTATGCTTGAGATTTGACTTTACATTATTCTACACTCCCCTTACGTGATCCAGAGCAATTTAGATCCAGTGTAAATGGGAGGATTCATCCTCATGAAGTCGCTTAACCTGTTATCCATGGTGCTGGAAGGTAGGTTCTTCCTTGGAACACCTTCTTTCTCTGCCTAGGCTTCCATAGCCTTAGCTTGTATGGTGATGGCTTGGTCCATATTTACCTGGGCTGTCTATACTTCTCCATCTGTCAACCCAACTAGGTTAACATGCATCTCCATTTCAGTAGTTGGAGCCTGGGAAGGAACTTGATTTACCCCAGCACCTGCTCCTCCAATCACTCCGCCTACGTTTCTCCTCGTATTAATCTTTCTGAATATAAAGAGTTCATGCTAGATACACTCTTAACACCAAGAAATCATACCTAAGAGATGGTACGATAAGAGCAGAAGAAGGGAATTTTTCGTATGCATCATGCATTCCCTAATTCAGGATAGTGGTGCACTTCACTACCACGACCTAGAAAATACTCAATGTAGTTGATGTGAACTTATTATCCTCGGAATTTAACCTAGAGCTCTGATACAAACTTTGTCTATACCGGAGTCTAGACCCTAGAGGAGACCGGCGTCGTTGACCTATCAAAGTTCGTAGACAAATCTACATACGTCATCGTTACTTCATCTAGGTTAATTTTAGTGAAAAATTTGAACTTTTTGTTACTTAACCTTCATATAAGACATTCTACTTAAACTCACAAACGTTCACAATCTACCATCTAATATAAAGATCATCAAATGAAAGAAATAGTTCCATACTGCACTAAGTGTATACTTACAAAAATGGCACCAATACAATGTCTTAAATTAGATGAGAAAGAAATGGTAGTGGACCATAGTCCATTAAATCAAACCTATATGTAAGCAAGAATATAATGGGCAACCATCCTCGAAAGCATGAGGGCCTACCAAATCTGGAGGAATGCTCCACATCCAGATAGCTTCAGCGTCGACTTGTAAGCTCTAACGTCCACCTGTGCCTGCACCTAAAAATGTAGAGTTGTTAGGGATTAGTACGCACTTGTATTATGTATGGGTATTTGCAAGCATAAACCAAGGACATGCATGATTAAAAAGAGATATCTCCTAACGATACGAATCATGGAATGTCAAGTCAGTGTACTTGCCAAATTTGGATTACGAAATTCATGTCATGAGAGTAACATGTCTCATCATACTGATCATTTTGTAAGCAGCACATAACGTATTGCACATATCATATCACGTAGTTCACATCATTCTTTCTTATGCCATGAGACCTTTGAATCATGGATTTGACATTAGGACTTTCAAAAATGAGGGCTACACATATGGGACCTCAACTAGGGAGCCTTCTTTAACAAACACAGAGTCTACTTCATTCATTCATGCGTACTTCATTTCATTCATACGTACTTCATTTCATTCTTTCAAATACTAGTGCAACCACTAGTCATACCTAGGATGTAGTTTAAGACACTCATCAGGTTCGCTGTGCAATGACCAAGAATAACCTAGTGTTATTACGTAAGTCTAGCTCACCTCTTGATCATTCTATCCTAACATCTTTGGTATCATTCATTTCATTAATGTGCATTTCTTTAGACTGGCGTCATTCTTTCTTTGGGACCTTTATTCTTATCCGATATAGATCATGTGAGCATCATGAAATCCAGTGTGTAATCCCCACACTAAAAAGAGGTGGAATCACCCGCCAAAGTGAACCAAAACATGCAAGCGTATATAGGGATTTGAACCCTGCTAGATCCCTATATTGGCTGTGTATGTTCAAACAATAGGAGATATAAGGAGACCCATACCCGACATGCCGTACAGTCTCATCTAATGAGAGTTACGTGATCCTCCGCCCTTCCCGAAAGGAGGCATCACCGCTCATAGCTAGTCTATCGGTGCTCATTATAAAATTTTATTACATTCAACTCATACGTCATGGAAGTTGGTTTCTAGTATGAGGACATCATAGCTCAATAGATGATTTCTTATCTCATCATTTTTATTAAGTATGCATTAACTTCAATACTTTCATTTGAGTGTTTGTAGAGTATGGTCTCTTCTTTAGCTTTACACTCTCACAGGCGAGTACATTTTGGTAAAATTTACTCTGTCTCGTTTGAGATTTCTCTCATCTTTCACATTAACCTCTTATCATATTGTATCCTCATTCATTAACTTTAACACATTTGTTTTTCATAATTACTCACCCCTTCACGTGAAAGTTCATTTTATCATATGGCAATGCACTTGGCCATTTAGTTTGTTTCACACTCTTACTTTACCATTCTAGGGTTACATAATCATTTAGTTTGTTTCACACTCTTACTTTACCATTCTAGGGTTACATAATTTTATCACATACATATTAGGCTCACTCACTTTTAAATTTATGCTAGACATATGTGTTGACATATAAAAGCCATGAGGCTTATTTCATAGTTTGTCTAAGTGATTCACGTTACCCAAGATATGTGGTACAAGACTTATTCATCTTGGAGATATGCTAAGATATTGATATCGATCTTTGGAGTTTCTTTAATATTCTTTTGAGTATGAATAATGTGTCAATATAAAATTGGGTAAGGGAATCCTATTTCGAATCCCTTGAACAACACTTAATCTTATTTTAAACTTGATAATTACATTTTTCAGATTTGGGAGACCCTAGATTGATTCCCATCAACCGCATCATATTTCTTTCTTGTTCTCCTCTCCTTTTTCATTTTAAGGCAAGGAGGTTGTGGGTTCAATCCACCACAAGCTCATTATTTTTCTTTTAATTTATTCCTTAACTTTCTCACCTATCAAAGAGATTGTGGGTTCAATCCCCACTCTCCACATTTAGTTTCTCCTTTATTTTATCTCGTAACTCTCTCATCCATTCAAGAGGTTGTGGGTTCAATACCAACTCTCCACATTTTATTTTATCCTCTATTTTTCTCCTCAATAGGTTGTGGGTTCAATCCCCACTCTCAACATTTTATTTTCTCCTTTGTTTTCTCTTAACTCTCTCATCCATTCAAGAGGTTGTGGGTTCAATCCCCACTCACAAGAATTATTTTTCCTCTAATTTTTCTCATCAATTTTTTAGGTAATATTCATTTTTTGAGGTCATGGGTACAATTACCAATGATCTCACATTTAATTTTTTTTAAAAAATGTAGTGAATTTTCCTCATTCTTGGCCGAGACTCCAAATTTCTATCAAGCTGGAAATTCGGTCTCTTCCAATCCATTTTCCCCTCAATCTTTTTTTGATTTTTTTGTAATTTTCATGTAATGATGTCTTGGGTTCAATCATTGATCTCACTTATATTACATTTATTTTTCATTTCATTTTGTACCACTTTGTTTGTCCGAACCCAACCTACAAAATGCTAGAAATTTGTTCACGATTTTTCAGCTTCTTTTTATCATCATTCATACGTTAATTCTTAAGGAGTTTCGTGGATCATTTCGTGCATCTTTAAGTGTTAACTTTTTATGATTATATTAAACGAAGAATTACCGTTAAATTCATACATTACACTTATATGAACATCACAATTTTAACATTTACATATACGAAAACACAACATTTATAACATAATAAATTTTAGGCGGAAACATAGTTAATTTATAGCACACCCATGGTCAAACAATTAACATAAAACTTTTTTCCGGAATAGATCTTTCATTCCTTACATAATTTCCTTATACACATTCAATAAATAATAAAAACTTGACATAAAATTATCTTACAGAAGACATACCAACGCATGTTTTGAATCATTGAAACGATCTAACAACTGGGGCATGCAATGGGGACAACCTTAGTTTCTCTATTGGAATTTAAACTGAACGTAGGGGTCTCTTGGGAATGGGGACAAGAGAGAAGAAAACTAATACCTTATTGTAACGTTGCTCAACACTTGAACTTGCTGCCAAAAACTTTCCCAAATTCACGTCCAATCCTGAAACTCATACTTTACCCGACTAGCGTATTACATTTTGCTTAACTTTTTCGGATTGCTTCTCGTTTGTGTTTTGCGTGCAAGTTCTTCAAGTGTGAAGAAACTTTATTTTCTGGTTTTTTTGTCACGTTTGGATGCCAAAAATAATGTGTGAAATGAGAGATATGTAGACGTGAAGAGAGAGAGATAAACGTGAAAGATGTGAGTGGAGTAGGACTAGGTGAAGTAGTTTAAACTTAGTCAACTAGGATTCTTTCAAACTTTGAAAAAATCTGATTAAATTAGTTTAGTAAAATGACCATAATTCCCTTACGAAATCAAATTATAATCCTCAATTTAATCCACTTAAATTTTGCTTCCGTTAAGGTTCGAACCCGTGACATCCCTGATATACCATGGTTTCACGGTATTATTAATACTTTTTCCTTAAGTTTAGTGTGTCTAAAAGCCTTTTTGTGCTAATTTTTATATAAGTTTCTCCTTATTTGCAGGAAATCTTGCCAAAAATAAATGTGGAGGTTTTTGAGCGAAGAAATGCAGAAGAGATCACCTACGAAGCTTGTGGTTCTTCATGCTCGTGACGGTCCATAGGTGGCAGCATAGTGAAGCTGTTGAAGGAAGATGGGGAAGTCTGACAGAGTTTGGGGTTACGAAAAGCGTGACGGACCGTCGTACCCATGACGGTCCGTCTTGCCAATTCGTCATGAAGATCAGAGAAGTAACCCCACGGTATGACGGACCGTTGTGCCTGTGATGATCCGTCATACCTGCCGTCGAGGGTAATGAAGAGAGCAGCACAAGAAATTTCACAAGTATGGGACTACGGAGTCCATGACGTCCCGTCGCTAGGTCCGTCGACCCAACCGCGTTTTGACAGATTTCCAGCAAATAGATTCCTTGTATAATTAGGTTTTTATTTTTTATAAATAGTTCAAAAAACCTCGTTTTTGAGGTTAGACTCTGGATTATTTGTTAGACTCTAAATTATTTGTTAGACTCTGAATTATTAGTTAGACTCTGGATTATTTGTTAGACTCTGGATTATTTTGTTTGATTCTTCATCATTGTTAGACCTTTGAATATTGTGAGACTCCTGATTAGTTTGTAGACTCTTTGAGAGATTATTGATTATCTTGAGACTTTTATCATTGATTGTTGCTGACTTTGCTGATTAATCAAGTTAAATTTTGGATTTTACTCTTTCTCATCGATGTAAGTGCATGAGTTCTTATATCACATATTTGAATATTGTAATTATGACTATGGGTAACTAAACTCCATAACTAGGGTTGTGGGAACCATAGGCGAATAATGAGGTAAAACCTAACTAAAATAACAATTCTAGAATAGTGTCTTGCATGTATTGATAATTCTTTCGTTTAGAAGTCTTTTTAACGGATGGCCAACGTTAGAACTCACCTTAACGCTACTTGCCGGACCAAGGAGGTAGATAATAGGAAAATAATTATCAACATATATTTAGTGTATACTCTCTAATAGGCTAGTATTTATTGGTACGAGGTAATAACTTAGTCAAATATCAAATACAATGCTTAATATGAGGTAAAGATAAGGGTTAGTATAGCAACACACGTAGCCGGACCAAGGTGTGGAGTGAAATTTTCTAGATGCCTGACCAAGGATTTAGAAATAAATAACTTATCACTTTGCATGCAAACTACTAGGAAGGAATTGTTATAGTTAGACTTACCAAGTTATGAACCTGTGGGGAACACGTAAACCCTAGTTACTTCCATTAATTGATTAAACTCCAACATTTGAAGCTGTTAAGTGTCTCTTTCAATTTAGCTAGATATTTTCATTTATTTAGAAATAGAAAACCCCCCTTTTTATCATTTTTGTTTTTCAAGGAAGTAATTAACTGAACAATAATAATAATAGATTGAAGTTAAGTCTAAACTATTTTCCTCGTGGGAGCGATCCCAGCCTCACTAGTTGGGTTATTTACTTGACACGAAAAATTTATTTCTTATTTAAGAAGTAAGTTTGTGCGTATCAAATTTTGGCGCCGCTGCCGGGGAAAGTAGCTTTTAGATTAACTTAAACTTATTACTATAGTTTAGTTGATATTTTCTTGATTTTACTTTGTTTTATTATTTTTGATTCGTGCAGAACCACCCTCCTTGTATGCAAAATACACGGAGAGGAAGAGAACCCCTGTTTCCCTATGATCACGAATTAGAGCGTACACTACACAACATGAATAGAAAATTGGGAATTAATGATGATGATCCAAACCAGAACATCCCAGCTCCGGTTGATGTTCATGGTCAGTTGTTACCCGATGCTCTAGGTGAACCCCAACAGAGAGGACAAAATCCCGCTCCACGGACCCAAGCATACTACAGAGGCTATGACAACATAGAAGACTCCGATGGGCCACTTGTATTGCCTCCTATACACCCAGGCCACACCTTCTAGGTAACTATTAGCCTGATGCAAATGCTCACTGCCAGAGGTTTGTTTTCAGGTCTACCTTCTAAGGATCCACATGCCCATATAGCTAAGGTAAGGCAGTGTGTAAAAGTTGTGTAGGGAGGCCTGACTTTGACTTGGATGTAAAAGGGCTTACAGTGTTTCCTCTCTCACTGACGGGAGAGGCTGCTATATGGTTCATTGAGCTTCCTTACAACTCAATTTTCACTTGGAACCAATTAAGTGATGTTTTCTTAGCATGCTATTACCCGGTCTCCAAGAAACTAAACCACAAAGACAGAGTGAAAAACTTTGTGGCACTACCAGGAGAGTCAGTTAGTAGTTCTTGGGATAGACTAACCTTGTTCTTGAGAAGTGTTCCAAATCACCGTATAGATGATGAGTCACTAAAGGAATATATTTCTATCGTGGACAGGATGATAATAATAAAGCGGTGTTGGACACTATAGCAGGTGGATCTTATGGGGAGTGTCCTTAAGCTGAGATTGCTGAAATATTAGAGAAAATCTCCCGGAATAATAAAGCTTGGAGTACTAGGAAATCAGATACCGGGAGAAATACCTTTGTAGTGCAGTCCACTCACAACCTAGCCACAGATGAGATTCGTGAAGAAATTGCTCAGATGAGAACTGAGCTTGTGTTGGTACTAAAACATGTCACTAGGGGTGCAAAAAAGATAAATGCAGTCAACTATTTGTCATAACCACCATCACAAAATGATGAGTGTTATTATGCGGAGGACTCCTATGCAGTAAATGAGCAAACGCGGGGTTTTTGACCGAGCGCTCAAGGCTCAAATAAGGATAATTGGCGCCAAGGTCAAGGGAACAAAGGTCGGATCTATGGTAACTATAACCGTGAGGGTCATTATGTCCGAGATGGAAACTACGACCGCGGCAACAACTTCAACAGGGGTAACTACGGTAACCAAAATGATATGAATGGGCCCTATGTCCCTCCTAAAATTGTGAAGTTACTCCTAGCGATGGAAGAGATAGTATGGCGCGAGTTGAGGATATGTTTCACAAAATGATGAGGAGGTTCGATGCTAGTGATGAGCACATTAAAGAGTTAAGGTTTGATTTAGCAGGTATTGGGTAAAAATTTGATACACATGCAATATCGATTAAGCAGATCGAGTAGCAAATGGCCCAATTATATGCGACAGTGAACACACGGTAACCAGGCACTCTTCTTAGCAACACTGTCCAAAATCTGAAAAATGATGCGCACTGTATGGCAATCACTACTCGGGGTGGTAAGCAAACCATTGACCCACATATGCCGGCTAATGAGAAAAAGGTGAGAAAGGATAATGATAAGGTGGTAAAGCGCAGTGGTGAACCACAAGAGAGCACTAGAAAAGATGTAGAAGTCCCTATGAAGGTAAGTCCCATGCCTAGACCACCACCACCCTTCCCTCAGAGATTAGTGAAAAAGACCGAGGATGGTAGATATCGGCGTTATATAACAATGCTGAAGCAGCTTTCTATCAATGTCCCTTTGGTAGAAGCTCTAGAACAAATGTCCGGTTATGCCAAGTTTATGAAAGATCTGGTTACAAAGAAAAAATCGGTCACTTTCGAGGATGATGATAGACTGCAGCATTGTAGTGCTATTGCTACAAGATCTCTCGTACAAAATAAAGAAGATCCGGGTGCGCTCACTATTCCTTGTACACTCGGGTCATTACATTTTGCGAAAGAATTATGTGATCTAGGTACAAGCATAAATCTCATGCCCCTCTCGATTTACAAGAAGTTGGGTTTGGGTCACCCAAAACCCACTGCGATGCGGCTACTGATGGCTGATCGAACAGTGACAAGGCCTATAGGGATACTCAATGATTTGCTAGTAAAAGTGGATTCATTCATATTTCCGGCATATTTGGTTATTCTTGATTGTGAAGTCGATTTTGAAGTGCCTATTATTCTTGGGAGGCCATTCCTTGCTACAGGTAGAGCCTTAGTTGATATGGAAAAGGGGCAGATGAAATTTCGGTTGAACAATGAAGAAGCGACCTTCTACATTTGTAGGACCATTAGGCAGAGTGGTGAGCTCCAATCGGTATCCTCCATATCCCACAAAGAAATGATGAAGAAGGAAAATGAACAAAAAAGTGCAAAAAAAAGGGTTATGGTTGGGGATTTTGTGCTTTTAGACAGTTCTAGGTTGCCTTGTCTTCCGGGCAAGATCAAGTCCAAACGGATTGGTCGTTACTTTATTACCCAAGTATTCCCTAATGAAGCATATGAGTTAAAAACGAAGGAGGGAGTGCGGTTTAAGGTGAATAGAGAACGAATAAAACTCTATTTTGGGCATACTGCATCGGTGAATGAAGTGATAGAGGCATACCATCTTGATGAAGGCTGAGTAATCAAGTTCCCTCAGTAGTTCCGCGACGTTAAATCAGGCTCTTGTTGGGAGGAAACCCAATACTTATAGTTTTTTTCTTTGTAGTAATGGTAGCATTTTCTACTAATGGGTTTTATATTTGCAGGCACATCACCAGGAAATTCTGCAATCACTCTGTACCAGTCACTGACGGATACAGCGACGGACCGTTGTGCCTGTGACGGATCGTCCCATGAATCCGTTGTGCCAGGTACGTCTTTCTATTGTTTTGAAATAAGGGCACACGCGACGGAACAAACGACGAACCGTCACAACCAAGATGGACCGTCGTCGGGGACACGTCGCGTCTTTAATGAAGCGTACCCGACCCGACCCAGCTGGGTTTTTTTAAAAATTCATCATTTAAAACCCCCACTACTTCATTTCACCCTATTCTTTCACTCTTTCTCCCATTTCACTCCCTTGCAACTTTCAAAGCTCTCATTTTCCCCAACTTCTCCAAATTCCTCAAAAGTCATCATCTACTAGTCGGAGAGCTGCTGTTGTGGGTGTCTACTTGATCACCAAGTACCTTTCCCTCTTGTTTTTCTCAAATTCTCAGGTATGTGTCTCCAATTTCTACTCATTTATATTGCATTTTTGTTTATCAATTAGTAGTAGCCTAGTTCTTCTTGATACGTTCATTATTTATCATGTTTTGTCTGACCTAGGTTAAAAAATCCTTGAAATTGCCGTGTTAAAACCCTAAAAATAAGGGCCTTAGCATTGATAGTTTACTAGGTATTTTGGTTAGACAAATGTAGGTCAAAACTCTACCAATTCGATTTGGGTCATAGGGTATGAATAGGGCATCTCCAGTTCTGTCACTGAGTTACGAGACCCCGATGACGGACCGTCGTATTCACGATGGACCGTCATTGGGTCCGTTCCAACCGCCCTAACACCCCACTGTCCAATTTTTCTCTAAGTGTCCACCAATGGCCACATGCGACGTGCCGTCGTTCCCGTGAAGGTCCTTCCTGCACAATCGTTCTGGTTGTCAGAGACCCTATTCCTAAGGGTCTCTCACTTTTTCTAAGTGTCCTCCAACGGACACATGCGATAGACTGTCATCCCTACGACGGTCCGTCCTGCACAACCGTTATGGTTGTTAGAGACCCTTTTCCTAAGGTTTTCCCTCTATTTTCCTATGTTTCCTCAAACGGACAACTAAGACGGATCGTCATACCCTCGACGGTCCGTCCTGCATGACCGTCATGATGGTCAGAGACCCCTCTCCTAATGGTCTCCATATTTCTTTTAAGTGTCCTCTGACAGACACCTACGACGGAATGTTGTACCTGTGACGGTCCATCCTGCATATACCGTCATACTTGTCAGAGACTCTCCTTCACGGTTCTCCATATAAACATAGTCTAAGTAAGACACGACGGACCCCATGACTGTCCGTCATACTCACGACGAGCCGTCACCTGGTCCGTTATGTTTCACTGTTACTATAGCTTTGTCATTTTGTTTTAATTTTTTTTGTGGTTTTGCTTGTCTTGTTTGCTCCTTCTAGTACTAATATTGATCTTTTACAGGTACTATCTATTATAGAACCAAAACAAGATCGAGTCTACGCACGCAGGTGATCAAAGTCTGTCGCCCCATCTGCCCGCCAGGTCATTGGCTCTGATGATGAGCGTGACCCCGAGTACGTGCCCCCAGGCACTTCCACCCCATCCCATGTTGCACATGCTGCCAGAGCCACACCCAAAAAGGTGGCGTCCGGCGTAGTCACTTCCTCCTAGTCTGATGAGAAGCAGACACTGGCCGGCACACCTTCTAGGTCAGCTACTAATGAAGAAGGAGCATCTGGCTCCTTAGGAGTTTCATGGTCGGAGGAAGCCTCCGGATCTGCTTAGGTTCCCGCACCCAACACCACTGCAGCGTCGGCCTCGTCTGATGAGGCTGACAGTTTAAAATCCACACCTGGTTCACCAGCTCGTGGTCTAACTCCAGTTAGTGACCAGCCCAATCGATGGTGTGTCGAAAGGCTGTTTCAAGTGTATTCCGATGCAAAGTTCCTGAATGATAAATGAGTTATGACTCGGACACTTACATTGGAGCAGAAGGTCCTTAAGGGAAGTCTCCCGACGATGCCTGAGATCCACAATCTCTTCACCAGACATAAACTGGAGTGGACAACACGTTCGTTGGGACGTTATAGTGAAGAGCGGGTCCGAGAGTTCTATGCATCCTTCGTAGAGACTCTCTGATCACAAATTGTTAGGCGGCTGACAACGCCAAACAGCCCCACTGGAGCAGGTCCGAGTACGTGGTGTTCAGGTTGATATCTCCCTGTCTTCCATCCACTGGTTTCTATACGGCGAGGATGTTGATACTAATCGGACCCCTCTCACTGCCGAGTTTGACTACCGATGGCAGATTATTAAAGATGCCCAATTCCTGCGTGAGCCATCGGTGAGAGAGACCACCAAGAGGTGGATGGCCCTGCACTTGTCCGTTGATGGAGAGGGTGCGACTGGATGACCGAGCCGAAAGGGGCCATCAAGAAGGCCAATCTGACTTTCACTGCAAAGTTCTTGTGGTTGATTGTACGCCACTGCCTTTCCCCCACAGGCGCTGATAATATCATCACATGGGATCGAGCAGTACTGATGGCGGTGATGATAGTTGTGTTTGAGGTGGATTTTGCGTGGCTTCTACAGGCGGTCATGCGCGAGAGGGCTTTTAAGGTAACAACTACTTACCCCTTCCCGTGCATGATATTTTCTCTATGCAGGTCTTCCCGTGTGCCTATATGGAACGTCTATCAGCTCAAGAACCCGCTGGGCACAGTTGATATCGGCCTCATCAAGGATGAGGACAATTAGTTGGCTCCACGCAAAGGTCCCCGTCAAGAGTTGCCTCCTCTTGGTGACAATCTAGTTGAGAAAGTAGCACAAGCCCGAACGACTACGCAGGCAGCTTCCACTGACACTACCCCGGTCGAGTCTATCCCGGGTAGTAGCACTGCCCCGCTCCTCTCGCTCAACCCCTTTCTCCGCTCTGGTCCCTCTTGCTAGCGTCCAAAAATTAGAGGCACAAATGGCCACAATTCTGCATCACATCCAGCCTTGGATGCAGAAGTCTATTGCTGAGACAAAAGAGCGCTTGGAGTGGAAAATGGTCCAGCACACAGAGTGGAATATCGCTGAGGTTCATCAGCTCTTGGACGGTTTTGAGTTGCGGGTGTTAGCCCGTCCAGCCCCTCCGGTGGATGTGTCAACCCTTCAGGCTGCAGTTGACAGTCTTCGCGCAGATATTGATATGATCTTAGAGGCTATGGTGCCTGAGTGTGAGGCCCCTTCTGCAGAGCCTACTGAAGACACAGTGATGGTGGCCCTATTTGCCACATTAGAGATTCCACCACCGCCCCCTCGAGAGCATGCCAAGAGGCGTAGGGGTCGAGCGGAGGATGAGGAGCAAGCACGGAAGAAGGAGCGCCGTGAGATGGAGGCTGCAAGGAGAGCCTCGCTTGCTGAGGAGGAGGCGCGTCAGAAGAGAGCAAAAGAGTTAACTGCTGGGGCGTCTAGCTTCAGAAATGTGGATATGGCGGGAGGCACTGCTGATAGTGTTGTTGATGCTGAGGACACCACTGAGGGTGTCCAGATTACAAAGGTGGTGGATTCCGAGAAACCGAACACACCAGCTTGCTGATGGTCGGCGCTTTGCGCCCCAGGTTTGCTTCACCTACCCACCCTGTAATTGAATTTTCTTATGCATTAGGGACAATTGCATGTCTTTTTGTTGGGGGTGGGGTAAATGGAAAGTGAGAGCTAGGATGAAGTCTGAGTAGCCCGATTCACTATCCTCTTTTGGGGTTTTCTTGCCTGTGTTCTTTTTCGCCAAAAGACTGATTATTTTTTCTGTTGAATCGGCATGTCTATATCTTGTGTACATAGTTTAATTTTTGAGCATGATGGCTAAAATGATATAGTGATAAAATGAAAATGATGCATGACTAGGCATAGTGACTGATAAATTTGTGACTCTATGCATGACATAGAGTTAAACCACTGCATGTCAAGTGAGTGTGAGGAATATTTGAATAGTCCACTATTTGTACTAAGCTAGAACTTGCCTGGTTAGTCCTGATAAAACTAAGTTGTAATAGACAATTAGGAAAGGATCATAGGCCCTTATTCAATATATCCCATTTTTAGCCTAAATAAAAGTAAACCAAATGAAATTTAACCTTCTTTGATACAAATGATTTGACCTTAAATTAGACCTTTCTTTTTCACCCCAACTGAACTTTTCTGGGAATAATGTGTTGGCCCTGGTCCCTCCTTGGACATGTGCACCTCAGCTTATGCCAAAGCATATGTTGCGGGTGGCTAATGTAGTAATCAACCTTTTTATGGTCGTGAACCAACTTTTTGTATTGTGTACTTTGACTCATGGCAAAGCCATGAGTTGAGGGTGCTATTATATGGAACTCTGGAAAGTGCGGTTGAAAGAAAAAAGAGTGAAAGAACAAAATTAAAGTGACTCAAGAGTTAGTTAAAATAAAATTAAAGAAAAATACAAATAAACAAGAAGTACAAGCAAGAAAAGAAGAGAGTCACTTACACAAATGAAGAAAGAAGGGAAAATAGCAAGGTTAAAGAATATGATAAAATGGGCGAGATAAAATTATAGAAAATGGTTTGTTTAGAGGATATTTCAAGGAGGGAAAAAAGTCACTAAAGTATACCTAAATATACCCTACCTGACCCTGAGCCTATGTTACAAGCTATGAAAGTCCTATCGTGATCCTAAGGGTTGTATAGTGAACTTCAAGAAGTGAAAATAAGGGCAAGCTTATGGCAATAGGTATGAATGAGTGTAAATTTGTTCTGAGATTTGAGTGTTGAAAAGTAATCCTTATACTCAAACATAAATCATTGTGTGAAAAATGAGGATTTTATTTTAAAGTAAGGATACTAGTTGCAATACCGGAAATATTCACACCTCGGTGAAAAATTGAAGAGGACAGGTGTTTGTGAATGGTGAGTCTGTGTCATGGTATGACTCCACATAATTCAAGCCTAATAGTGATAGCATGCATAAATATGATGAGATTAATTGGGATTGATAGTCAAATGATTGCAAAAGATAAAACATGGATACTATTGTACAAAGATTTTGTATTGAGTCATAGTGCGTCGCTTGAGGACAAAAGACGAATTTAAGTTGAGGGTGTTGATATACCGCAGTTTCACGGTATTATTAATACTATTTCCTTAAGTTTAGTGTGTCCAAAAGCCTTTTTGTGCTAATTTTTATATAATTTTCTCCTTATTTGCAAGAAATCTGGCCAAAGATTAATGCGGAGTTTTTTGAGTGAAGAAATGCAGAAGAGATCACCTACGGAGCTTATGACGGTCCGTAGGGGGCAGCGTAGTGAAGCCGCTGAAAGAAGATGGGGAAGTCTGACCAAGTGGGGGGTTACGTAAAGCATGACGGACCGTCGTATCCATGACAATCCGTCCTGCAAATTCGTCATTAAGATCAGAGAAGTAGCCCAGTACCCATATTCCAAGAGTTCAAGTGTTTTGGAACGAAGACACTCGACGGACCGTTGTGCCTGTGATGATCTGTCATACCTGCCGTCGAGGGTAATGAAGAGAGCAGCAGAAGAAATTGCACAAGTATGAAACGACGGAGTCCATTACGGCCCGTGGTGACCATGACGTCCCGTCGCGAGGTCCTTCGACCAAGACGCATTTTGACAGATTTCCAGCAAATAGAGTGCTTGTTTAATTAGGTTTTTATTTTTTAAAAATAGTTTGAAAAACCTCGTTTTTGAGGTTAGACTCTGGATTATTTGTTATACTCCGGATTATTTGGTTAGACTCTGGATTATTTGTTATACTCCGGATTATTTGGTTAGACTCTGGATTATTTGGTTAGATTCTGGATCATTGTTAGACCTTTGAATATTTTGAGACTCTTGATTATTTGTTAACTCTTTGAGAGATTATTGTTTATCTTGAGACTTTTATCATTGGTTGTTGGTGACTTTTGCTGATTAATCAAGTTAACTTTCGGATTTTACTCTTTCTCATCGAAGTAAGTGCATGAATTCTTATCTCACATATTTGAATATTGTAATTATGACTATGGGTAACTAAACTCCATAGCTAGGGTTGTGGGAACCATAGGCGAATAATGAGGTAAAACCTAATTAAAATAACAATTATAGAATAGTGTTTTGCATGTATTGATAATTTTTTTGCTTAGAAGTCTTTTTAACGGATGGCCAACGTTAGAACTCGCCTGAATGCTACTTGTCGGACCAAGGAGGTAGATAATAGGAAAAGAATTATAAACATAGATTTAGTGTATACTATCTAATAGGCTAGTCTTGATTTGTACAAGGTAATAACTTAGTAAAATATGAAATACAATGCTTAATATGAGGTAAAGATAAGGGTTAGTATAGCAACACACGTAGCCGGACTAAGGCGTGGAGTGAAATTTTCTAGATGCTGGACCAAGGATTTAGAAATAAATAACTTATCACTTTGCATGCAAGATACTAGGAAAGAATTGTTATAGTTAGACTTACCAATTTATGAACCTATGGGGAACACTTAAACACTAGTTACTTTCATTAATTGATTAAACTCCAACATTTGAAGCTGTTAAGTGTCTCTTTCAATTTCGCTAGTTATTTTCATTTATTTAGAAATAGAAAACTCCCCTTTTTATGATTTTTACTATCCAAGGAAGTAATTGTTTGAACAATAGTAATTATATATTGAAGTTAAGTCTAAAGTATTTTCCTCGTGGGAACGATCCCAACCTCACTAGTTGGGTTATTTACTTGATACGACAGCTTTACTTCTTATTTGAGAAGTAAGTTTGAGGGTATCAGTCCCCATCGCGAAAACATTTCCCTTTAGGTCGACCCAACCCAAATGGCCCCATTAATTAATAAATAATAAGAATAATCTGATTTTCATTTTTCCTTAATCAGTATTTAAACATTAATTAATTAAATTAATTCACCAATATATGAAAAATCAAGTTAAATCATTGCTCCCACCAAGGTTCGAACACGGATGGGCAATATTGGCCATTTCTACCCAAAATTTCCCTCCACCTTATTAATTAAATAATTAATTGCATATTTAGGGTAATTACGATACTACCCTTACCCTACAAAAAGACCATTTTACCCTTAGACCCTCCAAACTTAAGATTTCCCCCTTTTAAGTTTGGTAAAGACTCATCCGAGTAAACTTCATATTCGGGAGCCCTACATGGCGGGACCCAACCTTTCCTAGCTCAACTAACTCCCAAACTTAGTTGGCTTGTTTGGCGCAAGGGTTTAGAGGTCTGGCTCTACGTGCATCAATCCGTCTGAACCTGGTCTAATCGTAGGCATTCTAGATACATTAATCATTACTTAGCATATCCATTTATTAGGGTTGTTACACCGTTCCACTACTTTATTACAATCCATCTTCAGTTTCTTTATTGCTCACATGGTTTTGTGCTCTAACTGAACTGGCGAGTGACAAGCCTTCCAATATACAAGTTAGTATGAGACATACCTATGAGTGTTTGTATGCAATCTAGTAGGCCCAAAGAGCATCATCAAGACTTTTTGACTAATCTGTTCTATTAGCATTTAGTGTTTTCGATAAAATTTATGTGATCTCTTGATTCTACACCTTAACTTGAATACTAGTATGTGGATGGTACGGAGTGGCCACATTATGGTGAACCTTTGAACAACTCTTTGCAAAAGTGAGATCCACAGTCACTGATAATGGCCCTAGGTGTGCAAAATCTAGAGAAGATGTCCTTATTCAAGAATGCGGTGACACTTTTCCCTTAATTGTTAGAAAGCGCTATAGCTTTCACCCACTTTGACACGTAGTCCACCGCCATAGGAATATATTTAATCCCATGAGAACTCACAAAAGGTCCCATAAAATCAATGCCCCATACATCAAATATCTCAATTACTAGAATTGGATTAAAAGGGAGCTCATTCCTGTACGAAATTCCTCCATCCCTTTGACACCTATCACATGACTTGGAGAACTCGTGAGCATCTTGGTGAATGATTGGCCAATAGTACCCACACTGCAAAATCTTATGTGTCGTACGGATACCACTATAGTCCCCACCCACAAGCGAGGAGTGGCATGCCTCCTAAGCACTTAACATCTCAACTTCCGGCATGCAACGGTGCAAAAGCCCATCAACACAACGTTGGTATAAGTAAGGCTCATCCAAAAAGGACATTTTCACATCATGCATGAACTTCTTCCTTTGTTGGAAGGAAAAGTCCGATGAAACTATGTCACTAGCCAGATAATTTGCAAAATTGGGAAACCATGGAATCAAGTCATGAAGAGCGGCCAATGCATGCTCATAAGTGAAAGTGTCATCAATTTCAACCTTTTCACCCAACAGTGAAGTAGCTTCCTCCTCCATTATGGAAAAGTGATCGGCAACATGATTTTTAGTCCCTTTTCTATCTTTTACCTCAAAATCATGCTCTTGAAATAATAGCACCCATCTAATCAACCTTTGCTTTGCATCGTTCTTTGCCATCAAGCACCTCAACACATAGTGGCTAGTGGGCAGTATAACTCTCGTGCCAAGCAAATAAGAGCAAAATTTTTTGAACGCAATACAAATTGAAGAAGCTCTTATTTAGTTACATTATAGTTCTTTAGTGCTTTATTTATGTCCTTACTTGCGCAATAGATGGGATGAAGTTGTATCCCTTCTCTATCCCTTTCTCCAAGATACGATGACCCAATAGTATTGTTTCTTTCACCATAGAGTCACATTTTTCAAAATTTAGCACAATATTGCAATCTTCAAATATTTTTAGAACCTCAGCCAAGTGACTCAAACACCAATCAAAGGAGTCTCCAACAACCGAAAAGTCATCCATAAACACCTCAATACTGTCCTTTACCGTATCGGATAATATCAATATCATACATCGCTGGAAGGTGGCTGGTGCATTACATAACTCAAAAGGCATTCTCTTGAATACGAATGTCCCATAAGGGAAATTAAATGTGTTTTTCTATTTGATGCTCCAAGTCAATAGAGATTTGATTATAACCCGAATAATCATCAAGAAAATAATACCATCCTTTGGTCCATGAAGGTCAAAGTGAAATGGTCCTTTTAAGTCCATGCATTAAACTTCCAATAATCCGGATAAACTCTTCATGTAATCACCAGCCTCATTAGAACAACTCGTTCCTCTCATTAGGCACTACTGTCATTCCTCTATTTTTGAGCACACACTGAACAGGGCATACCCAACTACTAGCTACAATATGATATACAACTCCAACATCAAACCACTTAATAATCTTATTCTTCACTACCTCTTGAGCACACACTGGTGTTCAATACTTTGCTTGTTATCGGGCATGAGATGGATTCTGTATAAACAAATATCGGGAGGGATCCAAATAATATTTGCAATATTCCAACAAATTGCTCGTTTGAAAATCTTACATAATTTCACCAAACACTCTACTTGTGGCACATTCAAATTCAATGTAATGATTACCGGCAAAGTTTCATCTCTACCCAAAAAGACATACCCTAGATTAGGTTGTAGAGCCTTAATCTATAATTTTGGAGTCTTCTCAATAGATGGTATCACGGGTGGGCACTCGCGATGCTTCATATCTAACTCCAATTACTTTTTTTTGGATCGATATTCATTTCGTTCAAGTTCTGCAACGAAAGAACCATAATCTTAATATTATAACTGTTAAAATTCATGATAATTACTGCTAGTGCCTCAACACCTAGGCGCTATTCGATTTGTACCTCAGACGTACTCTCAACCCTATATAGTTTGGATCTCACCACTCTACTTCATGGACCTACAAATGTTTAATGTTGAGTTTTCATTGTTCAACCTAAACTTCATTTGCCCTTTCTCCATATCAACCATGAGGAGACCAGTGGAAAGGAAAAACCTCCCAAAAATAATAGGGACCTCAAAATCCACCTCACAGTCAAGAATCACAAAATCGTCCAAAAACATAAACGACTCCACTTTTACGAGCACATCATGGAGTATCGCTATGAGCCTCTTCAATGTTTGATAGTCCATCAATAACCGCATTATAGTGGGATTTGGGTTACCCTAACCCAATTTCTTATAAATAGAAAGAGGCATGAGGTTTATGGCTCCTAGATCACATAGTGTTTTAGCAAAGTGTAATAATCGTATGGTACGTGGAATAGTGAAAGGGCCCGGATCTTCCTTCTTATTCACAAGAGACCTTGTATAAATAACAATACAATGCTGCATTTGCTTATAATCCTTAACACTTACCGATGTTCTTTGTAACCATATCTTTCATGAACTTAGCATTACCGAATATTTGTTCTGAAGCTTCTATCAAAGGGACATTGATGAAAAGTTGTTTAAACATAGTGATAACACACCAGTATTTACCATCCTTGATCTTCTTCACCATTCTTTGAGGGAATGGTGGTGGAGGTTTACGAACGGGGACAACTTTTTGTGGGACCTTTGCTTTTTTTACAATTAAGTCTACAAATTCTCCACTAGTATCCACCACCACTTCATGTTTTCGCATCTCATATTCTACCACTGACGACATTGGTGTATCAATAGTTTGCTTACCTCCTTGAGTAGTGACTGCCATGCAATATCCATCATTTTTAGATTTTTGAATGGTATTTCTAGGGAGAGTGCTCGGTTTACATGGTTTCACTTTAGTAGACGATTGTGGCATTTGTAATTCAAGATGCTTGATTGATACAACATGCATCAACTTTTTACCCAACGTTAGCTAAATTGCCTATGAATTCCTAGGAGTGCTCATCACTAGCATCAAACATTCTCATCATCTTTTGCAACATATCCTCAACTTACGCCATACTACATCCACCATTCCTAGAAGAAACTTCACGATTTTGAGGTTGAAAATAGGGACCACACCGATCATTTGTGTTACCATAGTTACCCTGGTTGAAGTTTTTGTTGCCATTGTAGATCTGATATCGAACATACTAGCCCTCTTTGTTGTAATTTTCATAATTCTTACCTTGATTTTCTTGACCTTGACGCTAATTCTCCTGATTAGGTCCTTGGGCATTTAATCAGAAACCCCCCATCTTATCATTCACTACATAAGTATCCTCTTCATAATAGTACTTATCCGCTGGCAGTGGTGGTTTAGTCAAGTAATTCATCGTATTTACCTTTTGTGAACCTCAAGTAACATGTTTCAATACCAACCCGATCTCATTTTTCATTTGAGCCATCTCTTCATGAATCTCATCTATCGACGGATTGTCTATAGCTTGCACTGCAAAGGTGTTTCTCCCAGTATCTTACTTTCTAGTACTTTAAGACCTATTGTTGCGAGAAATTTTCTCCAACTTATCTACGATCTCGGCATAAGTGCACTCACCATAAGAATCCCCACTAAAGTATCAAGTATTACTTTATTGTATTATCTTGAACCCAATAGAAGTACTCATTCAATAACTCATCCTCAATGTAGAGGTTTGGGGCACCTCAAAAATGCAGTAAACATGTCGCAAGAGATACTAATCGACTTTCCAGGTAGTGGAAGATGTCTTATTAAGGAATCACCAAGATTTTCTAGGTTCTGCTGACTTTCCATTCTTCAAATTGTACGGTTAAGTTCAGGGTAATATGGAATTAGCTATTATCCTCAGTTCCGTACACTTGGAATACACTAGAGCTAGACCTCAGAAAACAAATCAAATAAATAAAATCAGGAAATCATTGACTTAACTTCACTAACTTTATTAAGGTTAATCTAAAAGCTACTTTCCCAGGCAGTGACACCAAAGTTTGATTCGCTCAAATAACACCTCCCTAAAGAAGTATAAGTGGTCGTATCAAGTAAAGAACCCAAATATTAGGTTTGGGTCGATCCCACGAGGAAAATGGTTTAGATTTAAGTTCAATGTACGATTACTTTGATTTAGTCAATTTATTTCCAAAAATAGATAACTAAAGGGGGTTTTATGAAGAAAAAGTCTTTTAATATCTCTAATTAAAACAAGTAACATGAGTAAAGCTTTGATTTTTATAAAATTGTGACAGGAACTAGGGTGTAAGTGTTCCCCATAGGTTCATAATTTCGTATTCTTAGCTATAACAATTCTACCCTAGTGTTTTGAATGCAAAGTCATAAGTTAGGTATCTCCACATACTTGGTATGACATTTAGAAAATTTCACCACGTACCTTGGTCCGGCTACGTGTGTGTAAGCTACTAACCCTTACATTTACTTCATATTCAAAATAATATTTGATGTATGCCTTAGTTATTACTTTGCACCAATCGAGACTAGCCTATTAGATAGTATCCCACTACATCTATGTTGATAATTCTTTTACAATTAACTACCTCCTTGGTCTGGCAAGAAGCAATAATGGGAGTTCTAATGCGTGACTCGTTCAAAATACTTCTAAGAGAAAGAATTATAAATACATGCTATAATCTATTTGAGAATTGTTATTAATCAAGGTTTACTTTGTTAATCACCCATGGTGCCCACAACTATAGCTGTGGATTTAGATACCCATGCATATAAGAACATAATTCATTGTTGTTAAGCAATAAAACATGAACTTACTTTTACAATTCAATGAAAATCCAGAAATTAAATTTTAAATAACAAGAAATAAATCAAAAACCAAATCCGGAAATTGAATTAATGCTAAAGTTGCAATACCCAATTTCCAAACACAAACTTACATTAAAATTAACAGAATCAAGCCCCAACAATGAGGTTTTTTCACCCTATTTGTTAAAATATAGTCCTAAATTAAAAGTAGTTAAAACAAGGAAAGTTGTCCAAAAAAAAGCAGATGTAATCGACGACTCTCACAGAATCGTCAGATCATTGACTGCCTCTGTCATTCTAGAGTTAGCATCTTTTTTTCATCCTTTAGCTGACATCTTCTCTGAATTAATTTATGGACCAACAGCACGGCCCATCGATGCGTCTACAATTCATTGATTCCTTCCATTATTATATACTTAGATTTTCTTCAATTTTGGGTACTGGACTATCTCTTCACTTAACAACGATTCCGCTGGATGGTTCCTTGATCAATCGATGGACAATTGATCCTTCTATAGTCGCACACTTGGTCAGATTTCCCTTAGTTTCTCACGATGCCTGAACTATCACTCGATGATCACCATCTACAGTCTGTCGATTGAACGGACGAACCATTGATGGACTTCATGGGTAACCTCTGCACTAAATCTCAGCTCCCTTTTTGTGTTCCGGGTTATGACACCTTTCGTGCAAAACAAAGATAAAAACATGTTAAAAATACTACAAAAAGGCCCTAGACACACACCAATCTTAACGAAAAAACACTGAAAGTACCATGAAGCCACGTTACACTATTCACCCACATGATTCTTACCACTCATACCACAATCTGGTCTTTCTCTTGGTGGTTCAACCTTTCTCCCCTTTAAGGTTTAGGATTATAGACCCCATCATTGCGAGTCTTGAAGGAATTTCAAGGAACCTGGTTTGAAAACCTCTTCTTGAACTTATGCTTGTCTTTAATGTCAATCTAACTCTTGGAAGAACCACTTTTGAAATATCCGGCCTTCTTAGATTCCATATTGCTCATCCTTACACGACTCTCCTCTACTTGTTGAGCATGAACCATCAACCTAGAAAGATCAATATTTTTATGGAGCATAGCTGCATGATATTCTTCTTCAAGATATTCGGACACACCCATTACATAACTGTTCTTTTCATCTCTAGCATTGGAAACCAAAGACAGAGTATATTTGGACCGCTTAATAAACTTCAAGGAGTATTCCTTAACACTCATACCTCTGTAACGAAGGTTGATGAACTCCTCTAACTTAGCTTCTCTTTTCACCATTGGGAAGAATCTTTCAAGAAAGGTCTCTCAAATCAGGGACCACCTCCTAAAGATCTACTATACTTCCACTGATTGTACCATGTTTAGGCCACGTCCTTGAGTTTATTGGCAGCAAGTTCAACCTTCTCAATAGTACTCACCCCATAGTAAACAAAATCTTATAGACCTCATCAAGGATGTCGTCGGGGTCTTCATCAACCTTATATCCAAAGAACATGGGAGGATTTATCCTCATAAAATCTCTCAAACGGCTAGCCATAGTACTGGCGTGTTGGTTCTCTCGAGGACCAATCTCCCTGTTAGCTTGTTTCGTAATGGTTTGAGCTTGAGTGGTGATGTCTTGGAACATTTGGAACAAGACTTCCCTCACCTCATCATCCGTCATGGACGAAGGATTGACCGAAAGTTGTTCATTTGCAAGAGTTTGCACTTGAGGAGGAATTCGATTTCCTTGGGGAGTATCTCCAGCATTCACAATATATTCTCCTACATTGCTCGCATCTTTCCTTCTTTTTTTCACTGCCTATAACCACAAGAAAACAATTACATTCTAAAAGACACATAGTGTCCAAAATCTAGAGGCATGACATAAGATTACGAAGAAAAAAGAATTCTCCTAATCATTAAAAAGCCTCTAATCCATAATTGTGGCACACTTCACAACCATGAACTAGACAGTATATACATGTGGTTTTAGTAAGAAATCGACCCTAGGTTATTCAACCTGGCTCAGATACCAAGTTTGTCATATTCGGAGAGCACCCCCCACATGCGATCGACATCCTCGTCTTGTCAGAGGACTCAGACAAGACCTTAGCATTCGTTATTATATATCATAAGCTAAAATGTTAAAAACTTAAAAACTATTGTATATACTAAGTGAGGTATACTAATAACTCTCACATAGAAGCTTACATAGATTTTCTTTTTAGCAATATGATACTATACAACTTGTCTCACATAAAAACCATCTAAAGAGTATGAGTTGGACTTAGCCAATAAAATGTTAATACGGCATATAGGCCTTAATATAATGAAATCCAAAAAAAAAAATAAAGAGTATTCCTAAAACTACTAAAGTCTTCATAATCTAGAATTATGAAAAAATAGCATCCCCAAATATAAGGACCTACAACCAGTTGGAGAAAGAGTTCCAAGCTTTTTCAATCGAGTTTATAGTACTATAAAGTAAGGGTTTAGTATGCCACATGTACTAAATATGGGTATATACACATAAACATTTAAGGACATGCATAAAAAGGACCAAATCATTCAAAAGCATGTTAAGTCATTTGAAAGCCTTTGATGCACATACAATAGAGCATATTCAAGTGAGGATCACAACAACATAAAGCATGTTCATAACCAAAGTTATAATTATCATAATGTCATATTAACATTTTCATGTTCAATAGTTCATTTAAACATAACATACAAAACACTTACAATTGTTAGCATCCCAAGCCTATAAGTGCAATGATAATGTGAAGCCCCATAACCCCATATAATCAAGTAAACAAGATAGGAGACGGTATGTAATGCTTTTATTTATACAACTTACATCATAAGTAGTCATCATCACATATCGCATCATGAACTATTTCATGTTCATTTACATAACAAATATTATATAATAGAAACATCATATATCATAAGCATTATATATTTTGTATTCAAATTACATGAGAACAATAGCCTAGGACTTCCTTTAGAGTCAACTTGTGCAATGTCTAGTAGCGTCCCTTACCTCTACCTATATTAAGTGGACTTCGCAACTCACCCTAGTTAATGTAAATTTTTTTTCTTTCATTTTACTTAAGGGAACAATCGCCTAAATAGAAATAGACCATGTGAGATAAACAATGAATCTGGTGTCATGAAACCCCATACAAAAAGAAGGTGGTCTACCGGTGAAAGTAGAACTGAACATGAACATAGTTTCCTAGGTGGTTCCACTAACTAGTATTTCTATGGTGGCAACATAGTTCGTGAACTAGGATATATATTAGAGACCCATAGTTCCAAGTTACATAGAAGCCTCTATCTCATAGGAGTCATTGTGAACCTACCTTCCAACTAGTTAAAGGACACCTATTATATCTAGTTCATCGATTCTAAGCCAAAGTCCGTTTGTGAATAACCTTTAAGTCATAATTTATCCATAAATCTTAGCATAGGTCATAGGATATTAAGTCCTTGTATCGACATGATCATAAGCTCATTAAGTTTAGATGAGAATTTCCTTTTATTACAACTTCATTTGTGAGATTAACATATCATAATATTAGTGTGTAAGACATACAAGATAAACATCATCAACTTGCATTATCATATACATACCATGAGTTCACATTTAAAATATTCATAGGCCATAGTATATTCACAGAAACATCATATATATTTCAATTTCATAAAAACATAAATTATAAGCCAATATCAACAAAATAGAAAAATCATGACTATAGAATACTTACTAAATTGCTTCCAATAATCTTCACCAAGAACTTACATTAAATTCATAACAATAATCCAATAATATGGTGAAATACTCCATAACATAACCAATCCCACCAACATTAGTCATAGACAAGACCAATTCAAAGCTAGTGTTAAAGGAAAGATTTCATTTATGAGTTCATTCAAATATAGTTCCAATCACTATATTTTCATGACATTTAGTAATAGACATATAATAATCAAATTCATTTTTATAGGGAGAGAATATATAGTTAATTACCCAACAATACATATTTAATTATGCATAAAATAATCATAGTTTTTAATCATTAGCCGTAAATCTCAAATTTGGAAGAAAGCACACTTGTAGAGTAATGTTGGAATTCATGTTTGAAAGTACCTCTTGGGGAAAGGAATCAGTGAGTGAAAAATCCATACCTTATTGACGAATATTCCATGAATCTAAAATGAAAATCTTCAAGTCTTCCTCTTCTACTCAAGCTTTACTTGTTCTTCAATGGAGTTTGAAAAGAGAGAGTTTTTGAGAGACATGAGAGGGATTTGTTTAATCTGATCTGAAGTGCGTGAAAGTGGTCTAAAACTGACCTAAAATCATTATAAACTCATACTTTAAAATACCTAAAAGACCACTCACTTAAATGGGTCTTTTTGAGAAATTAAACTTACTTAAACTGGCTGCAAGCAGGGGGGCCAATTCCAATTCTTTTTCTAAAATTTTTGGTCAACGAAGTGCGCCTCGTGGAATCCCCGCGACGCGAGGAAAAATTTTCCTAGCAATTGTTGTCTACGCGACACGCAAGGGGGCTCAACATCTTGGTTGTTGCAAGCTGCTTTGGCAGCTTGCTCGCCAAGGTTTTGGTCCAGCTCAAGGACCCTTCGAGCGGTACTTTGGGAGTTTTTACTTGATTTTTTGACCCTTTGACATATATTATACTTATTTGAAGTATTTTTACAAATTTTGGACCTCATTTGACACTCCCAAACCTTCACCAAACGTAGGGACGTCTACTAGTTCAAGTTAGCTAGTTTCTGGACGTCAAAGCCTTTCTTTGCCGTTTTTGCTCTACCCTTTTCTAGTTGAGTTCAGTACATTAATATAGGTCTTGAAACATAATTTTAAACATTATTTAATAGTCAAAGATCTAATCTAAGTCAAAGGAACTTTCGGAGCATTACAATTTTTTACCAACTCTAAGAGGCGGGTAACTTTTCAAAGCTTGATTTTAGCTCGGGGTATCACCAACTATGAGTAAGAGTAGTTGACATTCCTTTAATGTATTTTTGAGCAATGTATGGTCACAATGAATTCCTAGTCACAATAAATACATGGGTTCATGGAATTTTTCATCATAAAACCATCAATTAAAAGTGGAAAATCATAAATCATCAATTTAAACCTTTTAATGCAAGAACTCATGCTTAGAATTAAAAATAGGTTTTAAGGTCGTTTGAGATCTTATTAAAAGCCTTTGAAATTGGATCCTTCAATGATAGCATAATCAAGGATGAAATCACCATACTTTATTGAAGACCAATCCACAAAATTTACATTGAAAACATGGAGAATTTGATCCTCTTCCTTGGAGCTTCAAGGTTCTTCAATTGAAGATTTGACTAAAGAGAGAATTTAGAGAGAAGGGAGAGCTTATATTTTTTTAATTCTAATAGAGGATTGGGGTTTTTTATTGGTTTAATGGATGTAAAATGACTTAAAATCAATATATGATACACCCTCAAAATACCAAAACACCCCTACATTAATTGGACCTTTTTAAACAAGTAAGACTTAATTTTTGTTTTCGGAATTATTGTGGGGAACAAGTCTGCCTTGCAAAGGTGTTACGATATGTTTCTGGAAATTAATATTTAGACATAAGGGTCTGGGATGAGGTGTGCATCGGGAACTAACTTTTCGGCCATGGCTGGAGAAAGCCCGTGACGCGGACTAGCTCTCTCAACATTCTGTCACAACCGGCCTTGGCAGCTTTTCCCCCCAATGTTTGGTCCTCCTCAAGAATACCTAGGTTGGTGCTTGGGGAGTCATACCTAGACATTTTTGCCCTAAAAATGTCCCTCAAAGTTTTAGGGTCACCCCAACTAATTTTAGACTAAAAAAAACATCCTCAACACACATACAACATACAAAGACACACAAGCACACACAAGACTAGTTGTGGTCGTCCTTTTGACGTTTGACTTCAAAACTCTTTAAACTGACTTATAAATCTATTATTAATTATTTTAATAAATTATTAACTCATAAAACTCAATTCAAGCTATAGTTGATCATATTTAATCTTTAGGGTTTTGACAATGAATGATAAGGTTATGAAGGTATGATCATTCTATGAATATGATGGTTGTAAGAGGATGATAGGTGTGGTATTATGAAGGATTTAAGGTAATCCTCATATACATATTATAACTATTCTATGAAGTAAGGGTCTCACTTGATGTTGGGTTATGATGAAAGGACTTTCTCATTCTAAAATCTACGAGCTATGAACATGTTTTATGAGGGGTTAAACTCGTAAGACCTATGTTATGAAATAATGTTAAGAAAGACTTAAAGATACTTCAAAAAGGGAATTTTAGCTTAGCACCAAGTGAACTTGACATTGATAGGTGTTCCTTCACAAAGGAAGGGAGTTTCACATTATGCTGTCTCATGATGTTGAAACTACAATGCTAGACCTCCTAGTTCCTTAACAATGTACCCCTATAGGAATCTTAGCTAGTGGATCCACCTAGATTCTATAAAAATGTATATGTCTTACCTTGGCTAGTAGGAAACCATCCTTTCGGTGTGAGGGGATAACACTAGATTTTATGTTAGCCCACATATTATATATCGGTTATGGCAATGTTTCTTATGTATTAAAATGAATGAATAAAATTAGGAAGCGAACACTAACTTGGAGTAACTATTATGTGTTACTTTGAATAGGTAAGGATATAGGACTGTACCAATACATTGCACAACTGTACCTTGACGGGAATTCTAGGGTGGGTTTTTTATGTATATCTGTTATGAATGAAATGGATGATGTTGGTCTCATATGCTACAAATAATGTTAGTTTCACTTGATATACACGATGTTGGTCTAAATTGTTATACATAGCACCAGTTGACTTAGATTACGGTTAGGAGAATACTTTTGTTATGAATTGAAGAAATGGACTTTAAACATAAATTTTTGACTATGGCTTTGTTATAATGTTACTCTTGAACATGAATGTGAACATGTCTTATTGTTGTTGTTTTGTTATGGACTTGTATAAGATGTTGAAATGTGCATTAAGTCTTTTAAGGTGAACTTAGAATACTTATAAACAAAATGTCTCTTTGTCCATGATTTCAAATACTTTACTTGCAGATGTTTCCATACATAGTACATGTGGTTTATACCAACCCATATCTCTTCTATTTCTACATAAATAAAGAATCTACATTTTGTTGTTTTGCTTAAAATGGAAGACATTATATTAATAATCCTATATCAAGGACTATGTTTTATTCACTTTATAAGACTTCTTTTTAATGTAAGGGCTATGTCCCAATTCTCATAATCTTATGTTTAGATAGTAATGTGAGGCATGTACAGATTATGTTTTCATATATGACAAGTGAACTTGAACTTCAAATGAATTTTTTTTACTTTTTCCGTCTTTTGTTCTATCTATGATGCAATGATGAATGATAAGTGCTTGTCTAAGGACAGTTCTACGACGAAGATGTCACGACTAGTGGGCACTTTCACAGCCTAGTTTACCCCCTAGACGTAACAGGCATCGTCGTCCTCTTTGAGGACTAGGACTAGCCTCTTCGCTTAGATCATCACATTCATAAGTCAAATTTAGCAGAAAATTTAAAATTTTTCTTTCTTCTACTTGGAGGTTTACATAGACCTCTACATACACATATCATATATATATCGAGTATACAAAAATCCTTCGTATAGGAAGTTTACATAGCCTTCTACTTTTATTGCACATAAGAATATATAAGCTAGAAAATAGTCCCCAAAGATTGTCTCATCTCATAACCATCTAACATGATTAGCAAGTTGGGCATAGGACATATATCAATGTGAAAATATCAACATATAGACTTTATACAATCCGTACTCAAACGAAACGAGATAGAATATAAGAGTCTTAAATATAAAACAATAACATAAGCTCGATCTTGTCATAGCCCTCAGACAACTAGAACCTACCCCTACTTGGATGATAAAGGATCCAATCCTTCTTCAAATCGCCTTCCAAAGCACTTCAACGACTGGAACCTAAAATGTTTGTGAAAAAGGAAGATATAGGGTTATCGTGCCACTTGTACTATGAATGAGACCATATGCACACATACTTTGAAATCATGCTAACGAAGAGGGGTATTTATCAAAACATGTCATTTTATTCTTTGAAAAACCTTATGCATATTCAAGGAAAATCATACAAATTTAAAACGCATCTTCATGAAGTGAAAGAAAATAACATACTTTCCAACATACTTTAACCAAATTTAACCCTACCATCAAGTAATTACATCACAAGCACGGATAAGAGTTCATAATATCATAATAAATGAAGACTATTACCCATGAATCCTGATAAAGCCAACAAGTGCAATAATCAAGAAAATTTCCATAACCTTAATCAATCAAGTGACCCAACAAGAACCATTTATAATATTAAACTTCACACTACATAACCTTTTTAAGGATACAACAACATACTTTTAACAACATAGACTATTTACATGTTCATAAGAGTATCAATCACCATACAATATCATCTATACGTAAAGTTATCATACTATTATCTTTTGCATTCATTATCATATACGTACATATAATCAACTTTCTAAAGATCCCATCAATGCAAACTAGTGCAAGGCATAGGTAGAGTCCCATACCCATAACTAGGATAAGTCAAATATCTCATGTCGCATAAGTTAGTTCATCTTTATTTGTTCATTTTAATTTAGGGAACACTTGCTTAACCATCATAGACCACATGAGCTAAGTGTGGAATCTGGTGTTGTAGGCCTTACACAGATGGAAGGTGGTCTACCGGCCAAAGTAAAACCAAACTTAAACGTAGCTTTCTAGGTGGATCCACTAACTAGTCAACCTATGGAGGAAACATAGTTCAGGAATTAAGATATAGTATATTCCCTCTTTATACCACTTGTTAATTGGGGTCTCCTCTCATGTGAATCTATTGGATGAGACTTCCTCTTCGAGAAGTAACATCTCATATAGAAGTATAGGGTTAATCTTACTCTTTGGGAAGTCATCACCTCCCATTGTCAAGTTCACTCAATGCGAAGCTAAGCCCCTTTATTAAAATGTATTTATGTCTTTAATTATCAATAATAGCTTAGTAGGTCATAGTGTCTACCCCTTGAATAATCATCATCATCAATAGCTCAATAATAATTGTAGGAGTATATGTCCTTTCATTAGAATTCATATAAGTGTTGTTAACACATTAGTATTTCATATCATAACAAGGCACATTGATAGTCATCACCATTCTTTTACCACATACTCCTTAACTCAACCTCACAACATAGTAAAGACATTTCAATTCAACATCATACCATCCTATCAATTGTAATACAAGTCATACCCCAATATAAGATTAAGACTTAATCACAATTAATCACAATTGGAAGTAAAGATAGAGATCATGAGACTTAATAAATCTCCTTCATAGTACATCATTTAGGCCTTCTCATAAACCCTCAATTCAATCCAATTTAGATGTTTCACATCATAATTAAATAATCAACGTGATAATAATACTAGAAGAGACATTACACCATAACTCAATACTAAATCAAAGCTTAGGACAACATACTTAAGTCTATTCTCACAACCTTGATAACTACTCAAGAACTAGTATGAAAGACTACAAATTATCCTAATTTTTTCATTATTACTGTGACAACATCATCTAGTAGTGATTTAACCTATAATCAATTCAATTGAATCAATCACTACCCAATTTACATAAAGATCAAAATCGAGGGTTAACGGTTAAGGATCATGCTCTTAAAATTAGGTTAAACCATCACAAATTACCATAATCAAGTTAAAATACATGTTAATATATCAATTATATCCTAAATAAACCATAAATAACTCAGTTCATAACATCAAAATCATAATTTAGTGAAACCCATTTGAAAACCCAACTTCTAGAAATAAATTTTGAAGGAACTCTTTGAGGAAAGAGTCTCAAAGGTGAATTAGATCCCATACCTTAAAGTTTCATGAAGATTTTATGGTGATATAGTCCCTTTCCATCCCCCAAAACCTCCCCCTAACTTGTCTTCCATGGTGCTTTCCAATAGAGAGAGAAAGAAGAGAGAAGAAAGATGATTTGTTTTTTTAGAGTTGTGTTTAATCTTATGAGTGTTGGGGTCTTAATAAAAATAATTAGACTCCCTTAATCACCTAATTAATCACCTAAGCCTCTAACTAATTAAAAGAAACTAACTTAAAATGTGCAGGGAAATTTGACCCTCACAGAGAAGACCCCAATCGACCGTCATTGTGCCCTTCCGTGCTGCACATCCGTCGATGAGTTCAGAGATTATGCAATTGATCCTCTTCCACTAAATGGATTAGTGTTGGTCGACGGTTGGCACTGAAGCTCAGTCGATCAACACATAAGTCGTCGTTTGCATTTTGTTGGTGCACACTACCCAGGCAGTGTTGCCTTCTACGTGTTATGGTCCTTCCACCTAAATTCATGAATTTCTGAATCATAAATGCTTGTCAAATAGGCTAAGGCACGCTAGTACGTCCTTGAGCCAAATTTCAAAACGTCATGGACGTTCTTAGACGTCTTAGTTTCTA
The DNA here is from genome assembly GCA_027704765.1 of Solanum habrochaites. Lineage (NCBI taxonomy): Eukaryota > Viridiplantae > Streptophyta > Magnoliopsida > Solanales > Solanaceae > Solanum > Solanum habrochaites. Next base: position 16,626,377 of record JAKWJA010002491.1, read on the forward strand.
AACCTTCTAAATGACTTATATACATCAAAAGTAGGTCATAAAAAATGTTTAGACCCCATGAAACCTATTTTAGGCTTTAAGACTCGTCTTGGATTTTCAAAATGTTACATTATCCCCCCATTAGGATCATTCGTCCCCGAATGACACTAAAATTCTTCTGAAGAAAGGAATAGACTAAAGACTAGCATTCCAACCAATTAACAATATCAAAACAGCATAAATAATATGATTTCAACAACTCAATTTCAAAACTTCAATCACCACACACAAGGCTCAAACGCTTGATCATATATGCATTTCCTTCTCACAAAACACATGAGCTGAACTTACATTACATAAGTCAATAAGCACAAAGTTCAAAATATTAACATGACACATAAACTTTTCAGTAAGACTCACCATGTCAAAAAGCACAACATAAGTCAAACAAACCAAATGGCAAACATTTCAAGTTTTGTGCATCAACATACTCTATTTTACTGTAATGCAACCAAAAATTCACATTTTTGCAAAGCTTCACCAAAAATCATAAAAATTCAATTTCTAGTATTGTTTACATTATTAAAAAGAATAACTAACCTTTATTATCAACAAGATGAGGGTAACGGGACTTCATGATGGCCTTGGCCTCCTATGTTGCAACCTCAACTAGGTGATTCTTCCATAACTCTTTTACGGAAACCACCTCTTTATTCTTTACCTTCTTCACTTGCCTATCAAGAATTTAAAACGGAACTTCCTCATAAGAGAGGTTATCCTTGACACCAAGACCCTCAATAGGAAGAATAGACTCGGGATCACCAATATACTTTTTAAGCATGGAGACATGGAAACCCAGGTGAACTGAAGCCAAATAACTAGGAAGTTTAAATTCATAAGCAACCTTACCAACTCTTTGCAAGATTTCATAATGACCCACATAATGAGGAATCAACTACCTTTTCTTGCAAAAGCTAACAACCCCTTTCATTTGAGAAACTTTCTAATACACCCTATCACCTTCTTCAAGCATCAAATCCGTCATCCTATGATCGTCATAAGACTTTTGCCGACTATAGGCCATTTGCAACCGGTTCCTTATGGTATGAACTTTCTCAAAAGTTTTATAAATCAAATCGGGACCATGAAGGGAAGGCTCACCCACTTCAAACAACCTTATATGAGACCTACACCTCCTACCATAAAAGACTTCATAGGGAGCCATGGAGATGGGTAAATGAAAATTATTGTTATAAGCTAACGCCACCAAAAGAAAATGCTTATCCTAATTTCCTTTGGAATCAATGATACAAGTCCTAAGAATATCCTCAAGGGTTATAATAGTACTCTCCGCATGACAATCCATTTGTGGATGAAAAACGGTACTCAACTTCACCTTAGTAACCATACCTTTTTAAAATGACCTCCAAAACCTAGATGTGAATTGTGCATCCCGATCCGATATGCTGGATAATGAAATACCATGACAACATATAGTTTCATCTATGAAGATCCTATCATAATCTTCTACCGAATAAGTAGACTTGACGGGAATAAAGTGAGAGGACTTGTTCAACCTATCCACAACCACCCATATAGAGTCATATTGCCTTTGAGTACAAGGAAATCCCATATTGATATCTTCCTACTTCCAAGTAAGAACTTTGATTTCTTGTAGTAATCCACCCCACTTTTGATATTCGACTTTTACTTGTTGTCAATTCGAACACATAGAGACAAACTTCACTATGTCCTTCTTTATTCCTTCCCACCAATATATTTTCCTAAGGTCATGGTACAATTTTGTCGAACTCGGATGAATTGAGTAAGGGGACCAATGGGTTGATTCTATGATCCGTTACCTCAACCCATCTACATAAGGAACACACAATCTCTCTTTGTACCTTAAAACAACAACCCCCCAAAGGAGAGAAACTCATTTAACTTGCAAAGAACTAATTTTCTTTCAACTTCATTAATGATTCATCAAGGTGTTGTTAGGAGTTAACCTCCACCAGTAAGGATGAATCAGAATTATGATGGACCATGAATCCACCATTCAAAGAATCTTCTAATCTCACCCCAACCTAGACAACCTATGAACATCCCTCACTATGTCTTTCTTGGCTTCATCAATGTGAGATACACTACCTATAGTCATACGACTTAGGGCATCCGCAAGCATATTAGCCTTGTCGGGGTGAGAGAGGACACTCATGTCATAATCTTTCAAGAATTCTGACCACCTTCTTTGTTGGATATTTAACTCCTTTTGGGCAAATACATATGGGAGACTGTTATCATTAGTAAAAACATCAACATGAACACCATACAAGTAATGCCTCCATATTTTCAAGGCAAACACCACGACCGTTAACTCAAGGTCATGAGTTGGATAGTTTTGCTCCTGTATCTTAAGTTTCGTAGAAGCATAGGCTATCACCTTCCCATTTTGTATAAGAACACACCCCAAACCCAAATGGGATCTGTCACAATACACAACAAAACTCTTTGTACCCTACGCTAAGGTCAACACCGAAGAGGAAGTAAGACTATCTTTTATGTCACATCCCAAAACCACACCCTATAAGATACGGGCAATCTCGGATTGAAACTGGCGTACTTGATCTCTCAGAGGTCTTGTACACCCTTACATATCATTCATTGCATATACAGAATAGAAAGTAGTGCAAAATTAAAAGTTTTCATAAAATATATCATATTCTTCAGAAACTCTTTCATATAAAGTCATAGTAAATTCTAAATTTCAATATTATCAAACATAAGACACGAGAATACTTGGGAACCAACCCATACTTCAAAATATAGAACTAGTTAGTCTATTACAATACTTCAAATGGATAGATAAAAATCATCTCCGCCGTTGAATCAAACGAGCACATATTTGAACTTCTGTTGAACGATACTATGGTCTATTTCTTCCTTCCTAAATACTTTTCACCTACCAACAACTATAAAGATAGATAAAAGCATAGAGTTAGTACAACCAGATGTACTATGTATAACATAATGCATAGAAATCATGAAAACGAACATTTAGTAAAAATATGCATATTTTAATTTAAAAATCATATTATAATAATAAGAAAACATTTAAAAAATTAGAAACACATAAGATAACATTTAAACCAAACATCATAATTTCTGAAGTCACTTTATAGTAACCTTAACTCACTATTACTGTGAATTCCTTCATTGTACAATATAGTTGCTTATATTCACCTTAGACATCTTCTAGTATGTAATCATCCCACATAAAGCTATCCTAAGACTCATTTAAGAAATTCAAAGAAAGACTGCCCATACAACCTCCCTAAGCATGCCTAAATGATACTCAAGACTACTTATAATGAGTCATATACACACTTCAAGACATCAAACATATCAACATATAGATAATATGACATTTACTCATCAAAGCCTATAAACAGACATACTTATATAAAGAAGATAATGTCCATAATTGACATCTTCAAGACTACCTAAATAATCCTTAAGACTTCCTAAGTTTTGTATCATGTCCACATAATCAAAACCTTTCTTAACTAGAGTCATTCTTATGACTTATTTATATAAGATATGAAGTGACCATTTCTATGCCCCCTTCACACCTTAAATACACAATCCTTAACGACTCTACATAAGTACTTGTTCCGTTAACATACATTGTTAACTTAAGTCATTACATTCATTAATTCATTTAGAAGACATTCGTATTATAAAGGACATTCAAGTAATGGTCTTTGACAAGACATTAGAATTCCCAATAACATCTTCAAAGCCCATTGTGTAATGTCTAGATAGCATCCCATACCACCACCTAAACTTTATAGAACTTCTTAAATGCTAGTAGGTATTGCATATGATGAGAATAGGTAATAACTTATATAGACCATGATGGCAATATATTGAATCCGGAGTTCTATCCTACTCCGATGAGGTTTTTCTACTTGCCAATGGTAGAACTAACACACATCCCATGTACGCACATGGTTAAGGAATATGAAGGGCATGCTTTGTAATCTAATCTCACTCTCTAACTAGAACTATTTTCCGAACAATACTCACTCGGTGTTAGCCTTCTTTCTCATAGAGTAATTCACACTTAAGGTTCACATAAAAGGGTTCCATATGAAGTTCATAACCCAATTACATTTACCCTATCAAAAAGGTCTTCTAAGGTTCCCATAAAATGTCAAAATAATCTCGTGATGAATTTCTTAAGGATTAATATGATGCCGATCCAGCCAATTAACCTTAGTTCCATCATTCCTTTACTTTGAAGGATACCATTACGACTTACGACTTCAACATTCATAACCTTAGCACTAGGTTAAAGGTTTCACATAAAAGTCCCTCTTAACTTCATTTAAGGTCACATTTCATTCATACATTCGATACTAAGAGACTTTAGCATCCTAAGTAAAGACATCACATATTCACATTCATACATATATCAAGCATGGGACACAAGTCAACAAAGACAAGACACCACATAGCATTCTAGAAACATATAGACATACCCATATCATATTCAAGTCATCCTATATACTATTATATCATCATCAATTCTACCAAACATAGACTTATATAGTCAATTAGGAATAACAAACATCAACCCTAAGAATATACACACACAAACAATAGTCATAGTCTAACATGATTACCTTAGATTACATTAATAGAAAAATACGTAGATGACTTCATATGTTGATATATATTGCCACACTTCACATAATCAACTACACAAATAGCCATATTACTTCAAGTAGTTTTCCGAGAAGGCCGTGATAATCATATTAGTTAAAATAACGCTGATAACGCCACATCAATTGAAAGTAAAGCACATAACACTACCAAGATAAGTGGACTATACAAATCACAACATAATGGAAGTATATTTAACATAAAAATAAATGAAATAGGGCATATTACCACCACTAAATCATCAACACCTCAATTTGATACGAAATCATCCAATTAAATACCATAAGGCCCTTACCAATGGCCATGAACAATAATTCACTATAGAAACTATAAAAGTCAATGAAACTAGGTTAATTAAAAACAAATTCATCAATCTAATACCATCTAGATATCAATTGAACACAACTCTTACATCATTAGATAACCCATAGTAATCTACTTTAGAATTCATAAACATTAAGTCAATATCAAGTAACCCATAAGTTAGTCAAAATCTAGGGTTAATCAAATTCATGGGTTCATAGGTAATTTAGGTTAAAATAATCATTGAAATAACAATCTAATCTATAATAAAGGTTTAAAAACAATTAATGCAAGGACCCATTGTAGAATTATTAAATTGGACAATTCAACATGAAAACCTTAGAAAACTTCTTGAGAATTGTGCTCCTTGATGAAAAGAGTTTCATGGATAAAAATCCATACCTCAATTATGATAATTCTTCACTTTGATGAATAATCTCCACTCAATTCAACAATCCAAACTATTCCTTGACTTTGGACATCAATGGAGTCTTAAGGAATTTCTAATGGATTTTAGGGTTTTTTATTTGGAAGAATGAAATATTCTTAAGTGTTAAACACTTATATACACACTTAAAATACCCAAAAGACCCTTAAGGAACCGACAATACTCTTATTTGGAAGTGGGGTGAAATCGCACTTTGACCGCTCACTTAACAGTGAAGCTGCACGCAGAACACAACCCCAACGACCGTTGCCCATCGACGGGGCATAGGTCCACATGTGGGTTCGTCCTGTGCTCCATTCATGGTTTTAGAGACTAGAAAATTTGATATTCTACACCTAGTATAAGTACAAGGTGACGCCCACCACCTACTGGAAGTCGACCAACCCATTGGCTATCGTTTCCCATCGATAGTTGGGACTGCCTTCGGCAGTTTTTGCCACCAACATGGGTCCTTCTTCAAGGAACCTTGGATGGTCTTTGGGTATGTTTGCCCGGACTCTTACAACCCAAACATGATTGTAAAGGACTTTATCACCTCTCAAATGAATATTACCCATAAATAAACACGTAAAACTCAACGAAACATACAAAAACACAGAAGATCATTTCAAGGCAAACTTTTCGAACATCATTGATGTTCTTTGACGTTTCACCTCCAAAGTCCACAAAACTCGACACACCTCCTATATACATTATAATAACTCATTTAAGGACCTTATAACCTAATGAATCACACATAAACACATCGAACCACATATGAGGCACATAGGTGACTTAGTCGTCGAACATCTTTGTCATCCCATGATGTTTTACTTCTAATGCACCTAAACTCTTAAAACTGACTCCTTAACACATAATAGACCTAATTAGTACCTTAAACTACCATGAACACCATTTTAAACTCTATTTCACCTAAGTCATTTTTGGGATCGTACATTTTAATATTTAAAAACTTCTCTCACATGCCTACGACCACTCAAATTTCTTACACTTTTGGGTCAAAGTAGTCAAAGGAAATTTAATGGATGCAAAACCATCCACAAACCTCCGTTAAAAACTAGATAAACCCGAGAAATTCCTAATATCGGTTAGAGTCAAAGTTCTAGGCCAATTTTTCACCGCCTCAATTTTCCTTGGATCAACCTCAGCTCCATCACTAGAGATGGTATGACCAAGAAATGTGAACGACCTCAACCAAAATTCGCACTTTCTATATTTGTCAAACAATTGATGTTCTTTAAGGGTTTTCAATAGCACCCTCAAATGAACCATATAATCACCGTCGTTCTTCAAATATACTAAGATGTCGTCAATGGAGAAAGACAAATGAATCTATGAAATTTTGAAACACTATTCATTAGGTCAATAAATGACGCAAGATCATTGGTGAGACAAAAATACATTACTAAGAACTCATAATGACCATATCTAGTACAGAATGTCGTCTTTGTTATATCCTCACCCGTCACCCTAACTTGGTGATAGCCTAACCGTAAGTCAATTTTAAAAAATTAGGTTGCCCTTTGGAGTTGATCAAATAAATCGTCAATCCAAGGGAGAGCATACTTTTTCTTTATTCTGACCATATTCAGTAGGCATTTATAAATACACATTTTTAAGGACCCATCTTTCTTCTTCACAAAAAATACCAGAGCACCCCATGGAGAAATACTAGGTCTTATGAAGACTTTGTCTAGTAAATATTTGAGTTAAGCCTTCAACTCTGTCAATTTAGCAGGAGCCATCCGATAAAGAGGAATTGATATAGGGTTTGTATCCGGTAGCAAATCAATACGAAAATCAATGTCCCATTCGGGATGAATACCAGGAAGATCATTAGAAAAAACCTCTGAAAATTCACTCCCTACGGGGACAGACTCAATGGGAGTAATTTTGGAGTCTAGATCTTGGACTCTTACAATATGGTATAAACAACCTTTTGAGATAATTTCGCATACTTTTAGACAACAGATGATACAACCTCTAGGAATTGAATTTCCCCACTTCCACTCAACAACATGTTCATTTGTAAATTTAAACTTCACCTAGCTTGTCCTACAATATATAGAATCAAAGCAAGCAATGCAACCAATCCATGCCTAATATAATGTTAAAATTTAGCATATCTAGTTCTACTAGATAAACAAGAGAAACTCTATTAGGCAACATTAAAGTACAATTTCTATACACCCTTTTTGCAACAATCGGCTCACCCACCAGTGTAAACAATATAAAAGTTTCATGCAAAATATCGGGTAAAATGTCCAACTATTTAGCTGCAAGAGGCGTAACAAATGACAAGGTAGAACCCAGATCAAGTAAATCATAAACATCTATGGTAAAGACTTTCAACATACTGGTCACCATGTCAGTAGAAGACTATTGCTCACCCATAGAGCGAAGTGCATAAAAGCGGTTCTTCTTAGGAGCCTCATTTGAACCCCTTGCTTGAGATTGACCTTGACCACTCTTCTCTTGACCCTTCAAATTTGGACAATGTCTCACCTTGTGACCATTCTTTCCACAACCGAAGCAATTTCCCGTTCCTACCAATCACTCAAAAAGATGATCCTTTACACACTTGGAATATGTAGGCTTCTCATTTTGTTAGTTCCCACTCCTTCCCATTTGGGATCTAGGCTTAGGAACCTTATCATCCCGAGCCTTAGGAAATTTGGATGAAACGTTATTAGAAACCTGCTTCTTAAATCTAGGGTTGTCTTGTACATCAAGAAAATTATTTGAAGAACCTCCATAAAATGATCTTGCCCTTTTATCAACTCTACTCTTTCTGTTAGCCCTTTTCTCCTCAAACCTCATAGCATGCACTACAAGATGGGAAATTTTCATGTTGTCATGTAGAATGGACAAATAACACTCCTCTTGTATGTCATCCGACACCCCCGTCAAAAAGTGGCTCATTTGGTCTCTAGATTCGAAGACCAAATAAAGAACATATTTGGACAATTTAATGAATTCCAAGGAGGATTTGTGAACACTCCTTCCTCCTTAGCGAAGTTTAATGAACTCCACCACTTTTTTGTCCTTCATCTCTGTAGGAAAAAACCAATCTAGAGAAGCATTCTTAAAGATCTCTCAAATCAACGGACAACCCGTCAATGGCCTATTATCCCTCCATTGCACAACCATTCTTGGGCCATATCTTTGAGTTGATAGGTGGCCAACTCGGCCTTCTAACATGTGGTCAACCCCATAGAAAAAGTTATTTTAGAGACATCATTGATGAATCCCTGGGGGTCTTCATCAATCATAGACCCGTAGAAGGTAAGATGGTTCATTCGAGTGAAGTCCCTTAGATGGGAATCCATAGAAGTGACTTGTTGATGAGGATAGGGTACAACCTCCCGGTTAGCTTTGGTCGTCATAGCTTGGGCTTGGACAGTTGCGTCTTGAGCCAATTGAATAAAGGCAGCCCTTTTATCTCCATTCAACTAGGGTGGAAGATTGACCGGAGATTGGTCAACATTGGCATCTTCTTCAAGTGGAGGAACATGCTCACCACGGGAGGATCTCCCGCATTGGAAATTTCCTCTTCAAGTCTTTCTACCACATTCTTTCAAGTGTTCATTCTTCCGATAAACAAAATTATTAAAATAGATGCAAAAGTGTACTCTTATAAGAAGATTAAAGATTTCCAAGAAAATGAGAGTTTCCTAGGCATCATGTAGGTTCCCATTCATAAATGGTGCATGCTACACAATTATGAACACGAACATGTATAGACGTGGTAGAGAGAGACATCGACTCTAAGATAATTCAACATGATTCTCTGATACAAATTTTGTCACATCCGAGTTTACCCTAGACGTAAACTGTGTCGTCGTCCTCTTTTACGACTAGGACTAGCCTCTTAGCTTACATCATCACATTCATAAGTAAAATTTCTCAGAAAATTTAAAACTTTTATTTTTTCTACTTGGAGGTTTACATAGACTTCTACATACACATATAATGTACATATCGAGTATACATAGATCCTTCGTATAGGAAGGTTGCACAGGCTTCTACTTTTATTGCACATAAGAATATATAAGCTAGAAAATAGTCTTCAAAGATTATGCCTTCTCATAACCATATAAAACGATAACCAATATCCGCATAGCCCATATATCAATGTGAATATATCCACATATAGGATTTGTACAATCTGTGCTCAAATGAAAGGATATAGAATATAAGAGTCTTAAAGTTAAAACAACATCATAAGATCGATATGGGCATCGCCACGGACAATGAGAACCTACCCCTACTTGGATGATCCAGGATCCAAACCTTCTTCAAGTCACCTTACAAGACAGTTCAACGACCGCAACCTAAAAATTCTTAAGAAAATGGAAGAAATTGGATTAGTATGCGGCTTGTACTAAGTATGAGACCATATGCACACATACTTTGAAATTAGTCCAACAAAGAGGAAAATATATCAAAACATGTAATTTTATTCTTTGAAAAGACTTATGCATAGTCAAGGAAAATCATACAAATTAAAAAGGAGTATTCATAAAGTCAATGCAAATAACATACTTTAACCCAAAGTAACCCTACAATCAAGTAACTACATCACAAGCACGTATAAGAGTATATCATTTCATAATAAAGTAAGACTTCTACCCATGAATCCTCATTAATACAACAAGTCCAATAATCAAGCAAAGCTCCATAACCTTACTCAATCAAGTGACCCAACAAGAGACATGGCTAATATTCAACTTCACACTACATAACCTTTTTAAGGATATACAACATCATACTTTTAACTACATAGACAATTTACATGTTCATAAGAGTATCATCAATCACCATACAATATCATATATATGTAACGTCATCATACTATCATATTTTGCATTCATTATCATATATGTACATAATATCAACTTTCTAAAGCTCCCATCAAGGCTATAAAGTGCAAGGCATAGGTAGAGTCCCATAATCCTACCTAGGCTAAGTCAAACCTCTCAAGTCGCCTTAGTTAGTTCATCTTCATTTGTTCATTTTAATTTAATGGACACTTGCCTTAACCAACATAGACCACATGATCTAAGTTTCGAATTCGTTGTTGTAAGACCTTACACCAATGGAAGGTGGTCTACCGGACAATATAAAACCAAACATAAATGTAGTTTTCTAGGTTGATCCACTAGCTAGTCTTCTTATGGGGGCAACATAGTTCAAGAACTAAAGGATAGTATATTCCCTCTTCATACCACTTGGTAATTGGGGTATCCTCTCATGGAAATATATTTTATGAGTATTCCTCTCGAGGAATTCAACACCTCATGCAGAACTATAGGGTCCATCTTCCTCTTTTTGGAAGTCATCACCTCCCATTGTCAAGTTCACTCAATGCTAATCTTATCCCCTTTATGGAAATGTCTTTAATTCTTTAATGATCAATCATATCTTAGTTTAGGCGATAGGGTCTACACGTTGTATAATCATCATCATCAATAGCTCACTAAGAAATGTATGAGTATAAGTCCTTTCATTTCAATTCATATAAGTGAGGTTCACATATTAGTATTGAATATCATAACAAGGCACATTGATTGTCATCACCATCCTTATACCACATACTCCTTAATCAACCTCACAACATAGTATATACATTTCAATTCAACATCATACTATCCTATCAATTCTAATACAAGGCATACCCTAATATAAGATCATGACATAACCACCATTCATCACAATTGGAAGTAAAGATACAGATCATGAGACTTACCAAGTCTCCTTTATAGTTTATCATTTAGGTATTATAAACCCTAAATTCAATACAATTTATATGTTCCACATCATAATTAAATAATCAACACGATAATAATACTAGAAAAGTCATTACACCGTAATTCAATACTAAATCAAAGCTTAGGATAAGATACTTAAGTTTATTCTCACAATCTTTATCACATCTCAAGAACTATTAAGAAACAGTAAAAGTTATCTTAATTTATTCATGATTAGTATAATCACATCATCTAGTAGTGATTTAATCAATAATCAAGTTAATTGAATCAATCACAACCCAATTTGCATCAAGATCAAACCTAGGGTTATATGTTAAGGATCATGCTCTTCAAATTAGGTCAAATCATCACAAATTACCATAATGAAGTTAAAATACATGTTAATATATCCATTATATCCTAAAAAAACCATAAACAACTCAGTTCATAACATCAAATTCGTAATTGAGTGAAACCCACTTCAAAATCCAACTTCTAGAAATCAATTTTGAAGGAACCCTTTGAAGAAAGAGTCTCAAAGGTGAATTAGATCCCATACCTTAACGTTTGATGAACATTTTATAGTGATATAATCCCTTTCAAGGACCCAAAACCTCCCCCTAGCTTGTCTTCCATGGTGCCTTCCAATAGAGAGAGAAATAAGAGAGAAGGAAGAGGATTTGTTTTTTTAGAGTTGTGTTTAATCTAATGAAGGTTGGGGTTTTTATATGGGGAATTAATTAAATTAATTAGAATCCCTTAAGACCCTCCCTAATTATTCACCTAACCCTCTAACTAATTAAATTAAAATAACTTTAAATGTTCAAGGAAATTGGACCCTCACAGATGATACCCCAATCGATGGTCCATCTGTAAGTCGACGGTCATTTTGCCCTTCCGTGCTACATATATCGATTATTTCAGAGACTATGCAATTGAGCCTCTTCAACAAAATGGCTAACTGTTGGTCGACGGTTGGCATCGACGCCCCGTCAATCACAACACAAGTCGTTGTTTGTGTTTCGTTGGTGCACACTGCCCAGGTAGTGTTGCCTCTTACGTGATAGGGTCATTATCAAGGTCCCTTGGTTGGTCCTTCGGGAGTCGTACCCTGACGTTTTTACAAAGAATCACCTTTAACACAGGTTGTACACCCTTCCACCTAATTTCATGAATTTCTGACTCCTAAAACCTAGTCAAATAGGCTAAGGCACGCTATTATGTCCTTCAACCAATATTCTAAACGTCATGGACTTTTTGGTTTCAAAACCTCCTGAATGACTTGTATATATTGAAAAATGTCTTAAAGGAATTTTTACACCCCATGGTGTACCTAAGTTAGTCTTTAAGACTCGTCTTTGAATTTTGACATATTACAGGTACCCCTTAGAAGTTACACGACGTAGTCGACCTCTCGGAGGTCTTATACAAGCCTTATGCATCTTTCATTGCATAATCATAAAAATAGCATAAAATTTAAAACATTTCATAGCACTCAAATTTTAGAATACTAACTTCATATATATATAAAATGCTATAATACGTAATTAGACTCTAAGTCTCTTTGCCATCTTAAGACACAACTCTGTAGAATTGAATAAGGACACGACCCTTAAAAAATAAAATAATAACGAAACTAATGCATATTTGAATAAGAATATGACATAGGCAAATCCTTGAATCATAAGGATCCCTATTCTTGATCTTGAAATATCTATCAAAACTTTCAACTTAATATATATCCTCTAGCCATCACCACCCCTACTTTGTGTAAAAAGATGAAGAAGAATGGTATTTCTACAAGAATGCACTAAGTATGACAAACCATGCAAAAAAGCATTTTAAAGAGGAGATTTCATTTAAAATCATGCAACATGATTTTTAGTTAACTTCATGAACACTGGCATAATAACGAAAACATAGTTCATATACATTAAGTAGACATCGATACTATTTAAATAATACATAAGCCACTTAGCACATTTTGAGGCACATTCATTCCATACAACTCATTACTTCTCTTTTACCTTACTTCATTCCTTACAATGCATCAAGTTGAGGTCACGTAATATAGTATTTCATAGATATGCTATATCAACACAACCACATATAATCATCAGGGCATAAGCACATTTGAAGACATAAGTTTCACATAAAAACCATCACCTATTAGAACCCCCAAGTCACACTAGTGCAATGTGTAGGTAGCATCCCATAATACTGCTTTCACCAAGTTTTTCTAAGAAGTAACCCCAGACTAGGCATATCATACTAAACAAGTCGTAACATTTAAATTATAACTAGAAATAAGGCACATAATTCATAGCATCATATAATGACTCTTTCCTAAACTACAACCCTAGTCGTAACTCATTTACTTTATATTATAAGTAAACCACAGCTATAACCTCTTTACAAGCATAATTGTGCAATGTACACATGGAGTCCCATACCCCTACATATCCTTGATAAAATTCATTTAGAATCCATAAGTGCAATACACATACATCATCATACTGCATATCTTGAAACAACAAAGTCACTAATGATACATTGCTAAATTCATAAATACATAACATAAATCTTACTCTCATGAAAATCCTAATCTTATCCTTTCTTGGAGTTCACTAATGAATTGTAGGGGTAGGGTCCATAGTCCTACCTAAACTTTGAAATCTCCTCAAGGATTTATGATTATAGTCCATAAGCTTATCTTAGTTCATTTTTTATTTCGTGAATATGGTGTTCTACTCTAATACCAAAATGAGAGGGTAGTACTTTCCAAGGTAGGACCTTCAAACAAAATAACTATTCTACTGATACACTTAGCTAAAACCTATGGGGGAACGTAGTTATGAAACATGGAGATTTGTACTAGAAACCTTCACTTACTAACGTGTAGGTTTGCATCTCATGAGACAACATCTATGTTTGTAACCTATACATGCTAAACGTGAAGGTTATCTTGTAGAAAATCGGACATACTAAACATGAATCCTCCACTCTAATTTGTCATGTGTACTTGGTTCTAGGCTCAAAATCCCTTTCAAAACATATTTAAGCCTTTAGTGTATTACTTTATAATATTAGGCTTAAAGTGGTTTCTATTTCATACATCATATAGTTCAAGGGATTCTAACATAAGAATGACCTTTCATGATAGAGCCTAATTCATGTGAGAATATCCTTTCACATATTAATACAATCATGTTTGTGTGCATACAATGTTAGATTTGCCTTCACATAAACACCTCTAGCCATACATATTTATAACTTCATTAGTCATATATTTACATGCATAGAAATAGCGAAGGATATATAAGAGAACTATCCTTTCCTTAGTCGTCATGAATCTACCCCTACTCATAAACATGGATGAAGTCTGTGTCTGTGTATTGGTCAACATGATCATATATGGCTGTAACACAATATTCAATAAGACACCCTCTAAAGATTACAACACATGAACAAAATTCCTCAAGTCTCAAGTCATACACATGAAGAGTATTAAGGATTATTTACTACACATACTCACAATACATTATAGGAGACTAGAACATATTCTACTTTAGCACAGAAGACTCCTAGCATGCTTTGAGCACACATTCATGTAAAGGTTTCATTGGTAAGGGTCATGCTACAAGAGTATTCATCATTATTAGCCATGTAGAGCACACGTAACTCTAACATGATCATCCACCTATATACAATATCATCCACACATGTAGGTCATGCAATAAGGGTGGAAGCTTATACATATAACTTCACATAACATGAATTAACTTTGACATGATACTATAATAACTCTACATCCTTATACTTCCTAAACATAGAACCATCACATCAGTTCATCTTGTATCTTATTCCTTAACTCCATGATCATAACCCATAAACATGTACAAGAATGAGAACACTGCCACCATAAGTGGACTATATTAATAAACACAATTCAATGTACAATCTAACCTAATAAGAGGAAATAGGTCAACTTACTGAATCTCGAAGATAATTATCATCTTGATCAATTACCAATAATTCATAATCAATTTATATAAAGGAATATAAAATTAATAAATTCATCATAATTTAAACTTAATCTAATTATAATTTTATCATGATCACGAGACCCATAAAATATCATAATTTCAGAGGATAAAGAGTTCAGGGTTCTTCATGGAATAGGAGTTAAAATCATTTTTAAACAATAGATTAATCATAAAAAAATCATTAGAATGCTTTTGAAATCACTTTAACAATGAACCCGTGACTAGATTGAAAGATGAGATTTTTCACTTAGAATCATGTTTGAAAAATCTTTGAAATGACTCCTTAGATGAATGGTTATCTAAGGATGAAGTATTAACATACCTTATATAATAAAAAGCCTACAAAAATAAGAGAGTAAATCTCAAAGAATCCACCTTCATAGCTTGTTCTTGAGCTTGTTCTTCAATGGGGTTTTTCGGATAGTTTAATTTCATAACGAAAAATTAGATTTGAATAATGAGTTGTAAATTTGAGTTAGAGCTTATATACTAACATAAAATACCAAAAACCACATAAATTAACAGTTTATAGTCTAATTAGGACTTGGGATGAATTTCTCAGTCACCGTTTAAGCGGACAACATGCATGAAGGGAAGGTTGCAAGCTCATAAGACAACCATGGATGACGGGGCTTCGATGGAGTGACGGGACATCCTGCACTACGTCATTTGCGACATATACTC
Organism: Solanum habrochaites; assembly: GCA_027704765.1. Taxonomy (NCBI): domain Eukaryota; kingdom Viridiplantae; phylum Streptophyta; class Magnoliopsida; order Solanales; family Solanaceae; genus Solanum; species Solanum habrochaites. The sequence continues at coordinate 16,642,315 of JAKWJA010002491.1, forward strand.
AACCATTTGGGGACTGAGCTCCCACGCCTAAGTGTGTAGAAACTCCCCTAATAGTCGTGGCATCTCCAAGGCACGGAGCGTCTCTTAGTGGTTGTAGTTTGGACCACTGCCTTGGCATTCCACTGGTAGCTTTTGAGTCCCCTAAAGAACCCTTTGGGTGGTACATGGGGAGTTGTCCCTGGACATTTCGGCTTTAAATACAATAGTATATAAGTTGGGAACCTCTCAAATAAATTTGAGCATCAAACAACACTTTAAAAATACCTACGCACACTAGAAAATATTAGCACGTCTCAAGGATGACTTTTAAACGTCTTAGAGATTCTTAGACGTTTGACCTCCAAAAAACATTGAATCAACCATTAAATCTCTAAAACACCTTATGAAAAACATTATTAAACTTTTTAGTCACATGTGAGGCTCTATAAACCTTACTTCATTTTGAGGGTCATTACAGAAGACGCCGATTATGACTATGGGGTTCTCTTTGATCGTGACAGTTGGTATGTGATGATGATCGACTATGAATAGTCTCTACAGGTTGATATGGTGTCTTGTTTAGGTAGACCAAGTTGTCCCTACTTTTAAAAAGAATGATGAATGAGGTATTCTAAAGTATTTCTTCAACCAGTAGACATTAGAATGGTGCCCTGTCTGGAGGAGTCTAGAACCCTAAGTCAATATGTATACCTTGATATGAAACGAACGTTTATAATGAAGTAAATTGGATAGAACTAATTTAACGACCCAAAAGTACCCCCTAGAAAATAGGGTAACCCTTAGGTCGGAAAAATTGCGTGCATGACCCTTCTGGCATCTTGTACTAGCCTACTAGCTATCATTCATTTCATAAGACATGAAAAGTAGTGCTTAATTAAAACATTTCACAACAATTACCATAAAAAGGATCTTGATGATAGAAGCTATGAAATAGAACTATGTCCTTGAATATATGAGTACATATTAAGTCTTGAGATGGTATATTACCAAGTTTTGCCTTCTAGAATTTTTATTTCTCTAACCTATACATATAGAGTATAGAAAAGTATGAGGTTAGTACAAAAAATTGTACTAAGTATGGCATAAGCAAAAACATGCAAACAGGGACGTTTTTGTAAAATAAGCTTTCATGCCCAATAAGTAAAACCTTCATGATTATATAGTTAAAATAATAAAAGGACCATCATTGTTCACTTAAAATAGAACAATCATAATTTTAGAACCAAAAGATAAATTTATGGTAACTCAAGCACATTACAGTGAACCCATTCAACCACAACGCAGTAAAATTATTTCATATGAAGTTTCCCTAACCAAGTTACCGTAAGATTCACTAAGGTAAGACATGAAGGAACCACCCATACACCTCCTTAAATACACAAATATGTGAGCCTTAAGACTAACAACCATAGGCTTACCTCGCAAGGGAAACAAGTCCACACTCTAGACTAGACTAATCAGAACATCCATACACAAACATATAAGTTCCCTACTCCAATGGGACTTGTAAGTTTTACTAAGTGCCTACGAAAATCATTATTAGTAAATTTAACACAAAATTAACTCATGGATCATTTACTAATCTCTAATTCACCTCAGTTAATTTTAAGGTATTACATTCTCCCCCACTTGGAAGAATATTCTCTCTCGAATGACACTAAAAACTTTCAAGAACATCAAGGACTTACTAGAATCATATAACACACCAAATACTTTCTCAAACATTCATATTTGATGCACAAAAATTAGAAGGAATACCAACTACACATTGAAATGCATTTTGCTAGGCAACACAAGCAACTTTTGGAAATAATTTCCACACTGCAAAAAACACTGTCATTCTTCATTTAGGGAGGAATAATTTCTCAAACATTATACATGCTCATAAACATCATTTTTAAATATATTGAAACCATTATTCATGAAATGCAAAATTTACGGTGAGCATCACTCTTACACAGTGAAACATGCATGAATTTCAACTTCTCCTTTAAGCAATTTATAAAAAATGCATGAACATGAGAAGGAAAAACACATATAAACTCATCTTCTAACATAAACAAAACAACCATAATGGGTTAAGACCTACCGGGACTATCACCCAGATTAGTTATCTCTCCTAGCCCCTATCCCATAGGGAGGGTTCTTCTTTGGAGCATTAGGATCTACAACACCCTGAAGAGCTTAATTGACCTCCTTCCCTTTTTCCTCTATGTTAGGCAAGTCCCTCATCTTGTGATTTTTACTATCACATGCAAACCATCCATCTGTACCAGTTAGACACAAACGCAATTTTTTCTTCCCACAAGTATCACATCTAGGCCTCTCGAAAGTATGGCCATCACATTTAGATTTTTGGTTGGGAGCTCTATACTTGTTCCCCATGGAAGACTCTTTGTGATATAACCTCTTCTAAGGTTTTGTTGACTAGATTCATCAAACCTAGGCCTCTTACCCTCCTGCCTTATCTCCCTAACTTTGGACTCATCAATTTGTTGTACATACACCATGAGTCTAGGGATATCCATGTCATTAAGGATCATTGTCGTGCGTCACTCCTTTTAAACCAAGCTAGACACCCCTATCACTAAATTTTTAATCGTATCCTTAGGGTTGGCTACTATGGTCGGGGCAAACTCAGAGAGTTGGATGAATTTGAGAGAGTACTCTTTCACACTCATTCCCCCTTGACGAAGGTTCATGAGTTCAAACATTTTCTTCTCCCTCCAATTAGAGGAAAGAACCTATCAGGAAAAGCCTCTTTGAACACTTACCAATCTACCAGACCATCCCTTAAAGGTCTCTCATCCTTCATTTCTCAAACAACACTTGAAAAACATCTTTGAGTTTGTAAGATTCTAGGTCATATCTCGCCCTAGAGTTCACACCCATAGCATCCACCACTTGTAATATCTCATTTATGAAGCTTTGTGGATCATCATCCACCTTAGTGACATGAAAAGTAGAAGGGTTCATCCTTATGAAATCTAGAATTATAGAAGCGGGAGTGCTCACATTAGGTAGAGGTCCACCCCTTCGTTTAACTTGGGCAACCAAATGATTAGTGATGAATTCAGCTTGAGTCGTCATGATTTGGGTCAAATTCATCAGGGGAGCCTTCAACAACTCCGCATTAGTTATTTCCTCTTCAAGAAAGGGAGATTGAGGAGCTTGAAGAATAAGGGGAAGTTGATGTCCTTGGGGTCCTTGAAGTTCCGGAAGGGGAACCACCTAATTCACATTCTCAAGGCTAACTATAGGGACTTGGTCAACACGGGGAGGGATCCTCTCATTAGCTAAACCTTCCTCCTCCATCCTAGTTGTTGATCTCCTAGTATTCATGTCCTATAAACACAAAGAGAAGAGGTTGAGAAAAGAATCTTATAGAACTCAACTCTAAGGCATCAAATTGGAATTATGAAGAAAGTAAAACTTCTATAATGTTATAGCCTCTCACTCATGGTTGTGTCGCGACTAACAACAATGAACAAGACTCTAATAGACGTGGCTTGCCAGACTTTAGACCCTAAACTATTTCCCATAACTTATGCTATAATACAAAGTTTGTAACGACCCAAAAGAACCCCGTATAAGATAGGGTAACCCTTATATCGGAAAAATGCATATTTTACCCTTTGGGGGTCTTGTACTAGCCTACTAGCTATTATTTATTGCATAAAACATGAAATATAGTGCGTAATTAAAACTTTTTATGATAATTATAATTAAAAGGAAATATATTTTATAAATACAAAAGTGATCTCGTCTTCACAAGACAACTTAAAGAAATGACATAAATATCTTAAGTACACAAACCTTTACATCAAATGCAATACTTAATAAGTCTTAATGATAGAAAATAAAAAATAGAACTACGCCGGACATACTTAGTCTTGAGAGGGTAGATTCCTAAGATTTTCCTTCTAGATTTCTTCTCGCCTCCAACTTGTACTTATAGATCATATAAAAGTATTGGGTTAGTAAAAAAACAATTTACTGAGTATGGCATATGCAAAAACATGCAAAAAGGGACGTTTTTATAAAATATGCTTTCATGACCAATAAGTAAAACCTTCATGAATATAGAGTAAAAATAGTATAAGGATCATCATTAATCACACAAAATAGAACTCTCATAATTTTAGAACCAAAAGATAACTTTAGAGTAACTCAAGAACATTATTGTGAACACAGTGAAACCTTACAGTGAACCCATTCAACCGCAACATAGTGAACTCATTTCCTTTAAAGTTTCCCTAACCAAGTTATCCTAAGAGTCACCAAGGTAAGACATGAAGTAACCTCCCATACACCCCCTTCAAAACATACCTAAGTGACCTTTAAGACTACCAACCATAGGCTTACCTAGCACAGGAAACAAGTCCACACTCTACACTAGACATGCGAAAAACATCCATACACTAAGGACTTCATGTATGTTCCCTACTCCAATGGGACTTGAAAGTTACACTAATTTCCCTATTATTATCTATAGACATTGAGTCTTAAGATGGTTTAAGAGACTTATAGTCTAATTATGTATTATGACCTATTTTATGTTTATATGATGTGATGTTTCTAGCATATGATGTGCTATATAAAGTTTTAAATTTTTTGCTAAATTTCCTATGACAATGCGATGAATGATTACTATGGGCGTGTATAAGACCTTTGAGAGGTCAAGCATGCCATGTTACTTCTAAGGGTTTCTCCTCGATCGTGACAACTATACCCCCAGGTTCCTTCAAGGCATACTTTTGCAATGCATGTTAGGAATCCCATTCTTTCTCACACAATAAGTATACCTTGAAATCACCCTATTCATATTGACCATCTTAAGGTGTCACTAATAGACCTACTTCATATTGACAGGGAACTATCAACTTAAAGTTAATCATAACATGGAAGGAAACTATAGCAACTATCCAAGCTAAGCATACATCACATAAAAGATAATTTCATAGGTAGATTCAAGTTATACATGTGCCATATAACAATGACATCCTGTTGTACCATTCATACTAAGTACTTCTTTAGGATAACTAATCCAAGTTAACTTATCTGTGATTATTGTATATTAATCTTATCATACTAACATAAAAGACCTACTACCATGGGAAACATCATAACATACAAACAAAGATAAAAAATGAAGGATACCAATCTAGCTACCATGCAACCAATCATGTAGGTTCAATCTATCCATATGGGAGCATAAATGCTCAACCCTAAGCAATTCTTAGGAGAGTCACGTGTCTCAATCCTAAGCTATCATGAAGTGGTTTTGTCCTAACCAAATCAAGCTATCATGAAGGAACTCTAGTCGTGCGATTTCAAACTAATCCAAGGAGAGTATGTCTACCTTGCCTTATACTAATGCAAGCTACCATGAACAAGTATTCTATAAATGCAAGATCAAGCTAACATGGGAGAGCTTAATTCCTTCATCCCAAGCTACCAAGAGATTCATCATCCTAAGATACCATGAAATCTGCAAACTCAAGCTATATAATTCAACTATCCATGAATGAGTCATACAAATAAACCCCAAGCTATTATATCTTGGTCTTATCATCCCAATTAAAACACACAAGAAGTGATTATACCATAAAACTTCAAGCTATTCTACTGTATCATGCTTTGATTCACTTTAGAATCTTAGGTCAACCTAGAATGTATTTATGTGAGAGAACTTGCTTCTCCTACCTTGTTCATGTATGAGTATAGGAGAAAGAGAATAACTCATCACAATCCTGTCACAATAACTCCACCCCCAAAGCCCTTAAAACAATGGCTACAAGACCTATCTTCAATACCACTTTTATTCTATCATGATCTATATCTATATAAGCTATTTCATCACATTGATCATTAGAAGGTAATTCTTGTCATGCTTGATCATGTAGGTTTAATTTTAACTTTACAAGTAAAAATAATTCTTATTCAATTAGGCCTTGTTCAATTCATATCTAGTTTATCCTAACTATGATTAAGCAGTATTCAAGACAATTAAATTAAAAAGATCAACTTAGAACCTTCAACCTTGCCTCTGTTGGCATGAACCCAACATGATCACCTTTATCATCAAAGATTAGGACTCATCAATAAAAACACATGAAAACATAATATATTTATCATATAAAAATAATTGAATGATACACAATAGATTAAGATTATAAACAAGCCTTACCTACGATGTAATCACAACCATATCTAGTTTGGGGCATTTTTGATTCACAATTGAGGAAACTATGGGGGATTCGTGGATGGAAGAATACATCGATGAACAAGCTTAAAATACCTTTAATCAAGGCCTTAATTTAATAATGTAATTATGGTGAAATTCGTCCTAAATGTTGCCTCCTTCTTCTCTTCTTCTTCAATGGTGATCTTGAGAGTGTTTTAGGGAGGGAAAGGTATAGTTTTGGAGTTTTAAGTCTAAATGGATATTTAATTTTATAAATATACCTAAAATACTTAGAATAACTAAAAATCACCTTTCATGATTTAATTTGAGTGCGGGGTGAATTTCCCATTTCACCCCTCACTTGCCGAAGCTATTGCACAATTGCAGGCACAAAACGTCCACCACACTTGAAAGAGAGTCAACCGGAGGATGTCCCGTCCTAGTTCTCCATTGTATTGGTAAGAGGATCCATTAGTTGGGGGATAAGATCCCAAAATTAAGTGTGGAGACACTCCCCCTTTTTACGGTGTGTCAACTAATGTATTGGGTGTCATTTTGAACCGTCAAAGGGGCAGTTTTGGCAGCTTCTTGGCAAATGTTTGGGTCCTCCTCAAGGACCTTGAGGATAAGTACTCATATGTTTCAACCCTAAACCATATTTATGCTAGGGTCCATTCCTATTATTTTAGACCTCAAACGATATACCAAAACACACGAAACATGCTAAGTCACGAAACACACAAAAGACTAGTTTCCGGAAATCTTGTCCCTCCCTTGATGTTTTAACTCTAATCTATTCAAACAAACTATTACAATATTTAAAACATCTTATAAAAGATTTATTAAATCATAAAACACATGTGTGACTCCAGTTTATGTTATTTCTTTTTTGGGTCATAACAAAGACCTTAGTCATAACCCCTAAATCATGTCTACTAGTGCAATGTGTATGTAAATCCTCCTAACCCCTCCCCCCCACCCCCCACACACACACAAAGAAAAATATCAATAAGATCACAGGCATTGTCATTTCACACACATAATTACAACAAATACAACAAACAACATGCATGAAGGAGTCATACAAATAAACCCCAAGCTATTATATCAGTCTTATCTTCCTAATTAAAACACACAAGAAGTGATTATACCATAAAACTTCAAGCTATTCTACTGTATCATACTTTGATTCACTTTAGAATCTTAGGTCAACCTAGAATATATTTATGTGAGAGAACTTGCTTCTCCTACCTTGTTCATATATGAGTATATAGGAGAAAGAGAATAGTTCATCACAATCCTGTCACAATAACTCCACCCCAAAGCCCTAAAAACAATGGCTACAAGACCTATCTTCAATACCACTTTTATTATATCATGATCTATATCTATACAAGCTATTTCATCACATTAATCATTAGAAGGTAATTCTTGTCATGCTTGATCATGTAGGTTAAATTTTAACTTTACAAGTCAAAATAATTCTTATTCAATTAGGCCTTGTTCAATTCATATCTAGATTATCCTAACTATGATTAAGCACTATTCAAGACAATTAAATTAAGAAGATCAACTTAGAACCTTAAACCTTGCCTCTGTTGGCATGAACCCAACATGATCACCTTTATCATCAAAGATTAGGACTCATCAATAAGAACACATGAAAACATAATATATTGATCATATAAAAATAATTGAATGATACACACTAGATTGAGATCACAAACATGCCTTACCTACGATGTAATCACAACCATATCTAGTTTGGGGAATTTTTTATTCACAATTGAGGAAACTATGGGGCTTCGTGGATGGAAGAATACATCGATGAACAATCTTAAAATACCTTTAATCAAGGACTTAATTTAATAATGTAATTATGGTGAAATTCGTCCTAAATGTTGCCTCCTTCTTCTCTTCTTCTTCTATGGTGATCTTGAGAGAGTTTTAGGGAGGGAAAGGTATTGTTTTGGAGTTTCAAGTCTAAATGGATATTTAAATTTTTAAAAATACCTAAAATAACTAAAAATCACCTTCCATGACTTAATTTTAGTGTGGGGTGAATGTCCCATTTCACCCCTCACTTGCCGAAGCTATTGCAGAATTGCAGGCACCAAACTTCCACCACACTTGACAGAGCGTAAACTGGAGGATGTCCCGTCCTGGTGCTCCATTATATTGGTAATAGGATCCATTATTTGGGGGATAAGATCCCAAAATTAAGTGTGGAGACACTCCCCCTTTTTACGGTGTGTCAGCTGATGTATTGGGTGTCATTTTGAACCGTCAAAGGGGCAGTTTTGGCAGCTTCTTGGCAAATGTTTGGGTCCTCATCAATGACCCTAAGGGTGGTCCTTGAGGATTAGTACTCATATGTTTCAACCCTAAACCATATTTATGCTAGGATCCATTCCTATTATTTTAGACCTCAAACGACACACCAAAACACACGAAACATGCTAAGTCACGAAACACACAAAAGACTAGTTTCCGGAAATCTTTGCCCTCCCTTGATGTTTTAACTCTAATCTATTCAAACAAACTATTACAATATTTAAAACATCTTATAAAAGATTTATTAAATCATAAAACACATGTGAGACTCTAGTTTATGTTATTTCTTTTTTGGATCATAACACAGACCTTAGTCATAACCCCTTAATCAAGTCTACTAGTGCAATGTGTATGTAAAACCTCCTAACCCCCCCCCCCCACACACACAAACAGAAAGAAAAATATCAATAAGATCACAGGCATTGTCATTTCACACACATCATTACAACAAATATAGCAAACAACATGCATACAAAGTTAGGTCAATATCATGGGTATCAAGTAAAACAAACATCATGCATATAATATGAGTCCAAGGTCATGCATTTCATTCATAACATATATGCATAAGGAACCTAACCTACAAATCCCCAAAAGATACACTTATGCAATGTATAGGTAATGTTTCATACCCTTACCTACACTAAGTAACACCTCTTAAGTGTTCCTAGTTAGTGTTCATCTTCTTATTTTTATTCATTCAATTTTAATATTCATGAAAATTTCCCATATTCAACATGGACCATGTGATCTACATGGAATCCATTTTCATCCCCTCACACTTAAAAGAGGGTGTCTAAATTGCAAAAGAAAAGCGCAAACATTCATATATCCTCTAGGTGGATACACTAGCTAAGGTCCTATGGGGGCACATAATTAAAGAACTAGGAGGTCGTTACAAGAAACCCTCATAGGTTTTAAAATGAGAAAACGCTTACATCATAAACCCAACATCATGTGAGAACATTACTTCATAACGTAGTCATAGGACGTGTATAAAATTTAACATCAATTCCACATAGTAACACATCCACCATCATCTCAGGATCATCACATTCATACCATGTTGACACATTTATAAACCATATCATACATACTTCAAGTAATCATCATTACTCAAGAAAAACCAACAATACTACATTAGATTGTTCATAGCCTTGATGGTCCTACCAATGGTCTTCCAAATACCCTTTCAAGACTTCATCACAAATCCACAATATTCATCCATCAAATACATTATCATCATCGGACATAGTCAATTATACAAGAACATACTCAATTACATAACCTCTATTAAATATTAAACATAACTCAAGATTTAGGGTTAAGAGAAGAGGTACATTGATGGGTCTTTAAGGAAATTAGGTCAAAAATATAAGATTATACATGAATTAATTCATAAACATTCATAATCAACCATTATTAATCAATTCTATACAAAATAAGTAATTTTTTAAGGTGACCCACGAAATTGATTGAAATCTTAAAATTTGGAAGAACCTTGAAAATCAATTTGAATGAACCTCTTGGGAAATGAGTCCAAAGAGTGAAGAGTTAACATACCTTGTAAACCCTTAACGATAAATAGAGAAAATTCTTGTTTTTAAGACCTACTTGAAGCTTTGACCATCTTCTTCAATGGAGTGTTTGAGTAGTGAGAGAATGTAGAAAGAAGTGGGAGCTTGTGGGTTTTGGCTGAAGTCTTGTTTTATTACTTAAAATACATTAATATACCTAAACTTACTGATTATAACCGTTTTTAAGAGTTAACTAATTAATCATCTAATTACCCATCTACCCCCACTTAAGCCATGTGGAGGTAGTGATCCTTGGTGTCATTGACGAGTCCCCATTGACGGGTAGTCAGCAATCCACGGACCGTATTGGTCAATCATGAGTTTTGAATGAGGTTGGATTTTGAGGGTATTGGTATGGATACTAAGTATCAATTCATGAGACCATCCACGGACAGTCAAGCGATCAACGGACCATCAAACGGTGAATGGACCATCAAACGGTGAACGGACTGTCCTGCATGGCGTCATTTATTCAGAGAGGGTTATTGGGGAGGATTTGGTGAGGAATATATGTCTAAAATCAAGAATCCAACACGCCCCATGAATTCATTGGTAGCCCGTCAAGAGGTCTCGTGGATGGCTGCTGCAAATTGTAGATTTTCGCTCCAAAGTTTGGGTCCTCCTCAAGGACCCTTATGGTTATCCTTGGGAAGTCGTGCCTAAACATTTAGACCCTTATCATAGTTATTTAATTATTGAAAGTATAAATACAGGATTTAACCATCGTACGACACTCCAAAGCCTTTAGAATACTCTAGAACACCTACTATATCCATTTCACTATATTCTGGATGTCATGGTCATTTCTTCACGTCTTGACTCTAATACTCAAAACAAACTTAATCACATAAGTTTAGGTTTTGCAAACATCATTTTATCTCTCTTTAGATCATGTTCATTATGCAAGGTTCTAGCCTAGGTCATATGAATTCCAAGTGTAACAAACTGTTAAATGTGACATGTATGTTATTTTTTACTTATATTGTGTTTGTATTGTTCAAATGTGCATGAAGTTTTACAAAATGTCATAAAGCATGACTTTGAACGAAAATGTCTTTTTTATCATGTTTTTGCATGGTTATCATACTTAGTACTTAATTCTACTAACACCATCTTCTTCATATGTTTACTACAAGTGTATGTTGAGGTTGCTAGGTTGACTCTCTAGTTGAAGGCTTGGATTTCATCACTCTACTACTTGGTATGTCCTCATGAATTCGAGGAGGAAGAGTTGTTATGTTTTTATTTGATGTAATAGACTCTTAAGTAGTTTCTTTTTAATTGTAATGGGTCATGTCCCTATGATGTTGGGTTTATATCTAAGATTGCTATGGTGAGACGTAATATTCTGTCATTTTATATATGAGTACTTGATTGTTGTCTTTATTGAGAAAAGTTTAATTCTTCACTATATTTAATGCCTATGTGATAAATGAACGCTAAGAGGCTTGTGCAAGACCCCTTAAGAGTCAAGTACACCGTGTTACAACTTGGGGTACTCTCGGGTAATGACAACTCAATTGTTCCAACCCCATTCTTTTCCTATGGTTTACTACAAGTGTAGGTGTTGGAAAGTGAAGTGTTTTCTATAGTGAAGCTTGGGACTACAATTTTTCTCAAGACTTGTGGTATTTTCTCATATGTTGAGGACATAGATTCTATATTCTAGTTTCTTTTGTTAAGAATTTTTAATAGACTTCTAGTATTTTTTCTATTGTAAAGGTATGTAACCGTAGTATGTTTCTCTTATATTGGGTCTATGTTTTCCATGTTAGACTAGCATTTCGTTTGTTTATAATGTAACAACCCTCAAAATAAACTAGGGTTATCTAGAGCCTTACAATGGTGTAATGAGTTAATAAGGTGTTAAAATAATTAATAGTAGAATTAGAATTTAGTTTATAGGGTTTGTAAGTCAAAAGTCAAAGGACGACCAAGACGTCTGTAAACTTGTCGTAAGCGTGTGCTAGAGTGTCCTAGTATGTTGTGGATTCCTTGATGTGTTGGTAGGAGTCTAAAAAAAGTGTTAATGACCCTAACACCTACAGAGACATATTTAGGTCAAAAAATTTTGTTAGACTCCCCAAGGACCGCTCTAGGGGTCCATGAGGAGGACCCAACCATGGACCAATAAGATTCCCAAGGCAGCAAGAATTGTTCCTTAAAGAAACCAATCTGCATCGTGGACTTGGTTCATATTAGGCCAAATTTTTTTTCCGTGTTGTGGACACGTCGTGTACTCTACTTTCCAAAAATTTATTTTCAAAAATCTTGAGGGAACAGCTCCGTGATGCGAACTTGTTCCTCGATAATAATTTCGAAAATTAAAGTTAAGGGTCCAATTAATGTAGGGGTGTTTTGCATATTTTGTGGTGTATTATGTATTGATTTTAGATCATTATACACCCATTAACCCAATAAAATATACCAACCCTCAACTAGAATCAAAAAAAATTGTAAGGTCTCCATTCTCTAAAAAAAAAATTCTGTTTAGTTAAATCCTCCATTGATGAACTTCAAGCTCCAAGGAAGAAAGCAAAATTCTAAAAGTTTTCAAGCCAAAATTTTTTGTATTTCTTCAATTAATGTATGGAGATTTCATGTTTGATTCTTCTTTCATTCAAGGACCAATTTTCAAAGGCTTTTCAAAAGATCTCAAAACCCTAAGACCCTATTTTGAATTATAAGCATGGGTTCTTGGCATAAAGAGATTTTAATTGATGATTTATATATTATTCAATGCTAATTGATTGTTTTATTCTAAAAAAATTCCATGAACACATGTATTCCTTTAATTCCTAATTTTGGCATTAAAGTGGGTGAAGTGATCATGGCTAAATCTTATTGAATTCCTGTGGAGATTGTTGTGAGATATTGAATTATATATTGATCATTGTATAATTGTGAATAGATTGTTTCATAATGTTATTGTCTATATTAAGTATTGTTGGATCATTGATATGGATATATTGTTAGCTTAATTTTATGTATATTATCATTGGTAAGAATCTCATGTTATGCGAAATTGTTGAAAAGGCTAAGGAATGGTGATGATAGTTATTCGGAGATGGTGAGTTGACGTAATTTATTTATTTTGGATAAAATTGATATTTAATTGTATCGATTGGTATGTCCACTTATGGTGGCAGTGTTCAATTGTTATAGATGTTATGAACATGGTCTTGTAAGTATTATTACGTGATATATATTATGATCATGACATGGTATACGTGAAGGGATAGAGTGAAGGTGGTCATGCATTGTATACATGATACTATATGGGTTATACAATGGTATAATTAAATGTATTTCTTCTCTATTTGTTGACTTATGAAGATTAAGGTCTTGGAAGAGTGTTTATAGAATAATGGTGTGTCTTGATTGGTAGACTTAGGTCCCTCTTTTTGATACATGAAAGCTTATGGATTTTATAAACTCTTGACTTGGTAGTCTAAGGCAGCCTTTTCATGTATGTGTATAAGTGAATGTATAAATAAAAGTCTAGGATCATTAGACCTAAAGTAGATGCCTTTCTATGAAAGACTTATATGGATCCTTTAATATGAAAAGAAGTTTAAGAATGAGAAATCCTAATGAAACTTGATCGGCAACCCTTGTGGACCACTTCTTGGTAGTGGTATTATCAGTTGGTAGGATTTAGACATGATACCTTCTCAAACAATATTATGTGAATGAACGTATTCTATAATAAAAAAGAAAAATTACCAAGTTGATATGCTTATCGTAGTAGCTCTACTTGAGAATGAGACTAGAGTACAAATAAACCCTTGATATCCCTTAACCATATGCCAACATGGGATGGGTCCTAGATCTACCTTTGGCAAGTAGAACAATTGCCACGGTATGAGGTCCTTATTACACCGAATTCCATACCTATCTAGTATGGTCTATGTCGGTTAATGCTTATTCTCATCATGTGGGATGTGCACTGAAGTTATTTTTGTAGATTCTATAACGTGTAGGTAGTGGAATGGGACTCTATTTAAACATGGAATGAGTACGCTTTTAAGATTCTATAATGAGTTCCCTAGGTCCTCCAAGACCATTATGTGAAGTCCTCTAATTTATTTCTTTTCTCTCAAACTGTTTTAATGAATAATGTTCACTTATTAAATGTAAGATGAATAGAAAGGTCTTTATCTTTGAGGTTCACTTAGGTGTGCTTAAAGAGGTGTATAGGCTATCTCTTCATGTCTTACTAAAGTGAGTCTTACATTAAATTTAGATAGAGAATCTAAAGTGATGAAAATTTTACTTGTTGAATATGGAATGTGTCTTATATGTGATTGTTTACTTGTACTATGTATTTTAAACTATTATGATGAAGGTTTCTATTAAAATAGCATGAAACCATATCTCAATGTAAATGTGTCCTTTTCCATGATTTTCTTGCATGTTAACACCATACATAATGCATTCAATGTGCTAATTCCATATGCTTTCTCTATTTCTACAAGTGTAGGTGGAAAATGAGGATTCTCTTAGAAGTTAAAGCTTGGTAAGTAGCTGTAACTATCGGGGGGAACCCCCAAGAAGTTACCAGCGGATGAGACCTTGAAAAGTACAAGACAATCCTCGCATACAAATCATTGCATAATATACTCTCTAAAATAAATAAGAATTTAACACTTTCTTCACACACGAAAAATGCTTTCATTAATACACAAGGGGAAGACTTATTTAAAAACATCTAAGTTTACAATGTCTCATTTACTATCTAATACTTTGAATATGAAACAGTGGGACTAAGCCCAAACAAGACTTGAAACAAATACTAAAAACATAAAGGAACATCTGGGTCTTATCCTCGAATCTGCGAGGACTCACCAATACTTCATATTCAACACTTAGAAACGTATCCATCATCTATAGAATATGAAGACTTCCAATTCTCTACACTTCAGTCAACAAGGTTAAAGAAGGGGTTAGCACGTTGAATGCACTTAGTATGAAAGCCAGGCAAAAACCACTAAAAAGGGATATTTTGTACATAAACATGTATTGATTACATTTCGATTAAAACATGACATAATACAAGTCTACAATCACATATAAGAAATATTCAAGTAACATCAGTCACATAACCTTATTCGCTTAGAACCCCTACTAATGGTTATCCTAAGACTCGCCTAAGTAAAATATGAAGTGGCCGCCCATACAACCTCTACACACATACCTAGATTGTCCTCAAGACTATCTAAAGAAAAGTTATTCCATTTCCTCACATATCACATAATTCTATATTCAATACGATAAGCATTTACATCATTTAGACTCTCTACCTAAGGTTACTCTAAGATTCACCTAACTAAAACATGAAGAGACTTCCCATACACCCTCTTCAAGTCTACTTAAGCAATCCTCAAAGATACCCCAGATAAGAACCTTTCTATACAACATACTTCATTAAGAGAACCTACCTTCATTAAGACCATTTTAAGTGACAAAAATACATTTAGTGGACTTCACATAATGGTCTTCAAATATACCTATGGACCACTCATACTAGTACCTTCATAGCCTACTCATGTTATGTATAGATAGCGTCTCATTCCACTACATACATATTGTAGAACTTCTCCAACACTAGAATACATCCCACATGTTGAGAATAGGAATTAACCGACATTGACTTTACTAACTAGGTTTGGAATACGGACGCTACCCTACCCAATATAGGGTAATCTACTTGCCAAGGGTAAAACTAGGACACATCACATGTAGGCACATGGTTAAGGAATATCATGGGTTTCATTGAACTATAATCTCAACCTTAGTAGAGTAACTCCTCAAGAATATTCATTAGGTGCTTTGCCTTGTTTCTCATAGAGTAAGTTCAATCACAATAAGGCATATGAAAAGGTACCATTTCTAGATCTTACCAAATCATAATACCTCTACGAAAGATGGGTCCATTACGGATGGCACTCAAAGGTAATATGGATAGCTCAATGACATCATTTTAAATGGTTTAATATCATCCAAGTCAACCTGTCCATAGGCCCATCATTCACACAAGAAGGATATCATTACAACTTTCATCTTGAAGGATTCTATAACCTTTTTTCTATATTGAAGGTTCCAATTTATTGACCTTTTTTACATGATCCAGTTCCTATATTAGTCGTACTTAGAAGGGTATCATTTTGGGTCTACTGATGCTAGACTTTTATTAAATATTCATTCACACACATAATGACACAGGAGCTTAAGCCTACCAAGTCAACAGATCACATATTCACATAACATTCATGCTTCAAGAAGAGGAACTTAGGTTTATCAAATAATGACACAACATTCATCATATCATTTATACAATATCAATCAAGTATAATGTAGAGACACTAAGTCTACCACACAA
Organism: Solanum habrochaites; assembly: GCA_027704765.1. Lineage (NCBI taxonomy): Eukaryota > Viridiplantae > Streptophyta > Magnoliopsida > Solanales > Solanaceae > Solanum > Solanum habrochaites. The sequence goes on from JAKWJA010002491.1 coordinate 16,658,795, forward strand.
GATACCCTATCTACACATATTTAAACTCATCTTAGTCTACCATGGTAGACATATAACATTTAAAGGAAATCATGCTTTAACCACACACATATATATACAACATTATCATATAAGACACTTCTTAGCCTTTTCTAACCATATACCATTACATAAAGAGGAATCATGACATTAGCAGTCATACAAGATCACATTAGCATTACAAGGTTACTTCATTTCATATCTTCAACATTATACAAGATCACACACATATAACATCATAACATTACCTTACAGTCATATAAGCCATAACACTTTATCCATATTAACATCAGTTTACATAAACACATTTACATTATACCTTAATATAAGCACTAATAAGATACTACTACAATTTACATAATAATGTTGACAAGGCCATGATCATCACACAACACATAAGCATCGCCACCATAAGTGGACCATACCAATCAATAGAAATTCAATACCAATTTTACATTATATAAGTGAATTCGGTCAACTCACTTTCTTCCAATAGAAAATATCATCATTCCTTAACATCTCCGACAATTCACAATATAATAGCATAACTCATCATATAAATCAACATTACAACATAATCTAAATTTAATTCTATCATTATTAGATCATAAACAATTAACGCACTATATAGGAAAATTAGATACTTTAGAAGGTAAAGTGTTCATGGTGATTTTCATTACAAAACATCAATTATATATCAATAATATCATATCTCTTTATTTGAAAGTGTTTCATGCAAGAACCCATGACTTAGAATACAAAATGGACTTTTTATAAACTTTGAGATCTTTGATATAACTTTGAAATTGGCTCTAAGGTTATATCTATCCTTAGATAAAGAAATCTCATACCTCATTACAACCAATCCAAAGAGAATTGAAGAAGAACTCCGTTGAAATCCATCATTCAAGCTCAATCTTGACTTTGAGCTTTCATGGAGGTTTTTTGAGAGAACATGGGAGATAAAATAGTTTTGATTTAGGTTTTAGGGTCTAAATTAGAGGTAAATGACTTTAACACTATGAAAATACCCAAATAAACCTAAAACAACCGTCCTCACTATTTAAAAGACTTGGGGATAAATTTCCCAAAACACCCCAAGCTTGGCAGATTCTTGACAACTTTTGCAAGCCTAAACCACGCCTACCAACGATAGACAATCGTTTAGATGACGTACCGTCAATGGGGTTTAATGGTTTTCGTTTGTAGTTCAAAAATGTTCATGCTTTCAGTCTCAATCGATTCCCCAAGTGAACGGGCCGTCATTTGGAAGACTGGCCATCGTTTGACACTTGCAAAGTGTTGCCTAGCAGCTTTTTGCCTTTTAGTTGGGGTCCTCCACTAGGGCCCCTCGTGGGTCCTAGGTGGAGTCGTACCCGGATGTTAAACCTCTAAACATGATAATCTAGGTCTTAGTTTCCTCTCCGACAAAATAAGACACCAAAAAATTCATGAAACATGCAAAGGCACAAAGATCACATGCAAACACATAAGGGACTAGTCATTGAACGTGTTGGTCGTTCCTTGACGTTTGACTTCAAAATTTACCAGAATTACTTCAAAAATCATATACACATTAATTAAGCTACTTAATATCCCTTAAAGTACAGGTGAAGCTCTATATAAATCTAGTTAATTTTTAAGGTGGTTACATTCTCCCCCACATGGGAACATTTGTCCTCGAATAACACTTCGCACTTAAAGGGATAACGACCAAAGCAAACAGCTCACATTCAAGCACACGATATCATGAACAATGCTCATAAATAGGAGGAACATCACTCCACATAAAAAAAACATCAATATATTTAATGCAATTCAAGAAAATAGAACTACATCTATCAACTTTTTGTGTGTCATTATTTACCATTTTCTCATGCTATTGGAGGAAATTCCTTCTCCATGTTACATCATGCTCATTTAAACATCAAATAACACATTATGCAACTTCTCATTCAAGTATGATCATGCAACATTTTCCGTAAAGCATATTTAAGAAATTTCCTCATAAAGTCTCAAAATGCAACTTCTCAGTAACACATTGAACATGCTCAACAAATCAATCTCGTATAACAATTTACAAATGCTCATTATTTAACCTCATGAAGCAAATAGGCTGCCTACACTAAATGCACATGAACATTAGGAAATACTCATTGTCTCATTTAACAAGGATTCAACCAAAACATGCATATCATAAGGAGAATTTTAGGAAAGTAACTTTTTCCATAAAATACTCTAAAATAAACCAAGTTACTAGGAACTCTTAGTATTTAGGCTCGAATAAGCACATAAAGAAAAAATAAGAATATCTCACTCCCAACAGACATACTATTCACCATACTCCCCCACTTAGGAGAAAACCATCTAAGGTCAACATATGATTACGACAATGATCTCCCTCAAGGAACCTTCAACCTAACTAACACCTTCTCATCCACTCTTCAATATACTAAATGTAAAACTCGAAAAGTAAAAGACCTTGGATAGAGCCTCACATATTTATCTAAGGTTAGTAACATTTTCGTAAAGCCTAAAATAATTTTGATAAACCATTTAGAAAGTTTTGGACTCAAGATATCAAGAAATGTCCATGACTTGCGTAAGCTAGTCAAATTTAACTTCAGAAACTTTCTTAGGTTTCGAGAAGGTTTGAAGATGTTGGATGAGGTATAAAACTTGTAAAATAACTTTAAATAGGTAAAACCACGAATATAGGGTCGAAAAGTCCATGTACGACCCACGAAGGGTAGCCCTAGTGGTCCACAAAAGGACCCCAAACTTGGCTTGTCAAGCTGCCAAAATACACATGGTAGAAACAAGTCCACATCGCATACTTGGGTGGCTTTTGTTCAAAAATCAAGTCTGCATCGCGTGAAGGTAGATGATTCTACTGTATCAAAAAAAAATTTAGAAAATCTTGCGGGAGAAGCTCTGCGTTATCGACTTGTTCCCCGATGAAAATCTGAAAATTTGAATTATAGTCTAACTTCACTAAAGGGGAAACTTATGTGAGGGGTCATTTGTTAATTTCGTGGGAGGATTATATATTAATATTATATCCGTTGCCCTCACATTTAACTCACTCAAATAAAATCCATAAATTAAAACCCAAAAGCTCTCACCTCACTCTACTTTCTCTCTCTATTCAACCGTCATCGAAGGAAGAACAAAGCTTGAAAAAGAAGACCAATTTCTATAGGATTTTACTTGAATTTGGTGGATTAATCTTCATTAAGATATGAGTTCTTCAGTCTTAGGATTCTTTTCCCCAAGATTTCTTCTCAAAGTTGATTTCTAAATCATCCAATTCCAAGATTTTTTTGTTTTAATGAGTTTTCTTCTAAACATAAAATTAATGATTGATTATGATTAATTTTGATTGTCTATGAGTAATTAAGTGTATATTGTTGAGTACTTGATTCAAATTGATGGAATTTCATATAAATCATGTCCTTTCTCCAAATTCCCCAAATGTTGCATCTTGCATATAAAATGATGGGAATTCATCAATGTATTGATTGTTAGACTTGTTTTATGTATCCTAATTCATTCATGCACTTCCTAGGGTAATGTATTATTGGTATTGAATCTATGTATAGAAGAATTCATTATGAACCCTTTTCCCCAAAACCTAAGTTATGAATTAAAGGTAAATTGAACAGTGATGATGCAGTTGACTTAGTTCTTGTATTAATTACTAACGAATGATGTTACTAAACCTATTATTGGATTATATTTGGTTGGTTGATGGTAATATAATAATGATGGATTTTGAGGAGATTGGGTAAGTCATTATGATCCTAAATTTTACTTCAATCATGATTGCTTGTGATTGATGATGTAGTTCAATTAAAGCATGTCTTGAGATAAGCCTAAGTAGGTTTTGGTATGATCTTGAAATAAAATGTCTTGACAGTGTGATTGTGAGATCTATGCATAAGATTAATTTATATTAGGTTTTTTTATGAATTATCTATGTTCCTTACTATGAAACGATGAAGATAATGTGCTAATCTCACAAATGAAGGGCTGTAATGAAAGGATAATTCTCATGCAATACCTATTGAGCCTATGACCATGAATATACAATGGGTTAGACCCCTATGACCTAAAATAAGTTATGAATATTAATAAAATACATTTCAAAAGAGAGATCTTAGCACCGAGTGAACTTGTATATGAGGGGTGGAGGTTTCCCAAGGAGCGCAGGTATGGTTCACCATATAACTCATGGGATGGATAACCTTATAACCCCAAAAAAAGAAGAGTGATATTTCCATGACAACCCCCAATCTCTATAAAATATTTTTTCACCATAGTAATACTAGATAGTTTATCCACCTAGATGTTATGTTCATGTTTGGTTCTACTTTTGCCGGTAGACCACCTTCCATCAGTGTAAGGTTTTACAATACCAGATTCCACACTTAGCTCTTATGGTCTATGTCGATTAAGGCAAGTGTTCTCTAAAGTTAAATGAAGTAAACACTAAGAAGGGTGACTTAAGAGGTTTGACTTAGCCAAGGTAGGGATATGAGTCTCTATCAATGCCTTGCACTAGTTTTCCTTGAGGGTTTGAAACCAAAGAAGGAGAATATTTTGACAATTTAGGGAATTTCAAGAGTATTCAAGAAAACTCATACCTCCTTGAGAAGGTTGATTAACTCCACCACCTTGGCTTACCTCTTCTCCCTACAAAAGAACCTATCAATAAAAGTCTTCTTGAAAATTTCCTATGTCACTGGTCAACCCCTTAATGTCCTATTGTTCCTCAATTCTACATACAAAGTTTGGGTCACACCTTTTATTTGGTAAGTGGCTAAATCGACCTTCTCACTGGTAGTCAACCCCATGGCATAAAGGATCTTGTAGATTTCATCAATGAACTCTTGGGTGTCTTCTTCTACCTTGGACACATCGATTGTACGAGTATTTATCCTAGTGAAATTCCTTAGACGGGAGGTCATGGTAGCAACTTGTTGATAGGATTGGGGTAAAACCTCCTTATTAGCGTGGACTGTCTAGTCATGGGCTTGAGTAGTGGAGGCTAGTGCTTGGGTAGTAATGGCGTGGGCCATTTTGAAAAGAGCAGCCCAGATGGCACCATCCGTCAAAGGAGGATTGATCGGAGCTTGGTCATCATCTATTTCTTCATCAAGAAGAAGAACTTGATCACCATGGGGAGGAGCTCCCGCATTGGTAATACCTTCGTCTAGTTTTCGTGTCGCATTCCTTCGAGTATTCATTGCCAATAATCACAACAAGAGTATTAGATGCAAAAGCACATAGATCAAAACTCTAGAGGCACGATATTGAACTTCCAAGAAAGTGAGAGTTTCCTAATAATCATACACATTCCTATTTGTAAGTGTGATGCGCCATATAATTATGAATACGAACCTACGTAGACGTGGTTGAGAGATACATACTCTCAAAGATATTCAACTTGATGCTCTGATACCAAGTGTTTAACATCGGGGAATACCACCCAGACTTAACTGGAATCATCATCCTTTTTTGGGAATAAGACTATCCGCTTAACTTACATTATCGCATACATCATAGACCCTTCATATAGGAAGATTACTTAGTCTTCTACTTTTATTACACATAAGTATATACAACATAACATAGTCTCAAATAGTTGTCTCATCTAATAAGAGTACATAGAATTGTGCGTAGGCCATACATTAATGAAACAAGACCACATATAGCTCATGCAATGTTTAATATCCAAATGAGAAGGAAATAAACATAAGGGTCTTTTAACACAAAAATAATCTTATAGGCTTGATAGTGGCATCTCCCTCGGAAAGTGAGGACCTATTCTACTTGGATGATTAAGAAATCCAAGTCTTCTTCAAGTCATCTCTAGAATCACTTAAACATTTGAAACATAAATAGGGGAAAACAAATAAGTGGGGTTAGTACATCACTTGTACTAAGTATGAAACCATATGCGCACATATCATGAACACATGCTAAAGGAGTACATTTCATTAGGTATTCATTTTGCTTTGAAAACCTTAATGCATATTCAACAAGACCATACCAAATCAACAAAACAAATTCATAAAGCCATAGGCATGTACAATACAATACCAACAACATCAAAACTAGTCAAATCAACATGCATATCATGTAATTGAATACATAGTCAAGTAACTCTATCATCAAGTCATAAATAGCCACAAGCATGAATAAGAGTTCATTATAACATAATCAAAGCAAGATAATTACCCATGAAAAAGAGTAAATACCAAGAAAATCCCCATAACCTTACTCGATCAAGTAACCCAACAAGAACCATGAACAACCTCCTAATTCACATAGCATAACATTTAATAACACATATTATCATAATTTAATAATGTACCATTATAAGCATATTCATACATAATAACAACCTCAAAAATTTCCCTCCAGTAAAAGTAGTGGTAGGCTAGGTAAAGTCCCACACCCCTACCTAAGCTAAGTTAACCTCTAAAGTCATCCTAGTTAGTTTGTACTTAGTTACATCATTTTAGTTTAGGTAATACATTCCTTAGCCGAAATAGACCACAAGAGCTTAGTGTGGAATCCGATGTTGTAAAACCTTCAACTGAAAGAAGGTGGTGTACCGGCCAAAGTAAAACCAAACATAAACATAGCATTTTAGGTTATCCACTAGCTATTGTTCGTATGAGGAAACATAGTTCAAGAAATAGCAGATAAGTATAATCCCACTACATGCCACTTTGAAATTGGGGCCTCCTCTCAAGGGAATCCAATGGAAGAGTATCCCTTATATCGGAGTCAATAACTCTTATGGAACTATAGGGTGAATCTTTCTCTATGGGAAGCCATCACCTCCGATTTTCAAGTTCACTCGGTGCTAAGCTAAGTCTCTTTTGAAATTTATTTAATTTTTTATTAATCATCATAACTTAGTGTAGGTTATAGGGTCTGATCATTGTATAAACATCATTTTCATAGTCAATAAGAATTGCATGAGTATAATTCTTTTCATTACAGTTCATATAAGTGAGGTTAGCACATTTACATATCACTTCATACTAAGGCACATTTGTAAGTCATTCACCATCCTTGTAAAATTTACATCTTAGTCAACCCTAAAAAACCATATTCAAGATATTTCAATTCAACATCATACCACCCTGTCAATCTTAATAAAAGGTATACTCCAATACAACATCATGACTTAATCACAACTAACCATAATTTGAAGTAAAATATAGAAATCACAAGACTTACAAGGACTCTATCATATTATCATAATAATTCAATGACCACATGATAATAAGGCTAAAAGAATCACTATATCATAATTCAATACTAGTTCATAGTTTACGACAAGAGACATATATTAGAGTGATAATCTATTTCAATTACTCAAGAACTAGCATGATAGGACAATAAGTCACCCTAATTCATTAATTATTTCTACAATAATATCATATATGGGTGATTCAAATATAACCAAGTCAATTGAATCAATATTACATAATAACTTAGGGTTAACGGGTAAGGGTCATCTTCTACAAAATAGACTAATTCATCAAGATATATAATAATTAAGTTATATTAAATGTTAATATATTCATAATATCCAAATTAAATCATAAATAAATCAATTCATCACATGATTTTCGAAATTTGAAAAAACCCATTTGAAAACACCATTTTCGGAAATCAATTTGATGGAACCCTTTAAGGAAAGAGGTTTCAAAGGTGAAAGGCATCCCATACCTTACTAAGTAATGAAGATTGACTTACAAAATTTAATTTTTTAATTCCTTATACCCAGCCCTATGTTGTTGTTAAATGGAGTTCATCACTATAGAGTGAAATAAGAGAGAAGGAAGAGTGTTTGTGTTTGTGAGTTAGGAGAACATAGATTAGTATAATGGGGTTGGGATCTTTATATTGGGTGTTAATAAACTTAGTTATAATTCACTTAACTCCCAACTAAATACCTAACTCATTACTTAGTTAATTGGAACCAACTAAAAATGTGCAGCAAAGTCAGGCCTTCACAGATGAGACATTGATCGATTGTCTATCTATGAGTCGATGACTCCTTCCCCCTTCCGTGTTTTATTTTGTCGATGAGTTCGGTGACTTGAAAAAATGTTCCCTTCAATAATTTTGTTATGTATTGGTGGAGGGATTACATTGACGCCCCATCGGTCCACACACGCTCCGTCAATTCCCCTCGTTGGTGCACACTGCCAAGGGAGTGCTTTTGACCCCAAAATGAAAGAGTCCTCGTCAACGGCCCTTTGTTGGTCCTTGAGGAGTCGTACCTATATGTTTCAACTATGAAGAAACTTAAAAACATGTTATACACTCTTCCACAAATTTTAATCATTTTCCCACTTCTAAAAGCTAATTAAATAGGCTAAGGCACGCTAGTACCTCCTTGAACTACTTTCTGTACGTCATCAATGTTCTTGGTCGTTTAGGTTTATAGAATTCCTAAATGACTTATTTTCTTTAAAATAAACCTCAAAATAGTGTGTAAACCTTATGACACTCAAGTTAGGATCTAGAGCAATTCTTGGATTTTTAAGGTGTTACTTAAGGATATACCAAAAATGGCATTTTGAACTAGATATGGACACTATGAGTTTCTAATAATGTCCTTTTGTCTCACTAACTCCCTGGCGGAGTTTATGGATTTCATGAATAGTGTGTTTCATAGTTACCCATATTCATTTGTCATTGTCTTCAATGACGACATCTTGGTATGTTAGAAAAATGAGGGTGAACACATGAATAATTTGAGAGTGATGTTGAAAGTGCTTAAGGAAAACAAATTATTTTCAAACTATAGAAAATGCAAGTTTTCATTGAGGTCGGTGGAGTTTATTGGTCATATCATCCCTAGTGAGTGATTTGAGATTGATCTAAGGAAAACCGGGCGGCGAACAATTGGCCTAGACCATTGACTACAACCCGTATTAGAAGCTTCCTAGGTCTACGGGATATCATAGGAGGTTTGTGGATGATTTTGCGTCCATTTACTCTCCCTTGATCTAAAATAATGTTAAATTTTAGTGGTATGAGGCATGTGAAAGAAGCATCCCAATTTTGAAAGATAGGCATACATCCGCTATGTATTGACTATACCATAGGATACCAACGACTTCATTATATATTGTGATGCACCCCGACTGGGCTTGATGTTTGTGCTTATTCGACATGATAAAGTAGTACGTTATGATTCAAGAAAACATAATATGCATGATATGAACCATCCAACTCATGATCTTAAGTTAGCGGTCGTGGTATTTTCCTTGAAAATATGGAGACAATATTTGTATGGTGTCCATGTTAATGTGTATACCTACCAAAAAAGTCTTCAATATATGTTTACCCATAAGGAGTTAAATGTACGACAAAGAACGTGGTTGGAATTGTTGAAGGATTATGACATGAGTGTTCTCTAACACCATGGAAAGGCCAATGTGGTTGCGGATGCTCTAAGTCATATGATCATAGGTAGTGTTGTAAGAACCGTAAATGAATTGAGTGAATCCTGAGCTTCAAATGGTTTTAATAATGGTGTAAGGTCTTAAAATGGTTTATAATGTGAGTATAAGGCAGCGTCGAAGAGCTAAGGTGCTTTGGAAGTCAAACGTAAAGGAACGACCAAGACGTTCGACGACTAAGTCACCTAATGCCTCACATGTGGTTTTACGTTTTTATGTGTGATTCATGTGGTTATAACGTTCTTAATTGAGTTATTTTAGTGTCTATAGTCAGGGTGTCCGGTTTTGTGAGGTTTGGAGGTCTAACGTTCAAGAACGTCCATGACGTTCAAAAAAGTTTCCTTGAAACGACCTTGCGTGTCTATGTATGTTTATTCAAGTTTTACGTGTTTTATTTGGATGAAACTAATGTGGTAGGTACTAAACTCGTATATAAATATATTTAGGGTGGAAATATCTTGGTACGACTCCACATAGGACCCACAAGGGGACCGAAAGGATGACCCGAACATTGGAGCTCAACACTACAAGGTAGTGGCAATTGATGACCCAAACGATGGCCAGTGGACCAGTCAACGACCCGTCGATAGGTCACATCTATGGAGGAACTTGTCCTGAAGTTTGGAGAGTTGCAGGTGCAACCCACGTAACCCCAACGACGGGGCGTGGGTAAGACCACAGTCCGTTGGTATGGGCGTCGATGGGGCATCCTGTTTTCCTGAAAGCTTTCTGTTAAGTTGAGGGGTGAACTTGTATATTTACCCCAATCCCCTATAAGTATTTTGAAGGTTGTTTTAAGTTTTTATGATCATTTTAAGAGGATATAATTCATTAAAATCTCATTATAACCCTAACACCTAAATAAAAAAAAATATTCCCTCCTAAAGTTTCTCCAAAAACCTCCATGTGAGTTCAAAGTAAGAATGGAGCTTGAAAATTGGTCTTCAATGGAGTTTCTTCTTCAATTAGCTTTAGATACTTCAAATAAGGTATGTGAGTTTTTCATAAAAGTCTTTCTATAACCTTTGACACAATTTCAAAGATGATTTTCAAAGATGAAAAAAGATGAAAAAGTTCAATTTCTACTCTAAGTCTTGGGTTCTTGCATAAATGGTTTCTAAACGTTTATATATGTTGAAATTGATGTATAATTTATGTTTTACAATGAAATTATCCTTGAACCCTTGATATTCAAAAATCTCTCAATTTGAGTAGAATATGTGTTATTTGATAATTCTTTGAGATTGATGAATTCATGTGTAGATCATTATGGGCATGTATATGTTATGGTTAATTGGTTTATAGGCAGTTTCAATTTGATCAATTGAATATTGTGCATTCTTAGATCTATTGAATTTTAAGCTTATTGAATTGATATTGACTAAAGATTTATGAATTCTAATGTAGTTTCTCATAGGCTTTTCATTGATGTAATGATTATAGTAAATTGATATCTAGGTTGTATTAGATTGATGAAGGTGAAGTAAATTGACCTAGTTTCATTAATATTATTACAACTATGTTGAATTGTTGGGTATGGCCATGGGTAAGGGCCTTGTGATGTTGAATTGGATGATTTAGCCTTGAAATCAAAGGGGAAAGATGGAGTGGGGGGATTCTGCCCAAATTCTTTTTATTTTATTTTAATTATACTTTAATCATGTTGTGATGGGTATGGTCAACTTATAGTGGCAGTACTATGTGAATTAATGTTGCCTTATCGGCATTACTTTATGCAATATAATGATCATTGCCTTTTCGGCACTACTTGAAGTACTATGATATTTTGTAAAGTTTTTTTATGTGTAATATGAGTATATGTATCTATGTTAAGTAATGTGAAAGTATGTGTTCTTTCTATCTATGTTAGGAAAGACTATGGCAATGTGCTTCTATGTGTAGTCTTCGGGTTAATGCATGGTTTTTCCTACATGACTATATGAGTCTATAATATTTATTGATAATGATATAGTAGTGTGTAGGAAGACTTAAAGATGATAATGGTTATTCCTATGTGTTTATAGAATGACTAGTAAGATGTGTTAAAGTGAAGTATGTGGTGTCTTGTCTCGGTTGACTTGTGACCCTTACTTGATGCTTGTATGAATATGAATATGTGATGTCTTGACTTAGGATGCTAAAATCTTTTAGTCTTGAATACATGAATGATATGATACCTTGAATGATGTTAAGAGGGTCTCTTATGTGAAACCTTGAACCTAGTGGTAAGGTTATGCATGTTGAAGTCGAAAGTCGTAATGGTATACTTCAAGTAAAGGAATAATGGACTTAAGGTTGATTGGATGGAACAACATCATATAAAACCTTAGGAAAATCATAATGAGCTTCTTGTCGCCAATGTGAGGTAGCCCTAGTGGACCTTTCTTTGGTAGGGTAAATGTTATTGGGTTATGAACTTGTTATGTAACCCTCTTATGTGAACCTTTAATGTGAATTACTCTATGAGAACAAAGGCTAACACCGAGTGAGTATGGGAAGGGGAGTAGTTCTAGTTAAGTATTATACTAGTTTACAAAGCACGCTCTTCATATTCCTTAACCATTTGCCGACATGGGATGTGTCCTAGTTCTACCTGTGTCAAGTAGAACACCCTTATTGGAGTAGGTTAGAATTCCGGATTACATGAGTTTTTACCATGGTCTATGTCAGTTATTCCCTATTCTCGTCACATAAATACTTACTAGCACTAGAGAAGTTCTACGAGGCTTGGGTGGTGGTATGGGACACTATCTAGACATTGCACAATAGGCTTTGAACGTGTTAGTGAGAGTCCCTAGGTCTTGTCTAAGACCATTACTTGAATGTCCATAATGTGTCGAATGTATCTTAATGAACTAGTGAATGTTATGTCCTAAGTTAAGAATGTTTGTTAAAATGAAGTAGTACTTATCTAGAGTAATTAAGGCTTGTATAGTTAAGGTGTGAAGGGGGCATAGGAATCGTCACTTCTATCATACCTAGATAAGTCTTATGGATGACTCTTTTTAGGGGACTTGGTTGATTATGTGGACATGTTCTAATCCTTAGGTAGTCTTAAGGATTACTTTGGTAATCTTGAAGAGGTCAATCATGGACGTTATCTTCTTGATATACTTATGTAAGTATATTGAAAGCCTTTGCAAGGAGAATATCATATCATCTATGTGTTGATGTATTTATGTGAATGTGGTTCTATCCTAGGAAGTCTATATAATCTCCTAAGTATGTGTGAATGGGATTGTATGGGCGGTGGATTCATAACTCACTCAAGTGAACCATAGAATTACCTTGGGTAGGAGCATCTCATGTTCATATGTTTATGTCTTTTAAATGTAACTTGATCTCATTATAGGTTACCTTAAGGATCTTCTAGGTGTGCTTAGAGAGGGTGTATGGGCTGTCTCTGTTTGTATTACTTAAGGGAGTCTGAGGAAAGCTTCTAGTGAGGGACTTATATGCTAAATGGTGTGCAAGGTGAAGTGAAGGGACTTCACTGTAAAAGTGAAGTCAGTTCACTGTACAATGAAGTGAGGTCACTATACAGTAAGCTGAATTCACTGTAGCATTTCTTAAAATGTGGTATTTTGGTTAAATGATTTCTTATATGTTTCTAAGTTGTTAAATGTTGTTCTTATGCTTATAATATGGTGTTCTAATCGAAATTCATGAAAAACATGTTGTTTACTAAATGTCCTTTTTCAAGGTTTTTGCATGACTTCCTTCCTTAGTACATCTAATGTGCTAACCCCTTCTTTTCCCTTTTTGACTTAAGTGTAGGGAATTGGAAGTATTGATGTTCCATGGAGGATGTATAGGTTTCTTAGGATTGAAAAAGAAGTATTGGTAGTCCTCATCGTTTCGAGGACAATATCCACATATCCCTTATGTCATAGTATTTGTTTAATTGTCGTGTATGGGATTATTCTAAAGTATTGTATACTCTAAATTTTAGATAGTTCAATTAGATGTTGTAAATATTTAATATTTTATATAAAAGTCTTCTTTAAGAATGATTTCTTCGTGTGTGAAGAAAATTTTAAATTTTTACCCATTTTAGTATGTTTATTATGCCATGAATGATACGAGACGCTTATATTGAACTTCTTTAAGTCTCATTTTTCATGTGATACCACAACGATTCTCTAACTTCCATGGTGTACTTGCGGGTCGTGACAAGTGTGTCTCATGTAGAAGAAGCCAAGAAAGACCTAGTGAAGGATGTTCAAAGGTTGGCTCGTTTGGGTGATAAATTTGAAGATTTTTCAAATGGTGGTTTTATGGTCCATCATAACTCAAAATCATCTTTGGTGGTTGAGTTGAAGTCTAAGAAACACCTTTATCAACCATTGATTGAGTTGAAGGAGTGTATTCTTGGTAAGCTTAATCAGTCATTCTCCTTAGGGAGGGATGGTGTCTTGAGGTATCAAGGAAGGTTATGTGTGCCCAATTTGGATGACTTGAGAAACAAGATTCTTGAGGAAGCTCATGATTCCCGTTATTCTATCTATCGGGGTTTTACAAAGATGTATCATGACCTTAGAGAAGTATTTTGGTTGGAACACTTGAAAAGGGACATAGTTGAATTAATTGTAAAATGTCCAAATTGCCAACTAGTGAAAGCCGAGCACCAAAATTCAAGTGGTTTACTCAAAGAAATCCAAGTTCCTACTTTGAAGTGGGAAGACAAAATATGGATTTTGTGGTAGGGTTTTCTCAGACACAAAAGCTACATGACTCTATATGGGTGGTTGTGGATAGGTTGACCGAATCTGCTCATTTTATTCCCATCAATTCCACATAAACGGTGGTAGATTAGGCAAGGATTTTCATATATGAGATTGTTGTCACCATGGTATTCGCTTATACATTATATCGGATAGGGGTTCACAATACCCATCTAGGTTTTGGAGGTCTTTTCGAAAAGGGTTAAGTACCAAGGTGAAGCTAAGCATCACTTTATCCCCAAATGGATGGTCAAGAGAAGCACACTATTCATAACCTTGAGGATATGCTTAAAGATTGCATCATTGATTTCAAGGGGAATTCGGATAGGCATTTTCCTTTGGTTGAGTTTTCATATAATAATAGTTACCATGCATCTATATTTGTGGCTTCTTTCGAAGCCTTATATATTATAATATGTAGATTTCCTATTGGATGGTTTAAACTGGTAGAATTTCCAATCTTTGGTCCTGAATATATTTATAAGAGTTTGGAAAAAGTTCATGTGAACTATCTTTGGTTCATCGGCTTTCCACGTATCCATGCTTAAGAAGTGCATTGGTGATCCCGAGTCCATACTTTCTATTGATGGTTAGGTCTAGAAGTGAACCTCTCTTATTAGGAAGTTTCAGTTGAAATCCTTGATAGACAAGTGAAGAGGTTGAGGAACAAGGAGGTGGCTTCCGTAAAGGAGTTAAGGAAGAATCACCTAGTTGAGGGAGAAACATAGGAGACCGAGGCCGACATGAATTCCTGTTATCCTCATCTCTTTCCTTATTAAGGTTAGTTGTTCTTGCTAATAATTAAAATAATGAGTAAATTTCAAGTTCCCTTTATTTTTGGTGATGTTTTCAAAAATATGCAAGTTACAGTGAATAATATGCCTAAAATGAATTTTTTTTTAAAGGGTGCTCTTTTTGCTTGATTTTAACTAATGTGGTGTATTTTAGTATTTTATGCCTCCATGAGTTGTATTAAGAATGTTGAAATGTTTTTAAGGAAGTCTTGACATAAATGACTTCATTTGTTAAGTTGAGCTCATGATGATCTTGAGAAGGTAGTTCCTCATGTAATGAATGTTGAGCTCCTATATATTGAAAATGATGTTTTTGGTTGCATTGTGTAAATTTCATGATTTTATATTGATTCGAGTTTGCTCATGTCTTGATATGTTTATGTTGGTTGGGCTTCTAGTCTTTAGTCTATCCCTTCCTTCCAAAAGATTTTAGTATCATTCAGAGATGAATGTTCCTATGGGGTGATAATGTAACGATCCGAAGTCCAAGAACATAGATAGAGTCTCACATGTTTATATAAGGTTAGTAACACTTCTATAGGACTAAAATAATGTTATTAAACCATTTAGGAAGTTTTTGGATTCAATACATCAAGAAACGTCCATGACGTCTGGAAAGTAGTATCAACTAGTGAAACGTCCTTAGGTTTCTGACAATTTTGGAGGTGTAAGATGAGGTATAAACTTATAAAATTTCACTGAATAGGTAAAACTAGGTATATATGGTGAAAAACTCTGTGTCGCGTACTTGGGTGGCTTTTGGTAAAAACTCAAGTCTTCTCGCGGACAGGTAGTGGAATCCACTATCTCAAAAAATAATTTAGAACATAATGAGGGAGAAGTTTCGCGTCGCGTACTTTTTACCTGACGAAAATCTTAAAATTTGTATTCAAGTTTGACTTCATTAAAGGGTCAACTTCAGTGAGGGTTATTTTGGGTATTTCGTTGGAGGCCTATATATTGTTTTAGATCAGTTTCCCACACACTTTACTCACTCAAATAAAATCCCCAAATCAAAGCCCAAAAGCTCTCACCTCTCAGTCTACTTTTCTCTCTCTATTCAACCTCCATTAAAGGAAGATTTAAGCTTTCAGAAGAAGACCAATTTCTCTAGGATTTCAATTGAATTTTGTTGATTAATTAATATTCATTAAGGTATGGGTTCTTCACTCTTAGCATTCCTTTCCCCAAGAGGTCCTCTTAAAGTGGATTTCTAAATCACCCAATTCCAAGAGTTTTTCCATTCTAATGGGTTTTCTTCTAAATTTCATATTGATGCTTGATTATGATTAATTGTGATTCCCTATGACTATTTAACTGTAGATTGTTGAGTAATTGATGCTAATTAACATAATTTCATAGAGATCATTTACTTTCCCAAAATTCACAAATCTTTGATTTTGCTTATAAAATGATAGGAATTGTTCAATTTATTGATTGTTAGACTTGTTTTATCTATTCTAATTCATTCATGGACTTCCTAGGGTAATGTATTGTTGGGAATGAATCTATTTCTTGACGATTTAATGATGAACCCTTTTACTATAAACAATAAGTTATGAATTGAAGGTAAATTGAATAGTGACATTTGACTTAGTTCTTGTAGTAATTACTATTGAATGATTTACTGCACCTATTATTCGATGAGATTTGGTTGGTGTATGGTAAGACCATGATTATGACTTTAGAAACATATCGGGTAAGTCTTTATGATCCTAACCATTACTTCAATTATGATGGCTTGTGATTGATGATGTAGTTCAATTGAAGCATGTCTTGTAATTAGCCTAAGTAGGTGTTGGTATGATGTTGAATTGAATTTTTTTACTATGTGATTGTGAGATTAGTCTTACGATGAAAGGATATAAGGTTGGTTATTAATTACCTATGTGCCTTACTGTGATACGATGATGATAATGTGCTAAACTCATAAATGAAGGGCTGTAATGAAAGGAAAATTGTCATGCCATACCTATTTAGCTAATGAACATGACTATACAATGGGTTAGATCCCTGAGACCTGAATTAAGTTATGATTTCAAAAGGGGCTCTAGCTTAGCACCGAGTGAACTCGTAAATGAGGGGTGGATCCTTCATAAGGAGGAAGGTAGGGTTCATCATAGTCCTCATGGGGTGGATAGCCTCATAGCCTAAAAAAAGGCATAGAGGGAGATTTCTGTGACATCCCCCAAGCTCCATTTACTATGTTACCACCATAGAAAGACTAGCTAGTGGATCCATCTAGGTGCTATGTTCATGTTTGGTTCTACTTTGGCCGCTGGACCACCTTCCATCGGTGTAAGGTTATACAACACCGAATTCCGAACTCATATCTTGTGGTCTATGTCGGTTAAGACAAGTGTTCGCAAAAGTAAAATGAAGTAATGAAGTAAAAACTAACTATGGTGACGTTAGAGGTTTGACTTAGCCTAGGTGGGAGTATGGGACCTACTTATGCCTTGTACTAGTTTGCCTTGAGGGTAGCCTTCGGAGGTTGTTATTGTGTTCTAAAATTTATATGTTATGCATATGTTGACGCTACATGTTGATGCTCCTATATGATGTAAATCATGTTAATGAATATGATGTTGGTCTATATTGATAAATATGATGATGGCTACTATTGATATACGTTATGTTGAGCTAGGTATTGCTTGTGATCCTTTGTTAGATTTACGTGATTGAGTAAGGTTATGAGGATTTAGTTGGTCATTTCACTTGTAGGCTAAGTTATGGTTTATGGGTAAAGGTCTTGATTATATTATGATGTTATGTACTCTTTTGTATGGCCTTGACATAATATGACCATTTGTTTATATGGAATATTTGTAACATTTTGAAAATGCAAGAAGATTCCTAGAGCCTAACACAGGTTCCATGGGATCTAAAAACTGTTTTAAGACCTTTTTGAATATAAATCATGTAGGAGGTTTAGAAACCAAAACGTCCATCTCATTTGGAAACTAGTTCTAAATGGTACAAGTGTGCCTTATCCCATTTGACTAGCTTTTAGGAGTCGGAAATTAATGAAATTAGGTAGAAGGGTGTATAACATGTGTTTAAGGTGATTCAGGGTCAAAAAATTCGGGTACGAATCCCAAAGGACTAACCAAGGGCCCATGAGCAGGACGGTACATAGGAGTCAGCACTGCCTAGGAAGTGTGCAACCACGAGAGGCCATCAATGACTCATGTGTGGATCGAGGGGGCGTTCATGCAAACCGTTTCCCCAAACATAGCTAAAATTTTGGAGGCCCTCATATACAAAGTATTTGAACTCAATGACGGTTGTGCATAAGGGAAGGCACATTGCCCGTCGACGGGGTTCCGTTTGTGAGGGTCCATTTTTCTGCACAATTTAAGTCAAGTCCAACTAAAATAATAAAGGGGTTTAGGGGTTATTTAGGTATTAAAGTAATGTTCATAACTAATTTAAAACCCCATATAAAGGCCCGAACCCTCATTAACCTAAACACAATTGACAAAATAAACTCTCTACCTTCTCTCTTCTTTCTCTCTCTATTGGAAGACACCATTGAAAACAAGCTAGGGGAAGTTTTATGGGGATTGAAAGGGATGAATTCACAATCAAATCTTCATGAAATGTTAAGGTATGAGATCTAATTCACCTTTGAGACTTCTTTACTCAAAGGGCTCCTTCAAAGTATTTCTTAAAGTTGGGTTGGGTATCATTCAATTACGAATTTGATGTTATGAACTGAGTTGTTTATGGTTTATTTACATGTACTTTGACTTGATTATGGTAATTTGTGATGGTTTGATCTAAATTGAAGAGCATGATCCTTAACCCTTAACACTTAACCCTAGGTTTGATTTTATGTGAATTGGGTTGTGATTGATTGAATTGACTTGATTATTGGTTAAATCACTATTAGATGATGTTGTTACACTAATCATGAACAAATAAAGATGATTTGAAGACTTTTATACGAGTTCTTGAGAAGTGATCTAGGTTTTGGGAATTGACCTAAGTATCTTGGTTTAAGCTTTGATTTAGTATTGAATTATGGCATTGTGACTCTTCTAATCTTTTTATCATGTTGATTATTGAATTATGATGTGGAAAATCTAAATTGGATTTAATTGAGGGTTTACGTTAAGTCCTAAATGATGAACTATGAAGGAGACTTGGTAAGTCTGATGATCTCTATTATTTCTTCCAATTGTGATTAATTGTGGTTATGCCATGATGTTATATTGGATTATGCCTTATATTAAGATTGATAGTATAGTATGATGTTAAATTGAAATGTCTTGACTATGTTGTGAGGTTGATTAAGGTGTATGTGTTATAAGGATTGTGTGACTTTTCGATGTGCATTATTATGATATGAAATGATAATGAGTTAACCTCACATATATGAATTATAATGAAAGGATTTATACTCATAAAATTATTGCTGATATATTGATAATGATGATTATACAAGGGGTAGAACTTATGACCTAAACTAACCTATGATTTATAATTAAAGACTTGAAGACATTTCAAAAAGGGACTCTGGCTTAGCACCGAGTGAACTAGATTGAGGTGTGTCCCTTCCCACATAGGGAAGGTAGGAGCACTAAAGTATTCTTGAGATTGGAGACTACAATGCATGGAGAATAAAGAGGGTCCCAACTATATCTCCTAGTTCTTGAACTATGTTGACCCCATAGGAATACTATCTAGTGGCTCCACGTAGTTGCTATGTTTTACGTTTTGGTACTACCTTTGCAAGTAGTCCGCCTTCTTTCGGTGTAGGTTTGTATGACACCGGATTCCACACTAGCTCATGTGGTGTATGTCGGTTAGAGCAAGATGTTTCCAAAAGGTAAAATGAATTAAAGTATTAAACTCTAACTAGGATAACCTAAGGGGTCTAACTTAGTCTTTGTAGGGGTATGGGACTCTACCTAAGCATTTCACTAATTAGCCTTAAGGGGAGTCTTACGAGGATGTTCTTATGTATGTTTATGTCTATGATGATTTACTATGTGAATATGAAGAACTTGCACATTATTAGTACTATATGTTGACTAGTTCACTTATGAGTACGTGTTAGTTTATATTGTTAAAGTAAGTTGAATTGTATATCTAAATGTCATGCTATATGAAGTAGGGTGTTAGTCATGATTCTTGTTTGGTTACTTGATTTAGTATGGTTATGGGGCTTTGCTTGGTCATTGCACTTGTTAACTTGATAGGAGTTCATGAGTAATTGTCTTACTTTGCTATAATGAAATGTACTCTTATTCATGCTTATTGTTTAGTAAGATAAGCATGAATAAGAGTATTTCATTATAGCAAAACAAGACATTTAGATATACACTTTATCTTACTTTAACCATATAGACCAATGCATATCCATAAGTGAACTAACATCATATAGTACCAACAATGTGCAAGTCCTTGATATACATATCATATATCATCATAAATATAAACATACTTATAACTCCCCTCAAGGCTAACTAGTGCAATTCTTTGGTAGAGTCCCATACCCCTACCTAGACTAAGCTAGACCCCTTAGGTTATCATAGTTAGAGTTCAATCCTTTGATTCATTTTACATTTTGGGAACATCTTGCTCTAACCGACATAGACCTCATGAGCTAGCGTGGAATCTGGTGTAATAAAACCTTACACCAAAAGAAGGCGGACTACTTACCAAGGTAGTACCAAAACATAAAATATAAAAACTACGTGGATCCACTAGCTAGTATTCCTATAGGGGCCACATAGTTCAAGAACTAGGAGATACAATTGGGACCCTCTTTAATCTTTCATGCATTGTAGTCTAAAATCTCAAGAGTACTTTAGTGCTCCTACCTTCCCTATGTGGGAAGGGACACTCCTCAATCTAGTTAACTAGCTTCTAAGCGAGAGTTTCTTTATGAAATGACTTTAAGCCTATAATTATTAATCATAGCTTAGTTTAGGTCATATGGTCTACTCCTTGTATAATCATCATTATCAATAGCTCAATAGAATTTCATGAGTATAATTTCTTTCATTACAATTCATATAAGTGAGGTTAGAACATTAGCATTTAATATCATAATAATGCACATTGATAGTCATCACTATCCTTATAAAGCATACACCTTAATCAACCTGACCACATAGTCAAGACATTTCAATTGAACATCATACCATCCTATCAATCCTACTATAAGGATACTCCAATATAACACCATGACTTAACCACAATTAATCACAATTGGAAATAAAGATAGAGATCATCAGACTTAACAAGTCTCCTTCATAGTTCATGATCAATATCTCACCATAGACTCTCAATTAAAACCAATTTACATGTAAAAAAATATAATTCAATAATAAACATGATAACAAGGATAGAAGAGTCACTACACCATAATTCAGTACTAAATCAAAGCTTAAGACAAGATACTTAGGTCAATTCCCATAACCTATATCACTTCTCAAGAAACACAACAAATCATTTTAATTTTTTATGATTAGTGTAAAAAAATCATCAAGAGTGATTAAATCAATAAGCAAGTCAATTGAATCAATGCCAACCAAATTCATATCAAGATCAAACCTAGGGTTAAGGGTTAAGGATTATGCTCTTTAATTTAAACCAAACCATCATAAATTATACTAATAAAGTTAAAATACATGTTAATATATTAATTATATTCTAAAGAAACCATAAAAAAACTCAGTTCATAATATCAAACTCGTAATTGAATGAAACCCACTTGAAAACCCAACTTTTAGAAAAATACTTTGAAGGAGCCCTTTGAGGAAAGAAGTCTCAAAGGTGAATTAGATCCCATTCCTTAATGTTGGATGAAGATTTGATGGTGAAATCACCACTTTCCAGCCCCCAAAACCTCCCCCTAGCTTGTCTTCAATGGTCATTTCTAAATACAGCGAGAAAGAAGAGAGAAGGTAGAGAGTTTATTTTGTGAGTTATGTTTAGACTAATAAGGGTTGGGGATCTTTATTTTGGGTCTTAATTAACTTAATTAGATTCACTTAAACCCCTAATTAATCACCTAACCACCTAACTGATTAAATGAAACCACCATAAATTTGTGCAGGAAAGTTGCTGGCCCTTCGATGAGACCTCTCTCAATGGGTCGTTGCTACATTGACGACCAAGCCTCCCCACCGTGCTGCACAACCGTCGTTCTTTTTTAGAGACTATGCAATGGGGTTCTTCTTAAAAAATTCTAAGTGTTAGTAGACGGTTGTAAACGACATCCGTCGACCCACACACGGATTGTCGACTGTGTCGTGGTTACGCACTGCCTATCCAGTGTTGACACCAACGTGCAAGGGTCCTCTTCAAGGGACCTTGGTTGGTCGTAGGGAGTCGTACCTTGATGTTTTGACCATGAATCATATTAAAAACAAGTTATACACCCTTCTACATAATTTTATGAATTTCCTACTTCTAAAATCTAGTTGAATAAGATAAGGAACGCTAGTACTTCACTAGAACTAGCTTTCGAACGTCATGGATGTTCTTAGACGTTTTGGTTTCCAAACCTCCTAAATAATCTATATTAATTAATATAGGTCTTAAAATAGTGTTTATACCCCATGGAACCTATGCTAGGCTTTAAGACTCGTCTTGGATTTTCAAAGTGTTACATTACCCCCCCCCCCTAGGAACATTCGTCCTCGAATAACACTAAAATTCTTTTGAAGGAAGGAATAGACTCAACACTAGCAGACCAACTAATAAACAATAAGTATGACAGGGGTCCATCGATGTGACCCCGTCAATGCCTCATAATCCCATTCACGGACCGTATTGGTCAAGCGTGGTTAGGGAAAGATTCTTGTTTTTTTATCTCAAGGGGGAGGTGTATAAATATGGAACACCAAGAACCATCGATGGGGTTTCATCCTATATAAGGATCTTCGTCCCTCTCGTTGTTGCACACTTTCTCATGACAACTTTTAGGGTCAATGTTTGGATCTTCCTCAAAAACCTCTAGAGTGATCCTTGGGGAGTCGTACCCCAGATCTTTCAAACAATAAAGTGTAATGTAAGACTTTTTACAAAGTTTGACTCTTTAATGACTCTTCCAATTGATACAAAAACTAAAGGCACACTAAATCATTTTCACTAGTCTCTGGACATCATGGTCGTTCCTTTATGTTTAGGCTTTAACACTTCCGAATCAAGTTGATTACATTAATTTAGGTATCGAAACATTGTTTCAAAGCATTAGACACTAGGTGAGACTCTAGCCTAGGTCCTTGTATTTTTGAGGTGTAACATTAAGGTAAAGACCTCATTCTTGTGTGAAATAATAGACTTATAGATGGGTTATTCTTAAGGATGGTACTATTCTTGGTAAATGAACATCGGGTCGGTTGACCTAATGCTGGTTCCCTCTCTAGTATATACATATGAATGAACTACTGTATAAGAACTAAGGCTAGCACTGAGTGGATGTGGTTAAGATGGTGTCCATTCACGAAGAAAAGTCTAAAGTCCAATGATAACATTCGGATATCCCTTTTACCATGTGCCAACATGTGTTGTGTATTAGTTCTACCCTTAGCAAGTAGAACATGCTCGAAGCTATGGGAATGTAAAACAGTGAATTTTGTGTCTATCTTCCATGGTCTATGTTGGTAAATTCCTATTCCCATGAGATGGGATGTGCAGTAGAGTTATCTGATATGTTCAACAACGTTTAGTGGATAGTATGAGATGTTATCTACAGATGGGACAATTATGATTTGAAGGTGCTAAACTGAGTTCCCTAAATCTTCAATGACTACTATGTTAAATTCTTCTAAATGCATGAATATATCCTTAAATATCTCTAATAATGAAATGTTGAACTAGTAGTTTATATTGATAGAACAAATAATAAGTTGCCTAGCATGTTAAAGTTGTAATAGAAGTCCTTATCGATTGTAGTCTTGATGAACACCTAGTTGTGGTATGAAGAGATAGTATGGTCCATCCATGTCTTACTTATATGTGTCTTAGGGTAACTTTAGGTGGAGGGTCTAAGATGATAAAATGTCCTATGTGACAAATATGTATATTTGTTGAATATTGGTAATAGTTTAGCATGTCTGTAATGTGGGTATTGTCTTATATGTGGATGGTGACTTATAATATGTTTCTTATACATGTTGTTATGTTTTTAATAAAGAATGGCATGAAAGCATATATCTCAAATAAATGACACTTTTTGCATGTTTTTTCATGATTATCATACTTAGTACTTAATTGTATTAAGCCCATTATTTTCCAATGTTTTATTATAGGTATTGAAAATGGCAATTGGAGTGCTTTCTATAGTGAAGCTTAGGACTAGAGTTTCTCTCGAGACTATTGGTATGTATATGTCGAGTACATGGATTCTATGTTCTATAGTATTGTTTTCTATTGTAAAGGGTCGTGTACCTAGTATGTTTCTTTGAAATTGGATAATAGTTGGCAATGTGAGACTAGTATTTTACTTGCGTATAAAGATTTCTAAATGTTGATGATATTAAAGGCTTTGTACTATTTTTTATAGCCTGTGTGATGAATAAATGCTTAGGGCTTGTATAAGACCTCTTCTAAGTCGAGTACCCTTACTTTGCTAGTCTGATAAGCATCTGGTTAATGAAGGGAACCGGGTAGTGATCTTTTCGTGTGGCCTCATTTCGCTTCTAGTTATCTATGCAAATTATCTATTCAGTCACTGTTCAAGTTTGAATCAACTCATTATTCTTATTTTTTAACATTGTTATACCTTTTTTCTTGGGAAAACACTGCACATGAATTACCCACTTAGTATAAGAAATTGGGTACACGATTCCAGTATCTACTACCTTTCTCACCACTTTTTTCATCAAAGCATTTAGTATATGTTGATGTTGTGCACTCGGTTTGTTATCCTCTTCCATATAGATGTTTTGCATACGTAACGCCAAATTATTTCCATGAATATCTCCCATTTACCATCCAATAACTTTATTTCTATTTGTTAGGACTCTTAATGCTGCATAAACCTGTATTTCAGAAAATTCTACAAATATTATTACAAGTAAAGCTTTATTAGTACACAAATAGGCATATGATAGGTGAGCAGAGATTTAAAATTCCAACTTAGGTGCTTCTTCAATTTATGTTTTGGATAAAGGCCCTAACTACGATCCAATCACTCTACTTTCCGTCAGTTTATTTCTATCACTACCAAATCAAATAAGTCTCCATCTCTTGAACTTTAGTAGCTCCATGTACATAATTTCCAACTAACACTCTTTCTAAGGTATCCTACAGTGCAATGAGTTGCGTTTCTGCTGCAAGAACTACCAGAAAAAATTTCATAAATAGAAGTCAATATCAACGCATGGTAGACATCGAATACTAAAACCTTACCTTTTCCCCTCATAGTTAACTGCCCAACTGCTACATCAATCAATTCCCGCACCGTACCAAAGAATGGATGCCTTAGAATTGTAACGACCCATAATACTACTAAGTGAAACTAGATCCAAAAGAGTTTTTCTTTAAGTTTTTATGGGATTCAGAGTTGTTAAATGATCTCCTAATCTTAGTTTGATCGGTTTATGGGTTAAACGTATAGGTATGAATCCCCAAGAACAAACAAAAAGGTCCTTATATCCTAACCACCAAGACACCAACAAATAAAAAAAGCTACCCAAAATGGGGTGACCTACGAATAAAACCTAGTGGGCACAGATCCATCCACACCCTGTAGGTTGGGGACGTAGGTTAAGGCCCCAATTTAAAGTCTAAATGCAGGATCTACGACTGTGTAGCACACCTCGTAGACCCACCCACGGGCCATGGGTTGGAGCAGCAATAATTTCACCTTTACGGCCTAAGGTGAGTTTTCCCTGTTAATTCCTAATTAAAATATTTTAGCCTAGGGTTATCTTAATTCATTTAAATAGACTTATTTCAATATTTTAAACCTATTAAATAACATATTAGTTCATCATATCTCAAGATCCCAAATCATAACCACCTCTCTTCTCAAAATATTCTCTATCTAAGAACTCCATTTAAGAACAAGGTCAATGTAAAGATAGGGGTTAAAGAAACTACCTCTGTTCTCCAATTCTTTGTGGAGACAATCTAATATATACATGATAATTTTGGGTAAGCGATCACCTAAAGAGACCTTACAAATTGAGTTTTCAAGATTCAAAATTCCCAAACCCTAGGGTTTTTTAATCTACATCATGCGTATTCTTCCAAAACAATTTCAATTTATTAATTATGGTTCATTATTGTTGAATATAATAAATAAAGACTGAATTGATTGAGTATTATTGTTTATGATGAAAATTCCCTATGAACTAATGAGCATCCCCCACTTTACAAAAATGACTTAATGATGTTAGATTGTCGTATTTTTGTCCAATTATGAGATTTATGGTTGTTCTTAGTATAATTACATGATTCTAGTATAATGGAACATGTATCCTTAAATAACCTAAGATTATATGGTGAAATAACTGTAGTCTAAGGTTCTGTCATGAAAGAGGTAAATTGTTGGTTTACATGTGACCCTATAAGATTGATGAACTTCATGGTGAATTCCCTTAGACTAGATCATCTAGACATGAATTGTTTATGAGTAAGGCTTGACAATCTGAACTAACTTTATTAGGGAATGTATGAGAGATCATGGTTATATTGTATGAAGATTTAGTTGTTAGTCTCCTATATGACTACAATTGGTCAAGAATAAAGCATGTGGTTAGTCTACATTGAAAAATGCGTATGCATGATTAACATGTGAGGCATTTCTTGAGAGTAAGGATTGTAGAATTAAGATGACTCCTACTAATTTTAGGGTAAAAGGCGAAGGTGAATAAGCTAGGGATGTCAAGGCTTTAAGAAAGAATATATTATGTATGTTGAATTGTATATGTCCCGATTGTGAAGAGACTTCACCCAAATGACATATTATATGATAAGATGAGTTTAAGAATGAAATGAATGGATAAATTGAGTCATGGTTGTAAGTATGTTACATGTATTGAATGCTTGATGTGTTGACTCTATATGAACCTTTAGTGCAAGATTTGAGGTGTATGAATGATTATGATACTACGTTCATGTTTATGAGTTCTTTGAATATAAAGTGTTTATTAAGATAATGTTGTTATTGTTGCATTAGAAGGACGATCACAAATTTGACTATGATATGAATAAGGTGTTGCCCATAGTTCATATCCCTTGAAGGGCAAATTTTTCAGGGTTGTGTATCTCTATGAGGATTGTATATAAACTTGTTCTTCACTTAGATAGCGATGATCTTATGACTATTTTGTAATTCTGGTATTGATGAAAAATCTGTTACACCTCAGAAATCAAAAGACCTAGGCTAGACTGAACCTAATAAGTAATGTTTAAAATTGTGTTCCAGGCCTAAGCAAATGTTATTAACTTGATTTGGATGAACTAAAGATTAAACTTCAAGAAACGACCATTATTTCCAAAGACTAGTGAAAGTAATCTAGTGTGTCTTTAGGTCTTGGAAGATGTCACTAGCGCATGTTTAGTGTCAAACTATCTAGATACTACTCCACAAGGATCACCCTAAAGTCCCTCAAGGAGGACCAACACATTTGGTCCAAAAGCTGTCAAAAACAGCCAGCAATTGACGAGTGCAAACAAAGCACCGTCAATGGACTCACGCCCCCCGTCAATGGAGGTCGTGAGTCCACAAATAGAATTATGGGTCAATGGATCCATTTGATCACTCTCTGAGCTAAATGACGGTGTGCCAGGATGGTTCGTTCATGTATTCACGGACCATTAATTAGAGTCGTTGATTATGTCATGCACGCTGGTGCAAGAAACGGCCAAGCCCAGGGTGGTTTGGAAAATTCTACCTTATGCAATTTAAATGTAGGGTCGGTTTAATTTATTTATTTTAGATATATTAAGGGATTTTAAAACATAAACAAGTCTTTCTACTTTAAAATCCCAAAACCCCAATGACTCACTTCTCCCTAGAATTCTCTCTCTCAACTCAAGCCCCCATTGAAGAAGAAGTTAAAGCTTTCTCTAGGGATTAAAGAAGCAGTCTTTCTTAACAAATCTCTAAGTATTTATAAGATATGAGTAATTTTTACTCTTGTGGCTCCTTTCCCCAAGAGGTTCTTTAAAAATTGCATATCAATGCTCTTTCAAATTCTCGGTTTCATCCAATTTGGTGGGTCACCTTTCAAACTTGATTAATTTGGTATTTATTTGATTAATAGTGATGTATTATGAATGTTTATGACTGATTTGATGTTTTACCTTAGGCTTTGACCTTATTCCTGAAAAAACCCATGAATGTCACTCCTCTCCTAACCCTATCTCTTGAATTGTGTTGATTACTGATTAGAGGTAATATAGTTGAATTTGTCCTTGCATAATTTACTATTGTATGGTGTCGATAATTGAGTTTTTGGGCAAATATCATATATTTGGATACGAAGTGTTTAATGGGTTTCTTGGAGGCCATTGGTAAGACCTTCAAGGTCATGAACTCTCTATTGCAATAATTTTGATCTATCATTAGTAATGTTGTTGGATTTGAATAATGAACTAATGAATGGATGATCATGCTATGAATATGATGGTTGTGCGATGATGATCTAACATTATGAAAGTCTAAAATGTAAACTAGATCCTCGCAGGAGTGTCTAAGGGTTGTAACACTATTTTGAGGTAAAATTTGATGTATATAAGTCATTTAGGAAGTTTTAGAGTAGAAGCGTGAAGAAAAGTCCATGACGTCTACAAACTAGGTTAAGGGGTGCTAATGTGCCTTAGCCTATTTGACAAGGTTCTTGGACTCAAAATTCGATGGAATTTGGTAGTATGGTTTCTAATACGTATTAGAGTTTGTCTACAGTCAAAATGTCCGGGTACAACTCCCAAAGTACCAACCAAAGGTTCCTTGAGGAGGACCTTGCTTTTGGCTAAAAGTTGTCGGGAGACAGTAGCCATCGACAGATGGCAAGCTACGAGGCATGCTCCAAACCATGAGGCGTCGATTTCCACCGTAGATAGTCACTTATATATTTTTTAAATGGGTCCCTTTTTTACACTCTCTAACCAAAACGACGATTGCACAAGACGGTGGGGGTCCTGGCCGTCGACTGACCTATGGCCTATAGGTCGGGTTCTCGTAGGCCAGGTTCCCTGTTTATTGTTGAAACTTAATTTAGTCCAATTAATTTATTAGGTGGTTATTTAATTGTTTAGGGGTTAAGGGAGGTATAATTAAGATAATTAATCCTTATATAAATCCCCAAACCTAATTTAACTAACCCAACTCTCATAATTCCTAAAACCCAATTGCTCTTCCTTCTTTCTACTTTCTCTCTCCCAAAGAAACTCCATAGAAGACCAAAGTATAAGACGGTTCTATGGAAGCAAGAAGACTACTTTTATACATCAATATTGAACATCATTTTACCTTTGGGATTCCTTTCCCCAAAGGTTCCTTTCAAAATTGATTTCAAAAAGATGATTTTCATGTGGGTTTCTTTCCATTACTAAATTGATCATCTAAATTGCGTTGTGTATGGTTGATTATTATTCTTATATAAATATGTATTATGATTCATTTATGCTAGTTCTTTATGTGTTAGCCTAGTTTGTGGAATAGATCATGAAATTTATCTAAGTCCCTAACCAAAGGTTATGAACTAGCGATAATTGATGTGTAGTGATTCAATTGACTTAGTTAATGTGTTAATTACTATTGTGTAATTATATTACACCCATTTTTGTGTTTAATTGTATGGTTGATGGTAAAACCTTGGATAATGTCTTATGAAGGAGATTGGGGTAAGTCTTGTGATCTCAAACCTTTTCTTCAATTATGATTACTTGTGTTTAGTTATGAAGTTTACCTTATGATAAGATTTATTAGGGTTGGTATTATGTTGAATTTAAATGTTTTAATAATCTGATTGTGATATTATTTTTAGGATGTAATGATATAAGGTTGGTGATGAAGTTACCTATGTGCCTTACTATGATATAATGATGTTAATATGTTAATATCACATATGAGGGTTGTAATTAAAGGTGTTCTTATTCAATTCCTATTGAGCTAATGACTATAACTATATAAGGGTTGACCCTATGACCTAAACTAAGTTGTTATTATTAATGAATGAAATCTCAAAAGGGACTCTAGCTTAGCACCGAGTGAACAAGTAGTGAGGAGTTTCCTTCCCACATAGGGAAGGTATTGGAGACTATATTTCTTTTACCATAAAGAGGGTCCCAACTACATCTCCTAGTTCTTGAACTATTTTGCATCCATAGGAATACTAGCTAGTGGATCCACATAGATTTTAAGTTCATGTTTTGGTATTACCTTTGCAAGTTGTACACCTTCTTTTGGTGTAGGGTTCCATGAAATTGGATTATGGATTTGCTCGTGTGGTCTATGTCGGTTAAGGCAAGAAGTTTCCGAATGTAAAATCAAGTAATAAAGTGGACTCTAACTAGTATGACTTGATGGGTTTGACTTCGTCTAGGTAGGCGTATGAGACTCTATTGATACATTGCACTAGTTGGATTTGAGGGAAGTCTTAGGAGGATGTTCTTATGTTTTATGCTCTTATAAAATGAAGGAAATGTATGTGTTGACTGTATATATTGATGATACTACGTGATGTTGGTCTCATGTATGAACACGCTATTTTTTTATATTGCTAAATATGATGACGATTTATATTGATATTATGTTATGACATTGAAGGTAATGCTTATGATTTATGGTTGGGTTTATTTAGTTGAGTAAGGTTATGGGTCTTTACTTGGTCATTGCACTTGTACACTTGATGGAGGTTATGAGTAAGGGTCTTGTATGTATTGTTATGACATGAACTGTGATGCATGCTTTGTTGTTGTACTATGATGTTGAAGTTACATTGATTATGAATTCTAATATTGTATGAGCATGTTTACTTGGCTTAAATTGAGTAGGGTGGTATTTTGTTGAATATTCTATTGTCTTAAGGAATAGGTGATTACGGTCGTATATGTGTTCTTGATTGTGCATAAGGCTTTCTAAAGTAACTTGGCATTGTTTTGAACAAATGTCCTTTTGAGCATGATTTCAATGTTGTGTTTGCAAATGATTCCATACTTAGTACAAGTCATGTGCTAACCCCATTTCTCCATTTTCCCAAAAAATTTTAGGTTCCGGTCATTGAAGGGTTCGTGACCACTTTGAAGGAAGGCTTGGATCATTTCTCCAACTGTGTGTATGTCCTCATGTTCAAAAGATGATATCTTAATATAACTCTACTTATGTTAGTTTGTTCTTTTCTATAGAAACTCATTTCATTCATGTTGTTCCAAACATTCTTGTAAGCCTTAAGTGGCACTTTTAAATTTGTGTGAGGAATATATTCATACTATTCTATTCGATTTTTATATGATACATTCTTTTTAAGACTATATTATGTATGTTGTCTATATGTGGCATAAATGTAGAACACTATGTTATCTTCTTATACGAGGAGTTTATGCATAAGCGCTATAAATATATTATGTGTAACCGAGAGGTTTATGTAAACCTCTTGAAGTAGTTGTAGATTAAAAGTTTTAATTTTTCCGGATATTTTAACCTATGAAATGTAATGACGAATGCTAAGAGTTTATTCTTAGTCCTCTTCGAGGAGGACAACACCGATTACTTCTAGGGGGTGCTCCTTGAATGTGACAGATGATAGGTGTACTACTATAAGGGATTGAAGGTAATTCATATGTGTATATTATGGTTATTCTATGTTGTAATGTTTTCACATGATGTTGGGTTTATGATGAAAGACTTTCTCATCGTAGAATCTATGAAATGTAAACATGTTATATGAGGGGTTAATCTCCAAAGACCTATGTTATGAATTGATGTTAAGAAAGACTAAAAGATTCTTCAAAAGGGGAATTTAGCTGATTACGGAGTGAACTTGACAATGAGAGGGGTGTCTTCATGAGGAATCTTCCCCGGATGTTCTCATTATGTTAAAACTACAATGAGAATTAGCATAAAGAGAGTTTCTAGTAACAACCTCCTATTTCTTTAACTATGTGCCCCCATATGAAACCTATATAGTGGATCAACCTAGATGCTATGATGATGTTGATATCTTACCTTCGCAAGTAGGATGCCCCCCTTTAGTGTAACGGGTTGACACCCAATTACATGTTTAGCTCACATGGTCTAATGTAGGTTATGGCGATGGTTCCTCAAAGTAAAATGAAAGAATGAAAGTAAGAATGTGAACACTAACTAGGATTATTGAATAGGTGTTACTTAGTGTATGTAAAGGGTATAAGACAATACATATACCTTGCACAGGTGGACCTTGCGGGGATTTATAGAGTGGGTTCTTTATGTACACGTGAAATATATTATTTTTGTCTTATATGATATTGGTTTCACTTAATATGAACGATGTTATTCTAATTTGTTATTTATAATGTTGACTACACTTGTTATGATTATTTATAAGTTAAAGGAAAGTGATTATGGTCCCTTTGCTAATTTACTTTGTATATGCAGGGTTATGGGGCTTCACATACACATTACACTAGTGGACTTGGATTAGGGTTATTAGTTAGATATTGTGATATATTAGATAAAATGGGCTCTAAATATGAAATGCTGACTATAGCTTTGATATTATGTTACTCTTGAACATGAGACATTAATATGGCTTAATGTTGTTGTTATATGGACTTGTATCTTTTCTTGGAATGTGCATAAATTCTTGTAAAGTTAACTTCGCATGATTATAAAGAAAATGTCCCTTTATGCATGTTTTCAAATGATTTACTTGCATATATTTCAATACTTAGTACATATGGATTCTACTAACCCACATTTCTTCAATTTTATACACAAAGTGTAGGTTCGGTCCATTGAATAGATCCCACTCATTTCTTGAAGAAGTTGGATTGTTATCCCAAAGTTTGTCAGTCCTCAAGACCAAGGATGGATATGAATAATTATAGTTTCATATATCCTTATTTAAAGACTTTATTATAGACATATTGTACTGAAGTAAGGGATAAGTCCTATTTCTCTTAGTCTTATGTTTAGATGGTCATGTGAGACAATTGTAGATTCTATTTTAATATATGTGAAGTTAAGTTGAACTTCAAAGAAATTTTTTAAATTTTCCGCTTTTTATTCTATCTATGATGCAATGATGTACGCTATGTTTTTTTTAAGGCCTCTTCAAGGAC
Source organism: Solanum habrochaites (assembly GCA_027704765.1). Classification (NCBI taxonomy): domain Eukaryota; kingdom Viridiplantae; phylum Streptophyta; class Magnoliopsida; order Solanales; family Solanaceae; genus Solanum; species Solanum habrochaites. The sequence continues at coordinate 16,692,068 of JAKWJA010002491.1, forward strand.
GAAGACACTGGTTATGACTAGGGGGTACTCTCTCATCGTAATAGATCCTTCCTCCAGATTTACTTACACTTGATTATGCATGATGTATGTATGCATGTTTATGATAATCTTGGTGTGTTGATTGAAATATCATTCTCATAAACACAGTTCAACACATTTTGAATATGATGTAAAAGGTTTACTCACGTATTAATGATTCAAACGTTGAAAGGACATTCTCACCTAATGAATTAATGAGCTATTATGATGATATGTTTTTCAGTACCTAGTGCATTCTTTTGATGAATATAAACTTTAATACTTAATATGACTATTAGGGAATTATAATTAGAACTGAGTGGATATGAATATGAAATGAGGTTCCTTCAAGCTAGTAATTTAGATCCCAATAGGGTTACTAATTAGATAGAAGCCCCCATAGGTCTCCATATCTCATAATTATGTGCCAACATAGGTATTTAAATAGTAGATCAACCAAAACTCTAAAATAAATTATCTACCTTAGGCAAGTTAGAAACCTCTTTTCTATGTGGGGGTAGAACACCAGATTTAATGTAGCGCACATGGACTGTCAGTTAAAGCTATATTTTCCTTTATGATAAGAATATGAATTATTATAAAAAAAACAACTTACGTACAATCATTCCTCAAGAGGTTCTACTTATTATGAGTGAGGTTATGGGACTTCACTCATTCAATGTAAAAGTAGGCTTTGAGAGTGCGCATGGTATGTTTCTATTATGACATGATGATTATAATGTAATGTGTACTTTATATGAATTTTTAATATAGCCTATAATTCTGAATTATTAATGAGCTTGACTTAGTGTGAGTGGATAACAATCCGAGAGAAACCCTTAGGCGTCACAAGGCATACTCGACCTCTCGGAGGTCTTGTATGAGCCCATAGCATTCATTGATTGCATTTATCATAGAAATTGAGCAGAAATTTAAAACTTTTAACACTAAAGCCCATAAGGAACACATTTTATATAATAAAAGAACACTAAGTATCATCAAAAGCCATCATAAATGCATAATTATCACAGGGTCAAAACCCTTACATTAAAACAAAAATAAGTCAAATACAAAGCTTTTAATAAAAGGAAAATAGAAACATAGTCTATGTCCTCAAACATATGAGGGCTTACCAATCGTCTTGAGAGAACAATCTATGTCCCAAGCTTCAAGTCTAGGAATCCTCACTTGCCACAACCAACACTTGAAGAAATAGAGAAACATATGGAATTAGCACAATGAATATACTAAATATGGTGAACATGTAAGAAAACCATGCAAAAAGGGACATTTACTTATAGATATGCTTTTCATTCTATTATGGTAAAAATCTCATAAGAAAAGTATAAGAAACATATTCAATTCAATATTGAGTACCTCATTTGACCATATGAACATTCTACAATCCCACCTATGTAAGACATGAAGAGACCACCCATACAACCTCTTCAATACACACCTAGGTGTTCCTTAAGACTACCAAAGATAAGGACATCTCTAATTGAATATACATACATTAGGAGAACATACATTAAGTAAGTCATTTATAATTAAATCATACAATTAGGGGACTTCACATAATGGTCATGGAGGACCTAGGGAACTCATGTTAGCATTTTCGAAGCCTACTCGTGCCATGGGTAGACAGTGTCCCCTTTCACTTCCCACACGTTGTATCACCTACCCAATAATTAGGGTGATCATCCGATACGAAGAGAATAGGCATTAACCAACATAGACCATACTAGCTACATATGGAATCCTATGTCATAATCCCCCACATCGTGGAAGGTATTCTACTTGCCAAAGGTAGAACTAAGGACACATCCAATGTAGGCACGTGGTTTAAGAGATATCAAGGTCTTGTTTTTACTCTAGTCTCATTCTAAAGTAGAGCTACTAACTCAAGCATATCCACTCGATGCTTTACCTTGGTTTTCATAGAGTAAGTTCATTAACATAATATTATATGATAAGGTACCATCTCTAAGTCCTATCAACTCATAAAATCACTACCAAGAAGGGGTCCATAAGGGATGCCGATCAAGGTTCATTAGGATAGCTCATTCTTAACCTTTTTTACATATTCAAGGTTCCATATTAGATAGGAGGGTACCTACTTTAGGACTATGAATCCTAGCATTCTTTCATTAATTCAAGGAAAGGGTTCCTAAGCTTACCAAGCAAAGAGATCACATTCAAGAAGCCTTCATGTATCAAGAAGAGGGACATGAGTCAACAAAATCAAGAACAAAACTCATCATATCATTTATGGAATATAATTCAAGTACCAAGTAGGCAAAATTAAGTCCACCAACACAAGATACAACATCATTCTATAAAGACACTTCTTAGTCCTTCATCGTCATATTTTATCAATTAGATGTCACCTCAAGGTTTACCCTCTAGACTTAACCAGCGTCCTCGTCGTCTTTGAGGACTATAACTAGCTCTTAGTTTACATCATTATATTTATGGTCAAATTTAGCGGAAAATTTAAAACTTTTACTACTACTACATGGAAGTTTATATAGACCTCTACATACACATAATATTTATATATCGAATATACATAGACCCTTTTTAAAGGAATATTACTTAATCTTCAACTTTTATTGCACATAAATATACATATTAAATATCATAGTCATACTAGTCTTCTCATCCCATAACCATCTAATAAGAGTGTAATAACTTGGGAATAACCCATACATCAAAGTAAGAATGCCTCACATGGGCTATACAATTTTTCATACTAAATGGAAAAGAAAGAACCATAGAAGTCTTTAACTAAAAAGCTCCATAAGCTTGATAGTGGCATCGCCCTCGGAAATTGATGACCTACCCTACTAGGATGAATAAGAGATCCAAGCCTTCTTCAAGTCGACTTCCAAAACACTTCAACGACCAGAACCTACAATGTTGGGGAAAAACGAATTGTATTAAGTATGAGACCATATGCACACATGCCTTGAAATCATGGTAAGAAAAGGGACATTTCATAAAGTATGAACTTTTCATTTAAAACCTATATGCACATTCAAGAAGACCATACAAATAAAGATTACATGTTAATTAAGTCGTAGGCATGTATATATAAAACAATCAACATTAAGTTTAGTCAAATCAACATTCATAGCATATAGTTGAATACCTATTCATGTAAATCTATCATCAAATCATATTAGCAACAAGTATATATAAGAATACATTTCAACATAACCCAAGGAAGACAAATACACATGAACCCCTATCAAGTAAACAAGTGCAATGACCAAACAAATACCCATAACATTTCAAGATCAAATAACCCAACAAGAATCATGACTAACATCCTAATTCACATATCATAACATTTAGGTGTACATATCATCTTATTTTAAAAATATAAACCAAAACATATCCATAAGTGAACTAATAAACATATAGTATGAACAATGTGCACGTTCATCATAGGTATAACATGTACCATCATAACCATAATTATACATAAGAACATCCTCCTAAGACTCCCCTCAAGTCTAACTTTGCAATGCTTAGGTAGAGTTCCATACCCTTACATGGACTAAACTAAACCCCTTAGGTCATCTTAGTTAGAGTTCAATACTTTAGTTCATTTAAATTTTTGGGAACCTATTGCCCTAACCTTCATAAACCACATGAGCTAATGTGAAATCCGGTGTCATAGAACCCTAAACCGAAAGAAGGCGAACCACTTGCAACGGTAGTTTCAAAACTTGAAACATAGCAACTACGTAAATCCACTAGCTAGTATTCCTATGGGGGCAACATATTTCAAGAGCTAGGAGATATATTTGAAACCCTCTTTATAATAAATGCATTTGTAGTCTCCAATCTGAAGAGTACATTAGTGATCTACTTTCCATATGTATGAAGGGATACGCCTTAATCTAGTTCACTCGGTTCTAAGCTAAAGGTTCCTTTTTGAAATGTATTTAAGTGACTTTATTATCAATCATAGATTAGTTTATGTCATAGGGTCGAACCCTTATATAATCATCATCATCAATAGACCAATATGAATTGCATGAGTATAAATCCTTTTAAATACAATTCGTATGGGTGAGGTTAGCACATTAACATCTTCACATCATGATAACACACATTGGTAAATCATTCACCCTTTTTATAACATTTACATCTTAAGCCAAAACTTCACAATCATAATCAGGACATTTCAATTCAACATCGTACCACCCTATCAATCCTAATTCAAGGAATACTTCAATACAAAATTATGAATTAATCACAATTAACCACAATTTGAAGTAAACTAGAGAGATCATACGAGTTATCAAGTCTCCTTCATAGTACATCATCAAGGCTTACCATAAACCCTCAATTCAACACAATTTGGGTATGCATCATCATAAGTCAATAATAAAACATGTAAAATGACAAGCTAGAATCAAAATCACAATCACACTAGATCATAAGCTTAACATTCGATAAGCTATGTGCATTCACAATATCTTGTATAACATAGATCATCACTTCATCAAGAACCTAGCCATAAGATACATACAAATCATCTAATTTTGCTTCAGTATTATATGCTAACAATATCATACTGAGTAGGAATTCTGTTATGAGCCTCGTATTTTTTTATACGTAGTGTGCATCGCATGATCTAGAAGACGTAAAAAAATTAAAGAACAGAAAGAAAAAAAGAGAAAGAATAAAGCACAGAAAAGAAATAAAAAAAGACACAAAGAAAAAAAAAGCAAGGAAGTTTAGGAAGAAATAAGAGAAAATAGAAAAAGAAAAAAACGAGAAAGAATGTAAGAAAAAAGCAAAAAGAGAAGAAATAAGAATAGAAATGAAAAGAAATATTAGGCAAGGGTGTTATTTCCAAATGTGATACTAAGTATGAGTGGCTAATGTAAGTGCCATTAACTTTAAGTGAGGGATTAATAGTGGCTAATTTGGATGATTTAATCCAATGGGCCCCAACTCATAATGGTGGCTGATTAGGATTAATTTAATCAATGTGGGCCCCACCACACAAGGCAAAAATTAAAAAAAAGGATCAGATGTGTGGCTGGCCTTAGTGGACAGGTGTAGAGGGGGTGCCTCACTTCATACTTTAAATGAGTGTGAGAAAATCCACTCCATGCTAAATAAGAGGTGAAATGCATTGCTGCATATCATCTTCTTCTCACCACTTGTCTTAGGCAGCCATGGAAATGGAGAAACCAACCCTGCAACTCTTGGCCAGCAGCTGCAAATAATTTGGTTAGTAATCTCCTTGTTGTGTGTGTTAATTCTCTTAGAATACCCTTGTTATTATCCATTAATTTTAAGAAGGGGGCGTGGACCGTAGCTTAGGAAGTTTGTTTTAGTTATTGAATGTGCCTAAGTATGAATGGAAACCATAATCGGATTATTAGTGGTGTCGTGTTGGTGCTTGGGCTGTTTTGATTAAAGCAAACTGCAGGAAAATTCTGTTTTGGCATTATGTATATGTGAATGTGATTATGAGTATATACTCCAAAGGATGAATACGATAAGGTAGATGTGTTGCGATTATAAAACGAGTTATCGCTCGGTGTGTCGTTGCTTGCTGCTATGGTGCCAAGACGGAACTTTTGGGGGGTTTTTGGGAGGGGGTGTTATATGTTCTTTGGGTTATATGTTTATTGGTATTGCGTGTGGATAATTTGGATGTTGTCGGATTGGGACGAAGTAAGGAAAATAGGGGAGGTGCTGCCGAATTTTCGTTAGATTATTAGCTAGCTTACAAGAAAGTAAAGCACGATGTTTATCTAATTGCGGCACGATTGTTGCTTGTTATAGATTAATGCTGAGCAGTAAATATTGGCGTGCGGCTCGATTATACGGTATGTAACGTTGTCCCTTCTTCTTGCCTGGCAGACTTTTAAAAAGTGAATAACGGAAGATTTGATACTTATCTTAGAGCGTCTAGGGACGTATATTCTTGCTTCCACAATTATTCCTCTTATATCGGCTATGTCTAAGGCTATGATGATCTCTAATCTCTATGGTAATGCTTCTTAGAGTCATTGAGATTTTACGTTTCCATATCGTATTAAAGGTCATAATCTTGATTAAAACAATAATCTTGGTTACTCCTGCTGGTTCACGTTGATTGTTCATTGAGTTATAAGAAATGATTTTAATTGCATATGGTTGCTCATATATTCTGCTCGTGCATAGAGTCATTTATCATTACACAGAGTCCCGGCGGTAATGTTCGTGCGGAGTTCTTGCATATGTCACCGAGTTCCTCACTAGAGGGCCGGGTATGTATATTATATATATGATGGTGATGAGGATGGTTATGATGATGATGATGACGGAGATGATGTGATGATTATTTGCCGAGCCCCTTACTAGGGAAGCTGGGCACCTTAAATGTTAAATAATGCATGATTTCTCTTTTAAAAGGGTATATGTGTAGCGATATTTGTTTGACTTGCCATATTGGTATCCTGTCAACTTTACCTTATGCTTTACATAATCAGTACATTGTCCGTACTGACCCCCCTTTTCCTCGGGGGCTGCGTTTCATGCCGCAGGTGTAGACGCACAGTTCGGTGATCTCCTGCCTAGGATATCTACTCTGCTGATTGGAGAGCTCCACTGTTCCGGAGCCCAGTCGTTTTTGGTACATAACTTTTGTGTAGTCTTTTGCTCGTCTATGGGTATGGCGGGGCCCTGTCCCGTCGAGTTTCACTAATGTACTCTTAGAGGTCTGTGGATTATGGGGGTTGTATATATATGTTTTGGATAATGGTCTGGACATGGTTGTTTGGATGTCCGCTTATACAAGGGCAGCCTTGTCGGCTGCGTAATCATTGTGTATTGTGTAGTGGCAGCCTTGTCGCCATACGTATGTTATTATGCTTTGAATAGTGGCGGCCTTGTCGGCTCGCGTATGCTGTTATGGTTGATGTGGTTATGACTCCTTATGAGACAGGTCCTCTTATATATATGACGTGGGGTTGGCTTGATTTGATTAAATTCCAAATTGTCTTAGTTTCAGTTGGTTATACTTAGCCGGGTGTGTAGGGGGTGTCACAAAACGGGCACTAGTCCGGCATAGGTGTTGGCGTCGCCTTGACAAAGAGTGAGTGATGCAGCGGGTTCTTCTCGGAAGTTCTACACGAGTGTTCTAGTAATCCTTGTTTATCGGTGCGTGCTTCGGTTGCCGGTGCACCACACATCTAAACAGGAAGGCTACAGTACATTTAGGATTTCCATTACTTATTCTTATTAGCTAGTCGTGCGATAGAGCTATACCAGGAATAGCCCTTTAACAATCCGTGTATGTGTTTTCAGCTATGGCTCCAAAGAAAGCGACAGCCGCCCCAGAAGGAAAATCGGTAGCAGAAGGTACTAGTTCAAACCGGAGGAGTTATAGGGCCCGTGCCCAGTCTATGCCGTGGTATTATGCTCCAGTCGGAGAGCTCTTGCTACACCACCCACGCCAGAACGAGCTTAGGCAGCAGCAGCCTCCAGTTCGGGGGACACCACCAGCCCCCGAGGCCCCCACATTGAACCTCCAGCTCTCATTCAGGGGCGGAGGATAGGGCCATGGAGATGCGTTTCAATTGCTGACTAGAGTTAGTGGCAGATCAGGCTCGCAGGCATGGACTAGGAGATTGATCATGCGGACAGATCTGAATAGCTTAAGGGCTCGGTGACTTCTTAAGTTGTAATCTCCAGAGTTCTTTGGGTCAAGGCCCAGGATGATCCGCAAGAGTTTATTCGTCAGATGCAGGTTACATTGAGGATAATCAAGGCTTCGGGCCGCGAGTCTGTTGGTTGGCTACGTATCGTTTGCGGGATTGGTGTAGCTATTTGGTATGAGTCTTGGGAGTTATCTAGGGGTGAGGGTGCTCCTCCAGCGGTATGGGATGAATTTGTGAGGAGCTTTCCAGGGCCACTTCCTGCCTCAGAGATGAAGCGAGCTAGAGTCGATAGATTCTGCGTTTGAAGCAAATGGCAGGAGCGTTCGAGAGTATAGCTCGAGTTTGATCATTGGCCAGGCATGCGATCATTGTAGCTGAGTATGGCAGACAGGGTACACGTTATGTGATTGGATTGGATCGTTATTTGATTGAGGGTTGTATGGCAGGATGACTCTTCAGCCAGGTATGGACATTGTCGGGTGCAGGCATATGCACAGGGGTGGTAGAGGATCGGCACCGGACGGAGTCAGCCAGATAGAGATTATAATAGAGGCCAGCATAAGAGGGCTAGATCAGCAGTATCTGACGAGTTTCAAAGCGCGGCAGTGTTCAGCAGCATGTTAGATTTTCTTCCCAGCCAGCACAGAGTGCACCCCACGTTTCATGGGTAGGGGTTCGATCGTATGGATATTCGGAAGCTGGTCAAGCTCTAGGCGTCAGGGGCCGTCAGATAGGGCGGGTTTGAGCCAGTCGAGGCCACCGTTGCCTCGGTGTTCTCGTTGTGGTAAGCCATCCTGGGAATGTCGTTTGGGTACAGGTGCGTGTTTTTCTTGCGGCCGTCAGGCATACTATGGGGAGTGTCACCTTAGAGTAGTGCAGGTGGTGTGGCACAGCCTACAGGGTCCGTTGCTGGTTCAACTTCTTCTGTGTCTATGCGCCCTAAGGGACAGGGTATTCAGGCGCCAGCAGGCCGTGTAGAGGACGTGGTGGAGCTTCCAGTTCTAGCGGTCCCTCAAACCGTATATATGTTTGGAATAGGCAAGATCAGGAGCGCGTCACCTAATGTGATCACAGGTATATTATCACTATTCTCCCGAAGTGTGTATGCATTGATAGACCCAGGTTCCCCTTATCATATATATCTCCCTTTGTTGCTAGTAGGATCGGAATAGAGTCTGAGTTGATAGAACCATTGTAGTGGTAGCTACACCTGTAGGGGAGATTTTGTTATAGCTACGCGAGATGTATAGGATTGTTCAGTAGTTATATATAGTCGTACGTACCGTAGCAGATCTAATAGAGTTAAATATGATTGAGTTTGATATTATCATGGGCATGGATTGGTGGCCTGCTTGTTATGCTAATGTTGATTGCAGAGGAAAGATAGTTCGATTTCAATTTCCAGGGGACCGATTATAGAGTGGAAGGAAGTACAGTATCGCCGAAAGGTAAGGTCATTTATACCTCAAGGCCCGGAAGATGGTTAGAAAAGGCTCTATTTACCATCTGATTCGGGGATGACATGAAAAGCGAAGGGCACCAACTCTTCAATCAGTCCCGGTAGTTAATGAATTTTCCGATATGTATTCCCCGAGGAACTTCCAGGCCTTCCTCCCAGAACGGGAGATAGAGTTTACTATAGATGTTACTGCCAGATACCCAGCCTATATCTATACCTCCTTATAGATGGCACCTGCTGAGTTGAAAGAATTGAAAGAGCAATTGAGGATTTGCCAGAAAAGGGCTTCATCAGGCCTAGTACGTCACCTTGGGGAGCACGGTATGTTTTGTGAGGAAGAAGGATGGGTCGCTGCGGATGTGCATTGATTATAGCAGTTGACAATAGTAACAATAAAGAACAGGTATCACGCTCCCAAGATGACGATCTATTTGAACAATTGCAGGGTGTGCAAGTGTTTTTCAAAGATTACTTGCGGTCAGGTTATCATCAGGTGCGGAGGGTGCGGCAGTATAGACCCCCTCAATGGCAATATTAAGACGGCAGTCGGCCGACTATGCGACGCATTATGGAGTTAGAGTGCTGTACTTATTGGCATAAATAAGTCTCAGCGTGAGTGTTCATGGATTAATGAATCGAGTATTTAAACCATTCCTTGATATGTTTGGTATTGTATTATTAGACGATATTCTGCGTCTTCACGTTAGAAGAGGAGCATGCAGATCATTTAGACGGTATTAAGGTGCTTCAGCACCAGAAGTTGTATGCTAAATTTCTAAGTGCGAGTTCTGGTTGACTTCAGTGGCATCTTGGGGCATATTATTGGAGCTGATGTATTCGGGTAGACACGCAGAAGATTGAGGCAGTAAGCAATTGGCCCAGACCTACGACACCTACTGAGGTACGCAGCTTTTTGGGGTTAGCAGGATATTACAGGAGATTCGTAGAAAAGTTTGCCTCAATTTCGGCGCCTTACAAGGCTAACTCAAAAGGCAGCCAAGTTCCAGTGGACAGATGCTTGTGAGCGAAGCTTCCAACTATTGAAAGACAATTGACTACAGACTCCAGTCCTAACTCTTTCCGAAGGGACCAGACGGCTCATGTTATTATTGTGATGCTTCGGGTGTTGGGCTAGGATGTGTATTGAGCAGCATGGCAAAGTTATAGCCTATGCCTCCCGACAACTTAGGAAGCATGAAAAGAACTATCCTACTCACGATCTGGAGTTAGCGGTCGTGTGGTTCATGCCTTGAAGATATGGAGACATTATTTATATGGTGTCCATGTGGACATCTATACAGATCATAAGAGTCTCCAATATATCTTAAACAGAAGGAGCTGATTACGACAGAGGCGGGTGGGTTAGAGTTGCTAAAGGATTATGATGTTGATATTTATATCATCCAGGGAAAGCGAATGTTGTAGCGAGATGACTTAGCCGGAAGTCCATGGGTAGCTTGACAGATTCACCAGAAGGGAGGGATATGGTTCGGGAGATTCAGCGGCTATCCAGCCTTGAGTCCGTCTAGCTAATTCGGAAGATAGTGGAGTTTCTATCGAGAGGTTGCTGAGCCCTCAATCATAGATGAGGTAAAGAGAGACACCAATACAAGGACCCTATTCTGGCACAGTATAAGAGATGCAGCTCTTCAAAAGAAAGACCCATTTAATGTTACACCTCGACGGAGTGTTACGATATGAAGGCAGATTGTGTGTACCCGATACTGCGGGGCTACACGGCAGGTTATGGAGAAGGCACACTCTGCCCGTTATCTCATTCACCCAGGGTCAACAAAAATGTATCATGACCTCAGATGCTTATATTGGGGGATGGCATGAAAAAGGACATAGCAGAGTTTGTTGCTCAGTGCCCAAATTGTCAACAGTCAAGATCGAACATCAAAAGCCTGGTGGATTATACAGGAGATAGAGATCCCGACTTGGAAAGGGAGATGATTAATATGGACTTCATTACAGGCTTACCTCGCACTCAACGGAAGTATGACTCTATATGGGTTATTGTAGATAGGCTGACGAAATCGGCCCATTTTTCTTCCAGTCACAGGACTACTTATTCGGCTGAAGATTATGCGAGGTTATATGTCAGGGAGATAGTGAGACTTCATGGGGTTCCCACGTCCATTATATCAGACAGGAGCTCAATTTACAGCCAACTTTGGAGATCGTTTCAGAAGGGATTGGGGACACAGGTGAACCTTAGCACAGCATTTCACCCTCAGACTGATGGGCAGGCTGAGCGTACTATTCAGACACTAGAAGATATGTGGGGCTGTGATTTATTGACTCAAAGGCAGCTGGGATGACCACTTGCGCGCTCATTGAGTTTTCCTATAATAATAGCTACCATTCTAGTATCCAGATGGCACCGTACGGGCCTTATAGGGAGGAGAAGTGCAGATCACCTATTGGTTGGTTTGATGTTGGCGAGACTAAGTTAATAGGCCCGATGATGGATTCAGAAGCTGTTGACAAGGTGAAGCTTATTCAGAAAGATTATTAGCAGCCCAGAGTCGACAGAAGTCATATGCAGATAATCGACGTCGAGATTTGGAGTTTCAGATTGGTGACTGGGTATTCCTGAAGGTATCACCCATGAGGGTGTGTGATGAGATTCGGCAGGAAGGGGAAGCTCAGTCCGAGATACATTGGGCCTTATCAGATTGTTCGTATGGATAGGCAAGGTTGCCTATGAGTTGATCTACCATCTGATTTGGAGGCGTTACATCCAGTCTTCCATGTATCGATGCTACGTAAATGTTGGTGATCCTTCTAGAGTATTCCCTGTAGATGATATTAGGTAATCATGTAAGAAGAGTTGTCATATGAGGAGAAACCCGTGGCTATACTTGATAATCAAGTTAGAAGGTACGTACTAAGGATGTGGGCTTCCGTCAAAGTGTTGTGGCCAAATAACAATAGGGAGGAAATGACTTGGGAAGCGGAAGACGAAATGAAGAATAAGTACCTTACTGTTCCCCGTACCTGCAGGTAATTCATCCTAGCTTGACTATATTAATAGATAATGAGATTAGTGTAGCTGTGAGGCATCTGTAGTAAGTTACGGAATGCAGGTTGATATGTATAACTTTTAGAGAGACCTCGCCCTGATGGAATTTGTTTTTGCAAGACTCCAACTTAACATTCGAGGACGAATGTTCCTAAGGGGGAAGGATGTTATGCCTCGTATTTTTTATATACGTAGTGGGCATCGTGATCTAGAAGACGTAAAGAAATATTAGGCAAGGGTGTTATTTCAATGTTGATACTAAGTATGAGTTGGCTAATGTAAGTGCCATTAACTTTAAGTGAGGGATTAATTGTGGCTAATTGGATGTGATTTAATCCAATGGGCCCCACCACTCATAATTGGTGGCTGATTAGGATTAATTTAATCAAGTGGGCCCACCACACAAGGCAAAAATTAAAAAAAAGGATCAGATTGTGGGCTGGCCTTAGTGGACAGGTGTAGAGGGGGGCTGCCTCCACTTCATACTATTAAATGAGGTGGGAGAAATCCACTCCATGCTAAATAAAGAGGTGAAATGCATTGCTGCATATCATCTTCTTCTTCACCACTTGTCTTAGGCAGCCATGGAATGGAGAAACCACCCTGCAACTCTTGGCCAGCAGCTGCAAATTGGTAGTAATCTCTTGATTTGGTGTGTTAATCTTTAGAATACCCTTGTTAATTATCCATTAATTTAAGAAGGGGGCGTGACCAGTAGCTTAGGAAGTTTGTTTTAGTTATTGAATGTGCTAAGTATGAATGGAAACCATAATCGGATTATTAGTGGTGTCGTGTTGGTGCTTGGGCTGTTTTTGATTAAGCAAACTGAGGAAAATTCTGTTTTGGCATTATGTATATTTGTTGAATGTGATTATGAGTATATACTCCAAGGATGAATACGATAAGGTAGATGTGTTTGCGAATTATAAAACGAGTTATCGCTCGGTGTGTCGTGCTTCGCTGCTATGGTTGCCAAGACGGAACTGTTTTGGGGAGGGGCTGTTTAATATGATTCTTTGGGTATATGTGTTATTGGTATTGCTGTGGATAATTTGGATTGTTGTCGGATTGGGACGAAGTAAGGAAAATAGGGGAGGTGCTGCCGAATTTTCGTTAGATTATTAGCTAGCTTACAAGAAAGTAAAGCACGATGTTTATCTAATTGCGGCACGATTGTTGCTTGTTTATAGATAATAGCTTGAGCAGTAAATATTGGACGTGCGGCTCGATTATACGGTATGTAACGTTGTCCCTTCTTTCTTTGCCTGGCATGACTTTTAAAAATAAGTGATAACGGACAGATTTGATACTTATCTCTAGAGCGTCTAGGTGACGTATATTCTTGCTTCCACAATTATTCCTCTATATATCGGCTATGTCTAAGGCTATGAATGATCTCTAATATCTATGGTAATGCTTCTTAGAGTCATTGAGATTTTACGTTTCCATATCGTATTAAAGGTTCATAATCTTGATAAAACATTAATCTTTGGTAATACTCCTTGCTGGTTCAGTTGATTGTTCTATTGAGTTATAAGAAATGATTTTAATTGCATATGGTTGCTCATAATATTCTGCTCGTGCATAGAGTCATTTATCATTTCACACCGAGTCCCGGGCCGGGTAATGTTCGTGCGGGTTTCTTGCATATGTCACCGAGTTCCTCACTAGGGGGCGTGGTATGTATATTATATATATGATGGGTGAGAGGATGGTTTTATGATGATGATGATGACGGAGATGATGTGATGATTATTTTGCCGAGACCCCTTACTAGGGAAGCTGGCACCTTAATGTTAAATATATGCATGTTTTCTCTTAAAGGGTATATGTGTAGCGATATTTGTTTTGACTTGCCATATTGGTAATCTGTCAACTTTACCTTATGCTTACATACTAAGTACATGTCCGCCTTACGACCCCCTTTTCCTCGGGGGGCTGGTTTCATGCCCGCAGGTGTGACGCACAGTTCGGTGATCCTCCTGCCTAGGATATCTACTCTGCTGATTGGAGAGCTCCACTGTTCCGGAGCCCAGTCGTTTTGGTAACATAACTTTTGTGTAGTCTTTTGCTCGTCTATGGTATGGCGGGGCCCTGTCCCGTCGAGTTTCACTAATGTACTCTTGAGGTCTGTGGACATTATGTGGGTTGTATAATATGTTTTGGGATATGGTCTGGCAGTGGTTGTGTTTGGTGTATGTCGCTTTCCTACAAGGGCGACCTTGTCGGCTGTCGTCCCTCCGTGTGCTTGGTCGTGCCGCCTAAGTGTCCGTCGCCTCAGCGTCTTCTGCTTTGAATAGTCCCCCCCCGTCCCCCCCCCCCCCCCCCCCCCCCCCCCCTACGACCTGACGGCTGTCGGCCTCGCGTCTGCTGGTCGCCAAGGACAACAGCTCCCTCCCTCCTGGCCTAAAACCACAACACCCTCCAAACACCGCTACTCCATATTCACCCACCCTCACACCCCCCCCCCCCTACTCCCCCACCCCACCCCCCCCAGCACCCCTTCCTACCTTCGCCGAAAGCCCCCACGCAAAATAACACTCACCACCCCGAGATCGAGACACAATCATCAACTCCTCTTTACCCCGCGTACACTACATCTCCACAACGTCCATAAACACACTATGGACTTCACTACACCTGCCCCTTCCACAGAATCGTCTACACGCACCCCACCTCACCACTAACAGCCCATAAATATCCTTTCCATTACCCCCCCACTTTTCTATGCCCCCTGCCACGCCATGATCACTCGAGACAACCGCCTCACACCCAAACTTAGACCGAATTGACGGTCTAAAGTTCTCCTCTCCTAATCTCGCTCGTACTTTGACCCACTATGAGAACGGCTACTCTTCTTACTATATATATGAAGTTGGGGTGGCTTGATTTGATTAAATTCCAAATGTCTTAGTTTCAGTGGTATACTAGCAGAGGTTGTATGGGGTGTCCAAAACGGGCACTAGTCACGGCCATCGGGTTGGGTCGTGACAAATTCAACCAATAACCAAGTCTATTGAACTTAATACAAGCTAATTCATATCAAGATCAAACCTAGGGTTAAGGATTAAGGGTCATCTTTTACAAACAAGACTAAACCATAAAGGTATATCATAATTAAGTTATAATGCATTATAATATATAAATAATATTCAAAATAAATTATAAACAAATCAATTCATAACATAATTTCTGAGATTGAGAAAGGCCCACATGAAAACTCAACTTTCGAAAATACTTTGAAGGAACCCTTTGGGAAAGAGGTCTCTAAGGTGAATTAGATACCATACCTCAATGTTTGATGAAGAAATTATTGTGAAATAGCTCATTTCAAGCCACCTAAACCCTCCCCTATATTGATCTTCAATGGTGTCTTCCAATAGAGAGAGAAAGAAGAGAGAAGGAAGAGAATTTTGTTTTGTGAGTTGTAATTAGTGTAATGGGATTGGGGTCTTTATATGGGGAGTGAATTAAGTTAATTAGACTACTCTTTACATATAAATAGCCACAAAACACCTTGATTAATTTGTTAAGACTTAGTTAAAAATTTGCAGCAAAATTGGGCCCTCACAGATGAGACCCCATTGATGCCTCTTCGCTCAACCGATGGACCATCCCCTCTTCCGTGCTGCACGTCCGTCGATGAGTTAAGAGAGTGTGCAAACGAGAACCTTCAAGAAATGTATAAGTGTTGGTAGAGGTATGACATCCATTCCCCGTCGTTTACCTCTCATAGGTGCACACTGCCAAGGCAGTGTTTGACCCTACTTGCAAAGGTCCTCTTCAAGGTCCCTTCGTTGGTCCATGTGCAGTCATACCCAAACATTTTGACCATGAATCAATGTATATAAGTTTTAGAAACCCTTCCACAAATTTTTATCATTTTCTGACTCCTAAGCGCTACTCAAATAGGCTAAGGTACGCTAGTATCTTCTTAAACTACTTTGCGGACGTCGTGGACATTCTTGGACGTTTTGATTTGTAGACTTCCTAAATCACTTATATTCAATAAAAATGGACCTTAAAACCGTGTCTAGACCTCATGACACATATGTTAGGCTCTAGAACACGTCTTGAATTTTCAAAGTGTTACATTAGAAAAGAAATACTTTCAACTATAACATCATAGCATCCATATAAGACCTTATGGACATCTCATGAGTACCTTTACATTATACTTTCACCTATACTATATCACCATTCACTTTGTACACCCATATAAGCCATAACATGATAATACTATCATTCACATAATAATGATGACAACTACATGACCATAACATTTATAACAATTAAACAAAACCACCATAAGTGGAGCATACAAATTAATAGAATTTCAATATCTATTATACATTAAACAAAGGATGAGCTCAACCTACCACCTTCCAATATCCACAATCACCATTCCTTAACATCTCCACCGACTCCATATATCAATGGAGCTTACTAATTATAATGACCATAGGGCTGGAGCACAAATTTATCCATATCAATGAGTCAATAAGACCAAAGATAGAAATAAAAACTATAAAGAAAAGTATGAACAATTCTAACAATAATCAACCTATAATACAATAGCGCATAATAATCTAAACATGAATTCAGCATAATTAGATCATAATCAATATACCCACTTTATAGTCAAATTAGGAATTAATGGAATACATGGGTTCACACAATTCTTATTATAAAACCATGAATTAACACTAAATAATATATAAATCATTAATTTAAACCTTCTGATGCAACAACCCGTGCTTAGAATTCGAAATAGGGTTTTTGAGATCCTTTGAAAAGTCATTGAAATTGGCTCCTTGAATGAGAGAAGAATGAAGGATGAAATCACCATACCTTAGTGAAGTTATATCCATGAAATTAGGGTCGAAAAGTTTGAGAATTTGACCTTCGTCTTGAAGCTTGAACTTCATCAATAGAGGATTTAATTAGAGAGAGAATTTTACATAGGAGGGAGAGCTTACAATTTTTTTAATTCTAATTAAGGATTGGGGTTTTTGATTAGGGTAATGTGTTTATAATGTCCTAAAATAAATATATAATACACTTCCAAAACCCCCCTACATTAATTGGACATTTTTAAATAAGTCAAACTTATCTTAAACTTATAGAATTATCCTCGGGGAACAAGTCCGCGTTCTGAGTTGTACCCACAAGATATTTAAAATTAAATTTTGGACAGCAGAGTCTGCGACATGGACCAATTTTTTGTCCCATGGGGGAGCTATTCCACGATGCCTACATGCTCCTTGCATGAACAAAAGTTTTCTGTCTTGGGCAGCTTGTTGACCAATGGTTGCATCCTCCTCGAGGACCCTTAGGTTTGTCTGTGGGGAGTCGTAGCCGGATGTTTTGACCCTAATTTTATCCCTATAGGTTTTAGGGTCATACCAGTTATTTTTTACTCCAAACAATACATAAAAACACATAAAACGCAAAAGGACACACTAGCACACACACAAGACTAGTTTCCGGATGTCTTGGTCGTCCTTTGATGTTTGACTTCAAATTTCTTTAAAACTGAATTATAAATATATTCTTCACTATTTTAATAAGTCATTAAATCATAAAACCCATGTGATGCTCTAGTTCACCATTTTTCATTTTGAGGGTTGTTACATTCTCCCCCATTGGAAAACATTCGTCCTCGAACGACACTTGCTACACTTTACACATTTTCGAGGTTTAGAGACTCAAATATAGCAGCTCACAAAAAAGTCACATCAATACAAAAACATATATATCTAGGAGGAAATTAACTCCACATACAAGAGACCAAAACACAACAAGAAAGTAGGAACAACATCTACGACATTATCTTATAAGACTTCACATTTCTCATTTCACATTGGAGGAACTTCCTTCTCCACATATCTTCATTCTCATTACAACATTTCTAATCACATCATGTCAATGTATCATGAAATCACATGTATGCATCACTTTCAGAAGTCACTTGTAAACTTGCTCTTAACTCTACTCATGCAACATTTAGGAATTTTTTATTTTTGTTTTAAAGATGGGCATCAACATGAGACACCATTTCCTTAAACTCATTTTACCCATATAAGTGTAAATGCATGAAAACATATAATATTTTAAGGGATCAAGGAAAGTCACTTTTTACAAAAGAATCCAAATTCATGCACATGCTACTAGAAACTTCTAGCTCTAAAGCTTGAATAGAATAGAATAGATGAGACAGAATCCATCAATGCCACTATTTACCATACTCCCCAGTGGAGAAGAACCCATCAACTCTATTATGAACAACACAAAGGGTAAAACTATAACTTACATGGCACCTTCATTCAGATTTTCTTCCTTGTTAGCTTGAAGAGCATAAAAGTGATTCCTTTTTTGTTCACCAACACCCGGACCATCATAAAGAGCTTTCATGACTTGTCTTACCCTAGAATCAATACTAGGAAAATCTCTCATCTTGTGATTATTTTTACCACATCCAAAGCACCCACTAGTACCGTCTAGACACTTCCCAAAGTGATTCTTCCCACAATTTGAGAAGTTACGTTGAATCAAGTGAGGGACAATTCTTCTCTAGTAAGGAACTCTAGGATAACTAGGGATCTTGATTTGATCCTCAAGTAAACTAGGGTTTGACTTTATCATCAGTTCTTCCCTTTTTCACATCTCTACCTCTCCACCCAAGCTACGAATCCTCAATGGATTGAGCATACACACACAATGAACCTAAATAGAGTCATGTAATCGTGGAGCATTGTCATACGACACTCCTATTTTACAACATCGGAAACACTGGTCAAGAACCTTCTTATCTCATCTGTCGGAGTAGACACCAAGGATGGAACATATTATAAAATAAGGTAAACATATAAGAATACTCCTCCACACTCATATTACGTTGCCTAAGGTTTATAAACTTCTCAACCTTCACTTCTCTCTTATCACAGGGAAATTACTTACTTAAAAATACTTCCTTAATCTCATCCGACTATATAAAACTTGATTCAACCAGCCTATTGTTTTTCCATTATGTGTACGACACTTGAGCAACCTCTTTTAATGGGTATGAAGCCAACTCTGCCTTCTCCCTAGAAGACACATCCATTGTATGTACTATCTTATAAACCTTATCCAAAAATACTTGGGGATCCTCTCGCACCTTAAAGCCAAGAAAATTAGGAGGATTCATCCTCACAAATCCTTCATCGAACCTTAGAGACAAGAAAATTATGAGGATTCATACTCACAAAGTCATTCAACATAGAGGTCATGCTACTCTCAAGAGAATTCACCTTATGCCCCACATCCTATTTGCATGATCGTTATGGCTCAGGTGAGGGTAAGGAGAGCTCATCTAACCTTCTCATTACTCATGTCCAGGTGAACTACTGGAACTTCATTCTCTTAATTGACTACATGGACTTGTTAACCTTGAGGTTCACCATGGGGAACTTGTTAACCTTGGGGAGAAACTTCCTCATTCACCACACTATCTTGCACTCCTCTTGCAAGTGTCCTTCTTGTATTTATATCAAGAGAAGAGATTGGGAAAAGACACTTCTCACCTCAACTCAATGGCATGAAACAAGAGTAATGAAGAAATTTAAGCTTCTATCGTCCTATAGCCTCTCTCTCTCATAGATTTGTTTCGACTTACACTAATGAACATGACTGTCGTGGCTTTATGAGACTTTGAATCCCAAAAAGTACTTCGTAACCTAATGCTCTAATAATAAGTTTGTAATGATCCGAGAGTACTCCCTAGGCATCACATGGCTTACTCGACCTCTCGGATGTCTTATACGAGAACTTACATTTTATTCATCGCATTTGTCGTATAAATAACATGGAAATTTAAAACTTTTCACAATAAAACCGATAAAGAAAACTCTTATAAAACATAAGAAAACTAGGTCTCATCTTTAGTTGTCTTAGACACATATATTTATCATAGGGTCACAACCCCTTACATTAAAAGAAACTTATGTCTAATACAAAGTATTTAATAAAAGTAAACTATAAACGTTTTCTATGAACTTCGAACATATGAGGGCATACAAAGCTTATTGAGAGAACAGTCTAATTCCTGAGATTCAACTCTAGAAATACTCATTTGCCACTACCTACACATGTAGAAATAGATAAACATATGGATTTAGCACTATAAATGCACTAAGTATGGTGAACATTCAAGAAAACCATGCAAAAAGGGACATTTACGTATAAATATACTTTTTATGCTCTTTTGATAAAAATATCATAAGCAAAGTATAAGTAAAAACTTAAATTCAATATTCACATATAAGGTAAGACCACAATCATTGAGTAATCCATTTAACCATAAAAACCCTCCACCTAATGTTATCCTAAGACCCATACAACCTCTTGAAGACACACTTAGGTTGTAACGGATGGTGAGTAACCCCTAGATGTTACCGGCGTACTCGACCCCCAAAAGGGTCTTATACAAGACCTTATCATAATATTCACTGCATAATGAACTTGTAACAATGCGGAAACTTAAAAAATTTCACAATAGAAGTTCAATTTTCTTTTTATAAAGCAAATTAGTAAGAATCTAATACCATTGTCACACATATACAATCTATTTGTAAGAATTCACTAAAAGTCATCAAATAGGGTCCTTAGACATTTAGACACAATTGTTTTTAGTACAAAACCACATAAGAGAAGATTACTAAGTCTATTACATCAATAGAGAAAACATAAAGTTCTATTAAGTGCATATGTCCTCGGATCTTTAAGTACCTACCGCAAGACTTGACGTTAAGAAGTTTAAGCTTTCTTCAAGGAGTGCTGTTGTAGGTGGTTGATGATTTTTTTTCTTTATGTATTCTGTGTTTGTTTTCTGGCTGCTTGCTTTGTTTATTCTCGTAGTGTTTGTGTTTTTGTTCTTGTAGGAGGGCGTGGTGGAGGAGGCAACAATTAGACAGAATTAATACTCATAATAAAAAAGGAAGAAAGGGGTTAGTACAATTAATGAACTAAGTATGGAAAAATACATAAAAACCTTTAAAACATGAAGGGACAATTTACATGTAAAGTACGTATTTATGATGTTTTTGAAAACTTTTTACATACTCAAGAAAACACATAGGACAATACTTTAACAATATCTAAACAAAAAACGAAGGCTTGACTTTAGCAGTTCGTAGTCCACTTGTGCAATGTAGCATTAGCATCCCATACTACCACACCTACTAAGCATTTCCATAGAAAAAACCTTATCCACACATATTACTTTTACATTGATCTCGAATTAGGACATATTATTTATGATAATTTAACTACGGAGGAAACCTACTAGAACAATTTACTCAGATTACAGGTGCAAGTTCAAGTGAAGGTACAATTACACGCATTCTACTAGTTAAACTATTAGAATGTCGTAGACAAGTTCATACTTCTTCATTAATTCATTATTTTAGGGAGGATCAACCATAACCGAGATAGAACATGATATATTCCATGAAATCCAGTTTCATAAAACTCACATGAGAAAGGGTGTGCTACTTGCCAAGGTAGAACCTTCATATTACATACTATGTGAATCCACTAGTTATATCCTACCGACACACGTAATTAACGGATAAGCAGATTGCTTCTATAGATTCTACCTATTTCACTAGAAAAGGATTCCCCATCTCATGAGTATCACTAGGATGGCCATACCTCTTGCATTAACGAAAGGGTCTTTTCCTCATCTAGAGCCAAACAACACCCAGTTGGTTGAACAATAGCTCGTTGATGAGGTTTCGTTGATGTAAAATTAGTCTGGGAAAGTCTCGACCAAAAAACAGGGCAAGCTCCATTCAACGGAAGCCAAAGGACGACCAGTCGATTGACCAACGGCCAGTCGATGGTGGTCCGTCGATGTTGCCCTGCAGTTGTTGACTGCGTAGTGTTTTATTTAGGGGTGAATGGGAAATTCACCCCACGTACTAACCTGAAACTAATTTACTTATCTACCTATTTTTGGGTGTATAAAAGTAATCTAAAACATGACCAATCCATTCTCAACACTATTCACTCAAATTAAATTTTCCCTTCAAAACCAATTCTCTTCAAAAACCTTCGTTGTTGTTGAAGATCAAGAACAGATTGTATATTACATTCTCACGGGTTATTCACCATGTTTTAGAATTTTTCATGTATATAAAGGTATGGTGATCCTTCATCTCTAGTTATATTTCTATCAGAGAGTTGATACGCCTAAAACTTTTTTGACTTCGCAAAAAAAAGTTAACGCGGTTGTGTCAAGTAAATAACCCAACGATGGACCGTGTGGACGGTTCACACGAGGAAATAGTCGAGATTTACTCAATATTTATATTGTTCAGTCAATGACTCCTTGGAAAGTAAAAAAACAATTTAAAAGGGGGTCTATTCTAATATGAATGAAAATTAACGTAGACGCAATTGAAAGAGAAAACTAACAGCTTTGAGTGGTGGGATTTTAATCAATAATCAAAGTTAGAAACTAGGGTTTACGTGTTCCAACAGGTGGATACTTGAAATTCAAAATATAACAATTCTTTCCTAGTATGCATTGCAAATGTATAAGGTATGTATTTCTATATCCTTGGTGGCATCGAGAAAACTCACTCGACCCTTGGGCGGTAGTGTTGTTGCTATCCTAACCCTACTTACCTCATAGTTAAGCATGTATTCGATATGTTGACTAAGTATATTACCTCGAACCAAATAATTACTAGCCTAGTAGGATATATACCACTAAATCTATGTTGATAATTTCTTTCCTATTATCGTACCTCCTTGGTCCGGCAAGTAGCATTAAGGCGAGAGTTCTAACGTTTGGCTCAAGCCGTTTTAAAAAAGACTTCTAAGCAAAGAATTATTAAACCATGCAAGACACTATTCTAGAATCGTATTTAGTAGGTTTATTCATTGAGTTGCCTAGGTCCCAAAACCCTAGTAGTGGAGTTTAGTTAACGGCATAGTCATAATCACAATATTCAAATATATTAAATAAGAATTAATGATACTTTACCCAAGAGAAAGAAAGAAAGGAGTAAAATCTGGAAAAAGAAGTTGGATTGATAACTCAACCAACATTCACTTGCAAGAATCTCAGAGTAATCAAAAATCTGCACAAAAATGTCTAATGTTAATCAAAAGGGTGTTTCTAAAAGATAGAGTCTAATAATACAGATCTAAGAGTTAACCTCAAAAAAATGAGGTTTTTTTGACCTATTTATTAGAAAATAAAAAACCTAATTAAACAAGAACCTATTTGACTGGAAGAACTCTTGTCAAACAGCGGCGGGGTCGACGGACCTCACGAGGGATCGTCGGGTCACGACTGCAAAATCATGAACAGCCGTTAGCCCATACTTATGCAATTATTCATGCTTTTTCCTTCATTACCCTAGACGGCAAGTATGACGACAGTAATAGGAAAAACGGTTCCACGAGGGGCTGTTTCCAAAAACACTTCAACTCTTGGAATATGGGTTACTTGGATGACTTCTGAATATTCATGACGAACCTTGCAAGACGGGACCGTCATAGACACGACGGACCGTCACAGCTTTCGAAACCCCAACACACTTGGCAGGACTTCCCAACTCTTCCTTCAGCAGCTGCACACGCTGCCACCTACGGACCGTCACAAGCACGACAGACCGTCCATCTCAGTTAGGTGGTCTCTTCTACATTTCTTCCCACAAAAATATCGCATTCTTCTCTGGCCAGATTTCCTGCAAACCAAAAATTTTAAAGAGAAACTGTATAAAACATTTAGCACAAAAAGGGTTTGGACACCACTAAACTTAAGTAAAAAAGGTATTAATCTTACGTGAAACCTACGGTATAGCAACACACTCAACTTAAAAATTCGTTGTGTCCCTCAAGCGCGCATAGGATCAATACAAAATATATGGTACAATAGATCATGTTTTATCCTTGCACTCATTTGGCTATCAATCCCGCTTTATCTCATTCCAAAATATGCATGCTATTCACTATTAGGCTTTACGTATGTTTCACAGAACATGAACAAAAGACTCAGCCAGGCCACTAACAAATCTCCTTTCAATCTTCTACCGAGGTGCTAACAATTCGGTATTGCAATATGTCCTCACTTTGAAAACAAGATATCCTCATTTTCACAGAATGATGTCAGTTTGGTATAAGGATTACTTTTCAACAACTCAATTTCAGACACAAAGTAACACTCTCAGACCTATTGACATAATAAGGCGTGCCCTATTTACTACCTATAGCTTCGCTATACAATTATGATCACGATAGACTTTCTTTTGCTTGGTTAAAACAGTTAGGTAAGGGTCAGGTATAGGGGAAGAGATATACTTTTAGAGACTGTTGCCCTCGTTGACATACGGCTAAAACATTCCACTTTCATCATTTTTTCTCGCCCAGTTCTCTCATATTCTTCACTTGCTATTTAACTCGTCTTCTTCATTCGGGGAAGTAGGTAGTCTTCTTTCTTGCTTGTATTTATTGTTATATTTTTGTCTTTACTTCCTTTCGAAACTAATTCTTGAGTAACGTGCTTACTTTCTTCTTTCTCCTCTCTTGTTTTCAAACCCCACTTCCAGAGCATTCCTCCTATAATATCCACCCTCAACTATGCTTGCATGAGAAGGTACACAATCCCAAAGTTGGGTCAGGGCAAAGAACGAAGGTTGATACTAGCAAAGGCCACCCTCAACTAAGCTTTTGGATAAGTTGAGGTGCACATGTCAAAGAGGGACAGGCCAACACATTATTCCTCAGAAAGAGCAGTGTTGGGGTGGAAAAAGGAACGGTTATTATTTTAAGCTCAGATCATTTGGATCAAAGAAGATGATTTCATTCGTTTTCTTTAATTTAGGCTAAAAGTGGGCTATATTGAATAAGGGCTATTGATCTTTCCTAAGGGCTATATATATTATTTTAGCAAGACTAACCAGGGCAAGTTCTAGTCGGTACCAAAATAGGGGACGATTTCAAATCTTCCTCACAGCTCACTTGACCATCTCATTCAATCTCAGATTATCAGACCAATTAGTTCGAATTTAAGGACATTAGGGGTAATGCAAGGTGTCCTCTATGTCATGCTTAGAGCCACAAAGTTATCCACTTATAGGACGAGTCATGCATCATGTACAATTATTCAGGATATCATTTAGCATAATGCTCAGAAATTAACTCGAACAAAAAGCTTTAGACAGATCGGTTTCAACAGAAAAAGTAATAAGTCTTTTTGGGGAAAAAAAGAAACATAGGCAAGAAAACCCAAAAGAGCGGGCTTAGTGAATTGGGCTACTCAGAACTTCACCCTAACACTCACTTCTACATTTACCCCACCCCCAAAACAAAAAACAGCAATTGTCCCCTATGCATAAAAAAAATTTAAATACCTAGCGTGGTAGTGAGAAAAAAAAATGTGGCCCGCAAAACAACGTCGATATCAACAAGCTGGGTGCGTCGGTTTCTCGGAACCCACGGTCCTCTACATTTGGACACCCCAGTGGTGTCCTCAGCAAAAACCTCATATTAGTGTTGCCTCATGCCTATCTCCAATGTTCGTAGCTAGGTATGTCCCAGCAGCTAACCATGATGCTCTCATCTGATGCGCCTCATCCTCAGCAAGTGAGGCTCTCCTCGCAGCCTCCATCTCGCGGGCTCCGTTCCGTGCTCGAGCCCTCATACTGATGCTCGACCCCTCCGCCTCTTGGCATCGCTCTCGATGGGGACGGGTGGATGGAAGTCTCAGGAGTTAGCGAAATCAGGACGCAACACTATGCATTCAACAGGCTCGACAGAAGGGGCCTCAGACTCCGGCACCCAAGCCTCTAAGATTGTGTCAAAGATCTGCGCGAAGGCCATCAACACCGCAAGTGAAGAGTTGACACATCCATGGAGGGCTGTGCAGTGCTAGAACCCTCAACTCCAAAGGCGTCAAAGCGCTGGGTGAACCTCAGCGATCTCCGCTTGGATACTGGACCATTTGCTCTAGGCCGTTCTTTATGACTGAAGCTAATAGGACTTCTGCATCACAAGAATTGATATGAGGCAGAGTTGAGCCATTTGCCGCCTCTAAATTTTTGGACACTAGCAGCGGGACAGCGCCGGAGAGGGGCTGTGCGCGATAAGGAGCAGGGGCCGTGCTTGAATAAGAGATAGACTCGACAGCGGGTAGTGTTAGTGGACGCCCGCCGTGTAGCGTGCGAGATTGGCTCCGTATCAGCATATTTATCAGCCTAGTGGGGGAGCTTCTGAACGGGGCCCTCTACGTGGAGCCAATCATTGGCCTAATCTTGTGAGGCCGACGTCAACAGTTGCCAAAATGCGGGGGTCTGCTTGAGCTGATCTCCGTGACAGATTGGCACACCGGGACCTGTTAGAGAGAAAAGACATGAAGGGAAAGGGTAAGTAGTAGTGACTCGAAGCCCCTCGTGCATGACTGCTGTTGAAGCCAGCGAAAATCCACCTCAAACCCAGAAATCATGCCGCCATAACCACTATTGGATAGGTGCAGGGCCATCCACCTCTTGGTGGTCTCTATCAAGCGCTGCTCACGCAGAGGAACGACCATCTTAACTGATTGGTAGTCAAACGCGGCAGAGAGGGGTCCAGTAGCATAAAACCCTCGCAGTATAGAAACCGGCGGATGGCACGGCAGGTAAATGTCAACCTGCACAACCCGTACCTCCGACCTGCCCAGTGGGGGCTATTTGGCGGGGGCAGACCGCCTATCTACGTATCGAAGAGTCGTATTGTAGATGGTAGAACTCTCGGACCATGTCTCTCACTTGTAACGTCCAACGGACGTGGCTGTCCACTTCCAAGCGCGAGGCCTAGTGAAGGATTGTGTGATCTCAGACATCATCAGGATACTCCCGGTAAGGCACCCGCCGCTCCCAAGGAGGTGAGGTTTCGAGTCCATAACTCCTTGTCAAGTAGGGAACTGGGAGTCGGAGTTTGACTTGAAATTTCGCGTCGACACGGGGCCTTGATGTGAAGACCTGATGTGGATTCTTGAACTGTCAGCCTCAACAGACGAGGGCCGACGATTTATCGGTCTTCTGCAGCGGAGGTGTGGCGGATGGCGGGAACCGCAGCCGAGCCAGATGCTTCATTGCGACCAGGATACTCCAAAGGAGCCAGCCGCTCCTTCTCATTGTGTGGTGAACCAGAGGGTATTCCGGTCAGGTGTGCTTCCTCATCGACTGGAGGGCGGCTGACTACGCCGGACGCCCACTCTTGTTGGGTGGGACTCGGGGAGAACGTGCAAACCACAGGGAAGGGGTGGAAGGCCGGGGGTCACGTACTCGACGGTCCCACGCTCATCATCAGAGCCATGGACCATGCGGGCAAGACGGGGGAGGGCGACAGACTTCGACGAACGCGTGCATAGATCGATTGCATGGGTGCCATAGTGACAGTACTGTAAAGGAAAAATATTAGTACGAGAAGTGGCAAACAAAGACAAGAGAACCAAAAAAAGTAAAAATTAGGATGTCCCCATTTCTATGGAAAGGACACACGAATGACATGGTTGACGTGCTCGTCGTGAACTATGACAGACCATCATGGGGTCCGTTCGTGTCTTACCTAGACATGTATATAGAGAGAACCTGAAGAGAGTCTTTGACTAGTATGACAGTATGTGAGACGGGACCGTCACAAGGTTACGACGTCTGTCGTAGAGGGTCTGTTATAGAGACACTTAGAAAAACATGAGAGGACCCGTAGGAGAGGGTCTCTCACGTTCATAACGGTCATGGAGGAAGGGACCGTCGTGGGTACGAAGTTCGTCACAGTGTCCGTTGAGGACACGTACAAAAAGAGCGAGACCATTAGGAGAGGGGCTGACCGTCATACGGGGTCATTCATGCAGGACGGGAAGTCGTAGTACAACGGTCAGTCTCATGTGTCCGTTGAAGCGACACTAGAAATAGAAAAAAGTGAGAAACCATAAGAAAGGTGGCTTCTGACACAAGAAGGTTGGCAGGAGGACCGTGTGGGTAGTATTGACGGTCGTCACATGTGTCTGTTGAAGGACACTTAGTAAAAAGTGAGAGTGGGATGTTGGAGGGCTTCTGGAAACGTGTGTGGTACACCACGACTGCGCGTAATGGGGTCTCATGTCTGTAGATCAGTTGACAGAAATGGGGGGTACACATGCGTCCCCGATGAACCCAAATCAAAAATGGGTGTTTTGACCTACAGGTGTCTAACCCAACTACCTAGGAGGAACTAGCAATGCCAAAAGCACCTATGTATGGGTGTAGGAAGTACAGGGTAAAACACCGGGTAATTTCGAAAATTTTTAACCTAGAGAGCCAGAATCTTAATAAAAGAAATTGAATATATCACAAGGTTAAGCTATACTAATTAATAAACAAAAAATGCAGGAAAATAAGAGAAATTAGAGACAGAGACCTTAGGAATTGGACAACAGCAAGATGACAAGTACTCGGTGACAGGAAGACACACACAAAAAGTAACTCCGAACTCGTAGGTTATAACTTGAAGCGGATTTGGAGAATTTGGGGGAACACATGATCGTGTGATAGAGGGCGAGATTGTGGAAGTTGTAAGGAGAGGGGAAATGGGGGGAATATGAAGGAATCGGGGTGAAAGGTTGTGAAAATGAGCCGGTTGGAGTTTGTTAAATGGGAGAAAAAATTTAGAATTAAAATCCAACCGGGTTGGTCGGGGTACAGCCTCAATTAATCACGCGATGATTCACGACGACGGTCCGTCGCAGTTGTGAGACCCGTCATGGTTACGTCGGGTTGTGCCCTGAGTTTGAAAATAATAGAAAAGACGTTACTGGTACGACGGAGGCATACGACGGTCCATCGCAGGCACACAGTGCGGCATAGGTTGGCGAGTGCCTCAGTGACTGCTGATATATAATTTTCTGCCAGAATTTCTGGTGATGTGACGTGCAAATAAAAAAACCACTATAAGTATTGGGGTGCAGCCCAAAAAAAGCGCCGGATTAATGACGCGGCCACGATTGGGGACACTTGATACTCAGAATTCATCAAGATGGTATGCCTCCGATACTTAATGCGCGATTCGCATGCCCGAAATAGATTTTTAGCGGTGTCCATCACCTGAACCTTACACCTCCTTGTTCCAAATCAACCGCTCCATGAGGGGATTAGTTGGGTAACCAAGTAGGGGGACCAGTCCATTGACGTGAGCTTGCCCGGAAAAAAAGCGCAACCTGGAATTGACTAAAAGCAGCAAATCAACCGACACAAAATCTGGTTTTTTCAATTTGTTGAATGTATTTCTTCATCGTTTCTTTGTATAGGGCTGAGATTATAGGCTTTCAGGCGAAATTTCATCGAGTTCATGAAAACCCATTTAACGTTGTTTGCTGCAGCGTCGCCCAACAAGTTCAACTTCTTCATAGCCCCATGGAGCTTATGCTCTTAACTCAACCGGAAGAGGACAAGTTATCCCATTTTATACAAGTTGTATGGAGGAACTACATATGGGAGTCTTATATGTTGTCTGGTCAGGCTTCAAAGAGCATCATCAGCCTCCTTGACCAACCGTTCTACTAGCGTTTCAATGTTTGGACAATATCTGTTTATATCCCGATTCGAACTTCCACTTGCCCACTAGTTTGAGGGGGGTAAGGAGTGGCACATTATGCGAACCCTATATTCTCAGTAACCCCTTGAACAAGCTTTTGCAGAAGTGGATCCCCCATCACAATAATTGCCCTTGGGGTGCGAAAACGAGGGGAATATATTCTTTTGAAAAATGCAGTGACCGTCCGTCATGTTGAGAGAGAGATGGCTTCGACCCATTAGATACATAATCAACTGCTACTAGAATGTACGTCATCCATACAGAACTCACAAAAGGCCCATAAAGTCAATACCCCAAACATCAAATAGACTTCAATCACAAGAAGGTTATAGCTCCTCTGTTTCTTGAAATGCGCAGTCTCGTGGCATCTTTGTACATGACTTTAGCAAAACGCATGGCATCTGTGAAAGGAGTGGGCAATAGGAAACCACCTTTGTAAATCTTATGCAGCGGTTCGGATACTGTTGTGATGTCCCAACGGGGTGAGGAATGGCATGCCTCCACACACCAACATCTCACATTCGGCACCACAACAACGCCGAATAAGACCGTCGCACAACTCATACTAGAAGATGGTTCATCCAAAGAACCTCAAACGTTACATTGAATTTTACTTTGATGGAAAGGACAAGTCCGATGAACAATCATCACTAGCCGATAGTTTGTAAATCATCGAACCATGGTATCCAGTCTTTGTGAGGCCAAATACATACGTCATCGGGGAAAGTATCATCAATGTCAGTCTATCCCCTAACTCTCTCATAGATTCATCCTATAGATGAGGACAAGTGATCAGCACTTGATTTTTCAGTTCTTTCTATCTATCACTTCAAAGTCAAATTCTGTGGAGCAGTAATACCCCTACGAATCAGCCTAGGGTTTCGCTCTTCTTTGCCAGCAAATATCTCAGGGTGAGTTGTCGTATGCACTATTATTCTCTAGTCGCTAGCCTAGCAAATAGGACGAAATTTGCTCAAAAGCAAAGACTCACTGTTAAGGAGTCTGCTCAGTTATTTGTGTAGTTACTTCTGAGCTTCATTGAGGGCTTTACTAGCATAGTAAATGGGGTAAGGATTATTTTTTCTCTATCTAACTTACACCAAATCCACCCACTACCATCGCACATACATCAAATTGGACTGCTCAATCTAGAGAAATAATGTATGGCGCAGACACATTTCTTTTAGCTCACTGGAAGATTTAATGACAGGAATTCATCAAGAAACAAATTTACAATCTTTCTCCAGCAGTTTGACCACAATGGATGTGCAATCTTTGAAAAGTTTTTTATGAATCTCTTGACAAAACCTGCATGCCCAAGAAGATTCTCACACCTTCACAGAGATAGGAGGGGGGGGGGGGGGGGAGTCTCTCTATCACCGACTTTGAGCAGAGATCAATCTCTATGCTTTTTCTGAATGCAGAGACCCAAAACAATTACCCTTTTGACCATGAAATGACATGTTCCCCAATGTTAGTACTAAAATGCAGGTCTTCACTACACATCTCTTAAGGACTCTCAGAAAATTAATCAAAAACCGCGGGAATGAATCACCAAACCCACCGAAAAGTCATCATAAAAAAATTCTATCAGTTCTCCACCATGTTAGAAATAGCGACATCATACAATCTGAATTGTGGCGGGTGCATTGCCAACCCACACAACCACTACACCCCCACCCCCCCCCCCGCCCCAATCGGACATCTATGAAA
This sequence comes from Solanum habrochaites, assembly GCA_027704765.1. Lineage (NCBI taxonomy): Eukaryota > Viridiplantae > Streptophyta > Magnoliopsida > Solanales > Solanaceae > Solanum > Solanum habrochaites. The sequence continues at coordinate 16,723,569 of JAKWJA010002491.1, forward strand.
CGCAACGGTCCCATAGGGACAAGTAAAAAATGTTTTCTATTGATCTTCTAGTGCAATAGCATTAGAAAATCGATATACCCCAAATATCCACTCAGAAACAGACCACTCTTTCCGAGCAAGTCTAGCCACCATTGATCCATGATATGGATAGGAAAGTGGTTCTATTTTCAGTCCATGAATTTAGTGTCGGTTAATCCATACACACCCTCATTCTAGTAACCAGTCTCTTGGAACAAAGTTCATTTTTTCGTTGGGGACCAATGCATGCCCCCTTTCCTTAGGTACACACTGACGGGCATACCCAACTACTATCGGTGATTGGGATAGATACTCTTGGCCATCCAACCACTTAATGATGTGCTTCTTCACGACCTCTTGCATAGGAGGATGTTAAGCGTCTCGCTGTGCTCAATATTTGGCTTATGATCAGGCATGAGTCGGATTTTATGGAGCAAATACAGGAGGATCCCAATCATGTTTGCATAGTCCACCATAGCTCTTTGAACTTTTTACCACCGTTACAAACTCTGAACTTGTTGTTCATTATGGTCTGACGCATTATTACCGGACAAAGGTCACGCATTTTATAAGCATTCAACCGAGAAGATGAGTGGGAGATCTTTTTAGTTTAATTTTGGCGCTCCTCTATAGAGGTTTCGCGGGTGGGGACTAGCGATTATTCATATCTAGCTCATATTCTTCGGTTGAAATCGAAAAGGCACCTCGGTCAAGGAGCCGACCATAAGAATCATAATCGTCAAATGCAATTTCTATAAATTCATTATCACGTCGCGAATGCTTCGAAACCTCGGGTTCTTTTTAATATGTCTCAGATGTATCAACCATGTTGTATAGCATGCTACCGATTGGAGTTCACCAACTCTCTTTTCAATCGACTACAAGGTTAAAGTTCACTCCTCATTGTTCAAACGAAATTTATCTGCCCTTTTCCTTGTCTATAAGGCGCTTCCCGTAGCAAGGAATGCCTCTCAAGAATAATGGGTACTTCGAAATCGACGTGCAATAAAGAATAAACAAAATCTGTCCGAAATCATGAACGATCCACTTACTAGCACGTCTGAAGTATCCCTATAGCTTTTTTAATGTCCTCGACAGCCATCAGTGCCCGCATCGCAGTGGGCTTGGATAAACCCAAAACCCATCTTCTAAAATAGGAGGGGCATGAGATTTATGCTGCCCCAAATTCACATAAAGCTTTCGCAAAATGTAAATAGACGATTGTACAAGGAATAGTGATCTTCTTATAATCGAGAGGGCATGAGATTAGGCTGCCCCCAAAAATACATACAAGCTCGCCAAATGTTAATAGACTCATTGTACAAGGGAATAGTGAACGCGCCGGATCTTCTTATTTGTACCAGAGATCTTGAAGTAATAGACTACAATGATGCATTTCTGTAATCATCCTAAAAAAGTGACCGATATTTTCTTTGTAACCAAAAAAAAAATGTTCCCTTTTCATAATACTGGGTAACCGGGCATTTATTCTAAGCATCTTACCGAGGGGGAATTGATGAAACGTTGCTTCAACATGTTATAAAACACGATATTACGAACCTCGATCTTTTTCAATAATCTTGAGGAAATGGGGGTGGTGGCATAGCATGGGAGTTACCTTTTTAGGCACTTCAGATCTTGTACAGGATATATCCTTAATTCACCATAAACATTTACACTTACAGTATCTTTGCATCCTTTTTTCATTAGACGCAGAGGTGGGTCAATGGGTTGCTTTGCCACGCGAGTAGTAGTAATTTCCATACATATTGTCCATCATTTTTTTTTGGATTTGGGACAGTATTGCTAGGAAGAGCGCCGGTGCCGTGTGTCACAGTCTAAGATATGGGCCATTTGTTAACTCAAGTTGCCTAATCAATATTGCATGGGTTACGAATTTTGGTCAATACCCGATCTAAAATCATTCTCAACTCTTTATTTGCTCTCACTAGCATAGACCTCTAATCATTTTGCAACATATCCTCAACCGCGACATACGACCTCCACCATCCCCTATGAGTAAATTTCCCCACGATTTTGAGGAGGAAAATAGGGTCCCATGCCTGAATTTCTATTACCCATTAGTTAACCCTGCTAAAATTGTTGTCGAGGTTTTAGTTCCATCTCTAAATAAGACCCTCACCATTGTAGATACCATAGTTTCGACCTTGCGTTCCCTGACCTGGTGCAATTCTCCTTATTAGAGCCTGGGGCACTTGGTCGGAAAACCCCCGTCTAGCATTTACGGCATAGGAATCGTCATCATAATAGCACTATCGTTTGGTTGGCGCTGGTTTCTCGACTAAGTAGTGACTGCATTATCTTTTCTGCACCCTCATTGACATATTTAGTACCAACCAAGCTCGGTGTTCTCATCTGAGCCAGTTCGTAACAACCTCATTTGTGGCGGGTTGTGAGTGGACTGCACTGCCGAAGGGTTTCTCCCTGTATCAGATCTCCTAGTTCAAACTTCAAAGCTTATTGGTTTCGGAGATTTTTCTAATTTTTCGCAATATCAGCATAAGGTGACATTCCCCATAAGATCCACCTCACTATCGGTTCCAAACACCGCTGTTTTATGTATCTGTCCCCGAGGAGAAGTATATTCAGGGACTCATCATCTATACGGTGATTTGGAAACACTTCTCAGAATGAGGTGAATCTATCCCAAAAATTACTAACTGCCCTCCTGGTAGTGCACAAAAGTTTTCACTCGTCTTGTGATTTAGTTTCGTGGAGGACCGGATTAGTAGCGTGCGAAGAAGGAATCCCTAGGGGTCCAAGTGAAGATTGAGTTGTAGGGGAGCTCAGTGAAACAGATAGCAGCCTCTCCGTATGAGAGAGAAAACCACTCGAGGACCTATACATCTAAATCCAAATCAGGGCCTCCATACACAACTTTTACAAACTAACCCTAACCTTAGCTATATGGGCATGGGATTCAGAAGGAGACCGAAAACCATACCTTTGGCAGGTGAGCCATTGATCAGGCTACTAGTTACCACAAAAGTAGGCTGTGGGTAGAGAGGCAAAACCAGTTGGTGGCCCATCGAAAGTCTTCTATGTATATAGCCATGTTAGTATGCTTGGGGACCGTGAGTAGGATTTGTCCCCATGTTGGGTTACACGGAGAAATGGCGTATAAAGAAGCGGGTAAATTAAAAAAGACCATAACATCAACCGGAAGCTAGGATGTCTGGTTGGATAATCATCATTATCCCAAGTTTTGATTCGTATGAGCAGTGTACGCTCTAATTCATGATCATAGGAAACAAGGGTTTCTCTGACTTTGTCTCCGTGTATTTGGAATACAAGGGGATGTCTGAAAAAATCAAAAATAATAAAAACAAAGTAGAATCAAGAAAATATCAACAAAAACTTATAGTAATAAGTTCAAGTTAATAAAAGCTATAATCCCTGGCAGCGGACGCCACAAAATTTAATACTCTCAAACTATCTCAATAGAAGTAGTAAAGCGGTCGTGTCAAGTAAATAACCAACTAGTAGGGGTTGGGCTCATACCACGAGGAAACTGTCTAGACTTACACTTCATCTATTATTACTATGTTCAACAAGGACTTCCTGAGAAAAGTAAAAAACAATAAAAGGGGGGGTTTTCTAGTGCTAAATGAATGAAAATAATAACGTCAATTGAGGGCATACAGCTGGGAATGTTGGATTTTAATCAATTAATCAAAGTAACTAGGTTTACGTGTTCCACATAGGTTGATAACTGAAATTTTAACTATAACAATCGGTTTCCTAGTATCTTTATGCAAAGTGATAAGTTAGTATTTCTAAATCCTTGGGCCGGCATCTAGAAAATCCACTCCGCACCTTGGTCCGGCTTTAAGGTGTGTTGGTATTCCTAACCTTATCTTACCTTATATTAAGCATCGTATCGATATTTGACTAAGTTATAACCTGTACAAACAATACTAGCCTATAGAAGTATACACTAAATCTTATGTGTTGTTGATAATTCTTTTCCTATTATTCTACCTCCTTGGTCCGGAAAGTAGCTTAAGGCGGTTCTAACATGGGCACATCGTTAAAAAGATTCTAAGCGAAAGGAATTATTACTACATGAAAGATACTATTCTCGAATCGTTATTTAGTTAGGTTTTATCTCATTATGCCATGGTCCACACAATCTAGTTATGGTTTAGTACTTATAGTTCATAATCAAATATTCAAATATATTAAATAAGAATTCATGTACTTATTCAATGAGAGAGTAAAATCCGACGAAAGTTTGCTTGATTAAATCACCCAATATCAATTGCAAATGAATCTCAATAAGTAATTAAAAAATCTCACAAAAAGGTCTAATGATAATTAAAAGGTGTTTCTACAATTACAGGGGTAAGAATGATCAAAAAATCTAACCTCACAAATGAGGTTTTTGAACGATTTGATAGGCAAATAAAAACCTAATTAACAAGGGACTAATTGGCTGGAAAATCGGTCAAAGCGAGGATGGGTCGATGGACCTCGCGACAGAATCGTCGGAGTTCATGACGGACCGGCAGGACCCGGTGTCCCATAATTATGCAATTCTCTGCTTCTCTCTTTATACCCTTCCACAGCACGTATGATGGACCGTCATAGGGCACACGGTGATCGTCCGTTGAGGGTCTTCGGGCAAAACACTTCAACTCTTGATATAGGGGTACTTGGATAATGCTCTGAAATAATGACGAACCTGCACGCGGATCGTCATAGACACGGGGACTGTGAAAGCTTCGTAACCCACACTTGGTCAGAATCCCCATCTTCCTTCAGCAGCTGACTACGCTGCCAGCCGATGGACGTCACAAAGCACGACGACCAGTCACAATCTCCGTAGGTGGTTCTCTTATGTATTCTTTGCTCAAAATCTCCGCATTCGTCTTTGAAGATTTCATGCAAAATATAAAGAGAAACTTATATAAAACATAGCACAATCAAGTCTTTTGGACCCCACTAAACTTAAGGAAAAAATGATTAAATACCGTAAAACACGGTTGATTAGAATGAGTTAATCTCAAAGTTTCGAAGAGAAAATATGATCAAAGTTCTTTGCTTTATTAATTCAGGGTTCTTTCCAAAAACGTTTTAAAATGGTTAAACCTTGATTAATTGATGTTAATGTATGGTTGTAACGTGATTTTAATCCAATGCATGATGAAACTCATGTTCCATCCCTAAAATCGATAGTTAGCATTGGCAAATGATCTTGTCTTTGTTATGCGATTGGATTATGATTATTATTAATTGTTAAAGGGGTTATATCTGGACATTTTTACTTGAATTTCAGGTTGATTTTAGTTTTTAAGGAACATTGGATAAATTTGATCAATGTATGAAGGTTTAACATCTAGGCCTAGTTTATCATGGTGATCACTGTTAATGTGGGTTCTTAATGTATAAAACGGATTTCGATCTGTTAAGTGTTTGTATTACTGTTTTAGGCTAATATATGTTTTAACTAGGTATATGAATATTGGATTGCGAAAGTAAAGAAGGATTTATGAATTGCAAAACTAGTTCTTTATTCCATGAATTGTGAATAGTGATCGTGACGTCTTAGGGTGGTTTATATGTGGATTCGATCATGGTTAATGGCTACTTAAATACTATCTATATGTTAAGTGATATTAATTGGTTCTCAACTGGATCTATTGGATCAAATGTATGGTATTGTGTAAAGGATTAACTGATGTAAACTTCTATACCTAGGAATTCCAAAGTAAAGTTAACTTACAGTGAATACTACTTTATTGGAAATTGTAGTAGGGTCTCCATTTTGTTATGATTTTGTCTTACTTTCCATAACATTACATTAAAGGAATCTTGATTTGATAAACTAAGACTAGGGAAATCGGATTGATAAATCTATGCGTATCTATTCCTAGAACAATGGTAATATTCTGCATCTTGTTACATGATCTGTAATCAACTTGTACAAGGTTTATCTATGCTAAGTACATTTAGCTACTAACCAATATATGATTGTTAATAAACCAAAGCATTGGTATTGATCAATGATAGTCAAAGGGTTGGAAATTTGTGAAGAATGCTTATCTCCTCTACGTTTCGAGATTATGTTATCGTTGTGAAGTTTGTATGGCATTGTGTGGTAGGGTCCACTTAAGGGGAAATGTTTAATTTATTGTTCATTATATATGGTTTTGACATGGACTTGAAGGGAAACTGTGATGATTATATGAAGGGAGTGGTTAGGAGCTAAACCTTATGTGTACTTGGCCTAGTTCTCTTTCTAGTTGTGAATCTAGGTTATGTACTCTTAGTGTTACTAGCTGTAGAATGTCTATGGTTAGGGCTTATATGTACTTGCTGCTTATGATGAGGCTTAGAATATAAATGTGATGTAAAGATAAGATAAGTACATAAATAATAAATCTTATTGTAAGTATGTTGTAAGTATTACACTAAAGAGTTTATGCATGCTAACCCTTTATGATGTGTGTTATGTAGACTGGCACATGAGACTGATTAGACGTAGAGCATAAGCATTTTTATAGGATTTTGACTAGTTATTGAAAATGTGAATCTTGGAGGATAAGTTCATAGGGGGTCTTCTAAGGACATACATAGTATTGTAGTAACATTGTTAGAATATGACTTAAATGATATGATGTTAAGTAATGATGATGAAACGGACAGTATTGGAATTGTGGATAGTGTCGGGAGGTTTATATGAATGGATGCTAATATTATTACACATATAGGACTATGCATGATATCATGAACATGGTGACATTTATGGTGTTATGCCTGTGAAAGGTGTGGCTTACCATAGTGATACCCACACACATATGGAATGATGATCCCAGATAAGAGGAGGCCTTGGAAAGGGTGCCCCAAGAAGACTCTAAACTATATAGGTGCTTGAAATGAGATAAGCATATGAAGATGAATTTCCTAAGCCTATGTTTATGAAAATGTAAATAAACACTTTTCCAAAAAAGGATTTAGCTTCCGACACCGAGTGAAATTGACATTGAGAAGGTGTGACTTCCCTTCTAGAGGAAGATTTCACCATTTATTTTCCTTATAAATGTCGAGCTTCCATTAGGGAATACCACCTATGGATCCACATGAGGTGTTTGAACTTCCCTTGAGAAAGATTCACCCATTTTCTCATGAGAGGATGCCCCAATTGCCAAGTGGCATGTAGAAAGGACCATACCTATCTCTTAGTTTCGTAAATAGTTTGCCACATAGATCTAGTAATGGTGTATTCCACTTACGAGTTAGCTAGGATGTTTGTTTTAATATTCTACCTTGGCTAGTAGGAACACCTTTACATTGGTGTGTAAGACTCTACAAACACCAAATTACCATATTATCCCACGGCTTAGTGTCAAGTTAAGGCTATAGGTTCCCTAAAGGACAAAAGGGAAAGTAAATGAAGGATCCTAACTAGGAGGACATAAGGGAGGTTTACTTAGATAGGTGGAAGGAATGAATCCATTAGACATGCACAAGTAGGGCCTTAGGAAGTCCTAGGCAAGTTGACCCTGTGTACAATTATGAGTAATCTGTATGCAGGGATGGGTGGATTGTCTATTTTTCATGAAGATGTGAATGGTATGAGTCTATGTGATATGGTCTTATTCTTATATGAAATATGTGAGTTTTAATGACTATATGATGAGGATTGTTGATATGAATGAAGTTGTGCTTATGTTATAATTATGTATGTAGTATTAAGGTTTGTGGTCTCATGAAGGGTTTACTAAGAATGTATAGGTTATCGGGCTACATATGTTCATTGAAATAGTAGACGAAGGTTGGGGTCATGAAAAAGGTATAATAATGATGTTTGAAAAGTGAAGTCAATATATGTGTAAATTGGTGTAGCTTACTGTAATGTCCTAAGGTATTGACTAAAATATGTCTTTGATGTATTATACTTCTATGATAATATGTAATGACTTATGTAGATTATATGTATGGTATCTTTGATACCTGAAGGTGATGCATTGTACCAAGTATCAATAGAGGGTTACTTCAAATGTTAATGAATAAAAGAGAACATAGTTCACTGTTAAAGAAAATTAGTCATGGGGAATATGACTTGAAATTGTAATAAATTCTATATGTGATGGCTTTAGTATGTTGGAACTTTTAATATGTTTATATGAAGTATGGAATGAATAAATTACTATTGTCTAAAGTTTTTGTGAGATTTACTCCAAAAAAGGCAGTGATGAAGTATTGATTTCAGGAAAGGTCCCTTTAAATGCAGTTTTTTGCATGGTTCCATTACTTAGTGCCAGTCTGTCTAATATCCTTCGTCTCTATTTTTCAATGCAACAAAAAAGGTACGGTTATGGATGCTTAAAAAGGATGTATGTGATTGAGGATCTTGATAGATGATTACCACGCTCAAGGAAAGGAATCCTTAAGTCCATGACCTAATGATTAATTACTGTAAAGTGTATTAAATATTATATAGTCATGTCTTATGTTTTAAGGGTCGCGTCCCTAATATATTCTTATGTTGTTGAGTCTAAGATGACAAAGAGACTTAGATTCTGTATTTGTATTATGACTTATATTTTTTATATATATGAAGTTAAGTTTCTAGCATATGATGTGATATGAAAACTTTTAAATTTTCCACAAAATTTACTATGTCAATAGGATTAATGTTAACTATGGGATTGTATAAGACCTCCGAGAGGTCAAGTATGACATGTTACTTCTAGGGGGTGCTCCTCAGTTATGAAAAACATCGTATCAGAGCCAGGTTTATAAATTTCTTTTAAAAAGTTATTTAGGGTCCAAGAAGTATCATATTGCCATGTCTAGTAGAGTCTTTTAACATTGGTGGTGAGTCACGACACATTAAATGGTACTAGAGTCTATAGGATGATAGAATTTGCCTTCTTCATCATTCTCATATCGTGCCATAGAACTTAATCTATAAGATCTCTCTCTTATGTATTCTTGTCCGGTGGTCTTTAAGATGTGATTGCTTGGATGAGATTGTTCTCTCTGCTTGAGGGACAAAAGGTTAGTTTAAATGATTATCTTAGTTTTATTGTTGTATGAGTATGTGTGAAGGTGAATTTTTGCATGTTATAATGATGTGATGCTATTTATGGCCATATATGAAATTTATGTTAAATAGCATGTTATACTGAGAAATGTATGTCATGAAATAGTTAAAGCATGTAGAAGTTATTAGGGTTGACATGAGTTTCTTTTGGATAATTTGTTTCTATATGGTTCTGCATGATGGTAGCCTTATGATATGATTTGAACTTGAAATGCTTAGTGACTACCTATGGAAGCATGCTACCCTAAGAATATGTGCTTAAAAGTTTTCAATGATTCCCTTTGTATATATGTGGTCCTTGATAAGTTGCCTAGTATAGATTGGAGTCCTTTGTATAGACTTGATCCTTGGTGTAATGATACTATGTTTGTTTTATATCTCATATTGTCATGCTTTTCCATAAATTGCCAAAATGTTGCATTTTTGGAATGTTGAAGCATGATCACTGTAAAGCTAGTCAACTTACTGTAATATTTTTGGGAGATCGACTAAATTGTCCTTTGATTGGAAGTTGTTGAAATGTGTATAGAATTGATGCATATGAACATGATAATGAATGAAAAAGGAGATTTTCTATTTGGAATAATGAGAGTCTTATGGAATGATGAGTCGCAGATTTTTTTCTAACTTCTTATTGTGTTGTGAGTCCCTTGATGTTGTTGAACTGATGTTTCCTTAGAATTGATGGTAATATTATTATCATTGTAGGGTGATGACGTGGGTTTGATTGACCTTGATTTACCTCACTTTAATGTTGAAATAAAACAAACAGTCCTTATGACTAAGTCCCCTTGTTGTTTCCCGCAATGATGTATGACCTTGGTGTCTATCGTATTGTGTTAAAACCTTATGTGGTTAAACGGTATGACCTAAATTGATAATTGGAGGATAATTTTCCTAAAATAATTAGGTTTAGAATACCTTATTATTCCTATGTTAACATATTGTAAATTCCTTTTAATGTTGTAATCACTTTTAAGTGATGAAAATGAAGGTTGTTTAGTGAAGATCCTCTTAAGATTGGGTTAAGTTCATCTTAATTGGGTTAACCGTAAGTGGGGGATGGTGATGGAGTAGTACGGTTGTAGATATTCTGCTACCTTGTCCTTTTATTCTTACTTGAACTTGAATCTAATGAAATTTTAGTAAGCTTGTTCATGAATAGAGTTTTGCATAAAGTATGAATTGCATGACCTTTATATGTTTGGTATGTATTGACTGACATTACCTAAAAGATATTGCGAAGTTCCCAAAGTGCATGAAAGAATTTTTTTGATAAAATTCATGTTTTCTCATGTTGATTTTCATCTTGATATGCTAGTTGTGCATTTGACTTCATGCGATAAGATAAGAAACATGGTTGTAATTTTTTTTGAGGTGAAATGTTTAGCCTTATAATGAAAGTTGAGTCTCTTTAAAATAAAATATGTTGAGTCTCTTGAAAATTATATGACTTGTATAGTTTGGAAAACATGATTGTAGGCTCACTATTAAAAGATGAAAGCATGTTTAGGTAAGTTCTCATGTGTATGCCTATGATTTTTGTTATTCTTCTCAAATAATGCTTACTGTGAAGGTTATTGCTATGTTGGAAATTGACATTTTGTGAAATTTCTTCCTATTTATTGTGATGAGGTTGGTGTGATTTATCATTTGGACTTCATTAGGAAGGAAACATGAACATGTCTTTGTTTAAAAGTTTAGAGTAACTCATTTTTACAAGAAATTGAACTTGTAATTTTCTTAGTTGTGAACTCATGATACATTTATGTGTGTTGAGGAGAAGGAAATTCCTCCATGCACACCACTAAGCATGGTATGTTTAAGTATGACCTTCATGTAACTAGGTCTAAATAATAAAGATCTTTGTTGATTCAATTAACTCAAGTCTATATGCATTGAAGTATGAGTGCCTGATTGCTTCTTGAGTGTTGTTGAAATCTACCTAAGTGTGACTTTAATAGTAGTTGCAATAGGATCTCTTAATTAATTGAAGTGTAATGACCATGTTATTATTAGGAGAAGGATGTCCCTCTTATGAACATGATACGAGACTTTGTGTTAGATGCATTAAGAGTGAGTGAATGGAAGTTTTTCTTATTTGGTGCATGGAATTCTATGTGATAATGCTATAAATTTTATAAACTCGTTATGATTCATTGAAGTCCTTATTGTGATTAAAGTATTCCAAGTATCATTTGAGGATGAAAATTTTCTCAAGTGGGGGATATTGTAAGACCCCAAAATTAGTTAGGGTTTCTAGAGCATAACATGTTTTTCTTAAGTTTATAACGTCCTAAAATGGATTATAATATGTTTTAGAGGAAGTGTGTGAAGTTTGTGGTGATTAGGAAGTCAAACGTCAACGGACGACCAAGACGTTCGACGACTCGTCACCTATGTTCCTCATGTGTCTAGACATGTTTATATATTGTACTTATTGAGATTATGAAGTCTTTAAATGAGTTTTAATGATGTTTGTAGTCATTGTATGGAGTTTCGTGAAGTTTGGAGGTCAAAAATCTAAGAACGTCAAAGGCGTTCGAAAGTTAGCCCTTAAGGCGCTCAATGTGTGTCAGAATGGGGCCTAGCGATGATTTACGTGTATTTCTTTTTGGGGAAACTCATGTGGGATATATACTACTTGTTAAGATTTGTATTTACGTTGGAAATGTCTGGGCACGACCTCTAAAGTGCCCCTCAAAAAGGGCCCACAAAAAAGACGCAAGGCTGGTCGAGGCACTGCCTCGGCATTGTCAATCGACGAGCCATATGACACCCACTTTTTTGAACATTGGCCCGTTGATGAGGTTTCGTCGATGGAAACTTAGCCTGGGAAAGTCAGAACCCAAAAACAGGCAAAGGTCCAATTGACGGAAGACAAAGGACGGCCACTCGATGGTGGTCTGTCGATGGTAATCCGTCGATGGTGGCCTGTAGTAATTGCCTGCGTACTATTTTATTTATAGGGTGAATGGAAATTAATCCCACGTCCTAACCTGACTATAATTGACTTATTTACCTATTTTTTGTTGTATTTAAGTAATCTAAATAGTGACCAACACATTCCCAATCCTATTCGCTCAAATTGAACTTCCCCTCCAAAACCAATTCTCTTTAGAAACCTCCTTTGTTGTTGAGCTCAAGAACATCTTGTATATGGGATTATTATGGGTTCTTAACCAATTTTTAGAGTTTTTAATGTAGATAAAGGTATGGTGATCCTTCATCTCTATTTATCCTTCCATTTAGAGAGTTAATCTCAATGTTTTCAAAGAGAAAATATGATCAGAGTTCTTCTTGTTCAATCTATTCACGCGTTCTTTCTAAAAACGTTTTAAATGGTTTAATCTTCATTAATTTATGTTAATGGATTGGTTTTAACATGATTTTAATCAAATTGCATGATGAACCCATGTTCCCTCCCTAAATCGATTTAGTCCTTGCATGGGCTTTGTGATCTTGGCTTGTTATCGATTGCATTGTGATTCTATTATGTTACAGTGGTTATATCTACTATGTAAATTCATGTTTAATTGATTTTTAAGTATCCATGTGGATCGATGTATGAAGGTCTGAACATGCCTAGCCTAGTTTTCAATGGGATCACTGTAATGTGGGTTCTTAATAGTATAAAACTGGATTTCGATCATGTTAAGTTGTTTGTATAGACTATTTTAGGCTATTATCATATTTTAACCATGGATATGAATCTTGTATAATCAAAGTTAAGAAGGCTTATATAAATTGAAAAAGGTTCTTCTATTCTATGAAATTGTGACATGTGATCTTGACGTTAGGGTGGCTGTTACGTGATTCAATTATGGTTAATGTTCCTTAGATAATGCCTATATTGTAATGTTTTTATGAATTGTATGCAATGGATCTAATTTTGATCAATTTATGATAGTTAGAATAGGATTAGCCTATGTAGACTTATCTTCTATGAATTCCTAATGTAAAGCATACTTACAGTTAATTTGACTTTATTGGCAATTGTAGTAGGATTTTGATTAGGTTGTGAATAATTTTGGCTACTGTCATACATGTAAATTATAAATTAACCTTGATTGATAAACAATACTAGGGAAATTTATTGATGATCTATGCCTTTCTATTTTCTAGCACAATGGTAATGTTTTGCACTAGTTGTATCATGATCTTGTAGCGACTTGTACATGGTTTCTTCTATGATTAAAGTAAATTTAGTTACTTCCATATATGTTAATTTTTGATAAACAAGGTTTATTTATCAATGATGAACATTGGGTGAGAAATTGGTAAGAATACTTATATCCTCTACTTCTCTATATTAATGTAGTTGATGAAGCCATGTATGGCATTGTGTGGTATGGTACACTTATGGTGGAATTGTTTACTTTATTTTAATTATGTATTTGTTGTCAATGGACTTTAATTCAAGTTGATGATTATATGAAGGAGTTGTTATGAATAATCACATTATGTGTAACTTGTGCCTAGTCTTTTTCTCTAGTTGTGAATCTAGGTGATGTTACTATTGTTATGAGCATGTAAATGTCTATGTTAAGGTTATATGTATTTCCTGCCTATGATGAGGTCTTATAATGCTATATGTGATTTAAATATAAGATGAGTACATAAAGACAAAATCATACTGTAAAAATGTTGTAAGTTTTAAATGAATGTCTTATGCTATTCTAACAGTTATATGATGTTGTGTGATATATCATTCACTAGGATGAATTGATAGATGTAATAGCATAGGCAAAGTGTATGGGACTTTGACTATGTATTTCACATCTGCACCTTGATGTGATAGTTCCTAAGTTGGTCTTCTAAGGACATGCATAGGATTGTATGGACATGTTGTGAATATGACTTATATGCTACGATGTTCAGTATATGATTTGATGAAGTATGAATGTGGATAGTGTCTTAGAGTGTTGATATAAAGGATTTCTCATATAGGTACATATATAGAGTTATGCATTGATATATGAATACGTGTGACATTTATGTGTTATGTGAAAGGTTTGCTCACATATATGTAAACACACACACACATGAATGATGATCTGGATAATAAAGGGTCCTTCAAAGGTGAGCCCAAGAATACTCTAAACTTATAGGTGCTTGAATATGCTATAATCATATAAGGAATGAATATCCTTAGCCTATATTTTATGGAATAATGTAATAAAGGTTTTTCAATAAACAGAACTTAGCTTACCACCGAGTGAACTTGAAATTGAGAGTTGTTCACTTCCCTTGGAGGAAAATTCACCATTTTTTTTCCTTATAGAGTGTTGAATTCCCTTAGATGAAACTCACCTATGGATCCACATGAAGTGATTACTTCCATTTGAGGAAGATTCACCCATTTTTTCTCAGGAGAGGAGGCCCCAATTGCCAAGTGGAATATACAGGGATCATAATTATCTCTTAGTTCCATCACTATGCTTGACATATAGGATCTAGTAATGTGATATCACTTAGGATGCTAGTATATTTTAAAATTTTCTACCTTGTCTAGGTAGGAACACCTTCAATTGGTGTAAGGCTCTACAACACCAAAGTTCATGTTTAAAATCCATGGTATTAGTGTCGGCTAAGGCTATAGTTTCCCTAAACTAAAATGGACAATGGAAGTAAATGAATAGGATCCCAACTAAGAGAATTTAAGGGAGGTTACTTAGGATAGGTGGAAGTAATAGAATTTAAGGGAGGTTACTTAGGATAGGTGGAAGTAATGAACCCATATAGACATTGCACAAGTAGCTCCATCGGATGTCCTAGGAAGGTGACTTAATATGTACTGATTATGAGTATGTCTTTATGAATGTCATGGTAGTGTTTGTGTAATTGTGTGGATGATGTGCATGGTATGAGTCGATGTGATATGAGCTTCTTCTTATATGCACTATGGGAGTCATAATGACTTATGATGAAGATTGATGATATGAATGGAGTTGTCCTTATGTGTTATGTTAATGTATGAAGTGTTAAGTTTTGTGGTCCCATGAAGGGTTTACTAAGAATATATGGGGTTATGGGGCTTCATATGTTCATTTCACTAGTAGAAAAGGATTCGGGTCATGAACAAAGTCTAATATTGATGTTTCTAAAGTGAAGTCAATATATGTGTAAATTGGTGTAGCTTATTGTAATGTCCTAAGGTCTTGACATAAATATGTGTTTGATGTTCTATACTTCTAATATGATATGTGTTGGATTATATACATTGTACGTATGCTTTATTTGATACCTTAAGATGATGAATTTCACCAAGTATCACTAGAGGGTTACTTGGAAACTTAATGAATTAAAGAGAAGATAGTTTACAGTTAAGGGAAATTAGCTCAATGTAATGTGACTTGAAAATGTCATAAATTCTATATGTGATCTTATCTGATGTTTGGACCATTAATATGTTTATATGAATTGTGTGAATGATATAAATTCTATTGTCTAAAGGTTTTATGAATATGTACTCAAAAAGGCATGAAATGTGATTTCAAGAAAATGTCCCTTTTAAATGCATGTTTTTTTATGGTTGTCATACTTAGTGCATTATTGTACTAATACCATTCTTCTCTATTTTTACACAAACTATAGGTTATGAATTCTTAAAAAGTATGTCTATGATTGAGGAAAATAGATGATTCCCAAGCTCAAGTAAAGGAATCCTTAAGTCCGAGGATGTCCTAATGTTTACTTACTGTAAAGTGTATTAAATATTATATAGTTATGTCTTATGTTTTAAGGATCGTGTCCCTAATTTGTTATAATGTTGTTGAGTCTAATATGACAAAGAGACTTAGAGTCTATAGATGTATTATGACTTATATTTTATACATATATATGTAGTTAAGTTTCTAGCATATGATGTACTATGAAAAGTTGTAAATTTTTCACAAAATTTACTATGTCAATTCAATGAATGATAACTATGGGCTTGTATAAGACCTCCGAGAGCCCAAGTACGCCATGTTTCTTCTAGGGGGTGCTCCCTTGTTGTGACACTAAACATGAGAGAGCTTACTTTCTCCATCTCATGCTTTCATGAGGTTCATCACCTCAAGCTACAATGAGTATTTCAACTCAATCCTCCTTGATATTTACTATCCCATACCACCCTTGAGACCTACCATCTCAAGCTATCATGAGATCGACCATCTCAAGATATCATGAGATCTACCATCTAAAGATATCATGATATCTACCATCTCAAGATATCATGAGATCTACCATCTTAAGCTATCATGAGATCTACCATCTCAAGAAATTATGAGATTCCATCTCAATATATCATGCCTTGGCCTTGTATCACAAAGTTTATTCAGAAAATTAGGTTATCCAATACATTCAAGGTATTTTTAGTTTATCATGCATTGATTCATTTTAGGTTCTTAAGTCAACCTAAGGCTCATCTATTGTGAGAACTTGCTTCTCCTAATCATGTTCATGCCTATGTGTGGAAGAGGAAGGAAACATCATCACAATCATCCTGATTATGAATTCACCCCCAAAGCCCTAGCAACGAATGTCCATAAGACCTAAAAACGACTACTAACATTAGTTCTCATGATTCATACTCAATTACATGTTAATCTATTCAATTAGATCATTAGAAGGAAATTCTAGCCATGCATGATCACATAGGTTCAATTCAAGATTTACAAGTCAAGACCAGCTTAAATCAACAAAGCCTATAAATTCATATCTAAGTGATTCAATCATGATCAAATAGTATATCAAACAATTTAATTAGAAAGATCAAAATAAAACTCCATCTAACCTCTAATGGACTAAAATCATTATGATCACCTTCAAGTTCAATTACTATTAATAACAATGAAAATCCCATGGAAACAACATATAATCATCATTGAATGCTACCCACTAGATTGGGATCACAATCCAGCTTACCCACAATGTAATCACAACCCTCTCTAGAATAGGGTTCTTTGGATGTATAATTGAATGAATTGAAGAATCCATGGGTGAATAAGATTCACATACATTACATTAGAGCCTTAATCCCTGCTTGAACCCTTGGTGAATTATTCATAAGAAGTAGTCCCCAATTCTTCTTATTCTTCTATGGTGTTCTAGAGAGTTTAAATGTGAGAGTGATTTTTCTTTGGAGTCTAGGGGGTCTTTTACTGTTATAATAGTTATACTTTGCCTAAAAATACCAAAAATAACCTCCCATATAATTATTTGTACGTGGGATGAATTTCCCAATTCTCCCCTCCACTTTACAGTAAGTTCTATGAAAGTTGCAGACCTAATTGATTTTTTCCACCTACGGGGCATCGACCAGGCGACGGGCCATGCTGGCAAGCTGTTGTCTTGGTCAGAGACTCCTTCTTTTAGTCTTAATCTAAAGAGACTAAGTCTCAAGCCTTTACCCTCACCAACGGGGCATTGATGGACCTACAGTCCGTTGGTGCCCCTCGTTGGTTGGGACTGGTTTTTGATGACTTTTCTCTCAACATGGGTCTTCTTAAAGGACTCTTAGGTGGGTCCTTGTGGGAGGTGACTAGAAGTTTCCACCTCAAATACGTACGTATATATGTTGGAAACACTTTATATAAATTTGAGCCCTAAACTCAACCTAAAACCTCATGAAACATATTAAGGCACGCTAACACGTCTCAAAGCTAACTTTTAAACGTCACCGGACGTTCTTGGATGTTTCACCTCTAGACTCTCTCAAAGATATATAATGCCACTAAACACCATAATTGACCATTTTAGGAACTTATATACTCATGCCACACATGTTAGGATCTATTTTGACCTATTGCTTTTTTGGGATCTTACACATAGTACATTTTTGGGTTAACCCATATTTCTTTATTTTCTACAGTGTAGGATTTTAATTAGGACTCCAGTATATCATGAATAATAATAATGGTTAGTCTTCATAGTATTGTAGGGCTTGACCATATTTATTTTGTTTCTTCCCTTTATGTCTTAGACTTTTTGTAAGGGTCGTGTCCCTGAGATTGTATTCAACAGTTTTAATTCCAATGTGATAAATGTTTTGAGACATAACATTGTACACTCTCTCTAATTTTATAAAGACTTTGATCGTAAAGAAATATTTTAAATTTCCACATTTTCCCTATGTTCTTATGACATGATATGTTAAGGGCTTATACGAGACTCTTTCGGGGTCGAGTACGTCATTTTACATCTAGATGGTAACCATGAGTCGTTACAAACCTGTTATCAAGTAATAAGGTGTTGAGATAATTTTACGATGTTTCAAATCACATCTAGTATAGTTTTTTTCATAGATGTGAAGTGCGCAACATTTTATAAATAGGAGGCTATTGAATATTAGGAAAACCTCACTTCTTTTTCTCTAAGTTGTGCGCTAGAGTTTTAGTTTTATTAGGTGTTTTTATTAATATGTGCCCTATGGTTTTAGGATATGACTATTCTAAGGGCTGACGTTAAAAGGAATGAGGACAATAGAGTAGAGCACGAGGTTCCTCTCCAAGGTCCTATTGTCCCTATAGGGGATTATGTGTATAATGAGAAGATTAGGTACTATTTTTTATTATTCACTCAATTTGAGATAAATATTATGGAATTCTATGGGTCAAAGATAAAACAACATCCTCTAGAGTTCATAGATGATATATCTAGGGTTTTGAACATTATATGAGTAACTACAGTAGAGAAGGAGGAATGAGCTGCTTATTAATTGAAGGATGATTCTCTTATGTCTTTTTATTCAATGAAAAGGAGTGAGTCTAGTAGAAGAGGGCCACAAAAAATGGGAACGATTTTCTAATGATTTCATTGATAGGTTTTGCCCTTTAGAGATTAGAGAGGCTAAGATGCCTGAGTTTATTAACATTCGTCAAGGTAGAATGAGTGTTAAGGAGTATTCTAGGGTGTTCACTAGGTTTTCAATATATGCTCCATCCTTTGTTTCCAACCTTAGGATGAAGATGTGTAAGTTTATGATCGGTATATTCGACTTGATTGTAAAACAAAGATGTATCGTTATTCTTAAGGATGATATGAATATTGATTGTTTTGTGTTCCTTCTCAATTGTTTGAAAGTGGAGAACTTCAAGAGAGGTCTAAAGTAACAAAGATGTATAGAATAGGTAATGCAATTTCTCTCAAGAATGATTTTATGGTAAAAGATCTTCCAAGATTCCCCTAAACTTTAATAAAAAGAGGGTGTCGAACCCCAAGTTTCAAGGAGATAGTAGTGAGATCCTTTTACCGGGTTGTAGTAAGTGTAATGTAAGGTATAAAGGTTAATTATTAGTGGTATCTAATGTTTTTTTTGTTGTAGTGAGTTGGAAGACAAGATAAATCCTTGCCCAAAGGTTTCTAGGAATGAAGAGGGTGGTCGTGTAGGTCCCAACCCTAGCCTTCCTCCGGTCTAATTGGTCTTGATGATAAGGCTCCAAGGAGTAATAGCTTTAAATCTCTCCAACATAGAGGTGAACAAGTATTTGCTCCTAATGTTACTCATGATATGTGTTTTATGCTTATTTCTATTTTGGTAGTACTTGTCTTTTATGACTTGATAAATTGGACATGATGAACTTTTATGTTGTCCTTAATATGTATGTATTTGACTATATTCATGTGATTATGTTGGTGGAATCACACTTGTCCATAATGAGTTCTAATGTGTGATGGAGGATTTGATGAATAGTGGCGTTTAAGTGACGCCTAGAGGTGTTGAGTGAGTAGTATTCTTTGAAAGAGACTAGAAGTGTAATCCTCCATGGTTTAGAACCCCCCTTGTGTCATAGATATGAAAAGTTGAGTGTTCTAGAGGCCCATGATTTAGATTGTATTGAAATTCCCACCTTAAGAGGTGTAGTGAGTTTGAGAAGTTTAGCCTCAGGTTGGTAGGCTCATATGAGACTTTTAGTGGTGTTGATAAAAGTCATTTGTGCTCAAGATTGCTTCAATAAGAACCTCTGTAATTTTGAAGTACTAATTGGGATCTTAGACGTACAAGTTATGAAATATAAGGGTAAAGAAGTTGTTTCCAAGAAAATTTTGATAAGTTCCTTATCGTTATGAATGTTGTATTAAGGTACCTATGTTTTTTTCATGTTAATCCTAGTATGGATTTACTCATAATTATGAGATGGTATGTTGAAAAATAAGGTTGTTGAGAGATCTAATATCCTTATCCCTTTCTTTCTATTCCTATTCAAGTTTGAGACCAAGAGTTATTTTTTTGCTTGTTTCACGTTTCGGAATATGTTCTTGACGAATTCTATTTTAATGAGAAAATAAGTTCTTATGAATTATGTTCCCCATGTTGATGTGCATTTAGTATAATTGCCAATATGCTTCATGAGGTGAATTGTTGAACATCCCTAAATATGCTTTTTAGAGAAACTGCCTAATATTTTTAATTATGAACATTATTTAAGTTAGAGGGTGTAATTCCTCAAAACAAATGAGAAATGTTAAATTTTGATGCATAATGAGTTTGTAGATGTATTTCCTACTTTATTGTGTTGCATTCAATATGTTTGAGATGGAATTGATGTTTCCTTCTAGTTTTGTGCATTGTTTTTGGTGTTTTATTCATGATAGGAAGATAGTCTTGATTCTTTATTTCCCTTGAAGTGATTAAAGTGTCATTCAAGGACGAATGTTTCTGAGGGAGAGATAATTTAACAACCCGTAATACTACTAAGTGAAACTGGAGCATAATGTATTTTACTTTGAGTTTTCTATGGGGTATAGAGTTGTCAAAAGATGTCCCGAGCTTAGGTTGAGGGATATAGGGGTTAAACATCAAGTTAGATCTCCCCAAGAACCAACCAAGGGGTCCTTGAGGAGGATCCTACAGCCTAACACCCAAGACTCCAAGAAACCAAAAAGTTGTCAAAATGGGGTGACCTACAAATGGCACCTACTGCACATAGGTCCATTCACGCCACATAGGTAATGTGAGATAGGTCAAGGACCCATTTTAGAGTCTGTAGGAAGGATATCCGAGTGCGTAGTACGCCCCGTAGCCCCACCCACAATCCGTGGGTTGGAGTTACAATGCTGTCTCCTTCACGGCCTAATGTGGGTTTTCCCAATCAATTCCTAATTTAATTATTTAATCCTAAATTTTTTTTAATTAAGTTTAGTAGAATAATATAAGTATTTTAAATCCATTAACTACCCTATTAACTCATTATATATCAAGTCCCCAAATCATAACCACCACTTTTCTCTAAAGATTCTCTCTCTAAGAACTCCATGGAAGAGAAAGGTCTAGGTCAAGCTAGGGGTTCGATAAACTACCTTTATTCTCCAATTTCTTGTGGAAATCAACCTAAGGTATCGATTCTACTCATCTTTGGGAATCTATCACCCAAACATTCCTTTCAAATTGTGTTTTAAAGATTCCAAATTCTCCCAACCTAATGTTTTCAATCTACATCATGGGTTTTCTTCATAGACGATTTCAATTTCTTAATTATGGTTCATTGTTGTTTATTATGATTAATTAGGTTTGGAATGATGGAGTATTATTGTATAACTATGAAAAATCCCCTTGGACCTATGATAATACCCCACTTTATAAAATTGACTTAATGATGTGAGAATTATTGAATATTGGTCCAATTATGTGAGTTATGATGGTTGTTCATGGTATAATTACATTATTCTAGTACAATCAAAAATGTATCCTTGATTAACCTAAGATCCTATGGTGAAATCAATATAATCTAGGGTTATGTCAAGAAAGAGGCACATTGTGGGCTTAGGTGTGACCTTCTAGAATTGATGAACTTCATGATGAATTGTCTTAGACTAGAACACCTAGAAATGATTTTCTTATAAGTAAAGATTCATTATATGAACTAGCTTTATTAGGTATTTTATCAGTGATCATGGTTGTGTAGTATTGAGATTGAGTTGTATGTCTCCTATATGACTGTAATTGATCAAGAATAAGACATGTGGTTAGGTTTACTTGAGAACTAGGTTTACATGATGAACATGTGAGGCAATACTTGAAGTAAGGCTCCTAACATGAATATGAATCCTAGGTATTTTAGGGTTAAAGTATAAGGTAAATAAGCTAGGGATGTCAACGCTTTAAGAAAGAACTTATTATGTATATTGAGTTGTATATGACCCTATTGTGAATAAACGTTACCCACATTACCTATAATATAATCACGTTGGCTTAAGCATGAAATTAATAGATAACTTGAGTCATGGTTGTATTTATGTTGCATGAATTGAATGTTTGATGTATTAACGTAATATGACCCTTGAATGCAAGATATGAGGTATATGCAGGATTATAATATTATGTGCATGTTTATGAAGACTTTGAGAATAAAGTGTTTATGGTGATAATGTTGTCAATATGTCATTGGAAGGATAATCACACACATTCACCATATACATGAATATCAATATGATGTGACTAAGGTGTTTCTTGTGGTTCATGGCCCTTGAAGGGCAAACATATAAGGGTTGTACATCTTTATAAGGATAGTAAAAAACCTTGTGATTCACTTAGATTGTGATGATCTTATGATTTTTTTTTGTAATTGCAGTATTGATGCAAGATCCTTCTTTCCTAAAACATTACACTTAATATGCATGAAGTGTGTATGTATCTTTATGATAAGATTGTTGTGTTTATTAAAAGTTCATTCTCATAAACACACTATGAATATGATGTGAA
The DNA here is from genome assembly GCA_027704765.1 of Solanum habrochaites. Taxonomy (NCBI): domain Eukaryota; kingdom Viridiplantae; phylum Streptophyta; class Magnoliopsida; order Solanales; family Solanaceae; genus Solanum; species Solanum habrochaites. The sequence goes on from JAKWJA010002491.1 coordinate 16,746,347, forward strand.
AGGTTTAATAACATGTTGATGATTCTAATGTTGAAAGGACATTCTCAACTAATGAATCAATGAGCTATTATGATGATATGTTTTTTGAGTTCCTAGTTCATTCTTTGATGAACATGAACTCAAGTGAAGACTTAATTTGACTTTTAAAGGGAATTTTAATTAACACTGAGTGTATATGAATATCAGATGAGGTTCCTTCATCTAATAGTTGGGTTTCCAATACAATTGTCTCATGTGATGGAAGCCCCCACATTAGTAGTTAGGGTTTCTAGTAGCAATCTCCATATCCCATAACTATGTATCCACACAGGTCTTTATCTAGTGGATCCACCTAAAAGCTAAAATGAATGTTCTACCTTAGGCAACTAGGACAACTCTTTTTGGTATGGGGTTATTACACTGGATTCCATGTAGCTTATCTGGTCTATGTAGGTTAAGGCTATATTTCCCTACATGATAAGAATATGAATTATGATAAGAACATGAGTTATGTACTATGGTTACTCAAGAGGTTCAACTAAGTATGAGTAGGGATATGGAACTTCACTCATGCATTGCACAAGTAGGCTTTGAGAGTGGGCATGGTATGTTTCATTTATGACATGATGTTTATGATGTAAGGTGTGCTTTATACAAATTATTTATATAAACTATACTTATTACTTCTTAATGAATACATAGCACAAGAGGATTATAAAGGGGTTATGGTGTGGTTATTGTATGCTTTAAAGATATATGGACTTACGTATGCATTATATGAATGGTTGATATGGGTGAATTACTTAATAAAAGTTATTAATATTAATGTCCCTTTGTTTATGAGTTTAGGGTATGCATGAAGTCAAGTTATGTTATGCATGATCATGATAGGATAAAATATATAATTAGTGTAGTTAGGGTTATGAGATCCCATCTATGGATTGCACAAGTATGACTTAGGGTTGCTTTTGTGAATGCTATATAATGATGATATGATCTTGTTATGTAATTATTCATGTGAGTTATGTCTTGGGAAGATTGGTGTATGCATTATGATATGTTGAATACTATGCTTGTGATTATGGTGATATCATTTATGTTATGATGAATTGTGTATGGTTTGTCTTATGAACTACATTACCAATTATTTCAAAGATGATGTTCAAAAGTTGCACATAGATTGACTTCAAAAAAAATCTATTTTATGCATGTTTTAAGGATTGTAATGCATGGTTTCTATACTTATTACATTTTTGTGCTAACCCATATTTCTACATTTTCTACGAAGTGTAAGATTTGGAGATACCGTATTCTATCTTCTTGGCTATGACTCTTATCAATAAGAAGAAGAATGGTGATCCCTCATAATATTTGTGGGCTTGACCATATGTCCTTTATGTCTTTCCTTTTATATTTTAGACTTTTTGTAAGAGTCATGCCCCTAAGATTTTATTCAAGAGTTTTAATTCCAATGTTATAGATGGTTAGAGACATAGTGTTGTAGATTTTCTCTTATTTTATAAATGACTTCAATTTAATTAAAAGTAAATATCTGCATTTTCCCTATGTTCTTATGTCATTATATGTTAAGGTCTTGTACGAGACCCCTTCAGTGTCAAATATGTATTCTCACATTTAGGGGGTATCCCTAGGTCATGACAGGAATTAATGAAATTTCAGGATCAGGCTCAAAATTTAAGACCACAAAATCCGTTGGAAAAATTAAGGAACCCAATAGTTCTAACACATCCTATACTACCCCCTCTTGCATAGCAATCAACATATCAACGAGTTGGAGAATGAGAGTTGTCGCTATTGGAATACCAAGCCCAAGTTTCTTATATAATGGTGAAGGCATGAGACTAAGGATCGCCCCCAAATCACATAACACCAACGAGAACACTTTTCGCAATTGTAATTTTCACACTAAAACTATCCGAATCGTTTAACATCTTTGATAATCTATTCTGAATTATAAAGTTGCACTCCACACTAAGTGCTACCATTTCATACTCTGTGACCCTCCTGTTGTTAGACATGATCTTTTTCATGTACTTAGCATACTTTCAAACTCCCGGTAAAATGTCAACCTAATGTAGGTTATTGTGAACCTATTTAAATAGCGAGTAACTTCCTGAAAAATTCATCTTCACTCTTTCGAAGCATTTTTTAAACGGAGTGGGTAATTTGATTTGAGGAACAAAGTTCTTAACATTGGATTTCTTTACCACTACTTCTACTTTCTTTTTTTATTGACTACGTCACTGTCTCTCTTCTTTTGAGCTAGTTCCCTCATTGCCAATCCACTTCGATACTCAGCGCATCAGTTTACTTAGAATCTGGTTCGAATCAAAGGAAGAACTTCATGACGATAAAAAAGGGGGAAAGCTACGGGGGGGGGAGGGGGGGGGAGGGGGGACTAACTTGACAGAAGTCCTGATGCATTAACTCACTTTTCAGGCAACGTGCTTATCTAAAAAAAATTTTTCATTGGGCGAAAAAATTATAAGGTGTACTTGTTATCATATGCTTATCTACCTAGCGTTTTCCTTTGAACAAATTTCTTCCATAAGCTTTTGGAGCAACTATTAATATTTCCCGCCTACCTCCCAGTGCACACTTCAGATTATGTCTCCATATGGTTTTATTGTATTGGTGCCTCCATCATTTCCAAAAGATAGTTAGACCTTGCCTATTAGTTTTCGTTATGTTTCCCATCCTATAAAACATATGATGTTTTGCCCAACTAGAGTTCTAGGTATTATTATTGTTTTTCTAACCTCCACATCTTTGCACATTTACCATATATTTTAAGGAATCATATTCACCTAAAAAATTGTCAGTTTGATGTGCTTCACTACCGCATAATCCAAACAAACTTGCTACCTATTGTACAACATCTCTAGTTCTTGATTTCGGTACATTTGTTTAAAGTGTATGGTCATGTTATGTTGTATCTCATCTAGTTTTACATTTATTGTGGTGGCTTGATCCATATCGAAGATTATTGTGTCACTTTGTGTCGAGGTTCATGGAATATCTTTTTCATAACCAAGGTTTCCTTCGGAGAGTTTATCTAGGAGATCGCATAGCTCTTCACATGTTTTTGCCAATGCTTGTCCACCTGATTCACTATTAAGAAGTACCTTTTCATTATAATTCAAAACCTCAAATAAAGTGTGAGCAAGTACCTCATTAGCCTTGTAATGATGCGGACATGTATTTAATATCTGTTTAAATCAACCCCATGCTTGGTACATATCCTCACTAATTTTTTATGTGAAGTTCCGTATTTCTCTCCTTAACTATGTAGTTTTACTTGATTGAAAGAATCGACTCAAGAGCTTTTTTTACTAGATAATCCAATGTAGTGCTGAAATTTGGTGGCTCTTGGCCTATCTAGTGTCAGGTGGCCCAATAACATGATAGGAAACAACCTTGGCCTCAGATAATCTGATGACACTCCATTCGAGATGTATGTATCACTTATATCCAAAAAATCTGGATCTTGCGATTTACAGGACCCTCGAGCGCGGGTTTGTCTGTCCGTGAGTGTCTGTTGAGTGGATATAAGATGCCCTACTATTTTTGTTGTGTGAATTTCAGCCCGGGGCGTAGTTTTCTATATAGATGCCACGTATACTTTTAGTTCAAGTACTGCCCATGTCCTGGCTTAGTAACATGTCGTATGATTCGGGGTTAATCTCTGAGTCTTGCGTTGTTCATAAGGTTCTTAGTTCGTTCATGCTTTTAGTCACATTTATGCTCAACCATCATATTTTTGCGATCGTTGGACCAATACTTGCTGACGTCCTTTGATTCCCAGCCTGTCTTCATTGTCTTACAAGCCTTCTTAAAGTTCATACATGTAGGTTCAACAAGATTCTTCTTTTCTGTACAGAAATCTATAACTAAGGTCCCTAAGGATTACAAGAGCCTAAGCTAAATGCTAAATATAATGTAAGCATTAAGAAATCAAATATAAACTCAATAAATAAGTTCTTCTAGCAGCGACGCCAAAAACATGGTTGCTCTTCCAATTCGCCACATATATGTGTACATCCGATTGACCCTAAAGTATATAGTTTTTTAGAATTTAAATTTCATATTCCAAGGGCCACTTGATACGACTCTATATTTAGGAGTGAATTCTACAATTAAACAAAATCAATAGTTTAAACAAGTGTTATGATTATTAATTACTACTACAATTATTTCAATAACTAAAAATAACTAATGTGATCGACTTTAAAATTTGATGTTTCAAGCAAGTAAAAGACAAATCTAGGGCTGCAACATACAACGGTCTCAATGAATCGTATCCATAGGGTAATACTAATTAAGTATATAAGTTTCTAATTTTGAGCGGCCCGTTAATTGCAATAAGCTCAGGTATCTCGGCCTCTAGTACGGCCCTACTAGTTAGTTCGCTCCATGCCACATTAAATCGTGATCGGGATGGCAAGCCTATCACTTACATAAGCATTTATAAGTTCTTTTCATGTTCTGTAACCTAGAAAGATGTTCGTCCGGGTGTCACTCCTGAACACACATCAACTCAATTTAAGAATTGAGCTTCTATATTCTTTGATATATTTACCTATATCTTCTCTCGATTATAAGAATAGACAACATATTTATCGCTTAGATGGCTCCAATTCCCCCAAGAAATAGAGAATACAAAAATCTCATCTTAATGATAACCAAAAATTATTCACAAAAACCTATAATATTCATACAACAATCCACAGACCTACAACTCCAAAACTAGGCGTTATTCAGCCATATGACAAGTAAATGTTCATGTGAATTTCTGACGACAAAAGATTAAGAGATATAGAACAATACAAAACCTATTATAACGATTGAACTGGCCAATTGCACACAATATAATGTCCTCCCCCCCCACACCATACAAAAATATCCCTAGGCGTTTAATCTAATAGGAGAAATAGCGAAAACACAAAACTTGCGAAACTAGGGTCAAAGTACTAATTCAAACAAGAATCTATTTTAAATAGTGAGCTGAACGCGAGCTAGACTAACCCGCCAGCCAGATTCCTAGTCTTCACTCGATGCTTGCGTTTGCACCAAGCAATGCTCTTGACGCAGTGCAACTTGTAGTGCGAGTCCTGTGTTCACCTCGCGCCCATTTGTACACCATCGAGAGGCTCTCTCGCTGTTCTTGACCTAGGACACTCTAGTATTTCTTCCATATTAATTCTTATCTAGAACATAATTTCCTCTCTCCTGTCTCTCAGTGTCTCTGATTTGGGCGGAAAGGTGGCCGAACATAGGAAGAGGTAGGGAGGGGGCAAGCAGCAGGAGGGAACAAAAAGAAAAGCGACCAGAGACGCAAATAGGAGGCCGTGGCTGGATGAAGGGAACCCGAAACCAGGGGCAAAGAGGGCATACGGGGGAGAGAAGTAGGGGGAATGAGAGGTGGGCAGTCGGGTGGAAAGGGAGGACGCAACAAGGGGAGGAGAAGAACGCAATATGCACCTGAAGGGCACAGGAAGGCGAAGGTACACTGTCTTGGGGTATTATCAGGTGGACTCTCCCTCTCTTTCCTCTTTTTTTTTCCCCCCCGTTCTCAGATATGGGTAAATTATAAAAGAATAAAACCATACCCCAATTAAATACACCCCAAAAAAACCAACAAAAATTTTAATAAAAATAAACAAAAAAAAATAATACTTAATAACAATAATTAGCACTATAACAATGCACTCTTTATAAATTTACTTGTTTATAACAATTATATTTAAATATTATGTAATAATATTTTGAATGAAATGTGTTATGTATAAAGTATACTAAAATATGTATTTAATTATTATAAATTTCAAATATATTAGAAGAGGCCTTGTACAAAAATTATCATTTACAATAGTTACAATAATCACAATTGATATTTACAAACGTTTGTGCGAACATTAAATGGTGTATTTCAAAAAGTTAGAGAGAAAAAACCAATCATTTTTCGTTGTTATTGAACAACTGTGAAAGGGGAGGGTATTTTACATTATTTAGATAGTTTGCGTAAGCCTACCTCCCCCCATGAAGCAAAAAATTCATGACGATAGAGGGTACCTTTTACACCTAAATAGTCCTAATGGACGTTAAATATATATTTTGATGCCAGTTCAAAAATATTTTTGATCCTTTTTACTTGTCTAAATTTTCATTGACGTTTACTTACATACATTGATTGAGTAAAAGAAATTCTACATTGTGAGTATGTTAGGTATATAGTAAAAATTGATGTAAAATAGAGGAAAGATGAAATGAGAAAATATGAAGTGATCACTTATGCTTTTGTATAAAACAATCCTCCCATATAAGTGGTGGAAAGAAAACCTCAAGTTTTTAAATAAGGAAACATCTTTACTACTAATTTGTAAAAGGAGGTGCAATAGAAGAGACCTCTGTGAGTTGTCGCGCGCCTCGTCTAGGCTTCGCGCTTGAAAATTATTGTTATCCAGAGATTATTCTTTTACATAATTATTATTATTTCAATTATTTATTTATAATTGATTAACGTAAGCTATTTACTGTTAATTATAAAATAAATAATTTCAAATCAGAACATCCACCCATTAATCGATTCGCCAAGACACATAGTTATAAATCACTTGTCCATTAATTGAATTTCACACCGCTTGAAATGAATGTCGTGAAAAGTTGTAACTTTCAGGAACAAACATGACGGTGCTGGAAGGTGGCAAGCTTTCAAAAAATAGTCGTGTGGTTTCTGAAATGTTTCAATGTTTTGAAAACAGTTTTTCTTGACTATAAATATTTATGATTCTTTAGACTTTTTACTAACAAAATCTCTAAACTATTACTTCTTCTTCTTCTTCTTCTTCCTCTTCCTCTCCCTCCTCGTCCTCCTCCTCCTCCTCCTCCTCTTCTTCTTCTTCTAAATATTCGTTACTTCACTAAATTCTTCAGACTTTTCACTAACAAAATCTTTGAACTACTTTTTCTTTTTCTTCTTCCCCTTCCTCTTTCTTTTCTTCTAAATATTCGTGTGCTTTAGTCATGCTGAGAGAGTCATTGACACTATTTGTTTTTTTGGTATTAATTCACTGGTGAAAAAATTGTTCTAGTCAGAGAGGATCCATACATTTAAACATCGGATACTAGAGGGTAATAATATGTGTATATTACTACTATTGAGTGACTCATTGACACAATTTATTTTTTTGATATTAATATATTGGTGAATAAATTGTTCTATACTGAGATGATCAATTCCTTTAAACCTCAGATATTAGAGAGGAATAATTTCCTTAAGAAGACACTGTGCATTTAGACGGCTCAATTTTTTTTTCTATTTCATATAATTGCTATATATTTTTGTATGTCTTATTGTCATTTATTTCTGTTGATGTTATTAATTTCTTCTTTTTTTGGGCTACATGATTTAAACTTTCTTGTTTATGTTTATACAAAGTTATTGTTATCACTAGTATTCTTCTTTAATACATATTGTGTAATAGAGCCCATCCAAAAGATAACTATTTGTAAGTGTTAATAATAAGTGAAACTAGCATCCTGAAAAAGAAGACATATAACTCTCTATAACATGGAAAATTTCACCCATGGACGAAAATTTCTTTACACGGTAGTTATGGTATATATAAATAAAATATATTATTATGATGTGTAGAGAGAAAATAAGTGATCATATATCTGGCCAATGCACTTAAACATAATAATGTTAATTGTCTAGCAAATTGAAGTATTCTTTACCCATAATTTGCTACAAGAAATGGCCTTGAAAAGATGTATGCAGATGAAGTAACAATAGAGTGACGACTGAACAGGTCAACATTAAACTGCCCGCCAAATCGAAGTGAACTATATATATCAATTGCTAAATGACAAACTCGTTACATGTAACAGAAAAAATTGTTATATAGTAGTGCATCTCTGAGCTTGGAGAGTTAGAGTGATGTGTTATTAACAAAACACAACTTTTAGCGGCACATAATCAACAAATAAATAAAGGTCTAAAGTCTTTATTAGCATTATTTAAGTGTCATTAGATTCAATGTCGCTAAGGTTTTAGGGACATATACAAAGATTGCAAGTTGCCGCTATAAAATACATATTTAATGGCAATTGAACTAATAAATTGCCGCTAAAGATCATTTTTATATAGTAGGCGCGGCACCATAAATAAGGGAGAATTAGAATCACGGCTTCAGTCTCCCGGTATTTTACATAGCACATAGGACAAACCGTTGTTTTATAAAAAGAATCGGATAGATACTAGCAAAGTTGTGGTCTTGCTCCATCTTCCTGCAGAAGATTGAGGATTTCGTCCTCAAAATGACCCGATCACGTCCTTATTGTGGATAATCAGGCCAAATGAAATGTACCTGTCTTGATGAGGTCAAAAAAGCATACTTCATTCATGTGATGCAATTGGCTAGGCCTGCTTGGTGCCGAAACATAATTCAAGATTCACCCACGAAGATGATCCTAATTTTCATTTCCTCTCATTCCGTCATTGCATACTCGACAGAGAACCATATATGTTTGTGTGTACAAATAGATATATATATATCAACAACAGCGAGGCCAACAACTCAAACATGAACACCACAAACTCTCACTTTACTTAGCTACGTTTAGCTGCTGATTCTGATTGTTTTAGCTAAGTTGTAGGTATATCCAGGTTGTGAACTCTGGTGAGTGAGAATCAGATTTTCTACTTTTCCGCGCATGCCACTTCAGCGAGTTACGCTTTTCCCACAATACTTGACTCTAGTTGGAATTTATATTATTTTTCCCCCTGAAAAAATTATATCAAACCCACACTTACGCCTCCCAGCCATATACCCACCTTGTACCATAACAAAAAAAAAACAAAAAAGCAAATGAAAATTCTATGATTCTTGATGATAAAATAAGTTGATGCTTTAATCTTATGTCCTAGATGTTTAATTTACAAAAGGGTAATCATTTATCATATATAATTGTGAAGTAGGACATAATTGTTCATGTACCATACAAAAATCTATATGTAATCCTGAAAGGAGATGGAGCTTACACTGGGAAAACAAATGATTTGCTGCTATTTCCACTCACCTCGGAGTAGCAAGGTGAAGAAGCATGAACAGGTGACGAAATATGAGTTTCTTCAATTGGAGGATTAACTCTATCATCAGGCGTGTTGAAGGTAGGCTCGATATTTGTAGGTGCTTTTTGTATAATATTATTATTCACAGTATTTTTCTCTCTGAGGTTTATACTAGGACCTAATTCGGAAGGTCTTGTACTTTTCCCATCGTGTGATCTCTACATAAGAGCCGGGGAGAGGAGCGGGAAGATTAGTCTGCTCGTATTTTCGCCCAACGCGCATTAATTTCAGCATGGATTGAAGCGTTGAATTTTTATCCATCAGCGTGTACTTCTCTGATTTATGGTATCATGTACAATCTGAGAGAAGCAATCTTGGCCTCCATCTGATCCGCCATAACATGACTCATTTGAAGCACTACTCCAGTCTGTGGTCGTAGGTTTGCTCGAAAATACGGATTTTGGAATACGATTAGGATCATAACCTGGAGGATGATATATAGATGGAGGAGGGGATTTTATTGGCTGCGCAAATAATGGATTCGTGCTTCCATCACGAAGTGGAGCATGACTTATCATGATCCCATTGAGGTGACCCCTGCCAGAAGCTGAAACATCAGGGGAAGAAAGGCCCTGCGGGACTCGCCCAGCCTATTGCTCTTCCTTTGAGCATGAGTCCTTAGTGCGAGAGATTTGGGTGGCAATCAGAGGACGATGAAGCTGATAAATAAGAATCAGAATGTTGTCTTGCGCCCTTCACATTATCCATTTTATAGTTACACAACTCAAGCTAATCCTTCTCCTGACAAACATTCAACAAAAATATGTATGATTATTATTCAATGCAATTTTCCTAGTTTCATCATTCTTCATTACTATGGTGCCCGAGCAATCTTGCATACTCTAGACCTACTCACTAGGTAACTGCTGCTTAGCTTCCAACAAATACATGCACCACATAACTCTGTCAACCCAAGCTTTTAATCAGATGTGCAAATAAATCACTCGTCTAGACTTGAACCCTGGTTTACAAAGGGTTTTCACTCAATGCATTGACGTCTAAGCTACAGCTTCGGTTTCATACTAAGTTCCATGAAACGTACAAACTTCGATTCACCAAAAGGGCAATACACACCGCCCGCCCAAACCCGTGATTAGATACACATCCCCGCCCACTCACACGGACGCGCCAACATTAAAAAAATTAACATTTTCATGGTTTTCCATTCCTCTTTCTACCTCTAAATCTCATATTAGTTCTCGTCACCTATATGAATCCTTTGTTTTACCTTATAACTCTAGAATAACAAAGTTATTTCAAATCCTAAATTTGTGAACCCAAATTAACTTTCATATAACTTTAGAACTGAAATTATACATAACATAAAACACAATTATGTAAACAATAAAATAGTTGTATTTCTTTGAGGCTCAGACACCACGATTATATAAAAAAATCAACTCACCTCCAAATCAAATGTGCTTGTGAGAGACAGAAACAACATAATATCATTGGATACAATTTCACAGGTTGTGGATTTCTACAAAATTCATATTTCAAATAGATTTAAGAGAAAAAAGAAATATGAAAGTAGCTAATACATCCGTACCACCTTCATTGGAATCTTAGTAACTAGTTGTTTCATATTTGAAAGTAAATAAATGTAATTTAAAAAAATAAAATGTGAAACTTCTGCAAACAAAAAAAAGGCAGAGATTGAATATACTAGAGGACATTTACCAAAATAAAAATGGATTTAGGTGGGGTAGATAGAAAAAATGAGGAAAAAAAAAGGAACGAAAATAATTTAATTTTTTGGTTAAAGTGTTTTGCATAGAATACTAATGGCCAAGCAACCATTTCGGTAATCTCTATTTTGTAACCAATCACTAGACATTTCACCATATGGACTTTGTTGAGGTTACTACTTTACTATTTAAATTTCTCACCCTTTGGGTTAAATCTTTGGGTAAATCCTAATTTTGCATTAAAAATCTAAGTTCCTCTTCATTTTGAACAATAATCAAATTCACTTATTTATTCAATGCATTTTCCATTTTATCCTTTTTACATCACATCTACATATTTATTGAACATAAATAATCAATCCAATTTTTTAATCCACAATATTTAATTGAACTAATCTATTCATAAATTTAACATAATTCAAATAATCTATAAATTTATATTTAGTAAATTTTAAATAATTATCAATGGTCCCTGCTTTGAGAATTGTCGACATATTATATTAAACTTTTTGAGACTAGTGTTTGTCTCTTTGAAGTAGTATAAGATTTTTTTCTTTTCTTCTGGGAAACGACACAAAAGTGTAACCCAAACTCATTTACTTTGTCCTAAAATATTTTGGCTACAACAAAACAACACTCCTTTTTTAATAGTAACTAGTGAATGTGTTCGCGCTTCGCGTGATTATAAAAGATTAAAATACACAAATTTTATTAAATATTATTTCTCCTATTTTGAATAAATGAATTTTATACATTTTTTCATTATTTAAACTAATCAAATTATCCAAAGTTAAAGATAAATGTTTGATTGTTTCCCCTTATTTGTCCTTCCCTTTTAAGGTTAAATATTTTTCCAAACTCTTTTGAATAATGAATATTTTACTTTTAACAAAAACTTGGGAATAACCAAAAGGGAAATAGGGGAAATATAGTTCATTTTATGTTCTTGAATATTTTTTCAATATAAAAGGAAGATATATTTATGATATTTTTGCTATGACCTTTATTGTTAAAAAATAAAAAAATAAATTGATGAATTCTTTGAATAATCTGTTCAGATAATAAATTTATGAATTCTTTGTATAATCTTCTAGGTTCTTGTTGACATTAACTTTCACAATATGATTTATAGGACTACAATATAAACTACAAATAAGTTATTGTGAGTCTTTATTATTTAGGGGTTTATAATAAGAAAAAGTTATTGGATTAATGAAAAAAATGAACATATTATAAAGAAAGATCAGAATGATATAATACAATAATAAGAAGCGAAGAATTATAGTACGAAAGAAGGAAATTTTCTTATTCATGTGTATCTTCAAAATAATGAGTGATATCTATATTTATATTGTTGAGATAACATTTTCAAAGGTGATCTAACTAGTAGATACATTATTATCCTACAAGTTCGTATCACCTTGGGAGCACCTATACAGAATCCAATTATTTGTTCATAAATATAATGGATAATCCACATGTGTAACACAATGGGTTTATAACACTCCCCATTGGATGTCCATATATAATGTGTCTCGTTAAAATTTTATTGGGAAACACAAGTGGGAAAAAGTCTAGTGAAGGAAAAAGAGTACACATATCTCATAATACTCTTTGAATATTTCCTCGTGAAAAAAACCTTACCAGGAAAACCCATCTTCGGACAAAACCATAGTAATGAAAAAGAGTACAACCACATACTCCACCCCCCCACCCCAATGAAAGCTTCACTCGATATCTCTGCAATGACACATTTCAATCTTGTATATCAACTTTCAAACTTTGATGTTGAAAATTCCTTAGTGAATAAATAAACAAGATTGTCACTTGAAAGAATCTTTCGAATTCTATCTCAGCATTTTGTTCAAGATCATATGTGATAAAAAAAAGTTTGGTAAAATATGTATTTTTCGATATCGTTTTATGTATTTCTTTTCAATTGAGCTACACATGCAATAGTATCTTCGTACATTGTGGTTTATATATTCTTTTTCAAAGAAAAGAAACATATTTCCTGAATATGGTTGGTCATTGATCTCACTCAAGTGCACTTTTGACTTGCTTCATGTATGATTATTATTTTTACATGATTTGAATAAGTGGGTACAATAGTTTTCTTCATTATTCACCAAGATATTGTTGTGTCTCCACATGTTAATAGGTAGCCTATTTAAAAACGACCTCTACGCTGATCAAACAAATATCATTCATCTCCATAGCCAATAAATTAGGACTTTGATTCATCTAATTAGAATAAACACATGTCAATGGTCCCCCGAATATCTAAGTATGTGTTTAACACCATTCCAATATCTTTTTGATGGGGTGGAACTAAATTTTTCCAGTAAACTCACTTCATAACATATATCTGGTCAAGAATAGTTAGCAAGATATATTAGTGCTCCAACAAAACTAAGATATGGAGTTTAATCACCAAGAAGCTCTTCATCCTTCTCTTGAAGTCAAAATGGATCTGTATTGATGTCAAACAACCTTAACGCCATTGGGGTACTCAATGGATGTGAGTTATACATGTAAAATTGTTTTAATATTTTTTGTTTATGTGGATTGATGGAGAAGTATTTCATTTGACAAACTCTCAATCTGAACGCCAACATAAATTTTTGTCTTACGGAGATCTTTCATTTAAAATTTCCTTTTCAAACACTCAACGTCTTCTAAAAGCTCTTTACGAATGCCAACTATGTTCAGATCATCAACACACAGAACGATTATAATAAGTTTAGATATTGACTATTTAATGAAAATTCAGGGGCGAATTGGATCAGTTTTTTGTACCTTTCTTTGAATTTTATTTATAGGTTGTATACGCATCTGCCTTATCGCACGTTTCCCGCCCCCCTAGATATCCCCCCTCCCCCCCGTTTTGCCCTGGCCCCCCCGCCCTCTTTAATTTTTCTTTAAAATACTTGTCTGTCCCCTTGGTTCCTGATTCAATCCATATAAAGTTTTCGCAAGATTTATTGCACAAGTTTCTCTTGAACCTTTGTATGCTTCAGGAATTCTCATAAAAATGTCATGGTCTAATGAGCCGTATTAGATATGTTGTAACAACGTCCATTAGGCGCATTTCAAGCTTTTCATGAACTACAAGATTAATGAGATTTTGAAGGTGATTTAATCTACCATAGGAGAGTATGTTTCTATGAAATCTGTGTCACTTCTTTAAGAAAAACCTTGAGCAACAAACAGGCTTTATATCTCACAACTTTACCTTTTTCATTTCTTTTACACACAAAAATCCATGTGTACCCCACTGGCTTGAGAGCATAAGGTATTCGAATTATTGGTATGGAAACTTCACATTTTTGTCAGTGAAGCCGATTCTTCTTGAATTGCGTCCTTCCATTATCTACATTCATCAAAATATTTTGGGTCGAAACCTTGTTGCATTATTTCCACAACATCATAAGAAATATCTTGTCCATCACAATATTATTTCAATTCTACCTCTTTCTCGTGGAGACATAATTCATTGAAATTTCTTTATCCTCATTATTTTCAGAAATTTGAACCTCCTCGGAGGTTTCATCATGTGTTTTGACTATGGTCTCATCTTGGAAAATTTGTTTCAACTCATTATCATCTCGATCATTTATTCCTTTTCTCTTTTTAGGATTTTTATCCTTAGAACAAATTTATCTACCGTGCTTCAAACGTGGTCTAGATTTATTTGTCTTAACAATTTATCCCGTCGAGACATCAACTTATTCTAGAGTATTAGCAACTGAAATATACGATCTAGTAATCCTTTAAAGATTAGTAAAAGCATTTGTCAATTGATTCACAATATTCTGTAAATAAAGTATTTTTTGAACTTCTTACTCACACAGATTTGTTCGAGGACTCAAATGAGAATCATAAATTCCTAGCAATGTCTTTTCTCCCCCTAATGTTGGGTATATTGATTCATAAAAATAACAATCAACAAGTCTTGCCTTAAAGAAATCTTCAGTCATAGGATCCAAATATCTTTTGAGTGAGAGAAATTCATACCAACATGTATCCCAAACCTTCTTTGGGGGTCATCTTTGTGAGTTGTGGTGGAGAAATCGGTACATATACAACACATCCAAAAATTCTAAGATGGAAAATATTTGGTTGTTGACCAAAAGTCAATTATAATGGGGAGAATTCATGATAATTGATCGGCCTGATACACACCAGTTCTACTGCATGCAAAATAGCATGGCCCCATATAGACACATAAAACTTTGTTCTCATTAGCAATGACCTATCTGTCAATCATAGACGTTTAATTAATGATTTTCCAAGACCATGTTGAGTATGGAAATAGCAACTAGATGTTTAACTGTTATTCTTGTAGGCGTAAAATCATTAATAAATGTCTGAGATGTAAACCCACCATCATTATCTCGACAAATTGTTTATACTGTATAGTTTGGAAATTATGTTTTTAATCTTATTTTTTGTCCATAATCGGCACAAAGTTTATGTTGGTGGAAATAACAAGTCGATAATCTTGTGTAGATCTATGATACATATAATAATTAAAGGAGTCCAAATAGGTTTAAGGGGGGGGGGGGGGGGGGGGGCAACATCTATCCCATGTATGCCATTCGCAAAATGTAGGTGATTCAATTCTCACCTTGATTATTGATTGTTTAATGATCAACTTTCCTTGAGAACAAGAAGCATAAGAGAGTTTCTTTGAGTGAAAGTTATTTGGGCTCTTTAAGGTGCCCATGTAAATTCTTAATTATTTTTTATGCATCATATTAAAATTGGGATGACCCAAGTGATCATTCCAAATGATAAAATTATTAAAATTAGCAAACATTTTTATTTGCTACGACATGTGATTAAACTATTCTTATACTTGTATAGTACAGCCCAATATGAAGTGCAGGGAATTTTTCATGCAAAATTTTCTTTTATGTATTAATTGTAGTAATGTAAAGGTACTCAACTTTTCTTCATTAGGGTGGGGGGGGTTGTATGTTGTGTGACTTGGGTTTGGCTTAGGTCTTTTGGTGTTGTGTTTTTTGGTTTGGGGGGGAGGGGGGAGGGGGGAGGTCGGTGAGTGGGTTGGGTGTGGGAGTCTCAACATTATGGTCATTTTTATGATACTACTGTTGAAAGTAATAAGTTTTCTTTGAGACTTACTACCGTTTAATGTATTCTCAATGTTCAATATTTTTCCCCAGTTTAAGTCAAAAGGACTCTCTTCGAGAGCCTTAATTTCAACTTGTGATAGAGTGATATTGTTTGCATATGTCATTTTTATAATCAAATTAGAAAGTACTTTTTATTTTGAATATATTATGCATAGTAGAATCCAATTGAAAACCAGAAATTACTATTAATTTTCATTAAAAAAAATACATCAAAAGAAGTACAAAACATAACTAATAAAGAAAATTTAAATACTTCAACATACACAAGAACATTCCCCAACTAAAAAGGTCAAACTTTAATTTCGATCACCAAAGAAGTCATCAACATCCATATGAGTAATATAACCAAAGTCATCAAAACGTCATCCATTCAATCAAAATTTTCTTCAACATCCTTATCATATTTCTGAGATGTTCTCGGCGTATCAACAACTATAAGACTTATACTCAGGTTGAGCATTGGAAGATTACACACCACCTTTATTTCCTTTTCTTTTAAATGAGTTGTAGGTCCTAACAAAATGGTAAGGTGTGCGACATTTATTCTTCCAATAGTCTTTTATGCCACAACAATGAAAATTACTTTCTGAGGGGTTATTTTGAAAATTTACATTTTTCTACCTTTTATTATGTGCACTACCTCAATGATTGATGTATCGTCTCCTATGTTTGACACGTCCTCACACGTTATTATTGTCTCAATGATAATATCTTTTTTATTAAAGGAGTGTCACACAAGGTAAGGTCCAGCATACAAGTTGAAAGGAGAACCAAACTTAGTTGATGTAAGGACTATCCAAGTTAAAGAGGGAATTGTTACATAATAGAGTACCGGTTTTCCCAAAGTTAGGTTTCATTAGATTGAAGTATTCACATAGTTGAGTAAGATTTCTAGTTGCGATCTGCATATCCAATGAACTAAGACATGCTTGAAGAAGCATATCATAGTTTAAAAGCACAAACGAACTAATAAATTTTTGAAGAAGCATCTCATAGTGTTTAAGAGTATAAATGGACTTAGACAGGCTTCAAGTAGTATCTCATAGTGTCCATGTTAATAATGAACCTAGATATTCTTAAAGAAGTATCTCATAGGGTTCAATCTAGTAATGAAATAAGAAGTGCTTAAGATACTACCTCATAGTATTCTAAAGTAAAGAGAGGAATTAGGTTCCAAACCAAGAAATACCGGTTTAAGGATCTAAAAGTGGTACTTAGCATGAATAGTATTATGGGATGCTATCCACGCATAACAAAAGTGTCACGACCCAACCCGATGGCCGTTACTAGTAGGTTCCGTTTTGGACACCCCTCTATACCACCCTTCTAAGTATAACGCAACTGAAAACTAAGACAATTTGGAATTTATCCAATCAAGCCAACCCCAACGTCATATATATCTAAGATGACCTGTCTCCTAGGGAGTCATAACCACTCAACTATAACAGCATACCGAGCCGACAAGGCCGCCACTACTTCAAAGCATAATAATACGTAATGTCCGACAAGGCTGTGCACTACCCATACCAATATGTCGCAGGCCGACAATGCTGCGCCTTGTATACGGGACATCCCAACAAACCATGTCCAGGACCATTATCCAAACATATATATACAACCGCACATTAATGTCGCACAGACCTGCTAAGAGCACATTATGAAACTCGACGGGACAGGGCCCCGCATACCATAGACGAGCAAAAGACTACCCAAAATTTATTTACCAAAACGACTGGGTCTCTCGAGAGACAAAAGTCGACAAAACTGCGCTCCCAATCAGCAGATAGATATTCGCTAGGCAGGAGGATCACCGAACTGTGCGTCTACACCGCGGGCATGAAACGCAGCGGCCCCGAGGAAAAGTGGGGTGTGCAGTAACAGACAATGTACTTAGTATGTCAAAGCATACATGTAAGTTGATCAGGATACGCACTATGGCAAGTCGAAACAAATATCGTCACACATGATAACTCCTTTTAAAAGAGAATAGTCATTGCATATTTTAACATTTAAGGTGCCCATCCCCCCCCCCCCCCCCCCCCCCCCCCCCCCCCCCCCCCCCCCCCCCACCCCCCCCCCCCACCCCCCCCCCCCACCCCCCCCCCAAACCCGCCCACCCCACACCCCCCCCCTCCCCCCCCCCCCCCCTCCCCCCCCCCCCCCCCCCCCCCCCCCCCACACCCCCCCCCCTCCGCCCTGGCCCCCCCCCCCCCCTAAGAACCCCCCACCACCCCCCCACCCCCCACAAACCACCCCCCCCCCCCCCACCGCAAACCCCCCACCCCCCCCCCCCCCCCCCCCCCCCCCACACACAAACCCAAACCCCCCCCAACACCCACCCCCCCCCCCCCCCCCCCCCCCCCCCCCCACACCCCCCCCGTCTTCCCTATAGGTGGCTGGCGGCAAAATAATCATCACATCATTCTCCGTCATCATCATCATCATAACGCATCCTCTATCACCCACGATATATATATATAGCGATACCCGCCCTCTAGTGAGGACTCGGTGACATATGTCAAGAAACTCGCGCACGAACATTACCCGGCCCAGGGGACTCGCGAAATGATAAATGACTCTATGGCACGAGCGAATATTATGAGCAACCATATGGCAATTAAAATCATTTCTTATAACTCAATAGAACATATCAACGTGCCGAGTCAAGGAGTATTACCAAAGATTAATGTTTTATCAAGATTATGAGCCTTTAATACGATAATGGAAACGTAAAATCTCATGACTCTAAGAAGGGCATTCCCATAGTATATTAGCGATGTCATCATAGCTCTTAGACATAGCCGATATATAGAGAATAATTGTGGAATGGCAAGAAATACGTCACCTAACGCTCTAGAGATAATATCAAATTCGTCCGTTATCATTTTTTAAAAGTCCATGCAGGCAAGAAAGAATGGACAACTTTCACATACCTGGTATTAATGCGAGCGGCCGCACGTCAATATGTTACTGGCTCAAGCTATTATCTATAATCAAGAAAAAATCTTCCGCAATTAAGTATAAACATCGTGCTTAGCTTTCTTGTAAGCTAGCTAAAATCTAACGAAATTTCGGCAGTCACCTCCCGCTATTTTCTCTTACTTCGTCCCAATCCGACAACGAAATCGCAAATTGATCCACAGCAATACTCAATAACACATATACCCAAAGATTGCATATTAAACAGCCCGCGCTCCCTCAAACAGTTCCGCGTGGGCAACATGCAGCGAAGCAATCGACACCCGAGCGATAACCTGCTTTTTATATTCGCAACACATCTAGCTTATCGTATTCATCCTTTGGTAGTATATACCTGCATAATCACTTCAACATATAACATAATGCCAAAACAGACTTTCCTGCAGTTTGCTTAATCAAACAGCCCAGCACCACACGACACCACTAATAATCCGATTATGGTTGCTCATCATGACTTAGCACTTCAATAACTAAAAGCAGGAACTTCCTAAGCTACTGGTCACTGCCTCCTTCTTAAAATTAATGGATAATAAACAAGGGTATTCTAAGAATTAACACACCAAACCAGTAGATTACTAACCAAATTATTTGCAGCTGCTTGGCGCGATAGATTTGGCAGGGTGGTTTCTTCTCATTTCCACCTCGCTGCCTAAGACAGTGGTGAAGAAGAAGATGATATGCAGCAATGTCATTTCACCTGCTTTTTTAGGTCATGAGTGGGATTTTCTCACCTCATTTAATAGTATAGAAGTGGAGGCACCCCCTCTGACACCTGTCCGACTAAGGGCCACCCACAATCTGATCCTTTTTTTTAATTTGCCTTGTGGGTGGCTCCACTTGATTACATTAATCCGTAATCAGCCACCAATTATGATGGTGGGGCCCCTTGGATTAAAATCAATCTCAAATTAGCCACTAATTATCCTCACGGAAAGTTAATGCACTTACATTAGCCACATCATACTTAGGTATCACATTTGAAATAACACCATTGCCTAATATTTCTTTACGTCTTCTAATCACGATGCCCCTACGTATAAAAAAAATCTAGGCTATACATTCCTTCCCCCCTGAGGAAAATCGTCGCCGAATGTTTAATTGGAGTCTTGCAAAACAATTGCAGCGGAGGTCTCTGCTAAAAGTTATACATCTGCAACCTGCATTCGTAACTTACTAGATGGGCTCAGATCTACATAATCTCATTATCTATTAATAGAGTCAAGCTATGGGGGGGGGGGGGGGGGGGGGGGGGGGGGGGGGGGGGGGGGGAGGAGGTGTGACATGGGGGTTGGGTGGGGGTGAAGTGAGGGGGGGGGGTTAATGAATTACCTGCAAGTAGCGGGGAACAAGTAAGGATACTTATTCTTCATTTCGGGGTGCATTCCGCTTCCCGCAAGTCATTTCCTCCCTAATTGTTTTTTTGGCACAGCAACCCTTTTGACGGAAGCCACATCCTTATACGTAACCTTCTGAACTTATTATCAACGTATAGCCAGCTTTTTCTCCTCATATGCAATCTCCTCTGTTACCTGAATCTCATCTAGCAGGGAATACTCTAAGGATCACCAATACATTTACGTTCATCGTACATGGGAAGACTGGATGTACCGCCTCCTAGTAATCGCGTGGGGTGGATATGTAGATTCCAACTCATATGGCAACTTGGCCTATCTCTACGAACAATCTGATAAGCTCAATGTATCTCGTACTGAGCTTCCTTCCTCCGAATCTCATCACACCCCTCATGGTGATACCTTCAGGAATACCCCAGTCACCAATCTGTAAACTCCAAATCTCGGCTCGCGATTATCTGCATATGACTTCTTCGACTCTGGGCTGCTAATAAGCTTTCTTGAATAAGCTTCACCTTGGTCAAACAGCTGCTGAATCACATCCGGCCTATTAACTTAGTCTCGCCAACATCAAACGCAACCCTAGGTGATCTGCAGCTTCCTCCCATATCAGGCCTTTAGCGTTGCATCTGGATACTAGAATGGTAGCTATGTATTATAGGAAACACTCAATGACGGCAATTGGTCATCCAGGCTTGCCTTTGAATGCTAATAATACAGGGCCTCGCAACAATCTTCTAGTGTCTGAATAGTAATCTCAGCCGGCCCATCAGTCTGAGGGTGAAAATCTGTGCTAAGTTTCACTCTGTGTCGCCCATCCCTTGCTGAACGATCTCCAAAGTTGGCTGTAATTGAGCTCTCTCTGTCTGATGATAATGGACGTGTGAACGCCATCGAAGTCTCACTATCTCCCTGACATATAACCTCGCATATCGCAGCCGAATAATTAGTCCCTGACTGGAATAAAATGGCGTTTCGTCAGGTGCCTATCTAAATAACCATCTAGAGTCATACTTCCGTTGATTGCGAGGTAAAACGCCTGTAATAAGTGCCATATTAATCATCTCCTCATTTCGCAAGTCGGGATCTCTATCTCCTGTAATATCCACCATGGCGTTTGATTTCGACTTGACTTTTGACAATTTGGCACTGAGGCAACAACTCTGCTATGTCCCTTTGTCATGCCATCCGCACCAATATCAGCTCTCTCAGTCCTATACATTTTTGTGTGACGCCTGGGAATAACTAACGGGCAGAGTGTGCCTCTCCCAAACCTGCCGTCGTGAGCCGTGCCCAGTACGGGTAGCACCAATGCTGCCTCATATCGTAACACGCCGTCAGGTGTAACTATTAAATGGGGTCTTTTCCTTTTGGAAGAGCTGCCTCTCTATACTGTGGCATAATAGGGTCTGCTTGTATTGTTGTCTCTTTACCTCATCTATGATTGAGGGCTCAGCAACAAAAAAACTGCGGCGGGGATGATGTGAAAGGTGGGCATAGATTGGTGGCCGGTGAGTGTAGAAAGGGAAGATCCGTCTCGAATATAAACTCCACTATCTTCCAATTAGCTATACGACTCCGCCAAGGCGGGGGGATGCCGCTATCTCCCGAACGTCATACTCCCTCCCTTCCTGGTTGGACATCTGTCAAGTCTACCCATGGACTTACGGCTAAGAGCATCTGCTAGCAACAGTGCTTGCCCTGGATGATATAAATATACATCAATAATCGCTGTTATTCAACTCTAACCACCGCGCTCTGTCTTAGTTCATCTCCTTCTGTTTTAAAGATACTCTTGGAGACTCTTTATGATCTTATAGATGTGCACTTGAACACCTATAAATAATTTTCCAGATCTTCAAGGCATGAACCCCGACCGCTAACTCCAGAAAAAAAAAATCGTGAGTAGGATATGTTCTTTCATGCTTCCTAAGTTAGTGCGGGAGGCGTATAGCTATAACTTGGCCATGCGGGCATCAATACACTCCTCGCCCTAACCCGAAGTGCATGCACATAAAATAACATAGCCGTCTGGTACCCGCTTCAGGAAGAAGTTAGGAGCTGGAGGCTGTAGTTCAATTGTCTTTCAATAGTTGGAAGCTCGCTCACAGCTCTGTCCACTGGAACTGGGGGGGGGGGGGGGGGGGGCTCCTTTGGAGGTTAGACCTTGTCAAAGGCGCCGAAATTTGAGGCAACTTTTTCACGAATCTCCTGTAATATCCTGCTATAACCCCAAAAAGCTGCGTACCTCAGTAGTGTCATATAAGAAATAAGGGTCTGGGCGCAAGTCTTTCCTGGCCTCATCTTCTAGCTTGCTACCCGCATACCATCAGCTCCAATAAATGCCCCAAGATTCCACTCGAATTCAATCCAGAATCTCGGCACTTAGAAAATTTAGTCAACAACTTCTGGTGCTGAAGCACCTTAAGTACGTCCTTAAATGACTGCATGGCTCCTCTTCTGAACGTTAATAGACAGAATATCGTCTATAATACAATAACAAACATACAAGGAGAGGTTTAAATACTCGATTCATTTAAATCCATGAACACCGCTGGAGCATTAGTCAGGCCAAAAACAGGGGACTCTAAACTCTAATGCCCAATCTGTTCCGGAATGCCGTCTTTGGAATATCTGCTCCGCTTAGCCCCCCCCGCACCTGATGATACCTTATCTTCCGCAAGTCTTATCTTTGAAATAACACTTTGTGCACCCTGTAAAAATAAAAAAAAAAAAAAAAAAAAAAAAAAAAAAAACAATTGGTCAAATAATGCGTCAATCCTTGGGAGGGGATACCTGTTCTTTATTGTTACTTTGTTCAACTGCCTATAATCAATGCACATCCGGCAGGCGCCGCATCCTTCTTCCTCACAAACGTAGCTCGGTTTGCTCCGCAAGGTGACGTACTAGGCCTTATGAAGCCGCTTTTCTAAGGGTCAGATCCCTCAATTGCTCTTTCAATTCTTTCGAAGCTCAGTGTCAGTGCCATTCTATACGGAGGTCTAGGATATAGGCTAGTGTAGCTGGCAGTACTCTATAGTAAACCTTCTCCCGTTCTGGAGGAAGGCCTGGAATTCCTCGGGTACTACTCGGGAATTCATTACCTACCGGGACTGATGAAGAGTTGGCGCCTCTGCCTTTATGTCATGCACCCGAATTCAGATGGTAAATAAGCCTTTTCTAACCATCGTCCCGGCCGTTGAGGTATGAAATGAACTTCCTTTCGGCGATACTTTGTACTTCCGCTTTCCCCGCTATAATCGGATCCGCAAACCTGGAAGATTGAAATCGAACTATCTTTCCTAGCAATCAACATTAGCATAACAAGGGTCAGTCCAACCAATCCATGCCCATGATAATATCAAACTCAATCATATTTAACTCTATTAGAGCTGGCTACGGTACGACACTTATATCACTACTGAACAATTCCTATATACACTCGCGTAGGCTATAACAAAATCTCCTGAGCAGGTGGTAAGGGCTACGCTCAACTGGTCTAACTGCAACCCGACTCTATTCGCATGCGCTACTAGCAACAAAGGGAGCATATCTATGATAAGGGGAACCTGGGTGCTATCATGCCATACGTTCACTCGTGAGAATCAGTTGATACTATACCGTGATACATTAGTGAATCCTCCTGACTCCTTGCTATTAGTGTCAAAGCATATATACTTTTGGAGGGACGCGCTAGAACGGGAAGCTCCACCACGTCCTCTCCCACGGCCTGCTGGCGGCCTGAATACCCTGTCCCGTAGGGCGCATAGCCACAGATAGTTGAACAGGACGGACGCCTGTAGGCTGTGCTCACACCACCTAGTCCCTACCTCTAAGGTGACACTCCATCATATATGTCCGCTGACGGCCGCAAGAAAAACATCGCACCTGTAGCCCCGGAATACATTCGCCCAGGATTGGACTTACACAACGAGAACACCGAGGGCAACGGTGGCCTCGACTGGGCTCAAACCCTGCCCATGGCTGTGACTCCTGACGGTCGCCTAGGCTCTGACGGCGGCTCCGAATATCCCATATTCTATCGAACGCCTACCCATGAACCGTGGGGTGCATCTCTGGCTGGCTGGTAAGAAATCTAACATTCTGCTTCTACTGCCCCTTTGAAAGCTCGTAGGATAACCGGCTGAGTCTAGGCCTCTCTTATGGCTGGCCCCCCCTCTATTATAATATCTATCTGGCTGACGTCCCCGGTTCGATCCTCTACTCCCCTGTGCATTATGCCTTCACCGAGCAATGTCCATACACTGGCTGAAGAGTCACTGCCATACAACGTCAATCAAATAACTATCCATCCAATCACATACGATGTACCGTTGCCATATCAGCTTCTTCAAATAGTAGGCGCATGCCTGGCCAATGAATCAAACTCGCGGCTATCTCTTCGCACGCCCTGGCTCATTTGCTTCAACAAGAATCTATCGACTCTAGTGCTCGGCTTCAGCTCTGGAGGAGGAAGTGGCCCTGGAAAGCCTCCACAAATTCATCCTGCATACCGGCTTGAGGAGTCACCCTCACTCCTAGATAACTCCCAAGACTCTATACCAATTAATAGCTACAAATCCGCAAACGATACGTAGGGCCAACTCAACAGTACTCGGTCTCCGAACCTTGATTATCCTCAATGTACGCTGCATCTGACGATAAACTCTTGTCGGATCATCCTGGGTCCTTGACCCTAAAGAACTCTGGAGGATGACAACTTAAGAGTCACGAGCCCTTAATCTATCAGATCTGTCCGCATGAGCATACTCCTAGTCCATGCCTGCGATCCTGACTGGCACTAATCTAGTCAGCACTTGAATCCGCATCTCTCCTGCCCTACCTCTCGCCCCTGAATGAGGAGCTGGAGGGTCAGATTGTTGGGGGCCTCCGGGGCTGGTGGTGTCCCAAACTGGGTTGCTGCTGCTCAAGCTCTTCTGGCGGTGGGGTTTTAGCATAAAAAAAAGGAGCTCTCGAGACTGGATTCATAATACTCAGGCATAGACTGGGCCCGGGCCTTAACTAAAGAAGTACTCTCCGGGTTTGTAACTATTACCTTCTGCTACCGATTTTCCTTCTGGGCGGCTGTGGCCGCTTTCTTGTAGGCCATATCTGAAAACATCACTGGATTCGTTAAAAGGGATATCTATATATAGGCTCTATGCGGCACCGCTCTAGAATAAGAAGGAAAGAATGACATCCTAAATGTCCTGTAGCTTCCTGTTTATAGTAGTTGTGGCCCACACACCGGATAACTCTGACTCTACTAGACACGTCTGTAGACACTTCCGAGGTAAGAACCGCTCTGATACCACTCTTTCCATGAACCAATCCCATGGCCGTGACTGTGCGCCTTTTTTGGACCCAAAGTATAACCCCCCTACACCCTGCTTAAGTATCAACCAATCTGAACTAGGACATATGGAAAATTTAATCAAATCAGCCAACTCAACGCATATATATATAAGATGGACCCTGTCTCATAAGGAGTCATAACGGCACTCAACCATAACAGAGCATACGCGAGCCGCAGGCCGCCAGCTATTCAAAGCATAATAACATAAGTATGCCGACAATGCTGCCACTACACTAATACACAATGATTACGCAGCCGAGCAGGCTGCCCTTTATAAGCGGACATCCAAACAAACCGCTGTCCTAGACCATTATCCGAAAACATATATAATACAACCCTACATAATGTCCACAACTACTCTCTAAGAGTATCATTGTGAAACTCGACGGGACCGGGCCCGCCATATCTCATAGACGAAGCAAAAGACTACACAAAAGTTATGGTAGCCTAAAACGACTGGGCTCCGGACCAGTGAGTCTCTCCCAATCAGCATATAGATATCCTAGGCAGGAGGATCCCGAACCAGGAGTAACAGGGGGGGGGGGTGTGCGTCTACCCCTGGGCCGGGCTGAAACGCGCACCCGAGGAAAAGGGAGGGGCAGTAGGACAATGTACTGAGTATGAAAGCAATAAGGTAAAGTTTGACAGGATACCAATATGGCAAGTCGAAACATAAATAATCGCTACACTATACCCTTTTAAGAGAAAATCTGCATATATTTAACATTAAGGTGCCCATCTTCCCTAGTAAGGGCTCGGCTAAAATACTCATACATCATCTCCGTCATCATCATCATCCAGACCCATCCTCATGCACCCATCATATATATACATATACATACCCTGCCCTCAGTGAGGAACTCGGTGACATATGCAAGAAATCTCCGCACGACATTACACCCGCGGCCCGGACTCGGTGAAATGATAAATGACTCTAGTCACGAGCAGAATATTGATGAGCAACGCAGATGCAATTAAATGCATTTCTTATAGACGCATATAGAACATCAACGTGAACAGCGAAGTAGTATTACCAAAGATTAATGTTTTATCAAGATTATGAAGCCTTTAAGACGTTGGAAACGTAAATCTCAATGACTCTAAGAAGCAATTAGCCATAGATTTAGAGATGCATCATAGGCCTTAGACATAGCCGATATATAGAGGATACATTTGTGGAAGCAAGAATATGTCACTAGACGCTGCTAGAGATAAGTATCACTCTGCCGTTATTCACTTATTTTTAAAGTCATTCCAGGCAAAGAACAGAGGGACACCGTTACATACGGCGTATAATCGAGCGCACGTCTATATTTACTGCTCAAGCTATTAATCTATAACAATCAATCAAATCTGCCGCAATTAGATAAAACATCGTGCTTTAGCTTTCTTGTAAGCTAGCTAATATCTACCAAAAATTCGGGTCAGCACCTCCCCTTTTTCCTTACTTCGTCCGCAATCCGCAACACTCCAAATTATTGTCATACAGCAATAACCAATAACACATATAACGCCACAAGAATCATATTAAGACACCCCCTCCCCAAACAGTTTCTCTTGGCAACGCATAGCAGCGAATCAACGACTACACCGAGCGATAACTCGTTTATATTCGCCACACTCTACGCTTATCGTAATTGCATCCCTTGTAGTATATACTCATAATCACATTCAATCATTACAATAATGCCACAAACAGACTGTTTCCTGCAGTTTGCTTAATCAAAACATGGGCCCGAAGCACAATCACGACACCACTAATACTCCGATATGGTTTCCATTCATATCTCGCACATTCAATCAGCTCTAAACATAACTTCCTAAGTCTTAGTCTGGTCCTACGCCTCCTTCTTAAAATTTATGGATATTAACAGGGGGGTGGGTTATTCTAAAGAATAACCACCAAACAAGGGAGTTACTACCAAATTTTTGCAGGTGCTGTGGGCCAAGATTGTCAGGGTTGGTTCTCGCATTTCCATGGCTGCCTAAGACAGTGTGAAGAAGAAGATGATTGCAGCAATGCATTGCACCTCTTTTATTTAGCATGAGTGGATTTTCTCCACTCATTTAATAGTATGAGTGGAGGGCAGCCCCCCCTTCTACACCTGTCCACTTAAGGCTGGCAGCCCACAATCTGATCTTTTTTTTAATTTTTTGCCTTGTGTGGTGGCCCACTGATTAAATTATCCTAATCAGCCACCAATTAATGAGTGGTGGGCCCATTGGATTAAGATCAATCCAATTAGAGCCACTAATTACTCTCACTTAAAGTTCCTGGCATCTTCGCATTAGCCAACTCATAACTTATGTATCAACATTTGAAATAACTACCCTTGCCTAATAGTTCTTTACGTCTTCTAGATCACGATGCCCACTACGTATAAAAAAAATACGAGGCATAACAAAAAGTATGACTTAAAGTTATTCAATAAAGTGTTCTTGTGAGTGATTTCTCTTGATATAGGATTGTGCTATAGTTGCCTTCCTTGTTAGTAGTGACTAAGGTGAGAGATTTCCTTCTTTATATGAAGTAAGCCAGAAGTGAGACCAAAGGAGGGTGAATATGACTAGGATTACTTTAATGTTATGCTTAGTGTGACAAGTAGTTATAGGTATGGTCTGTGCATAAATCATCAAGTGTGATTTGGATGTTTCTTAGTATTCAGTTTTGTTTAATTTTTTAGTGTATCCCCTATGTAGAAAAGATTAAAGACTTTGACCATGTAGGTAGGATTTGATCATGATGACAAAAAAAGGGATGCTTAGAGTTGGTGGAATTATGGGATACTATTTTCCCCTTGAACAAGTATGCTTTTAGGTTACTTGAGAGTATTTCTATTATGGTATGGAGGACTAAGAGTCTATGAATGTTTATATGATGCTTATGTTTGAGACTTTATTTATTATGATGATATTGTCTCTTATGCTTATGTTTATGTTTTATGAAATATTTCATATTATTTTTCATTATGTTTATATTTATTGACCTTTGTATTATGCTCTTATGATTGTGCTAGCTCACATATTTAGTACATTTTGTACTAATGCATACTTTTCCTACATTCTAATAAAATGTAGGGTCTGGAGAATTGAGGGCTATCTTGAAGCTAGGTTTCTAAGTAGTTGAAGATCTTAGTGATTCCTCATATCTTCGAGGATAAATCACACAATTTACTTTATGTATTTATTTCATGTTTTGCGACCATTGTATGCGTCTTATCCCAAAAGTTTATTTTGAAGTTGTACTTAGCTAGTTGGACGAGTATAGAAGACTTTTCTACTTTACAAAAATTACTTCTACTGCAAAAAGTTTTAAATTTTCCTTACTTATTCTATTATCTTATGTTGTGGTATGATAAGAGCTTGTATGAAAGTCCTTCGGGGTCAAGTGCTCCATGTTACATCTAGGGGTTGATTTGCACCAAACTTGGTATCAAATCTAGGTTTAGAATGGTTATAGGATTTTCTTAAACCACGCTAGTAGAGTTTTGTTCATAAATGTGAAGTGTGTCACATTTATTAATAGGAGACTATTAGATGTTTAAGAAATCTCAGTTTTTCATTCTCTAAAATGTGCCATTGAAGTTTAGCTCTAGTAGGTCCTTCTTCTATTGTATTCCCTATGAATTTAAATGTTATGACAAATAATAGAGCTAATGCTAGGAGGGATGAGGAAGACAATGCAGAGAAAAAGTATCCTTACAAAGTTCCACATCAAGCTCCTCCTCAAGATCCGATTGATCCTCCGTCTATGACTAATGTAGACATTAATTTGGCTTTGCTATCATTGACCCGATACATAACGACTCAAACTGAAACCATGACGACTCAAATAGATAGGGAGAGTGTAGGGGGTGGCTGCTTCTAGGGTGAGAGAGTTTTTGAGGATGAACCCTCAAGAGTTCTATGGCTCCAAGGTGAAGGAATATTTTAAACGTTTCATCGATGAGATGTATAAGGTGCTTGGTATAATGCAATTAACTTTAGTAGAGAAAGCGAATCTAGCCGGTTATCAATTGAGGGATGTAGAATAAATTTGGTATGAACAATGGAAAGATTGTAGGCGGGTAATAGATGGCACAATGGAGTAGGAAGGGCTTAAAGAGGAATTCCTTAATAAGTTCTTTACCATAGAGTTATGGAAACTAAATATGCAAGAGTTCATAAATCTAAAACAAGGGGGTTTGAGTGTGGAGGAGTATTCTTTTAAGTTCACTGTACTATCCAAATATGCTCCAACCATACTGGGGGATTCTAGAGCAAAGATTAATAAGTTTGTGATGGGAGTGTCTGACTTAGTAGTTAATAAATGTCGTTCGACAATGCTTATGCCAAGTATGAATATTTCTCGTTTCATAGTACATTCTCAACATATTGAGGACCAAAAGCTTATGAAAATGAATATGGAGGTTAAAAGAGATAGAACTATTGATGGGAACTTTTTTAATGTTATGTCCGATAGACAAGGTAGGACTAAGTCTAAAAAAAAGGTATTTCGGTCAAGATTTTTCAACCACCCCTAAGTATGAACACGACAACGGTAGTGGGTCTACATACTCCACTACGGATCTCAAATCATAGATAAATTTTAAGAGAGTAGAATCACGGGATGAATAAAATTGTACCCGCACCATTAGTAATAAAATATTCATGTTTCTTCAAATTTTATTTGTGTGGTTGATTTATTTCCATCTATTTAAAATTTATCGCAAACAAATTCGCACACCTAGTGGGAAAATCTCTATCTATCATCTCAATTTTTTAAGTATCAAAGAATATCTAAATGACTTCGATGAAAAACTACACTGAATCATGTGCCTCTAAGGCCACTAGCTCTAAATTTTCTACTTAGGTTTAAGCAATTCTTAGTCTTACCTTTGGAAGTTTTGGAGCTGTTACAAGTAGTAAGGACGCTAGGCTAGGACAACAAACACTTAAAGTGTTGTCCGCGTTAACTCAAATTTTAGGTTCTTCCAATCCAAAAAGATCAAGTTCCTTCACAAATTTATTAGAAGGACGAATATTGTTGCTTAAAATATCAAGAAGTCTTAACCTCTACTTGAGCAATCTGGTTTCAAAAAATCTACTACAAGAGAGAACTGTGATTTGATTAATGACGTTCAGAGACACTTCATCCAATTCTAAGTGTCAACGGTCGTTAATCAGTATATAACCCAACTAAGTGAGTTGGGGTCGAATCCCACTAGGAGCGGTACGTGTTTAAGATTCAATTTAGAAGTATTAATATGGTCAAATTAGTCACAGGAAAAGAATTTATGGAATAAAAACATGATTCAAATAAGGGGGTGATACGAATTTCAAATAAGATTGTAATGGTTTGGAATTGTCAATTACAAATAGTGAAAATTAATACGAATTAACAATAATGAGATGGATTCTTGGGATGTGATTTGATTATAGGCTAATATAGACACATTGGTAATTCTTATTGTTAGGAAACAACTATATATTAGTGAGTAAACTAAGCAATAGAGGGAATAAATATTCTTTCGAACAATTTACCCCTAATCAAGTTGATTTTCCTCGAACATCAATAAGCAAGCAAATTAAGACCAGCCTACACCTTAGTTCATTCACTCTCTCGAGATGAATGTGTGACATTGAGTTGAGGATTCACTATATCAAGCTGAACCCATGTGAACCAAATACCCTGTAACCGTCAATCGATAATCTTAGTTTTCAAACCTCCCTCTTGAACAAGCCAAAAATAAAAATGTAGAACTGCATTTGCAGCTATAATTCCTAAATTAAACTATATTTACTGAATGAACTAACTTTTACGCAACATTTAAACTAAAAATTAGCAATAGACATAAGCTAAATCATCCCATAATCACATAATCACACCCCAAGAATTTGTCCAAGTCTAAGAATCTCAGAAAGATAGAAATCGTTACCAAATTGAGTTTCCATAAACTAGGTAAAATTAATTTCATCTTTCCAATTGTCCAAGTCGAAGAATTTTAAAGATCTACTTATAATTTCTTAAAAGTTAAAAACTTCAATTCTTCAAAGCTAAAGGAAAACTAGAGAAAAGTAGTTTAAATGTTCAAAACTCAGAATTTATATTAATAGATACTCTAATTGATTATGAATAATGATGTTCAAAAATAAATTTATTGACCTTTGGTCAATTCCATCGCCCTACTATCTTGGTCCTCAACATCATCAAGACCGTAACTTTGGGCGATCTAACACTTCATTGAGGAACCACTTGATGATTCAACGAATCCTTTTTGCTCTCGCAACCTTGGTTATTTTCTTCATGGCTTGACACTTTGGAACTTAAGGCAATCAAGTATCCATTCGGCTAGTCGTTAAGTGGACTTGGCGATCAAAAACTTGCTTATCTTCATTGTCTCAGCTTACTTTATTCCTTATTGCAAATTAGTGTCCTTGGTTTGTCCTCAATCATAGACCTGGAAATAAAAGGTTTTACATCGATATTGGCACAAATAAGTATTTGAGAAAACTAAATCTATAAAAATAAAACCCTAAATGAGTCGAAATCTAGGATTCATCAGCACCCCTAACATAAACATTTTTTTGTCCTCAAGTGAAACTCAAGTTCAGAATTTCACAAAGGATGTATCAATCAGTACTACACAAGACTCAATCATGAAAGCATATAAAAATACTCAACTTACTTATGCAAGAATCAATTGTGCACACAAAGGTTCAAGTTGTGACTCACCATTACCAATGATTCATTAGTTCACAATACATGAAATGAAAGTTCAAGCTCAACAAAGGTAGTCCAATGCCGCCTTTATTTTCCAATCAACTCTCACTTCAGCTCACTCAAGATCAAAAAGCTCTTTTTATTTCTTCTAACAGGACTAAGTATAAATGTATGGTAATTTAGGTTTAGTTGTTTTTATCCTCATGAAATGTGGTATGAACTTCACTTTCTATCCTTTTCTTCAACATTCACACTGATGCTCGAGATTCACCCTAATATTCATTTTCCATGGAATGTTGGACACCCCATTTCTTTTGCAACTTTCGTAACTTTATTTCTTAATTTTACAAGTATTTTTTTCCTTTTTTTCCTTTTTTTTCTTATCTCCTTTTTGTGTATGAAGGGGTTTCATCTTTTTCAACATCATGGATCAAGGGAGACTTCTTTGCTTTACTTGATTTACCTTCTCTTTTAACCACACCCCTAACTTAGGCTTTTGGATAAAGTTGTCTATTAAAATAAGACACACTTCATGAGGATTAAGGATGAATGTTAAAGAGAGGGTTACAATTGCGTAATGTTTTTTCCAAGAAAAGTCTAAGGCTCAAAAGATGTTCAAGCAAAATTCATGCACTCATATGGTTGACCACTGAAGAGCCATAAAATTTCAAATCGTTTCACTCTTTAGAATTTCTTCCTAAGATAATTTCAAGATCTTCCATCACTTAGTCAACCGGATCAATGGGGAAAATTCTAGGTGTCATCACACATTGTTTGTTGCAACCCTTAAAACGAAATATGATTAACTAGAGCATATCATGTGTTTTATGAGTTATGGAGGTGTAAAAATAATGAATAATATATTTAGGTGGAAGTTTGAAGAGTGTGAAAGTCAAACGTCGAAGAACGACCAAGACGTTTGGAAACTAGTCTTGTGTGTGCTTGTGTGCCTTTGCATATTTTATATATTGTGTGGTGCCTAAAATGATATGAGGGGCCTAAAAATATATATGGTCATGTTTAGGGTTAAATGAATAGGTTAGACTCCTCAAGAACCACCATAAGGGTCCTTGAGGAGGACCCAAACATTGGCCATAAACCTGCCAAAGCAGCACCAATCGACGACCCATGTGATGCCACAGTGGAGAAGTGATGTCCCATAGGTGGTAGAGTTACTCCACACATACTTGTGGGAGATTATCCCCTACTTTCAAGAGCCTCAGTTCAGAACCATGGAGTTGCAGGACGACCCCGTCAAACCACCTATAATTCGTAGGTGGTAGTCGTAGGTCACCACCTGTAGTTTCTGCAACGTTCCGGCCAATTCACACCACATCCTAATTAAGTCCTACACAATTATTTTAGGTGTTTTAAATATTTTACGTTTTTATACATTTAACTTAATTTTAGACTTCATTTTTAAAAGTCAAAACCACTCTTAAAAAACTCTCTCAAGACTATATTGGAGCTTGAACTCAAGGTGAAACTAGGATTGAAGATTTTGAGTAGTTTCTTCATTAATTTTTCTATTTTTATTTTAATAAGGTATGGTAGTTCATTCTTGATTCTTCTCTCATTCAAGGATCCAATCCAAAGGCTTTTTCCAAAAAGGTTTCAAAATCCTAAATTGTCTTATTTCGAGTTGTAAGCATGTGTTCTTGCATGAAAAGGTTTTAATGTATGAATTATTATGTTTTCAATATTAATTGATGAACCTATGATTAAAAAAATTCCACCAACCCATGATAATCCTAATTCTCTAATTTTGGCTTATGAAGTGGGTTTGATGAATATTATTGGATATTATTCGAATTGTGTTTATACTATGTTGTATTATGATTATTTACTACCAATTATGACTATTATGATTAATTGTTTGAGAATTGAATAAAGGTGATCGAGGCTTGGACGAAGTGTAAGTTTACCTCAATTTTTCTAGTCTTCTTAAATTTATCTTGTGTGGTATTGTACACTTATGGTGATAGTATTTACTTGATATATATAAATGTATATATATATTGTGATTAGGGCCTTGAAGGCATTGAATGATAAGTAAAGTGATGTTATGATGTATATGTATAGAGATGTCTTATGAAGTTATGGATGTGTTTCTTGAAGATGCTATGACTAGTTGAAGTATTTGTGAATGTGAAGTGTGATAACGCGTAAATAATGATGGATAAAGCTAATTAAAATGTAATAAATGAGACTCTACCGAAAGGTTTTCTCGATAGAACTCTAATGAATGAAAAAGGGGGATTTTGGGGTGGACACTCTTCGTGAGTTGAGATGTAGTGTCTAGTAGCAACCTCACTATTCCTTAAGAGGTTTCAAATTAATTAATGATAATTTAAGATGTAGTACTTGGTAGAATCTCTTAACCTATCGCTAATGAAAGTAATGAATGTTTAAGTTTCCATGGGGATTTATGCTTAACATCGAGAGGATTTCACTTAAGGGTGGATACTCTTCGTGATTAGAGATGTTGAATCTAATATGCCTGTTTAGATGACTACTCTCCGTGATTTGAGATGTATTACTTAGAAGGAATCTCTTTATCCTTTAAATATGTCCCCGTATAGGTTAAGCTATTGGTTCTCCATGTAAAGGTTAAAAGAATGCCCTACCTTAGGAAAGTAGGGATCCCTCATCTGGTAGGGGTTAATAACGGGATCTCATGTCAAGCTCTCATGGTCTATGTCGTTTAAAGCAAGCTCCCACAAATCAACGTAATAAACTAGTTCTTCCTAAGGGTGTACTACATACTTGTGGTTGAATGGGGAACCATCTATGCATTGCAAAAGTAGACATTTAGTGGAACTCTTGGTTCGTCCGTGTAATTAAAATGAATGAATGGGTTACCCTATGATGTTAATGAAGCATGTTGATTATATATGTCTAATGTTAACAAAGCATGTTGATCTTCTGTCTAATGTCGATGAAGGCTATGTAAATGGTTGAATGTTATATGCCTAGTCTATGGTGATTCCTAAGGGTCACTAAGTGGGGTAGTAGTATGACATGCTATTTCACATTTCACTAGTGTAACTTGGGGGATTGTCTTAGAGGATGGTCTTGATGTGAAGTTCTTAAATGCATGAATGTTTCCTCTTGTAAGTGTAGAAATTGGGACTTAGACTTTACATCAAAGAGAATTCTATAAATTGGTAATACAACAATGTATTCCAATATAAGAAAAGGAACTAAAAGCTAGAAAATAAGGGTCTTGTCAATGGACATTAGGACTCACCAATTTGGAGAAGCAAATCCAAGTGTCTTTGAGAAATAGACTTCAAATCTCCTTAAAGGCCCGAACTACAATTCTTGGGAAAAAGGGAAGAAAATATGGATTTGTACATCACATGTACTAAGTATGGATTCTATGCATAAAAACCATTGAAACATGCATAAAAGGACATTTTAGTCAAAACATGTTTTTTTATCAATTAAACCCAATATGCACATAAGTTAAGCATTATAAGACAACCCAACATAATATCATCTCAACATATAGACAACCCAAGATATACTTCTGCAATGCAAAGAATAGAATCCCATGACCGTATCAAAGTCTAAGTATCACATTAAACAACCTACTTCATACATAACTTGATAATCTCATATTTTATAATGACTTGCCATATTAATAAACATCACACACAACTTAACATACACAAGTCGTAATAAACATAATCACAAAAGGATACTACTACAAGCATCTCTTAGGGAAAAAAGTTACAATAATCGACATAAGATCATGTAATCTACATGGAATCCTATGATCTACTCCCACACCAAAAAGAGAGGGTTAGCACTTGCCTAAGGTGTAACATTTTGTACATAGCTATCTAGGTGAATCCACTAAGCTAGAGCCCTATGTGTCTATGTAGTTAAGGGTCAAGGAGATTTTTACAATAAACCCTAACTTTATAAATGTGGGGGTTTCCATCTCATGAGACAACACATATGTTGGGAAATCTGGACTTGCTAAACATGAGCAAACCCATTTTGAGAGACGAACTTACTAAACGCGAGACCCCCATTCATTTACAGGGCCTTTCGATGCGAAACATCTATTACCTTTAGTAATCATCTTTTGTAACCACACAAGTTTACATTAGACTTTACTAGACCCTTATGCAAACATCTCTTCATAATAGCTCATTGACGTTCATAAGTGAGAACAATCCTTTCACCTTATAAATACTAGCAAGTTAAAAACCTTCCACTTTAACATTTCATTATAATCTTAAGCTACATACTTTATAGATAATTAAGGTGTATATGTTTAAGGATGATGGGACCTTGTCATTAACACCACAATAACACATTAGATATAACATCATTACTATCTAACTAATTCATCTTTCAAAATTGAGTTCAAGTAAGAACCAACAATAATACCTTCTTGCCCTTCATGGGTCTTCATTCTTCAATCACCTAAGAATGCATAAAAAATACATAAAAAGGGTCATTTATAGAGCAATAACCTAACTAACATCAATATAAACAATTGATATATTCATTATCTTTAATCCATTGACCATATCCTATGCAAGATTTATGAAATTTGGGAAGAACATGGGTCCAAGGGAATATAAAGTGAAAAACAACAATTTTCCATCATTATACACTTAAAAAACCATAAGTAATCATAATTTATCATAATTGACTCATGATTTTGTTTTTCAAAGAAGACCCATTTGTAGTGAAAAAACCTAGATTTTTGGGGAATTTCAAAAACATCTTTTGAGTGACCTCTTGGGAAAGGAATTCCAATAGTGGAATAAATCATATCTTAATGAAGATTTAGCCACAATATTGAGTTGAATCCTTTGAGAATTGATCTTCTTCTGGGAGCTCCAAAGTTCTTAAATGGAGGTTTTTGGAGAGAGAGAGAAGTTCAATATTTATTTGACTTCTAGTTGAGTGTTTTTTATTTTTCATTGGGGAATGGGTGTAAAATGACTAAAACCTATATATATATTAACCCTCCAAAATGCCCAAAACACCCATACACTAGTTAGACCTTAAAACAAAAGCCAACTTGACTTTTCATTAAATCCCAAAATTATCAAGAATTGAAGGGGGGTCCGAGATGCGCAGTAGGGTCCAAATTCCTTTTTCAAAAATGTGTTTTGAGGCAAAAGAC
This sequence comes from Solanum habrochaites, assembly GCA_027704765.1. NCBI lineage: Eukaryota > Viridiplantae > Streptophyta > Magnoliopsida > Solanales > Solanaceae > Solanum > Solanum habrochaites. Next base: position 16,783,869 of record JAKWJA010002491.1, read on the forward strand.
CTTGTATTAGTGCCTCCACGACTCGGAGCCAAAATTTTCAAGATCTGGATACATGTTTACTGCGCGGATATGTCAGATTCCGTCCTTATCGAATTTCTTCTTCATTTTTCATATCTCAACCCTCCAAACATCCAAGACTCTTTCCCCAAACACATAGGACTTTGAGTACCTCTGGTTTAGGTCATAATTCATTAGGTTAGGCTCTAACTTAGGTCATAGAATTTCCTGGATGTTAAAATACCCTCTCCCCCTTTAGGAAACATTCATTCGTGAATGACACCTTAAACATTTTAGAGGGAAAAAAGACTCAACACTAGCAGCCCAACAACAAGCAATAAATTACTCCCAGCTCATAGGAGGAAGTCTTAACTGCTTTCAACACATAATCATAGGATGAAAACATACAAACTTAATCCACAACTCATTATATACAAAAACCCATCATTTAATATCATACAAAGCGGAACTACTTTCTCCATTAATAGATGATAGTAATATGATCATCAAAAAGAGTTAACATGCTAACTTCTTCTTCAAATAACATTAAACATGCTCAATAGTACTCTCATGAGAACCATATAACACAATACATATAAGTACAACTGCAGTATGAGGAACATAATCATGAAAACTCAATTTAAGCATGAAATTCTACGAGAATGTTCACATATTAGAAAACTATGATGAGTTAAACGTTATACAAAAATCCCATGATGAGTTAAACATTATACAAAACTCTCATTTAAGGGAAACTACTAACCTCAAGTTTCGCTAGGAGTAAGAGGAAAAAGATGAGGAATGCGGGAAATTATGGCTTCTAATGTTGAACCCTTAACTAGATGTTTTCTCCGTAGGACTTTTACGGAGGCAACCTCTTTATGTTCCTCAATTTTATAACTTGAAAATCTAAGATCTCAACCGGAACTTCTTCAGAAAAAAGGTTCTCTCAACCCCAAACCTTCTAGAGAGAGAATAGAAACGGGTCATGTATACATTTTAAGCATAGAATTATGGAATATTGGGTGAACTGGGGCCAATTCATTTTGCAATTTCAACTTATAAGCATCTTTTAAAACTCTTTTAATGTTTTTATAAGGGCCCACATACCGGGTACTAAGATTCCCCTTCTTACCAAACCTCATCACCCCTTTCATGGGTGAAATATTCAGGTAGACCCAATAACTTATTTCAAACTCAACGTCCCTCTTTCTATTGTTGGTATATGACTTTTTCCAACTATTAGTTGTTTTGAACCTATCTCTTATAATTCAAACTTTCTTTGTGGCCTCATAAACTACCTCGGGACCAAGAAGAGCAAATTCACCCACTTCAAACCACCCAACAAGAAACCAACACCTCCTACCATAAAGTGATTCAATAGTGCCATAGAAATATATCAATGGTAGCTATTGTTGTAGGAAAGTTCTATCATAGTTAGGTAGTCATCCAAATTGCCTTTGAAGTCAATAACACACGCTCTCAACATGTCCTCTAGGGTGTAGAAGGTGAACATTGCTTGACCATCCGTTTGAGGGTTAAATGGGGTACTAAGTTTCACTTGAGTACCTAGCCCAATTCGGAAAGTCCTCTAAAAATTGGAAGTAAATTGGGCACCTCTATCCCAATTGATTGACAAAGAGGCCCATGCAAATATACGTTATCCTTACTATACAATCTAGAACAATCTTTCGCTACATAAAAAACCTTGACGGGAAGAAAATGGGTTGATTTAGTCAACTTATAAAAAATAACCCAAATGGAGTCATGTTGCCTACGGGTATGAGGTAAGCCTTCCACAAAGTCCATGTTGACATCTACAAAATTCCAAGTGGGGATATCAATATCTTGAGTTATACCTCCCGTTCCTTGGTGCTTTGCCTTGACTTGTTGGCAATTTGAACTTCTAGCCATAAAGTTTGCTATGTCCCCTTTCATTCCATTCCATCAACAAATCTTGCGTAAGTCATGATACATTATGGTTGCCCCTGGATAGATGGTATATCGGGACTCATGGGCCTCTTCGAAGATTATTTCCCTTAGGCCATCCTCATCCGGTACACATAAGCTTCCTTGGTGCCTAAGCACCCAATCTTCTCTTTGAGAGAAAGTTTTTATCGATTTATAAGAACTGATTCCTTCAATTCCATCAATAGAGGATGAAGATTTTTCTTAGATTTTACCTCAACCACTAAAGATGACTCGGAATTATGACAAACCATGAAAGCACCCTTTGGAGATTCTTATAGTCGAACACATAACCAGGCCAACCTATATGCATATTTTACTAACTCCTTCTTATCATCAACAACATGAGTCACACTACCATAGACATTCAGCTTAAAACATTCACTACCACATAGCTTTCCTCAGGTGGTAAAAGACTGTCATATGATAATCCTTTAAAAGCTCTAATCACCTTCTTTGACGTAGATTCAAGTCTTTTTGAGTGAACACATATTGGATACTCTTATGATCGGTGAACATATATAAATGAACTCCATATAGTTATTGTCTTCATATTTTCAAAGTAAACATTATGATCGCTAGTTCAAGGTAACGAGTCTAGTAGTTTTTCTCATGAACCTTGAGTTGTCTAGAGGCACGCTATCACCTTTCCATGTTGCGTGAGGACACAACCCAAACCTACTCAGGATGCATCACAATAGACCACAAAACCTTCAAACCGTCCGGTAAGGTCAACAGCGAAGCGGAGTTGAGTTTATCTCTCAATGATTGGAAGCTCTTTCACATGATTCCGACCAATCAAACTTGAATTTTTTTCTGGTCAAGGCCATTAATGGAGATGTGATAAATGAAAATCCGTAAAATAATCTCTTATAGTACCCAACAAAACCCAAAAAACTTTAGATGTTGGTAAGACTCGAAGGTCTAGGCAAAATTTTGACCACATCTGTCTTTCTCAAATCGACCTCTACGCCTTCACTAGAGACACTGTGACAAAAAAAACAAATGATCTCAACAAAAATTCACATTTACTAGATGTAACGAAAAGTTGGTTATCCTTGAGGACTTGCAAAACTATCCTTAAATGGTTCATATGATCATTTTCACTATTAGAGTGTATCAAGATATCATCAATAAAGACAATCACAAAAAAAATCCAGATAACTTCTATAAACTAAATTCATAAGGTCCATGAAAGCCTTTGGAGAATTTGTTACACCTAAAGACATAATTAAGAATTTAAAATGACCAAATCTTGTTCGGAAGGCTGTTTTCATAATATCAACACCTTTCACTCTAATTTGGTGGTAAACCGACATTATGTCAATTTTTGAAAAGTAACTCGCTCGTTGGAGTTGGTCAACCAAATCATCAATCATAGGGAATGGATATTTATTCCCTATGGTGACCTTGTTCAATTCAGGTGGTCAATGCACATACGAAGAAAACCATCTTAATTTTTTCACAAATAGCACCGGGGCACGCCATAGAGATATTTTTGGTTGAATAAAAGCCTTATATAATAAATCCTTAAGTTGATCCTTAATTCTTTCAACTCGGACGAGGCCATTTGGTAAGGAGGGATTGAGATGGAATTTTGTATCCGGTAATCAATGCCGAAATATAGTTCCCGTTAAGGAGGAGTTCAAGGCAAGTCATCGAGAAAGACTTCCGGAAAATCCATCACTACGGGGACCGGACTCTAATGGAGGAGTCTCGGAGTCAAGATCCTTGACTCTCACAATATTATAGGGACATACCTTAGAAATCAACTTACAAGCATTAAGATATGAAATTATTTTACTTTTTGGATCTAAGTTTCCCCAGTTCTGTTCTAAAATGGGTTCATTAGGACATTGAAACTTTACCACGCTAGTTGTACATTCAATGGAAATAAAACAAACATGTAACATCAAAATCTAACATATCAAGTTTTATCAAATCAATCAATGTGACTCTATTGGGAAAAAAATAGAACAACCCTTATTGACTCTTCTAGGAACTAGGGAATCACCCACCGCGGTAGAAGCCGAAAAGGGTTCATCTATGAAATCGGGAAACATATCAAATTTCATAGCCACTAGAGGAGTTACAAAAGACAAAGTGGCACTGGGATCTAATAATGCATAACCTTTTATTGAAAATACTTGCAACATCGGGAGAGTGATATTGATCTCCTCGGAATTAAAGATCATATAAGTGGTTCTTCTTGGAGCATCAAAATTCAGACCACTTGCTTGTATTTGATAATTTTCCCTTCCTTGAGCCTTTAAAATAGGTCAGTTCCTCTACTCTTACCACAACTATAGCAATTATCCGAGCCAACTAGGAACTTGCCTTCATGTTTTGTACCACACTATAACGACCGGAGAGAACCCTACAGAAGTTACCCGTGCCGTCGACCTCTCGCTGGTCTTGGACAAGCATCTTATTTATTAGTCATTTACATAGGTGTGAAATGTAGTGTGGAAGTCAAACTTTTCACAACATTAATATTAAGAAACTCTTTTATAAGAACTAAGGAACAAGTCTCATCTTCATAAGAAAACTTAGAGACGTCTTAAACATCATAGATTCACGACCCTTTACATTGAAAGAAAACATAGTAAGTCCTATAAAAATCTTAAATGAAGAAACTAAAAGAAATATAGTCTATTTCCTCGAACATATGATGACATACCAATCTTGAGAGAATCAATCTTCCCAAGCTTTACCTTTTAAAAACCTTCACTTTCTTTACACCTATAATTTGGAATATAAAAGAGTATAGGGTTAGTACAAACATTGTGCTACGTATGACATTATGCAAAAGCATGCAAAATAGGACATTTTAGTTTAAACAAACCTTTCACGCTATTTTAGTAAAACCTTCATGAATCAAGTCACAAAACATCATGTAAATCATCATTTAACATATAAGGTAAAACAAACATAACTTCAATATAAAGTCATATTTAACAGTAAACCCATATCACATAGACTTTTCCTATCAAAAATTATCCTAGGACTTACTAAGGTAAGACGTGACGTGAAGAAACTGCCCATACAATCCCTTGAATACACACTTAAATGATCCTTAAGACTACCAAAGATAAGCATACTTAATTTCATTGAATAAGTCAACATTCCTTACTTAGGATACTAGAAGAAACATACATGCATTTAGGAACTTCACATAAAAATCATCCTCCAAAACAACCCCCAACTAACACTCGCTGTAATGGGAAAGTAGCATTCCATGATACTACTCCCACCTTAGTTCTCCTTGAGAATTTCCTTTGACTAGGCACGTCATATTCATCATAAACATAGTTTTCATAATAAAGGATATAATATCCACATGCTCTCTTAACATTAATCATAAAGTAACGTTACTTCATTAATATTATATAAGACCCATTCATACATTTTCATATTAGGACACATCAAGACTCCCTCCAAATGTCTACTAGTGCAATGGATAGATAGCGTCCCATTCCACTACCTATCGTAGGTAGTAAACCCTTAAGAAGACATGGTTCATAACATATATTTGAAGGGGCTAGCTTTAACTGATATAGACCATAAGAGCTGGACATGGAATCCCGGTATTAACCCCTAACAAATGATGGATCCTCACTTGCCTAAGGTAGGGTCATACTCTTAGCCTTTACATGGATTCTCCAATAGCTACACCTATGCAGGGCATATTTACAGGATAAGGATATTTCTTCTAAGTGACTCATCTCTACTCGTGAAGAACACTCATCTTAGCAAGTACATTGGATAAAACATCTCTACTCATGCAGAGCATCCACCCCTTCTTCGGATCCTCTCGGGTCTAAGCATAAGTCCCCCATGGATTTTTAAACATTCATTGACTATAGGTTAAGGGAAAACTTTTTAGCACCACATGTTAATTAATAAAGAGAACTATCCCAAGAGGTTACCTTTGAATACTCCATCCCAAATCACGAAGACTATCCAACCTCCAACATATCTTAGAATGCTCTTGGGAATTCAATAAAAAACTAAGCAACATAGATCAACTTACCCTTCTAACAAGCCTTTACCAACTTTTTTTCAAAATTTCACAAAATAATCTTAATAAAGCATAATAAGAGAGTAGGTACCCTACAATATAATATAAGAAACACAACTCTAACATTATTAATTCAAATACTATAAACCCACTCCATAAGTCAAAAGTTAGGAATATGCATGAGCATGGGGTCATTATGGTTTTTACCTTAAAGTCAACAACTAACATTAAACTTAATATATTTGATTCATTAAAACATTTTTAATCGAAGACCCATGCTGAAAAAATAGAAGAATTTGGAATTTGAAACCTTTTTGAAAAATCTTTTGAATGACTCCTTGAGTGAAAGATGATTCAAGGATGAACTACCATACCTTAATAGGATGAAAACCACGAGATTTGGTGAAGAAACTTGAAGAATTTTGATCTTCTTCCTTGGAGCTTCAAAGCTTCTTCAACTGAGGATTTTCAAGAAAAGGTTTTGGAAAGGTTTTATTTTGAAGTTGAAGGTTTTGATTTTATGGGTGAATTTGGGTTTTAAAGTAACCTTAAACCCGTCCATAAATAATCTTAAAAGTTCAGAAAAGACCCCTACACTAATTATACGCTATTCTAAAGTCTAATTTGACTTAATAACGAGGCGACCAAATCTCGGACATGGCAATGTGTCGTGGGGTCACATCCAGATCTTGGTTCTAGAATTTATTTTGGGAGACAATGGTACGTATTGGCTCCACGTCGTAGGGAAACATTTTCCCTTCAAGTGTTGAAGGAGCAACGCGCTGTTGGCTCCACATCTTGGCTACCCAACAGCTTCCTTGGCCAACGTTTGGGTCCTCCTTGGTGACCCTTAAGGTTGTACCCGGAGAGTCATACTCGAACATTTTGACCCTTTGTATGTCTTTGTAGGTTCTAGGGTCATCCAAAATTGTTTTATACTAAAAAAAATACCAAAAAACATGCACAACAAACAAGAAACACTAGCATATACACAAGGCTAGTTTCCAAATGTCTTGGTCGTCCCTTGGCGTTTGACTTCCAAACTTACCAAACTGAATTCAAACAATAAAATTCACTATTTTAACACATTATTAACTCATGAAACATAAACAAAGCTCTAATTCAACCTAGTTGAGGGTCGCTGCACACACTAAGCACAAATAGGCTTCTCTACATAAGAAACGCCACCTCTTCCTTCTCGAGGATTGCGGATTGACACCTTACCTTTTTTGGACCTTGGATGGATAGGAGGACCTTTGTTGGGGAACCACTTCTTTAAGTTTGGCTTATAATGAACCTCAAACCTAGCCTTTGAAAAATTTCCGTCTTAAGCCCTTATCCTCTTCAACACCTTAGTAACTTGCTTAAGCTTTTGCTCCTTAATTTTTTTGGCATGAACTATGAGACAAAATATGTCCATACTAGTAATCAACATATCCGACCTACATTCATTAACCACAATGTCGGATATGCATATAAGTTCATCTTAGCCATAGATTCCGCCACCATAGTAGGAGCACGTTTAGATAGTCGAGAATTTGAGGCTATAATCCTTCACACTCATACCCCCTTGAAAAAGATTGATAAATTCTTGCATTTTCTCTCCCTTAATTCCAAGGGGAAGAACCTATCAAGAAAAGTCATCTTGAATGATTCCCAACCAACTGGACTTTCTCTAATAGCCTCTTTTCTTTCAATTACTCATACCAAAATCGAGCCACATATTCGAGTTGATAGGAAGATAGTTCCTCCTTTTCTTGTGAAGACACACCCATAATATCTATCACCTTGAACACTTCATCCATGAACACTTGCGTGTCATCCTCCACTTTGGAGCCAAATAATGTAGGGCGATTTATCCTTGTAAAATCCCCAATCCTAGAAATGATAGTGCAACCATTGGGGTTCACTTGCGCCTTAGTGTCCCTAGACACTTGAGTTTCTAACACTTGAGTCAAACTATGAATATTCGCCCTTATCTCGACATTAGACATAGACATTTCTTCAATAGGAACTTAAGGGTTCAGAGGAGCTTGAGGGCGAACTACCTCATTCACATCTTTTTCCTCGGTCCTTTTAGAATTAATATTTCATGTATTCATTGCCTATAAGCACAAGAAATGTATTAGAAGGAAGGAGTGGATAGAACTAAGACTTTTAAGAACGACTAATGTATGTCAACAGAGTTAAAGTTCAATAGTATCTCATAATCTTTTATTAATAAAGGTGGAGTGGTTCACACCCATGAACTAGACTCTACTCGATGTGTTATTTTTTGACATTAATCCTATATTATTCTGAACATTATGATCTGGTACCAAGTATGTAACGACAAGAGAGAAAACCCTAGTCATTACCAGGATATTCGACCTCGAAGATGACTTATAAAATCCCTTAAAATTCTTCATATCATGTAACATAGTATAAAAATGCAGAAAAAGTTAAAAATTTTACTTTGAAAGTTCAATTTCACTTCATATATGTAAAATAGAATCTCACTTCGTCATATCATATCATCTAGATATTAATGTGTAGAAATTGGGACTTATCCCTTACATAAATGAAAAGACTAGAAATAATACATTCAACAATGACTTCCAACATAAGCAAAGGAAATAACAACTAGAACATAAGGGTCTTGTCCTTGGACATGAGGAGTCACCAACTTTGAGAAGCAAAACCAAGTGTCTTGAGAAATAGCCTTGAAATATCTAAAAGACCTGAACCTATAATATTTGGGAAAAGGGAAGAAATATGGGTTAATACATCACACATACTAAGTATGACTTCTATGCATAAAAACCATTGAAACATGCATAAAAGGACATTTTAGTCAAAACATGTTTTTTATCAATTAAAAACAATATGCACATAAATGAAGCATTATAAGCCAACCCAATATAATATCCTCTCAAAAATGTAGACAGCCCAAGCTATACTTGTGCAATGCAAAGAATAGAATCCCATCACCCAATCCAAAGCTAAGTATGACATTAAGCAACCGACTTCATACATACCTTCATAATCTCATATTTCATCATAACTTGTAATATTCATAATGATAACCCATATCTTAAAATACATAATTTTTAATCAACATAGTTACAAAAAAAACACGACTACGACCATCTCTTAGGATCTCACAAGTGCAATGTGTAAGAGAAGTCCCATTGCAACCCTTACACCCTGTAGAACTCCTTAAGAAATGTAACGACGCTCAAAATGAATTAGGATGACCTAGAGCCTCACATAAGTTTTATGGGTTAATAAATTTTTAAAATAATAAAGCTCAGCCTTTGGAGTAAGTTTTAATGAGTTTGAAAGTCTAATGTTAAAGGATGACCAAGACGTCTCAAAACTAGTTTTTTGTATGCTAGTGTGTTGTAGTATGTTTTCCTTGTCTCGGTGTAGTTTGGAGTCTTAAATAAGTAGAGGTTACCCTAGTATTTTAATAATTATGTTTAGGGTCAAAATGTTCTGGCACGACTACCCAAGGACCAACATACGGGTCCTTTAGGAGGACCCAAGCTTTGGCCAAGAGGCTGCAAAGGCATCATTCAAGCAGAACCCTTTTAGGGAGGTGCTCGCACTCTGCATGCCCAAAACATAAAGGAAAAATGCTGACATTGAATTACAGACTCCTCAAGAACCTTTCTGCCTCAAAATTATATTATGAAACAAGAAAAGGAAGTGCCACCGAGATGCGCATCCATGTAAAAAATATGGTCGCGTCGTTTAAAGGTCAATTTGGACGTTTCTAAAAGTCCAATAAATTGTAGGTTTGTTTTTTCTATTTGGTGGATGGTTATTATTATCTATTTTTTTTTATGTATTTTAAGTTGAATAAAACCGCTAAACCTAGCATTAGAATTCATTTTTTTCAATATAAAACCCTTCTCTCCCAAATAGATTTTTTCAAAACTCCATTGGAGGCTAAGCTCAATATAGGAGATGGGTTTTCAACTGATTTCTTCTCAAATTTTTATGATTCTTCAATCAATAATGTATGGTAACTCTTTATCCTTGGATAACATTTCAATCAAGAAGTTTTACCAATGATTTTGCAAAGAGATTCTATGATCAAATTTTCCCATTTTCAATCCAAGCATGAGTTCCTACTAAAACATTTTTCTATGTTTTGACAATGAATAAATGACGAATTTGTGTTTTCATGATGATTTACTATTATATTTATCAAATAACCCATGATTCTCCTAATTCTCGAAATTGGAATATGATGTGGATATTTGTGAATATGATTTTATGTTAATGAATTGTACTCTAATTGAACTATACTGTTAGATTCAATTTATATATATATATATCTATTGATTATGATTATCTATGTTGATCATGGCTTGGAAAAATTGTAAGCGGCCTAGTTTCTAGTCAATAGTATGTGAATTGATGTTGTATGGTTTGACCTGTTTATGGATGTGGTGTTTACATCATGTCTATCTATACATTTGTGATCATTTGCCTTGGGGGAAATACATGTAAAGTAAATTTCTATTATGATGATCATGAGTAGGAATGTATTCCATGAATGTTATGTATGTTGTTCTCAATGTAGTATCACAATTAAGGTGTATTGATCAGGTGAAATATAAGATGTATGAGAATGTTAGGGTAAGGTAAGGTCTACATACTTTAATGTGATAATTACTAGTGTGGAACTACCCCTACATATTTGATCCCTATATGAATATGTGATCTTAAGCATATTAGGTGTTTTCTATTAAAAATGTTGAATGTGTTATTGTCTCCTATGATGAAATGGGGTTGTGTGGTCTAGAGTCCCTTAAAATGCTATATATGTGAGTTGTTCATTACTTGAGGGATATTGTAAATGTTTTGTGATCCTTTGAAGGGAAGTTTCCCTCAATACCAATATGGTTTCTATTATTTCATTATGAGGACAAATATGTGCACACACAACCCCATGCATAACTATGAGTATGATATATTTGGGGTGTTGATTGACAAGATAATTCTCATATGCACCTTTGTATTTTCTTATGCATTAAAATTATATGATTAGTGAAGTATGGACATGTGATATCTAAAGGTGTTTATGTTAAAAGCATTCTAACATATGTATGAATGAATGAGGTTTATGATAATCTAGTGAAAGTGAGTCTCTTGAAAGGTTTCCTCAATTTCCTCAATACTAGTCTATGTTATGAGTATGTGAAAGTACATTCTCACATAACGTAGGTTATATTATGAAAGGTCATTCTCATCTTAGCAACCTTTGAGCTATATGATATATGATGGATTTAAGTCCTTAAAGCCTCTTCTATGAAGAAATAGTAAGCAAAGGCTTAAAGATGTTTAAATAGGGCTTTTGAGTTTAGCATAAAGTGAAAATGAGCATAAAGTGAAAATGAAATATGAGAGTGGGGAATTCAAGTTTAGTAAGACCAGCTTCCCACAAGAGAATCTTCACATTTAGAAAATCCTGGTTCTTAACAAATATGTTGTCTGATGAGATGGAAACCTCCACGTCTAGGAATATAAGGTTTCTAGTAGCAATCTTCATGTTCCATAACCATGTTCCCCCATAGGTCTTAGATTAGTAGTATATTCACTTAAATAACCATTATATATGAATGTTCTACCTTGAGAAGTATTACCTTTTTTTTCATTATTGGAGTAGAACATTGGATTCCATGTAGTTCACATGATCTATGTCGGTTATGTCTATGTGTTCCGAAAGTTAAGAAGTGAACTAGGATAAGAATATGAACTCAATCCATAACTCCTTGAGATGTTTACTTAGCGTTGGTAGGACTATGGACTCTACCCATGCATTGTACTTGTGGACTTTAAGAGAGGATAGTATTTTAGTCTCTTATGGAAGAAAGACTTATGTTTATGTATAATCAGAAATGAATGCATGTTCAGATTGACTTTGCTTATGTCAAGATATGAAGAATGATTATTCATGTGAATTATATTTATGACTTCTTATTGGGTTTTCTTAATATATGTGGAGGAATGAGACTCCATGTGTACATTGCACAAGTAACCTTGTGAAAGGATTGTGAGGGTTGTTTACCTTTGATATGTATTAAATGGGTTATTACTAAGAGGTAATGAATGATGGAGTTCTTATCAGAATATAATGAAATATATTGGTCTTATGTTTAATGATAAATGAACATGTTGTTATTTGTTGAATATGATATGCCTAGTCTAGGGTGGCTTCCTAGGATTAGTTTGTGTAATTAATATTATGGGATGCTACTTGCACATTGCACTTTTGTGACTTGGGAGTTGTCTTAGGTGAATATTATGCCCTATGATTTGCTTATGACTTTATTAATTTATTTGGGTTAACTGATCAGGACTATATGAAAGATCATCTTTGGTGAACTTAAGGTGATACATTTTATTAAGTATTACTTAAGGGTTGCTTAAGGAAATGAGTTAAGATAGAAAGGAAGGCAATGCATTGTGTCTATTGAATAAACCGCAATTATTATAAATGGTTTTCATGTGTATGACGGTGTATGTTTTATATGTTGTTTCTATTATATAAATGTTCATGAGGTTTCTCTAAAAATTTTATGATGTGGTAAAGAGTAGTTTGAGCTCACACCAAGTGGGGGATTATGTGCCTAGACGATAAATTTTTGATTTCCCTTAATATTCCTACATTGAACTTCCTTGTGTTTCTCCATGTTGAGAACCACTTTTTGTGATAGATATGAAGTTGAGTGGCATAAATACTCATTTTTGGATTCTTTAAATCCTATCCTAATGGAGTGTAGTGAAGATTTAGTGAGAAATAGTTCAGTCACTAGAGTGGTATGAGGTAATGCTTAAAAGAGTTTGTATAAAGCTTAAATCCCAAGGTGGGGAGGGGGGGAGTTGTGCATAATAAGGTTAGTTATTAAAGAGCTCCTATGTAAGATAAATTTTCTCTTAGATATGTTTGACCTACACGGGGGATGATGAGTTGCGTAGTAAGGTTGGGATATCTCTATATTTTATTCCTTCTATTCTTACTCAAGCTTGAGACCATAAAGTTCCTAGTAGCTAGTTCATGTATTGGAGTCTCTCACATGAGTATATGTTGCATGTCCTCCATACGATATGCATGTCCTATATGACACTATGCTATGCATGTTTTGAAATATTCTAATTATAGGAAAAAGGATTTTTTGTAAATTACATGTTTCTAATGTTGTTATGCATCCTAATATGGTAAATGTGCCTTTGACTTCATCAGATGGTTTGATGAACATGCTTGATTACACTTTTGATGTGAGAGTATTTTTTGCCCCACATTGAGATGTTGATCTTTCTTTAAAATGAGAAAATAAAAACTCCCTCTAAGAATATGAGATTTTGTGTTGTTTGGAAGTGTTACTGTAAGCTCACTTTATAGAAGTGATGGTGTATCTAGCCAATATTATTGATATGTGCCTATGATATATAATACTTTCCCTACATGATGCATGTTCATTAAAACAACTGTATGCTACAAAATGAAATTTTGTGAAATAAGTTCCTAATGTTGGGATGTGTTTGGTATGAACAACCATTTTGACTTCATGAGAAAGGGAGTAAGAAAAAGCTTTGGTTAGAAGTTGAGAATTTATCCTTAAAAGAATTGAACTTATGAAATGCTTGAATATGAAGTTTATGATTCCATCTGTGTATGATGTGATTAGAAGAATGTAGTTCCTCCTTAAACATAACTAAAAATGACAGTTTTATGCAAGTACTTAATGCCATTATATCTAAATGATAAGATTGTTGTTGATCTACAATACTCATGAGTTATGTGCATCTAGTATGAAGTGTTTAACGCCCTCATGAGTTGAAGTATTGATCATGCCTATGTGGATCTGGAATCGATTGAATACCTGGCCTTATGACGAAACTATGAGCATGCCTAAAGTTGGATAAGGTAGTTCCTCCAAATGGCAAATAGTATGATGAAGCTTGTGCGCACTATGATTGGTGGAGATAGTTTCTACTTGCTTGTGTTTCATTGAGTGCATAATGATATAAAGTTATTGTTCCTCATAAGTTTGGTGCATTGAATGTTAGGTTTTATTAATTGTGTATTCTGAGCTGGTAGTTCGGTCATTGAGTCCTTCGAAGTGTTTTAAGTGTCATTCGAGGACAAATGTTCCCATGTGGGGGTTATTGTAACGACCCTCAAATTGAAATAGGACGAACTTGAGCCTCACATAAGTTTTACGAGTAAATGACTTGTTAAAATAAGGAAGTGCATCCTTTGAAGTAAGCTTTAAAGAGTTTTGAAGTCTAACGTCAAAGGACGATCAAAACGTCCGAAAACTAGACATTTGTGTACTAGTGTGTACTAGTATGTTTTCCTTGTTTCGGTTTATAGTTTGCAGTCCAAAATCAGTAGTGGTGACCCTAGTGTCTTAATAGTTGACTCTAAGGTAAAATGTCCCGGTACAACTCCCCAAGGACCAACCTAGCTTTGGCCAAGAGGCTGCCATGGCAACATGCAAACATTACGCTTTTGAGAGATGCTCGCGCTTCGCGCACCAAACACTTAAAGGCAAAAAGATTCCTTTGAATTGTGAACTCATCATAATCCTATCTTCGTCAAAATGGTTTCCAGAAACAAGATTGGGAAATTCCTACACGACGCGTAACCATGTCTTATATTTTGTCGAGTTGTTTAAAAGTCAAGTTGGACGTTTCTAAAAGTACAATAAAGTATAGGGGTTTTCTGGATATTTTATGGATGGTTAATTTATCTATTTTTGGGTATTTTAAGTTGGTTTAAACCCTTAAACCTAGAATTAGAATTCATTCTTCAAAACAAAACCCTTCCCTCCGAAATTGATTCTCTCATAACTACATTGATGGCGAAGCTGAAACTCAAGCTATAAGATGTGTTTTCAAATGATTTCTTCTCCAACTTTTGTGGGTCTTTAATCAATAAGGTATGGTAAATATTTATCCTTTGATAATCTTTCATTCAAAGAGTTTTATTAATGATTTTCCAAAGAGTTTCTGTGATCAAATTTCTCCATTTTCAATCTAATAACGGGTTCATTGTCAAATTATTTTCTAATTCATTCTAATGATTAATAAATGATGACTTAGTGTTTTTATGATATGAGTCTTTATTCTTGGAATTGACCTATGATGTGAGTCTTTATGAATATGATTTTATGTTATTGAATAATACACGAATTGAATTATATTGTTAGATTCGATTGTTATCTATAAATATTAATTTATGAATTTTTTTTATGTTGAGAATTTCTTGTAGAAATTGTAAATGACCTAAATTCTAATCGATCGTATATGAATTGATGTTGTATGGTTTGATCCACTTATGGGGCAGTGTTTACTTCTTGTATATCTATACATAATGTGATCGTGGGATTGAGCGCAATATATGTAAAGTGAATTGTTATTATTATGAAAATGAGTAGGAAGGTGTTCCATGAATTTTATGTATGGTGTCCTCAATGTTAGTATCATGATTAAGGTGTATTGATAATGTGAAGTATAAGGTGTATGAGAATATTAGGGTAAGGTAAGGTCTACATGCCTATATGATCCCTATATCTATATATGATATTATGTATGTTAGGACTTATCTATTCAAATGTTCAATGTGCTTTTGTCTCATATTATTAAATGTGGGTGTGTGGTATAGAATTCCTAAAGTGCTCTATGGATGAGTTGTTCGTGACTTGAGAAATATTGTAAGCGTCTTTTGATCCTTTGAAGGAAATTTTCCCTCAATACAAATATGGTTTCTATTATGTCGTTATGAGGAGCAATATGTACATACACACCCCATGCATAACTATGAGTATTATATATTTAGGGTGTTAATTGAAAGGATATTTCTCATATCACCTTTATACGTCTTATTCATGACAAATAATATGACCTATGAAGTATGAACATTGGTTGTCTAAGGGGTTTCATGTTGAAAGGTTTTCTCAAATGTGGTACCCGAGACCACATGAATGTATGAACGAATACAGTTTATGAATAATATCGTGAATGACCTTGAATGGTTTCCTCATGGTACTCTAACTAGATCTTTTATAATATATTCAGATTATGTGAAAGGCATTCTCACATAAGTCGGTTTCTATATACACGGTGCATTCTCATCTTAGCAAACTTTGAGCTATATGATATAAGAGGGATTAAGTTCCTATAGCCTATTCTATGAATAAATGGTAAGTAAAGGCTTAAAGATGTTTAAAAAGGCAGTTTGAGCATAACACCAAGTAAAAATGAAATATGAGAGTGGGGGATTCACGTTTAGTGAATCCGGATTCCCACAAGAGAACCTTCACATTTAACAAGTCTGGGTTCCCAACATAGATGTTTTATCATGAGATGGAAATCTCCACGTCTACCAAGTCAAGGTTTCTAGTAGCAATCCCCTTGTTTCATAACTAAGTATCACTTTACGTCTTAGCTTAATGTATTCCTTAGATAGGTATTATGAATGAAGATCCTCCCTTGGAAAGAAGTACCCTCTTTTTTTGTTGTGGGAGTAGAACACCGGATTCCATATAGCTCACATGGTCTATGGAGGGTATGGCTATTTCTCCCAAAAGTTACAAAATTAACTAGAATAAGAATATGAAATCTACTCATAACTCTTTGAAAATTTTACTTAGCATAGATAGTACTATGGACCCTACCCATGCATTGCATATGTGGTCCTAAAGAGAGGATAGAGTTAGAGTCTTTTATGGAAGAAAGACTTATATTTATGTATGATTAGTATGAATGAATGTTAACGTTGACTTTTCTTATATCAATATATGAAGTATGATTATGCATATGAATTACATTTATGACTTTTTAATGTGTTTTCTTTGTATATGTGGAGGAATGAGACTCCATGTGTACATTGCACAAGTAAACTTGTGAAAGGGTTGTGAGGGTGGTTTGCCTATGATATGTATTAAATGGGTTATGACTAATAGGTAATGAATGAGGGATTTCTTATGAACATTAATGAACTGTGTTGGCTTGATGTGTAATGATAAATGAACATGTTGTGACTTTTTGACTATGATGTGCCTAGTTTAAGGTGTCTTCCTAGGATCACTTGGTGTTGATAGTATTATGAGATGCTACTTGCACATTGCACTAGTTTTACTTTGGGGTTGTCTTAGGTGATTGTTCTTATATGAAGATTATGCAATATGATGTGCTTATGATATTTTGAATATATGTGGTTTGATTGATGAAGCCTATAAAAATATCATCTTTTTTGACCTTAAGATGATACATTATACTGTGTATTACTTAACGGTTTTTTAAGGAAATATATAAGAAAAAAATGAAGGTAATGTATGTTTTGTATTGAATATACCTCAGTTGTAATAAATGGTTCCCATGTGTATGATTGTATATGTGGTCTATGTTATGTCTATTGTATCAACGTTTATGAAGTTTCTCTAAAAAGGCATGATGCATGGTTTCCAACCAGATGTCCTTTTTAAATCATGTTTTTGCATGGTTATAATGCTTAGTGCATTCTTGTACTAACACCATTACTCTTTATCTTTTTACACAAAGTGTAGGTGGTAGTGTCTTATGGGACTTTCCTCGAATGAAGAGCTTGGATTACTATTCTCAAGTTCGGGTGTGTCCTAAAAGATTCAAGGACCTTTATGTCAAGTGTTTTATTTATGTTCATGTACTAGATAGTAGTTGTCTTTTTATTATAAGGTTCGTGTCTGTATTGTGTTTTAGGATGGCTATATGTAGACTTGGTACTTCCATTGTATTTTAAAGAGATTTTAAATAATATGACTTTAGTCATGTGTTATGGTATTAAAAAGTTTTAAATTTTAAGCTAATTTATGTCTACGCGACGAAAGATGTCTAAGGTCTTGTATAAGACCTCCAGGAGGTTGAGTACGTCGTGTTACGTCTAAGGCTTACGCCCCGGTCGTTACAAAAAAGCCCTAGTAAGATTTCATACATTTTCTTTATTCATATACTTTTACATTAGGGATAGAGGTTGCAATAACTGACATTATACCATGTGAGCTACATGGAATCCATCGTTTTTTCTACTCTCTCTTACATAAGAGAGATGTAGACTTTCCTAGGTGTAGCCTTTCTACAATAGCTATCTAGATGATCGACAAACTAGTTTCGATATGGTGCACATTGGTTTGAGAAGGAGGCCACGAGACTATTACTACAAACCCTAACTCGCTAAACGTGGGGGTTTCAATCTCATGAGACAACACAAATCTTGGAAAATCTAAACTTTATAAATGTGAGGAAGTCCTTGTGGGGACCCGAACTTACTAAACATGAGACCCTGTCATGACCCGAGAACACCACCTAGTCGTAATTGGTGTATAAGACCTCTCGGAGGTCTCATACAAGCAACATGGATCTCTCATTAAATACAATACTCAAGATAGAGAAGAATTTATGTGACATCCAGGTTTACCACCTAGACGTAACTGGCATCGTCGTCCTTTCGCAAGGACTAAAACTAGCCTCTTAGTCTTATGTCATTACATTCATAGGTTGAAAATGCGGAAAAAAATTAAAACTTTTGATTTCATCTGCTTGGAGGTTAACATAGACCTCTACATACACATAATATATACGTAAAGAGTATACATAGACCCTTCACATAGGAATGTTACATAGCCTTCTACTTTTATTCCACATACATATATATCTAAGATAGAAGATACTCTCAAAGATTGTCTCATCTCAACAATCTAAACGATCATCATAATTTGGGCATATACCTACATCAAATGTAAAGAAGCCACATATAGTCTATATATCCGAGTCATCACAATAAAGTTGAATGAGCATAAAAGTCTTAGAAAAAAAAGGAACTTATAGGCAGCTCATGTGTTCATCTCCCTCCGTAATTGAGGACCTACCCACTTGGATGATAGAATAGCCAATAGCCTTCTTCATCGTCTAGAATGAGCCTGCAACGACCTGACCTAAAAGTTAGGGTAAGGTAGAAAAATGGGGTTCGTAATCACATGTAACTATGTATGAGACCATATTAACATATAACAAGCAAACATTCTAAAAAATCATTTATCAAAACAGACCATTTTACAATTTAAATCTTGCAAAATCAGCAAGGCATAACCAACCAAACCAACATGCTTACTACTCAACAATTGCAAAGACAAAGCAAAGACCGTAACCGTACTCAATCAAATACCTCACAACAACCATAACCATATCCAACTTCCACATAATATAAACATTTTGGATATCACATTCATCTTATTTTACCTATCTAACCAAGCATACTCATAAGTGAACTAACCAGCATATAGTATCAACAAGGTTCAACGTTCTCATGTAACATATCATATATCAATTTATAACCTAAACATAATATATAGAACATACTCCTAGCTGCCCACAAGGCTAACTAGTGCAATTGCTTAGTAGAGTCCCACACCCCTCCTAGACTTAGAAGGACACCTTGTTATCCAAGTTAAAGCTCAATCCTTTAATTCGTTTTACCTTTTGGGAACTCTGCCTAACCACGCAATAACACTGAGTTAGTGTGGAACTGGTGTCATGAAACCCTACACATAAATAAGGCATATTACGTTACCAAGGTAGTAACAAAATATAAAACATAGCACGACGTGGATCCACTAGGTGGTATTCCTATGGGGCAACATAGTTCAAGAACAGAGATATAGTTGGACCCCTCTTTATTATCATGCAGTGTATTACCAATATCAATAGTAATGTTAGTGGCGTCCTTCCTTCCCTAGGTGTGAAAGGGTACTCCTCAATCTAGTTCCCTCGGTGCTAAGATAAGTCCCTTTTTTTAAACGTCTTTAAGCCTTTATTGCACGGCCTGTTTAGTTAGGATCCTAGGGTCTACCCCTGTATAATATCATTATCATAGCTCAAATAAGATTGTAGATACAATCATTTCATCACAATTCATATAGGTGAGATTAACACATTACATATCAATTAATTTTAAGGCACATTGATATACATCACCATCCTTATAGAATTTACATTTTAATCAACCTCACATCCATAATCACGACATTTCCATTAAAAATGATACCACCCTCTAATCCTAATATAAGGCATGCTCCAATATAACATAATTACATAACCACAATTAATCACAATTGGAAGTAAAAATAGAGATTCCAAGGCTTACGAAGCCTCCCTCATGATTCATAATTTAGGACTTACCACAAAACCTTAATTTAATCCAATTTAGATATTCAGCATCATAATTCAATAATAAACATGATAACAATACTAGAAGAGTCACTATACCATAATTCAATACCAAATAAATGCTTAAAACAAGATTACTTAGGACAATTTCCATAACCTAGATCACTTCTCAAGATAAGCATGAAAAACAACAATTCATTCTAAGTTGTTAATTAATTGTTTAACAACATAATCGAATAGTGATTTAACACATAATCAATACAACTGAATCAATTATAACCCAATTTACATCAACATCAACCTAGGGTTAAGGTTAAGGATCATATTCTTCAATTTAGGTCAAACCATTACCAATTAAAATAATCAAGTTAAAATACATGTTAACATTATACCCTAAATAAAACATAACCAACTCAGTTCATATCATCATTATTGTAATTTGATGAAACCCACATGAAAACAACAACTTTGGATATGCATTCTGAAGGAATCTTTTGAGGAAAGAATCTCAAAGGAGAATTAGATCTAATACCTTAACTTTTGATAAAGATTTGATGGTGAAATATTCCCTTTACATCCGTTATAAACTCCTCCTAGATTGTCTTCAATGGTGGCTTCCAAATAGAGAGAGAAAGAAGAGAGAAGGAGGAGAGTTTATTTTGTGTGTTGTGTTTAGATTAATGAGGGTTAGGGTCTTCATAGGGGAAGTCAACTAACTTAGTTAGACTCAATTAATCCCCTAATTAACCTACTAACCCTTAACTAATTAAATTAAACTACATTAAAAAATGTAGGAAAAGGTTGACCCTAACAAACGGAACCCTGTCGATGGGCTGTCTGCGAGTTGACGGTTGGTCCACCTCCATACTGCACAATCGTCGTCTCGGTCATAAACTAGTGCAAGCATACACTTCCTCCATTTTTATAATTATGTAACTATGGTTGGTAATGAATCCCCGTCGAGCTATACACGGACCGTTGCCTGCATCTCGTTGATACACATTGCCTAGGCAGTGTTGACATCAACTTGCAAGGGTGATCCTCAAGGGCCCTTGGTTGGTCCTTGGAAATTCATGCGCGGATGTTTTGACCACGAATCACCTTGAACACATGTTATACACCCTTCCACCTAATTTCATATATTTCCATTTCCTAAAAGCTAGTCAAATAGGCTAAGGCACGCTAGTAACCCTTAGAACTAGTTACCGAATGTCATGGACGTTCTTACATATTTTGATTTTTAAAATTCCTAAATGACCTGTATTCATTAGAATAGGTATTAAAACAGTACTTAGACCCCATGGAACCTATGTTAGTCTCTAAGACTCGTCTTGGATTTTTAAGGTTTTATAATTTAAAACTTTTTTCACACAGAATGGATTTTTTCATTAATAAGCTAGCGGAAGACATTAAAACATCTAACTTTACAATGTCTCATAAAACCATCTAATAAATTTTGGAGTACAACTTTTGGGACTAATCCCACACAAGACTTAAAAATAAAGACTGAAAGACAATAAAATAAACATGTGGGATCTTGTGCTCGAATCTATGAGGACTCACCAAAACTCCATGTTCAACCCTTAGGAACATTCCATTCCCAAGAATTCAAACTGCAATTCCTAACGTTAGTTAAACTAAGAGGGGCATCACATTAAGCATTAAGTATGAAAGTCATGCAAAAAAGGACATTTAGTATAGAAACATACTTTCATGACATTTGGAAAAAACCTTCATCATATGAGTTTAAGAGACATAATACAAGTCAACAATCACATATACGACGTATTGAACTAACATCAACATATAAGACTTAATTCCATATCAGAAAGTAAGCCTTTTCATCATTTAAACTCTCTACCTAAGGTTACTCTAAGACCCACATTAGTAGGACATGAAGAGACTGCCCTTACACTATCTTCAAGCACACCTATGTTTTCCTCAAAGCCAACCTAGATAAGACATTTTCTAATTTAACATACTTTTACTAAGTGAACATTATTAATTTAAACAATTTAGTAGACTACTAAACAAATAGGATACTTCACATAATGGTCTTGAAAGATCTAGGGAAATCACTTTATCATCTTCGAAGCCTACTCATGCCATGTGTAAATAACGTCCCATTCCACTACCTACACATTGTAGAACATATCTAATAACTAGAGTGCACATCCCACATGATGAGAATAGGCATTTGTCAGACATGGACCATACTAGTAAGATATGGAATTCTGTGTCATAAGACCCCACACCGTGGAAGGTGTTCACTTTCCAAAGGTATAACTAATGACATATCCCATTTAAGCTCATGGTTTAAGGGATACCAAAAGGCTTCTTTGTACTCTAGTCTCACACCCAAGTAGAGATAGTAACTTAAGCATATTAAGTCGGTGCTTTTCCTTGGTTCTCATAGAGTATGTTCATTCCCATAAGAGTATTTAATAAGGTACCGTACCTAAGCACTACCGACTAATAATACCATTTCCAAGAAGGTGTCCACAAGGACTGCCGATCAACATTCATTAGGATAGCTCATTCATGAAGCGGGGACCATGCTAGGTCTATATGATTCACTTCATTATAATCCTTCTTTTCATATTTAAACTTTGCATATTCACTTAGGGTTCTAGACATATATAGAAGGGGGATCAATCTTAGGTCTACCGATTCATGAAATTCTCTAGAATACTTCATTCATTATTAAAGGAAAGGTACCAACTTAGATATACTGATCCTAGAATTTCATTCATTCTTTCTTTCATTCATTCTTAAGAAAGGATGCTTATCAAGTCAAGAGATCACATTCAACATACCTTTCATGTATCAAGTAGGGACTCTTCATAGTGTATCATCATCACCATATAAACATGTAAAGACTCTTCATAGTGTATCATCATCACATACTAACATTTACAATAACATTATTTCATTCAAAATATCCCATAAGTTTATACAATATCTCCTCAAAATTGCATGAACCCCTTCACATCATATAAGATCACACATATATCACATAATAGCTTCACGTTATACATTCGTGTATGCCATAACATCTTACACGTAGTAATATTACATCATATAACCAACTTCAAAATATGATTTCACATGTACCATAACATGATACTAATGAAATTCACATAATAATGCCGACAAGGCTATGATCACAATAAGAACAAGAAGTAAACACCACCATCATAAGTGGATCATACCTCACAAGAGCAATTCTATTTAATGCTACATTAGCAATGGAATTTTGTAAACTTATGTTCTTCTAATAAACAAGATCACCATTCCTTGACATATCCTACAATTCATAATATTATAGCATAATTAACAAAATAAATCAACTATATAACTCATTATAATCACAATTCCATCAACATTAGACCATAAGCAATAAAGCCAATTTATAAGCCCAATTTAGGGATTTTGTGAAATCAAGGGTTCATGGATATTTTCATTGTAAAACATCAATTTAACATCAACAATATCATGTATAATAATTTGCAATCGTTTCATATAAGAACCCTTGAGTTAGTGTGAAAATTAGACGTTTCCATAAATATTGAAATTTTAAAAATCACTTAGAAATTAACTCTAAGGTTATATATAATCTTTGATAAAGAACTTTCATACCTTATAAGATGAATCCCTATGAAAATTCAAAGAAGAAAGCTCTTGAAATGAAACCTTATACCCCCATCTCTATCTTCATC
The DNA here is from genome assembly GCA_027704765.1 of Solanum habrochaites. Classification (NCBI taxonomy): domain Eukaryota; kingdom Viridiplantae; phylum Streptophyta; class Magnoliopsida; order Solanales; family Solanaceae; genus Solanum; species Solanum habrochaites. The sequence goes on from JAKWJA010002491.1 coordinate 16,807,776, forward strand.
TTCTTCCTTCAGTTTTGAGGGAGTTTTTTTTGTAGAGGAAGGGTTTTGATTTTTATATTTGAAATAAATATGTTGAAGACTAGTTTTAGGACTCAATACTATATATACTAATGAAAAAACCTATTAAAATCATCCCCACTTAATAATTAATTAAAACAAAATTACCCATGTGCCCCAAAATTTAGTATCCGCCTAGGACCCACGTCCCACAGACTTCAAGTCCGTGAAAGGTGTTCACGACCCCTTTACGGTCTTGTCCGCTAGTCATCTGCACTTTTGCTGAGAGCCCCCATAAAGATAAGTCACTTCAACGAGCACCTTCACAAGCCATGTTAAAGACCATAAGCCATGAAATAGATCGTGAAGTTGGGGCTTGGACAAAGCACCTTGCCTCACATGACACAAAGAAAACTTTACGGAAACCCTCATGATCCGTGGTATAGGCCCACTTAATGTGAAGTGACCCGTGGAGCCTTAAGGTAGTGTTTAGTAAAGGTTGGAACCTTGGCCTCTTGCTAACTCACTTCCTCCCTTAGCTTTACAGAAGCTCAAGGACCTTAAGCCATCGTCAAAAAGGGTCCTTCCATATTGCGTCCAACACATTATTTGACGTTGAATCCTTAACTTCATTCAAATATTCCTAGGAACTACTACAAAATAGATGAATGCATAATCTCATAAGACTAGACTCCGAACGCCATGGTTTTTCCATGACGTTATACCTCAAAACACAACCAAACTGATCTATAAACTCATTTTAACATCAATTCAACAAGTTAAAAACTCATAAAACCTAAGTAAATATGTAGTTCATTTTCAGGGTCTTACAGAACTCTATCTGATTTTAATTCCCTTTTGGAGCTAAGAATCTATTCCCTTTAGTAATAATCTTTAGTCACCACACAATTTCACATTAGCCTTTACTAGGACTTTATGCAAACATCTCATCATAATAGCTCATACAGGTTCATAAGTGGGAACAATCCGTTCACCGTAGAAACACTAGCAACTGAGTAAATCTTACAGTTTAACATTTCATAATAATCATGAGAACTACCTTTCCATCATATAACAATCATACCATAACATACATATATACTTCATAGCTAATTCAAGTGTATATGGTGAAGGATGAGGGGACCTTGTCATCAACACCACAATTACACATTAGATATAGCATCATTACTATCTAAGTATTTCATCTTTCATAATTGAGTTCAAGGAAGAACCAATATTCATTCCTTATTGCCGTTCATGGGACTTCATATATCAATAACCCAACAATGGATAAAAAATGCATAAAACAAGGTAATTTATGAAGCAACAATCTAACAAATGTCATTATAAACAATTGATATATTCATTATTTTCAATCAACTCAACCTATCATATCCAAGATTTATGAAACTAGTGAAGAACATGGGTCCAAAGGAATTCCAAGTGAATAAAAACTATTATCAATCATTATACACCCAAACAACCTTAAATATTCATAATTCATAATAGATGATTCACAATTTTGTTTTCCAAAGAAGACCCATGTGAGGAGAAAACCCCTAGATTTTTGGGGAATTTTAAACACATCTTTAAAGGGACCTCTTGGGAAAAGGAACCCCAATAGTTAAAGAAACCATATCTTAATGAATGTTTAGCAACAAAATTGAGTTGAATCCTTAGAGAAGAAAGAGCTTCAATATTTTTTTGATCTCTAATTTAGTGTTTTATGTTTTTGATTGGGGAATGGGTGTAAAATGATAAAGAACTATATATATTACCCCCTCCCCCATAAAAAAAATTCCCAAAACACCTCTATACTTGTTGGACCTAAAAAAAAAAGTCCAACTTGACTTTTCATTAAATCCAAAAATTATAAAGAGTGGAAGGTGAGTCCGCAATTCGCAGTAGGTTCAAAATTCAGTTTTCAAAAATTCTTTTTGAGGAAGAAGACCTAGTGTCCGATCCAGAAAACGGAGCTCGACGTGCAGCTAATGTGAAGTTATGTTTGTCAGAATTTTTTCTTCGTTGTTCATCTGCCTCCTCTTGTGTGTACTCGTCCTATATACGTCAAATGTTTGTTGAGGATCTGGGATTGACATTAATATCTCTCATCTCATAAAAACGAACTCTTGCATACTCGCACAACTATGAAATGTATACCAAGAATTGAAGGGACTTCAACCTTTGTGTGACCCTCATGGCTATGTTCTACATTATGATAAGTCCCATGTTAATGCTCCTCCTCGATATGATTAACCCAAGGAAGGACGCCTTGGGATGGGGGAAGATGGACTCGTTCTAGGAAGTCATGATGGAGCTTTTGCTGAATCTAAACCAGTACCCTTAAACTACATTCAAGTCCTTCTTCTCAACCTAGACTCGTGTGGCAATCCACCTCAGGATGGTGTTAGAGATGAAGGGTGCAAGTGTAACGCCTCTAAAAAACTACCTAGATGAAACTAGGTCCTAACATGTATGTAATTACTCTTTACAGTACTAAAATAGTTATAATAGTGTTTATAGGAACTATATAAAGTTTGGAATCATTTGGAGGTCAAATATCCAAGAATGTCCATGACGTCCAAAAACAAGTCGAAGTTGAACTAGTGTGTTGTAGTGTTCTGCAGTGGAGTTTTGGGTGATACTTTGAGGGTTGAGTGTAGAATTGATTATATTTTATTCCTACGCATATACTAACATGTAAAGGATAAAAACGTATGAGAACGACGCACCAGGTACTAGCCTAAGGGTCCCCAAAGAGGACCAAAACTTGTCCTAGAAAGCTGTTGCGCCAGCCAGATTGAGCAATGGGTGCACGTCGCGCAACCGGAACTGAAGAGGGGAAAATTTTTCCCTGCTACGGTGTGGGGGGTGACGTCATAGACTTTCTATTTCTATTTTTCAATACACATTCCAGAAAAGAGATTTGAAAGTTCATCCGGCTATGCGGGCATAAAACTCCAAGTTTTGGCCGGGTCGTTTGTTATAAATTTAAATTGGTTAAATTGTCTAATAAGTTCAAAGTTCTTTTTGGTAATATGGGGATGACTTATTTACAGTTATTTAGTAATTTTGTACTCTTAAACTCACCAATCAAAGCTTAACCCTCACTCAAAAGCAAAACCTCTCCATTTTTCTCTACAAAATCTCCATTTTTGATGCTTTGGAGCTCGAAGGAAGATGTCTTATTTTCTCAAGTTTCTCCATCAATGTTGTGTTATTTTCATTAGAATTATGGTATGGCCTTCATCCTTGAAAATTTTTTCTTCAAGTAACCAAAATAAAAATTTATTTATGAAGTTTTTCAAAGATGAACTTCTTCAATTTCGTAATCTATCCATGGGATTAAATGTTTTGAATCATTATATATTGATTGAATTTGTTGTTATTTAGATGATTTTAACCTAAAATCTCTATGAATCAATGTAATTCATGTAACCCTAGATTTGACTACTTTATGGGTGAATTGAGTATGTCTTAGAGCAATTGAATTCTTATGTAGTTTGATTAGGGCTATTGAATTATGAATTAATCATGCTAGAATTGTTAGCTGGCTTACTGAGTTTCATAAATTCATGTTGTATTATCCTTGATTCATTATGCGTTGTGATTATTTGGTTGAATTGTTAACTATGTCCATTTGTAAGGGCCTTGGAATATGTGTTGGATGAATTGACTATGGATTGAAGTTATGAGGTTGGATCAATGGTATGTTGACCTAAATTTCTCTATATTAAGTAGGCTAGTTCTTAGATAATGATGATGCTTGGTATGGTCCACTTATGGTTGTGGTGCTTATGTGCTATACTTTTGACTAATTTGGCCTTGTCGGCATTAGTTGACATATTATGGTGGTTTGTGTAGTTTATTTATGTTAAGTATGATCATATCTATGTGAGTAAAGTTAAAGTATGTGTTCTTCTATTGACATTATGTGATCACGTTATACAATGTCTATGTACTTATGTCTGTAGCCTTAGGATTGATGTATGATTCTTCCTACATGGTTATGTGAGTCTTAGGTTAGTTATATTGATGAGATTTTAGTACTGAATAGGGTGACGTATAGATGATGTTTGTTATGACTATGTGCTTCTAAAATGATATGCTATATGTGAAGTATGTGTGTGTCTTATTTTGGTAAACTTGTGTCCCTTAATTGATGCATGTATAATGTGAAGATGAGTTCTTGAATTATTATGGTAAAGCTTCTAGTCTTGTATGTATGATTGTCATGTGACCTTGAACATTGCAAAGAAGGTCCTTTATATGGAACCTTCAATCTAGTTGGAAGGTTATGATATCCTTTAAGTTTAAAGTCGTAGTGATATCCTTCTTGTGTAAATGGTGGACTTAGGGTTGCTTGGTTGGAATGACATGAAATAATCCTTAGGAAATTCATTGAGCTATACTTTAGCCATTGTAGGTAGTTATAGTGGACCCTCTTTGGTAAGGTGAAATGTGATAAGGTTATGAACTAGATATGGAACCTCTTCATGTACTCCTTTATTGAAATACTCCTCTGTTATTGCCTATTATCATGATATGTGACACCTAATAGTTTTGAGAAAATATATGAAACTTAGGTGATGGTATGGGACGCTATCTAGACATTGCACTATTAGGTTTTGAAGTTGTTAGTAGTGAGTCCCTAGGTCTTTTCCAAGATCATTAAATGAATATCGTTATGTGATGAATTTCTCTTAATGAATTATTACAGATAATGACATTACCTGATTATGGTCAATGAAAAAAAGTAAACTTAACGTCGAGGTAGTTTTAAGGGTTGTGCTTAGTTAAGGGTGACAGGAGCCAAGGACATGTTAACTTATGTTTACCGTGGTAAGGTCTAGAATTACTCGTAAGAGGGTAAGTAAATTGAATAATTAGACATGATCTAAACTTAGGTAGTCTTAGAGTATTTAGGTAAGTTTGGGGAGGTGTAGGGCGTTTCTTCTTGCATTACTTACTTAGTAGTATTCCTTGAAACCTTTGGAAGGAAGTGTGTGTATATATATATATATATATATATAATATATATATACTATATATATATATATATATATATATTTATTATATAATATACTATATATATATAATATATATGTATTTTAGTATGTAAGGAGAGTATCTTTAGTTGAGGTAGTCCTAGGGGATCGTGCTTAGGTATGTGGTAGGTATTATATGGGTGTTCGCTTCATAACACACTCAAGTTAACCTTAAAATAAACTTTGGTAGGAGGATATAATATTTATGTGTTTTGGATATACTTTGATGCTATAGTGTGATAGGTGAATTTTTTATGAACTTACAAAAAAGTCAATGTAAGCTTCACTATAATGTTACTATAACATGAAAGTAAATTCAGTATAAATTGTAATGTGTTGTAATTGTTTTGTTTGATGTTTTAATGTTATTCTTATACTTATACTATATTTCCGTTCTCTTGTTTTATGCATTAAGCCATACTTAGTAGATGTGTTTGTACTAATTCGATACTCTTTGTCTATCTCTAAAGGTGTGTATAGCAGGTGTAAGGTATCTTGGAGGAAGCTTGGAATCTAGTTTATGTTTAAGCAATGTTGAAGTATGTTCTCACTTGACTCGATGACATAACTATCTTTAGACTTCTTTTATTCATCGCATTCTAATAGCTAAGTATTTCTATATTTGTATTATATGGGCCGTGTCCCAAGTATTCTTGAGTCTAAGACTAGTATATATTGATACTTAAAGTTTTCGATTGTTTTAATATGAAAGATATTTAAGATTTTTTTTGGATGAAAAGCTTAAATAATGCACTACTTTTCATACATTTATGCAATGAATGATGTCTAATTGCTTGTACAAGAACAATGAGAGGTCAAGTACGCCGTGTCGCACTCCGAGAGTGCCATATCTTCTAGGATGTATTCTCGGGATGTAAAAATCTTGATATCAGAGCATAGGTTATAAAAGTGGTCTTAAAAAGTCTCAAAAAGCCACGTGTAGTAGAGGCTTGTTCATCGGTGTGAGTCGCGACACTTCCATGGGCGAGAGGCTATAGGATGATAGAGTTTCACTCTCTCCATCAATTTTGTATCATGCCTACAGAGTTGAGGTTACATGTGTCTATTCCTAATATCTTATGTTTATAGGAAGATGAATACAAGAAGAATGATCGCTAGAAGGCTGGAAGAAGGAGGACTGCAAGAGGAAGCTCCCCAAGGTTGACTAGCACCACAAGGAGTTCAAGTTCCTCAAGATACTAAAGTGCCTCCCCAAGGTGATCAAGCCCCTATTGGAGGTGAAGGTAATGATGTTCTGTTGGTTCCCCAGACATGTTTAATGGGGATATTATAGAGGCTTTACTTTCTCTAGCCCGAGCCATGAACACTCGTATGACTAGAGATATTGGGCCTAGAGTGAATACTTTGGAGAGTACCATAACCTATATATTGAGACACTTTGTGAGGATGAATCCTCCTATCATTGTTGTTTCTAATGAGGGAGAGTAATCCTAAAAGTCTCTTGATGGGGTTTATAAGGTGTTGAGTTCCATGTGGGTGACTTCTACGGAGAAGGAGGAGTTAGTTTCGTACCAATTGAGGGATGTTTCTCAAGTATGGTACACTCAATGGAAAGATAATATACCATTTGAGTCAGGTCCTATAGAGTTTAAGGAAGCTTTCTTAGAAAAGTACTTTCCTAGTGAGAGGAGGGAGGTGAGGGTTCAAGAGTTCATTAACCTTAGGAAAAGTAGTATGAGTGTTGAGGACTATTCCTTGAAGTTTACCATGTTTTCTAGATAGTTCCATCCTTGGTGTCTAACCCTAGGGATGAGACGAGTAGGTTTGTGACTAGTGTTGCCGACCTAGTGAAAGAAGAGTGTCATACGATCATGCTCCACAATGATATAAACTTATCTAGGCTCATGGTGTGTAACACCTTGAAAATCCAAGACTCATGATAAATCCTAATATAGGTGTCATAAAGTCTAAACACTATTGCTAAGTCTATTTTTAATTAATATAGGTCATTTAGAAGGTTTAAAATTCAAAATGTCTGGGAAGTTGGTTCAAAGAGATGTTAGTGTGCCTTAGCCTTTTAACTAAATTTTAGGACTCAAAAATGTAACAAAATGGGTGGAAAGGTAGATAATGGGTTCTTGAGTTGTTTCATGATTGCAACGTCTGGGTACGACTCCCCAAGGACCAACCAAGGGCCCTTGAGGAGAACCCCCGTAGTTTGATGTAACACTACCCGACAGTGTACATCGACGGGGCAGACAATGGTCCGTAAGTGGCTCGACGGGGCATCATCCCACACTTAGATTTAATTGGTTTAGGGGTTAGTTAGTTATTAAATTTGGAAAATAATTACTTTAATTAAGAACCTCTATAAATAACCTTAACACTCATTAACCTAAAGCCAACTCTCAAAATAAATTCTCTTCCTTCTCTCTTATTTCTCTCTCTAAAAGAACCCACCAATGAAGGCTAGAAATAACTAGGGTTTCGGGGATGGGAAAGGGTGTATTCTTCATCAAATTGTTGAGAAACATGAGGGTATGGGTTCTATTCACCTTTGAGATCCTTTCCTCAAAGGGTTCCTTCAAAATGGATTTCTAAAAGTTGAGTTTTCTTATGGGTTTCATTCAATTACGAAATTGAAGTTATGGATTGATTTGTTAGTGAATTATTAGGGTTATAATTAGTAGACTTACATGTAATTCAACTTGTTTATGATAATTTTTAATGGTTTTGTCAAATTGAAGAACATGATCTTCTATCCCTAACCCTAGGTAGTGATCTTGACTTATGTTGTATGTTGATCATTCAATTGAGTCGGTTGTTGATTAGATTACTATCCTATGGTAGTATTATGGTTAATTTTAATTAATGATAGGCCTATCATTGTAGTTCTTGTTATTTAATTTAGGTTATGAATTATAATGTTAAATTATCCTATGTATTTTTTCTAGTTGTAATCTAAAGATGAATTGTGTTATAGAGATTCTATTGACCTTGTTATTCTATTGATTATCATTGTGCAATGATGTTACTACCCAAGCTGGGTTGACTTATGGGTTGATGGTAAGACTTTGATGATAGACTATGAGGATGATTTGGTAAGTCTTTGAATCTCTATCTTTACTTCCAATTGGGATTAGTTGTTGTTCAACTATAATATTACATTGGAGTATGCCTTATATTAAGATTATAGGATGGTATGATGTTGAATTGAAATTTCTTGATTATTTTGTGAGGTTGATTAAGGTGTATGTGCTATAAGGATGGTGAAATTTATCAATGTTCCTTAAAATGTTATGAAATGCTAAAGTGTTAACTTCACTTATATGAATTGTGATGAAAAGACTTAAACTCATACGATTCTTATTGAGATATTGATGAAGATTATTATACAAGGGGTAGACCCTACGACCTAAATTAAGTTATGATAGATAATTAAAGGCTTAAAGACATTTCAAAAAGGGAATCTACCTTAGCACTGAGTTAACAAGATAGAGGAGTGTCCCTTCCCACGTAGGGAAGGTAGGAGCAATACATTACTCTTGAGATTGCAGATCATAATGCATGGCGCATAAAGAGGGTCCCAACTAAATCTCCTAGTTCTTGCACTATGTTTTCCCCATAGGAATACTAGCTAGTGGATCCATGTAGTTGATATGTTTTACATTTTTGTACTACCTTGGAAAGAAGTTCGCCTTCATTCGGTGTAGGGTTTTATGACACCAGATTCCACACTAGCTCATGTGGTCTATGTTGGTTCGGGAGAGATGTTCCCAAAAGTTAAAATGAATTAAAGGACTTGAACTCTAACTTGGATAACCTAAGGGGCCTAACTTATTCTAGGTAGGGGTATGAGACTCTACTTAGGCATTGCACTAGTATATGTTGAGTGGAGTCTTAGGAGAATGTTTTTATTTGTCTATATTATTATAATATATTATGTATATATATGATGACCATGTCATATTGTTGATAGTATATGTTAATTACTTCATTTGAGAATATGCCTTGGTTTATAATGATAATATAAGATTAAATGTAATCCTAAATGACATGATATGTAAAGTTGGACATTGGTCACGTTTACTTGTTAATGATGCTTGATTGAGTAAGGTTATGGGGCTTTGCTTGGTCATTGCACTTATTGAATTGATAAGAACTTGTCAGTAGTTGTCTTGCTTATTAAGATATGTTTAACTCTTATTCATTCTTGTGATATTATTCCTTGATGTTAGAGTTACAGTAAATCATGATTCTATGTGTGTTGGGATAAGTGTTACTTGTTGAGACAGTAAGCATGTTTGGTTGATTAATATGACTTACTTGACTTTGCATTAAGCCCCTAAAAGGGATAGATTGGCATGTTTTAATAAAAAGTCCCTTTTTAGCATGTTTTTCTTGTGTATGTGTATACGATCTCATACTTAGTACATGTGGAGTACTAACTCCATTTTCTTCCCTTGCCCCAAAAATTTTTGGTTCCGGGCATTGAAGAATTTTGAAGGCGATATCGTTGAAGTCTTGGATTCTTCCTTTCATCCATGTAGGGCAGGTCCTCAACTTTCTAAGGCAATGTGATCTTCTAGCTTTGGAAATTGTTATGATCTTATCGACTATATCATTCCTTTTCTTTCATACAAATATTGTACTTTTGTATGACCTATACATGGTCTTGTTAAATTGATGCCCATATTGTGTTATTCATTTAGATGGTATGAGATGAGACACTCATTGAGACTATTTCTATATTTATATATACCTATATATATGTTCAATAAAAGTACAATGCTATGCAACCTTCCTATATGAAGAGTGTATGTATACTCGATATGAATATATATTATGTGCATGTAGAGGTCTATGTAAACCTCCAAGTAGAGAAAGTAAAAGTTTTAAATTTTTCCGCATTTTTCAACCTATGAATGTAATGACATGAACTAAGTAGCTAGTATTAGACCTTGAAAAGGACGATGCCGCTGGTAACGTCTAGGGGGTAAACCAGGAGTGACATGGTGTATGCTCAATCCATTGAATAGACCAAACTTAGTAGGATCTCAAGAAATTTGAAAAGGGGTGGATCCAATGAGAAAAACCAATCTAGGTTTAAAATGAGTGTTCCAAACTATGATGGACCAAGATCTCCTAAGGTCAATGGTTAAGGTGGTAGTGGTTCTCAAGGTGTTACGCCTACTTGTGTTACTTGTGGGAAGAAGCACTTTTAGAAGTGCCTTGTTTGTATCGGAAATTTCTTTGGTTGTGGTAAGGATGAAAATAGGGTGAGGGATTGTCCTAATGGTGCAACTAGAGGTAAAGAGACTAAAAAAGATCCGCCTAATGTTCTGGAAAGTAATTTGCCAAAAAGGAATCATTTCCATGCACTCAGGTCTCTAGGATCAAAGTTGGATGATGATGATGATGACATTGGTAGGTCCTTGTTTTCTTTTCAGTTTTATGAGTTCCTTTTAAGTGGGGGAGTATGGTGAGTAGTGCAATTTGATTGATTGTCTTATCTATTCTATTCAAATCAAGCTTCACAGTTAGAAAGTCATAGTAGCATGTTGGATGTTGCATGGTATTTAAGAATCTTGTTAGCATTGAATTTCATTTATTCCTTGCATTTTGCATTGTATGAAGTTATAATTATGTTGTGAAATAAGTTTATATGGTTTTATATCTCAGATTGTCATGCTTCCATCATAAATTTCTTAAGAGTTGCATTAAGGAGTAATTGAGCATATTTCTCTGTAAGGACTTGGCAGTTCACTGTTAAGTTTTGGAAATATCGACTAAATTTTCTTGGCAGTTCACTGGTATGTTTTGGAAATATCGACTAAATTGTTCTTTTATTGAAAATTATTGTAATATGTTTAGATGTATAATAATGATTGGAGAAGCAGTTCCTCCTATTTGAAATGAAGAATGGGAGTTATATTTCATAATGAGTCGTAGATCCTCTTGTTGTGTTTTGAGTCTCTTAAGTATGTGAAATTGGTGTTCCTCCTAAATATGTGTATTGTGTATGGTGTGGTATGGTTATTTTCTGCTAGTCTTGAGTTAATTATCTCTTGAATGTGTTATAAAAGAAGAAAGTGTCATTCGAGGAAGAATGTTATCCAAGTGGGGGAGATTAAAGCATATAAAAAAAATGACCTAGGTGGTCTACCGGTCAAAGTAAAACAAAACATAAACATAGCTTTCTAGGTTGATCCACTAATTTGTCTTCCTGCAGGGGCAACATAGTACAAACACTAAGAAAAAGGTACAATCCCTCCACATACAACTTGGATATTGGGTCCTCCTCTCATGGGAATCCGACGGATGAGTATCCCTCATAGGGGAGTCAACACCTCATATGGAACTATAGGGTGAATCTTCCTCTATGGAAAGTCATCACCTCTTATTGTCAAGTTCACTCGGTGCTAAGATAAGTCCATTTTGAAATATCTTTAATGTATTTATTAATAATCATAACTTAATGTAGGTCATAGGGTCTAACTCTTGTATCATCATCATCATCATCATAGCTTAATAAGACTTGCATGAGTATAATCATTTCATCACAATTTTTATAAGTGAGGTTAGCACATTTACATATCTCTTCATAATAAGGAACATTGGTAAATAATTCACCATCCTTATAATATTTACATCTATCATGACGTCCCCGCGTCGCAGGTTAAACTTTATCCTTCTTCAATGCCAGGTGTGCGACGCGTAGCCATTGCCCAATCTAGGCTGGCGCAACAGCATGCTTGGCAAGATTTAGGTCCTCCTTGGGGACCCTTAGTCTTTTCCCCAGGGTGTCGTTCTCGTATGTTTCTGTAACGACCTGTTTAGTCGTTTTGAGCAACAGATTTTATTTCTGGAAAAACTGGCTGGGACGACGGATGTACCGACGGACCGTCATAGTCACGACGTGCCCGTCGAGGATGTGTCGTCCATGACACTTAGAATTTTGAAATTGTGGTATACTGAAAATCGACTCGCTGAACTGTGACGACCTGCATGGACGTGCGTCCACATCCACGACGAACCGTCGTGAGTTTCGTTGCAAAACCCTTCAACTTTTTGGAGAATTTTGGTACAAGAACGGAGTTCCTGACCGTCATGAGACGGAGGAACAGGAGACCGTCACCGCTGTGACGGGCTGTCCCACAGGGCTACGTGAGTCGAAAGGGAGCTGCTGACACCTGTGTGACGGACGTCGCAGTCACGACGGCCCGTCACAGGTTGCGCATCCCAGGCAAATAGGATTCCTCTACACGTTTTAGGGTCGCGTTTTGGACTGTCTTCCTTAATTATAAAGATTGATGTTACTAATTAATAGGTCTAAATTACTTGGTGGGGTTAAATGAGTAACCTTAAGTTATTTAGTGGGTTTTTATTGTCCCCTCTCTCATACCTTAATTAATACTTTTAATTAGGGTAAAAAGAAGAGGGTTTTGAAAAACAAAACAATAAGAAAAAGGACAGAAAGAGAGGAGAAACGAACGAGTAGGAGAGCGAGAAACGAAGAAGATGCTTGTTGATTCAATCTTCTGGTGGAGGTAGGTTTATGGTTTATGTTACGATATTCGTAGTGACCTCTTATAGTGAATATTATGTGTTATAGTATGTAAAACCCTGCTATGTGCTTAGAGGTTGTCTCTTGCATGATTATGATTATAAAATGTGATTGAATTAACAAAGCATGAATGAAGCTATTGAATCCAATCTTGAAAGAAAACCTCTAATTCACTTGATATTTATATAATGAAATGAATGATGCCTTAGTATGAAAGAAGTCTTGATAAATTATATAATGAGAATGATATTTCCTTAGTGTAAAGAAGGCTTGAGAATTAGGCTGGATCGGGTGCCACATTTCCGGACCCAGGAGAGAATGAATATAGATCGGAGTGTCACGTTCCGACACCAGGAATAGAATATGGATCGGGTGCACGAACGTTGTTTCCGCTACAGATCGAATGAATATGGGATCGGAGTGTCACGTTCCTACATTCCGACACCAGGATAGAATATGATCGGGTGCCACGTTCCGGTACCAGGATCGAATAATATGAGGATCGGAGTGTCAACGTTCCGACACCAGATAGAAAAGGACGGGCCACTTCCGGTACCGATAGAATCTGAGGATCGGAGTGTCACGTTCCGACACCAGGATAGAATATGGATCATCGGGTGCACGTCCGGGTACCAGGATAGAATGAGGATCGGAGTGCACGTTCCGGCAACAGGATAGAAATAGAGGATCGGAGTGTCCACGACCGACACAAAGAGGAAAAGATAATGATCTTGAAAGATAAATGAATATACTACTCAATCTAATGAACTTAATTCCCAAAATGAGTATGTATTGCTGCTTGAGTCCTCACGTTTGAACTCGGTTGTGTTATTGATAATTCATGTGTTCTTGCGATCTGTGATAATGGTAGTTGATTTACATTATTATTGATATATACTGTTCCCTATTTTGAAAAGTTGGGCCGTATCTCTCTCATTACGTGTTGTTGTACTGACCCCCGCTTTCCTGGTTTTCCTCTTTGTTATTGTGTAATGCAAGCAAACGTTCACGTCAACTTCAACTCAACAGTATATCTAGCCAGTTTCACTTCACGGAAATTCAGGGTGCGCTAAGCGTTCTAGCTTGGACTGGTTCTTCTTCTTCATTCTTATGCCTTGAACTTTCCGGCATGACTAGGCTTTTAGTTCTTTTGTTCTTAGACATTCTAGTTAGTCATTTGGAGATAGATTTTCTGTGATGAGTGACTTCCAGATTTTGGGGATAATATATAGTATTTGAATTGTTTTTTTATTAATGAGTTTCAGACGTCTTCTTCCGCATTATTTTCTTTTTCTGTTGATATATCTTGAAATGTTAAGGTTTATATGGGTTGGTTCGCTCACATAGGAGGGTAATGTGGGTGCCAGTCGCGTCCCTGATTTGGGGTCCGTGAAAACTTGGTATCAAGCATTAGGTGTCGTTGGTCTCATCACACAAGAACAGTTCTAGGGATCTTAAGGAACGTAGGGAACTCCTTTACTACTTTGTCCTTGAGAGGCTATACGACTTTAGGGAAATTTCACTCTTTTCATTCTTCTTTCGGGCTACTCTCTTGAGTCCAATTTGTTCTGGGCGATACTGAATTGGTATCTGACCCTCTTCACTCTATTCCGCAGATGGTTAGAACTAGAGTCAACGACCGCCCATCAACAAAACGAAAGACCAGAAACGACTGAAGCCAGCCACTGGGGCTGTTAATCTCGAGGAGAGCACGGCAAGAGGCGTGGGATGACGGTCCTGAGGACTAGGACAAAGCACAGCCCCTCTGATCTAGGGAGTTTACTCCTCCACCGACCGATGAGGTGATAAGATAGGGGAAGGAAGGGGAGAATGAACAAGGGCAGATGAGGCAATGCCCCCCAACCTACCCTATAGATTATCAACCAGGTACGTGCTTATCTTAGTGGTTAATCCGATCAGCGTCAGATCACCTCCAGTGTGTTTCTTCTGCCACCACACCGTCCGGTTTCAGAGGTACCACATGCGGCTACTATGGCTCCCCGCATGGATGCATCATTGGACTAGCACATTTCCAACGTCTACTATGTCTATTAATGACAAATTATCAGCATGACTTTTCAGTAAGTTCTTGAAATTGAAACCTCCAGTCTTTAAGGGCGCAGAATCAGAGGATGCTTACGATTTTCTGGTGAATTGTGCATGAGCTACTACACAAGATGGGTAATAGTATAACGGTTTGGCGTTGAGTTCGTGAGCTAATCATTTTCAAGGGACGCCAAACTGGTGGCGGTCACATGGTTTTGATGTCAACCAACAGAGGCACCACCTATGACTTGGGAAATCATTCTCACCCCCTTGTTTGATGGGAACGAAGTATATTCCAAGGCCTTTGAAGATAGAAAAAGGGACGAGTTTCTTTGGTCTAGAGGCAAAGGGAGATGACAGTTTACGCTTATAGGCTAAATTTCGCGCACTAATCCAGATACGACACCCAACTTTTGTTTCAGTTAGTCCACAAGAACGGATTCGCCGTTTTTTTGTGAAGGGGGTTGAGGTCAGAGTTTGTCGGATTTCAATTCAGCCTTACAGGTAGGCGCTACGGCAACTCCTTCCAAGAGGTGTTAGACTTTGTGATAGTAGTGGAAGGAGTGAAGCCAGACGACTTCACCACGCATCGCATTGAAGATTTCGAAGGGAGGCGGAGTTTTAAATGGTTTCTCACTCTAGAGGACAGATCTCCCGGATGGTTACTCAAGTCGACCAATTCAGTCCTTCCTACAGACTGTAGTTTGGGGTCCACTCAAAACGGTCAACACTACTCGGAGAGACCTATTGCATTAACCCTCGAAGTGGTTATGGGTGGGGAGGTTGGACAACATCAAGAGTATTTGTCCAAACCAGTTACAGACCCCCACTAGCTAGAGGTAGAGGGTGGTCATGGGTAGAGGCCGCTTTTTCTGGAGGACGTGGTGGTCGAGGTAATGGTGGTCAATCACAACGGCAGAGGTGATGGGCAAAAGGACCACTACTACGCAACATGTAGGGCAATGGACATACAAACGTAGGGCCCAATATCTGTTTACGCTTTACCACAATGGGAGATCTGAAGCTGGAGGCGTCTGATGCTGTTATCACAGGTAAATCTTTTGGTTTGTGAATTGCATGGCATCCTGTATTATTTGACCCGAAGGACCCTGGCTCCACGTTTTCATATGTATCTTCATCATTTGCTAAGGGTCTAAAATTGCAATTGTGAATTAACTTGACATGCCATTCGTGTTTCTACAAATCAACACCGTTGGGTGAGTCCCGTGGTAGTTGAAAAGGTACATCGTCTTGTTTGTGAGGACTTTGTGGGGAGCAACCCTTTATTAGATTTTGGGTTATTTATAGAAATGGGTGAACTTTGATGTATTCTGGTATGACTTGGATTTCTCCAAATTTTGGCGATCTTGGAATGTGGTAATGCTAAAATGTGACATTGGCCAAGCCCTGGGACAGATCCGTTAGTGGTGGGGAAGGGTTACTACACTTCCAATCCGGTGCGTATCATCTCATATTCTTCGTGCTACGAAAATGGTTAGTAAAGGGGTTTAGCTTTCTTGGCCAACATCTCAAGGATGACACCTAACCCAATTCCCCTTCGATTGATCGGTTTTCGGTGGTCCGTGGTTTCTTGATTTATTCCCATGCAGATTCTCTTCCGGTATTCCCCAAATAAGGTATAATTGACTTCTGTAATCGATCTTGAAAACCGGGTGAACAGCCCCATTTCTATACCCCCCTTCTAGAAATGGCTGCTCCCCGGAGTGTAAAGAGTTAAAAAGCCCACTTCAAGAATTTGTTTGAGCAAAGGCTTATTAGACCAAGTGTCATCTCCTTGGGTGTGCTCCGTTTTTGTTTTTTGTAAAGACAGCAGATGGAGTTTTCGATGTGCCTAGCTAACGACAGTTGAACAAGGTAACTATTAGAACGTATCCTCTTCCTCGCATTGATGACTATTCGATCATTACAAGGTGCTTTGTGTCTTCTCTAGATTGACTTGAGATCGCGGTTATCATCAATGAAAATACGGGCAACGGATGTGCCAAAGACTGCTTTTTCTAACGAGGTATGGCATACGATTTGTGGTGATGGTCTTTTTGGTCTTTACGAACGCCCGCTGCTGCCTGATTTCATGAGCTTGATGAACGGGATATTTAAAGCCGTAATTTGACCCTCTTGTGATCGTATTTAATAGATGAATATCCTGGTCTATCTAAAAAGTAAGATGAACTGAGGAGCATTTGAGGGTTGTGTTGGAGTGTTGAGGGAGAAAAAGCTTTACCCAATTTCTCTAAGTGTGAGTTTTTGGCTAGATGCATTGTCCTTCTTGGGGCATGTTGTTTTCGAAGGATGGGTGAGGTTAGATCCTTCTAAGATTGAGACAGTGAAGAATTGGGTAAGCCCACTAATGTGTCAGACAAACGGAGTTTTGTTGGGGTTAGCTAGCTACTACCGCCGCTTTGTCAAGGATTCCTCTTCTATTGCTTTCCCACCGGACGACTCTTACAAGCCAATGTTCCATTTGTATGGTCGGATGAAGTGTGAGGAAGCTTTCAAAGCTCAAGAACTCTGTTGACTACTACAACCAATCTCACCTTGCCAGTGGAAGGCGAACTTCATTGTGTTTGGGATGCATCTCTTCGGGTTTGGGGCAGTGCTAAGGCAAGAGAAGAATGTGATTGCTTATTGCTTCAAGACAATAAAAGTGCATGAAACGTAACTATCCAACTCATGATTTGGATTGGCCGCGGTAATGTTTGCACTAAAGCCTGGGAACACTATTAATGGGGGTTTAAGTGTGCAGGTCTATATACGGATCATCGTAGCCTTCAGTATGTTCTTACACCCAAAAGAATTATGAAACTTGAGGCAAAGGAGATGGATGGAACTCCTGAAGGACACGAACCTCACTATTTTGTATCATCCGGGGAGGCGAATGTTGTGGCAGATGCCTTGAGTATGAAAGTCGGGAAGCTGGGAAGCTAGCTCATTTGCAAGCCTCTAGAACGCCCATTGGCTAGAGAGGTCAGACTCTGGCTACGACTTGCTGAGGTTGGAAATAAATGAGAGGTAGGATTGGTTGGCTAGTGTGGAGTCAAGAGATCTTCTTTTCTTGACAGATTAAGGAAACCGTTTGTGATTAGAAACTAAGCAATCCGAGATAAAGTGTTGGCGAGATAGGCTAAAGAAGCACAATCGACGAGGAGGTGTGTGAGGATTAAGTTAAGGGAAGGGTATGTGTACCCCGCATTTGGAATGATTTGATCAACACTATTCGGCAGAAGCTTTCATAGTTTTCAAGGTATTCCTATATCCGGGTGCAACCAAGATGTATCGCGATCTAAACAACACTTTTGGTGGAGTAGAAAGGAAAAGCGCAATATTGTTGACTTTATGTCCAGTGTCCCAACGTCAACAATTGAAATATGAACACCCCAAGGCCCGGGAACACTTCACAGAATGCCCCATTCCTGAATGGAAGTGGGAGAGAATTGCAATGACTTTTGTTGTTTGGTCTTCTTCCAAAGACACTGGGGAAGTTTGATTCAATTTGGGTAATTGTGGACAATTGACTAGAGTCTTGCTCATTTCATTCCGGTCAAGGGACCACATGCATAGAAGTTAGCAAAAAATCTACATCTCAGAAATCGTTTCGAATTCATGGGGTTCCCTACCATTATATCAGAATAGAGGTAACGCAGTTTTACTTCTAAGTTTTTGGAAAAACATTGCATGCAGATTGGTTACTAGGTTGGAACCTTTAGTCCCCCCCACGCGTTCCATCCTCAGACCGATGGTCTTCTTGAGCGAACGATTCACGTGGTTGGAGGATATGCTTCGCGCATGCGTGTATAGAAGTTTTGTGGCCATTTGGATAGCTTTCTTAACCTTTGGCGATTTTCCGTAACAATCTGCTATCACTCCAATAATTGATATGGTCTCCATTTGAAGCATTGTATGGGAGGAGGTGTAGATTCCCCATTGGTTGGTTTGATGCATTCAGGTTACCTTGGGGTCCCGATCTCTTGAGTGATTCGTTAAGAAAAGGTTGAAGGGCCATTCAAGAAAAAGGCTTCTAGGGCGCAAGTAAGACAAAAGGAGTATGCAGACCGGAGATTAGAGACTTTGGAGTCATGGAAGTGTGAACAGTCTTGTTGAAGGTTTCACCCATGAAGGGGTGATTCGGTTTGGGCAAAAGAGGTACGCTAAGTCAAGGTATATGGACCACTTTGAGGTACTAAGCGGATGGGGAGTGGCTTAGTGAGAATAAGCCTTGCCCCCAGGGCTGTCCGGAGTGCATTCGGTATTTCATTTGTCCTGTTGAAAAGATCCCAGGATAATGGAAACTACATTATTCCGTTGGGACTCCGTGTTGTTGGTGATGAGAACTTGACTTATGAAGATGAACCAGTTGCTATATAGATAGAGAAGTTCGCACGTTGAATCGAGATGAGATTCATCATCAAAGTTCAATGGAAGATCGCCCGGTTTGAAGAGGCCTACTTGGGAGACGGAGGCGGATATACAAGAAAAAAAAAAAAAAAATTTTACCCCACATCTGTTTCACAAATTAGGTACTACTCCCTTTTTCGCCATTGTTTTTCTTCTTTTGATCGTTCGGGGAAGAACGAGTTGGGTTAAATTGTATCATTGTAACGACTGTTTAGTCTTTTGTGGAGCAACAGATTTTCTTTTCTGGAAAAAAAAACTGGCTGGGACGAGACGGATGAACCGCACGACCGTCTCATAGTCACGACGGCCCCTCGAGATTGTCGTCCCAGACACTTAGAATTTTGAAATTGGGGTACTGACAACGACTCCGCTGTAAATGTGACGGACCTCGGACGTGCGTCACATCCACGACGACCCCGTCGTGGTTTTTCTTGCAAACCTTCAACTTTTGAGAATTTGTACAAGAAACGAGTTCCTGACGCCTGACGGGAGGAACAGCGGAACCGTCCACAGGCTACGTGAAGTTTCGAGGTAGCGTGCGACGACCTGTGGTGACGACCGTCCAGTCACGCGCCCTCACGGTGTTGCGCAGTCCCAGGCAAATAGATTCCTCTACACGTTTTAGGGGCGTTTTGACTATTCTCCCTTAAATTGTAAAGATTGGAAGGGTTAAATATTAATAGGTTCAATTACTTTGGGGTAAAAGAGTAACCTTAGTTTAATTAGTGGGTTTTTAATTGTCCCCTTTACCTTATTCTACTTTTAATTAGGGTAAAGAAGGAGGGTTTGAATAAAACAAAACAAAAGAAAAAGAACGAAAGAGAGGAGAACGAACGAGTAAGAGCGAGAAACAAGAAGATAGCTTGTTGATTCAATTTCTTCGGTGGAGTTTAGGTTATGGTTTGCTGTTACGATATCGAGTTGAACTCTTAATAGTGAATTTATGTGTTGATAGTATTGTAACCCTGCTATGTGCTTAAGTTGTAGGCTGCATGATTAGATTTATAAAATTGTGATGAATAAACAAAGCATTATGAGCTATTGAATCCCAAAAATCTTGAAAGAACCCTAATTACTGATAAATATTATAAAATGAGAATGATGATGCCTTTATTATGAAAGAAGGCTTGATTAAATTATATATGAGAATGAATGATGTCTTAAGTGTAAAGAAGCTTGATTAATTGGGGAGTCGGTCCACGTTCCGGTACCAGAGGATAGACTGAATATGAATTATGATTGATCGGAGTGGGAGTGTCCACTTCCGAACACCAGGATAGAATATGGATCTGGTGCCCCCACGTTCCGGTACAGGATAGAAGATATAGATCGGAGTGTCACGTTTCCGACACCAGGATAGAATATGGATCGGGTCCACTTTCCGGTACCGAGGATTAATGAATATGAGGATCGGTTGTCACGTTTCCGACACCAGGATAAAATATGGATTCGGGGGTGCCCACGTTCGGTACCCAGGATAAATATGAGGTCGGAGTGTCCCCACGTCCGACCCCATGATCGAATCTGGATCGTGCCACGGTTTCCGGTACCAGGGGAGTAAATTAAGGATCGAGTGCCACGTTTCCGGCCCAGGAATAGAAATCTAGGATCGGAGTGTCAGTTACCGACACAAGAGAAGAACGATAATGAATCTTGAAAGATAGAATATACTCAATCTAAATGAACTTAATTCCAATGAGTATGGTATTGGAGGTCTTAGTCCCACGTGTTAACTCGTTGTTAGTTATTGATGAATTCATGTTTGTTATATTGCTACATGTTGAGTATTGTAGTTGATTTACATGTATTATTGATATATACTGTTCCCTATTTGGAGTTTGGCCGTATGATATCTACTCAGTACGGTTTGTGGTTGTAACTGACCCCTACTTTCATGTTTTTCCTCTTTGTTATTTGTGTTATGCAGCAAACGGTTCCGTCAACCTTCAACTAACATTAGATCCTAGCCAGCCTTTCACGTTCCATCGTAAAATCAGTGTGAGCTAATGCGTCTAGCTTGGACTGGGGGTCCTTCTTCTTCAAGTCTTGATGCCTTGCTTCCGGCATGGACCTATCTTTTTATGTTATTTTGTTCTTAGCATTCTTAGTTAAGTAATTTGAGATAGATGTTCTTGTGATGAGGACTTTCCAGATTTGGGGGATAATAATATAGTTTGAATTGTTTTTATTATGAGTTTTTAATAAAAGCTCTTCCGCATTATTTCTGTTGGATATATCTTTGAAATGTTAAGGTTTAAGATGGGTTGGTTAGCTCACATAGGAGGGTAAATGTGGGTGCCAGTCGCGTCCCTGATTTGGGTCGTGACAGTTTCAAAGCTTTACATGTCAGGCTACGCGTAGGAATCATTAATACTCAATTTTAGCCTCAATCATCCCCCAAAATTATACTACTAAACTATACGACACACTAGTTTAACTTCGACTACTTTAGGGACATCTTGCACGTTTGACTTCCAAACTTTATATATATAACACTTTTAAAATATAAGACATGTTCTAGAGCCTAATATTAGTGTCATAAGTTTTAGACACAGTTTTAAGGTTAATTTTAATGAATATAAGTCATTTAAGAAGTCTAGACACCAAAATGTCCAAGAACGCCCATGACGCCTGAGAACTAGTTCAGTGAGGTACTAGGTGCCTTAGACTATTTGACTAGATTTTAGGATTAAAAAAATGATGAAAATTGGTGGAAGGGTGTGTAACATGTATTAGAGTTAAATCATAGTCGAAAAGTATGGGCACGACTCCCCAAGGACCAAACAAAGAGCACTTTGAGGAGGACCCTTGCAAAAGTGACCATAAGTTGTCAATGGAAAATGTCACCAATGGTTGCCACAGATGGCTCCTGGTCAAATCGACGGGGTTTGATTGCCTCAGTCGATGGACACTTAGCAAAATTCTTGAAGGGCCTCTTTTTCACAGTTTTTTAACTAACCAACAGATGTGCAGCAGGAAAATGAGGATTGGTCGTTGATTGACCCTAATCCGTCAATCGTGGTGTCGTGTGTGATGACTGCTTACACATAGTTTAATTAATTAATTGGCTTATTAAGGAAATCAATAAGGGGTTAGGTGAGGTATAATTAAGTTACTTAACCCCCTATATGAATCTCTAATCCAATTAGCCTAACCTAAAATTTTATAATTCTGAAACCCATAACTCTCTTCCTTCTCTCTTCTTTCTCTCTCTAGTGAAGAACTCCATTAAAGACCAAGCTAGGGAATGGTTTAAGGGATGGAATGACTCAATTTCCTCCATCAATCTTCATCAATTAGTAAGGTGTTAGATCTCTTTCGCCTTTGAGACCACATGCCTCAAAGGGTTCCATCAAATTTATTTCAAAAGTTGGATTTTCAACTTTACGTTTGAATCTCTTTTCTTCAAGGAGCCAAACTTCAAAGTGATTTCTAAAGTCTTTTAAAGATGAACTTGTCCAATTTCGTAATATATCAATAATTTTTCATTAAATGTTTTGAATCATTTTATATTGAATGAATTGTTGTTAATTAGATTATTTTAACCTAAAATATCTATGAAACCATGTATTTCATGTAAACCTAAATTTGACTACTTTATGGGTGAATTGATTATGTCTTAATACAATTGAATTCTTACGTAGTTTGATTAGGGCTATTGAATTATGAATGAATCATGCTAGAATTGTTAGTAGGCTGACCTAATTTCATAAATTCATGTTGTATTATTCTTGATTCATTATGTATTGTGATTATTGGGTTGAATTGTAAGCTATGGCCAATGGTAAGGGCCTTGGTATATTGTGTTGGATGAATTGCTTTTGGATTGAAGTTGTGAGGTTGTATCAATGGTATGTTGACGTAAATTTCTCTATATTATGGAGGCTAGTTCTTAGATGATGATAATGCTTGGTATGATTCAATTATGGTGGAGGTGCTTATGTGTTATACTTTTAACTAATATGGCCTTATACACATTACTTTACATATTATGGTGGTTTATGTATTTGATTTATGTGAAGTATGATAATATCTATGTGAGTAAGGTGAGAGTATGTGTTCTTATATTGATATTAGGTGATCATGTTAGACTATGACTATGTCCTTATGTGTGTAGTCTTAGGATTGATGTATGATTCTTCCTACTTTGTTATGTGAATCTTAGGATGGTTATATTGATTATATTATAGTAGTAAATAGGGTGACCTATAGATGATGTTAGTTATGCTATGTGATTCTATAATGATATGATATATGTGAATAGTGTGTGTGTCTTATTTTAACTAACTTGATACATGTATAATGTGAAGATTGAGTTCTTGACTTAGTATGCTAAAGATTCTTAGTCATGAATGTATGATTTTCATGTTACCTTGAACATGGATAAGAAAGTCCTTTATGTGGAACCTTCAATCTAGTTGGAAGGTTGTGACATCCTTAAAGTTGAAAGCTGTAACGGTATCCTCCTTATGTAAATGTTGGACTTAGGTTTGATTGGCTGTAACGACATGAAATCATCCTTAGAAAATTCATTGAGCTATCCTTTTAGCCATTGTAGGTAGCCCTAGTTGACCCTCTTTGGTAAGGTGAAATGTGATTGGGTTATAAACTAGATATGGAACCTCTTCATGTACTATTTTATTGAAATACTCTATGAGAACAAAGGCTAGCGCCGAGTGAGTATGGTTTGGTAAGTAGCTCTTGTTAAGAATGAGGCTAGAGTACAAAGAAACCCTTCATATTCCTTATACATATTCCTACATGTGATTTCTCTTGGTTCTATCATTGGCAAGTCCACCACCCTTTATTGGAGTAGGGTTGTCTCTGGATTCCATGCTTAGCTACCATGGTCTATTTTGGTTATTGCCTATTTTCATTTTATGGGATTCCTAATAGTATTGGAGAAGTTTTATGAAGTTTAGGTGGTCGTATGGGACACTATCTAGACATTACACAATTCAGTTTTGAATAAGTTAGTCTCTAAGTATTATCCACGACCATTACTTGAATGTCCATATGTGATGAATGTCTCTTAATTATTAATAAAGATAATGTCTTACGTCTGAAAGTATGTTAATTAATAAGTACTTACCTAGAGTAGTTTAAGGGGTGTTTAGTTATGGTGTGAATGGCGCATAGGAATTTTCACTTCATGTCTTACCTAGGGAAGTCTTAAGAATAAATCTAGATAGGGAAAGTAAATTGAATAAGTAGACATGATCTAAACATAGGTAATCTTAAGGATTGTTTAGCTAAGTTTGAAGAGGGTGTATGGGCGTGCTCTTCTTGATATTACTGTAAAGTTAGACTTTTGATACCTTTGGGAAGAGAAATGTTTGGAGTATATATATATAATATATAATATATATTATATATATATCTATATATAGATATCTATATATCTATATTATATATATATATATATATGTATTATTTATGCTAGTATTTATCAGAATTATCTTTCGTCGAGTAAGTTCAAAATAATCTTTTAGGTGTGTATGAGGGGATTGTATGGGCGGTCTCTTCATAACTCACTCATGTGAACCTTAAAATATCATATTTATGTGTTTTGGATATACTTTGATTCTACAGTGTGATAGCTGAGTTTTGGATGAAGTTACTTTAGTCACTGTAAGCTTCACTGTACTGTTACTGTAACATGCATGTAAATTGAGTATAAATTTTAATGTGTTCTTATTGTGTTGTTTGGTGTTTAAATGTGATTTTTATGCTTATACTATGAAGTTTTAACCAAAAAGATCATGTTTATCATGAGTGTCCATTTCTCATGTTTTATGCATTAAGTCATACTCAGTACATGTGTTTGTACTAATTCCATACTCTTTTTCTATCTCTAAAAGATTTGTATAACAGGAGAGAGGCATCTTGGAGCAATCTTGGAATCTAGTTATCATTCAATAAAAGTTGAAGTATGTCCTCACTTGAATCGACGACATATCTACCTTTTTACTTCTTTATTCAAAGTATATTAATAGACTAAGTATTTATATATTTTGATTATATGGGTGGTATCCCAAGTATTCTTGAGTCTTAGACTGGTACATATTGAGACAATTTTCTATTTTTTTTTAATATGAAAGATATATGAAGAAGTTTTCGTGTTAAAAGTTTTAACTCCGCACTACTTTTCATACATGTATGCAATAAATGTTGTCTAACGGCTTGTAAAAGACCCCCGAGAGGTCAAGTACTCCATGTTGAACTCCGAGAGTGCCATATCTTCTAGGGTGTACTCTTGGGATGTGACAACAATCTAACCATTTAAATCATCTAAGGGAGTCCTAGTGGTAGCTAAATTTAGGTACTCAAAGAGTGAACCTCTATCTAATACAACATTGATATAATTGCGGCTTCATCCCTTAAATATCTGCCATACCATGACAGACAGTACTTTCCTAAAAGCACTCACCTTCTTCTTTCCCCGAGGGACCAGATCACCGTATGTTGAATAAGATTCCCTAAACCATTTAGGGATGTGTGGGCCTCAGGGATTGGGTATTGCGCTTCGCAGGTAGTGTAACGTGAGTGTCTTCTAACCTTTTCCCATGTATATCTTTGCATTTATGCCTTAGTGAAAATACTTTCCAATAGAATAATTCTAGTTCATCAGATTTAAATTTGTTGAGTAGAAGGGGATGAGGACCATGAACTTATGGCGCTTGAACCATAGTCGGTGTTGGAGCAGTCACTATATTAGTTCTTGGAGGGGTGGTTGCTGGAGATCTCGACGAGTCTGGAATAATCCTAGATTGGATCTCCACTCTCCTTGAATGTAGATTCTGGTCATCATCTTTCTTGGAGAATGCGACTTTAAATTAAAAGGACTCTCCCTCGCTGCCAGAGTTACATGGTCTTCTTGCCCTTCCCGTTGCCTCCCTTAGGAGGTGCTATCTTTCCCTTTTTGGGGGGATTTCCTGCCCATCCATTGATAGGTCTTGTTCCCTTTTTACTGGGCGGAATGTCGAAGTTGGTTCTAGCCGTATCTGCAAAACATCTGTCACAACCGGGTTTACCCCGTAGGTGTAACCGGCGTCATCGCCCCTCTTTGAGGACTAAGAATAATCCCATAGTCTCATGTCATAACATTTTATAGGTTAAAATGTGGAAAAATTTAATACTTTTCATTATATGTTCTTGGAGGTTTACACAGACCTCTGTACACATAATATTTATGTATCGAGTATACATAGACCCTTTGCATAGGAAGGTTACATAGCCTTCTACTTTTTTTGCACACACACATATATAAGATAGATAGATAGTCTCAAAGATTGTCTCATCTCAGACCATCTGTAAATTTAATCACAATTGGGATGACCTACATTAAATGTAAAGAAGCCACAAATAGGCCTATAAAAATCAGACACAATGAAAGTGTAATGAATATAAAGTGCTAGAAAAACAAGGAATATCATAGGCAAGATATTAGCATCGCCCTCGGATTGAGAGGACCTACCCACTTGAATGATAGAGAATATCCAAACCATCTTCACTTTGTCTCGAATGAGCCTTAAACCAACCGATCCTAAAATGTTTGGGAAAAAGGAAGAAAATGGGGTTAGTACTCCATATGTACTAAGTATGATACCATATGCACATATAAGAGTAAAACATGCTAAAAAGGGACATTTTGTCGAAAAATTCCATTTTACCCTCTTAAATGTCTAATGCAAAATGAATCAAGACATACCAACCAACCATACATGCTTACTAACCCAAATGAGTAATATTTATACCAACATACTTGAACCTATTATTTACTACAACCCTGTCATAAAGTAACAACATCAGAAGTATATATAAGAGTCAATTATTTCATAATAAGCAAGACAACTATTCAGGAATCCTATAAAGTCAAGAAGTGCTATGACAAAGCAAAGCCCCATAACCTTAGTCAATCAAGTAGCCTCAATAAGAAACCACAACCAATGTCAATCTTCACATAATATAGCATTCAGATATACGTTTCATCTTATTTTTACAATATAACCCAACACATACACATAGGTGAATTAAACAACATATATTATCAACAATGTTCAAAGTCATCATGTACATATCATATATAATCATAACATAGACATACATAAGAACATACTCCTAAGACTCCTTTCACGACCTGCAACTACACCCTAGAAGTTAGGACATCCCTGTGTCATCACACGGCGAATGAGACTTCAAGAAGTCTCATCTAAGCCTCTTGTATCATTCATTTATTAATAAACATTCTAAAATAGGTAATAATTTAAAACTTTCTTGAAACACAAAGAACTCTTTCATAAACATTACACAAATGGAGGACATTCATTTAAAACATTAAATCTTTACAACAATCTTTACTTTACCTCAACTTTGGGTTGACATACAACCTTGGGACTAATCCCATTCAAGACAAAAAAAAATAAAGTGTATGATATAAGGAACATGTGGACTTAAAAATACTTCATCTTCAAGCCATAGAAACCTATCCATCCTCCATGGCATATCAAGACTTCCAATTCCCTATACTTTAGTCAAAAAGGGAAAAAGAAGGGGTTAGCACATTAGATGTACTATGTATGGAAGCCATGCAAAAAAACATGAAAAAGGGACATTTAGTGTATAACATGCTTTTCATGAATTGCGATTAAAACATTATACTATAATCATAAGAACTTAGAAACATATAAGAAATTATTTAGCAAAAAGTAACATTTTCAGTAAACATTACACTGAAGTCACTTCACTTTAGACACCCTTTAGCATGTAATCTTCTCACTCAAAGCTATACCAAGATTCACTTAAGTAACACAAAGAAAGACCGCCCATACACCCTCTCTAGATATGACTAAACGACCATAAAGATTAATTATAATGAGTCACATACACACTTAAGAGATATCAACTTAAGAACATGAATTCTCCTACCAAGGTGACTCTAAGGTTCACTTGAGTGAGTTCTAAAGAGACCGCTCATACAATCACTTAAACACACACTTAGAAGATCTTGTAGACTCCTTACAATAGAATCATTCTCATTTAACACATTAGATTATAGGTGATACATTCTCCATCCAAAGGATATCAAAAACTTACTTAAATAAATCAAGAAGATAACGTCCATAGTGACCTCTTCAAGATTACCTTAATAATCCTTAAGATTACTTAAGACTTAGATCATGTCCACATAATAAACAAACTTCCCTAACAAGAGTCATTCTTAAGACTTATCTAGGTGAGATAGTAAGTGACCATTCTTATGCACCCTTCAAAACATAATTAGACAACCCTTAATTACTCTAGATAAGTACTACTTCATTTAACATACTTTCTTAACTTTAGTCATCTCATTCATTAGTTCATTTAAGACCCATTCATCACATAAAGGACATTAAAGTAATGGTCTTAGACAAGATCTAGGGATTGTAACTAACACCTTCAAAACCTATGGGTGCAATGTTTAAATAGTGTCCCATAACACTACCTAAACTTTATAGAAAATCTCTAATGTTAGTAAATATCCCACAATATGAGAATAGGCAACAACCGACATAGACCATGATCGCTAGGCATGGAATACGGAGTTCTAACCTACTCTGAGGAGGGTGTTCTATTCTCCAAGGGTAGAACTAGGACACATCCCATGTATGCATATGGTTAAGGCCTATGAAAGACTTTTACATACTATAGTCTAATTCTAAAGTAGAGGTAAATTCTACTTTAGTCTCATTCTCAAGTAGAGCTACATCTCATTATATAATCACTCGTTTTTAGCCTTGGTTTTATTAGATTAAGTGACATTAAAGGATAACATGAAGAGGGTTCCTTATCGAATTCATAACCCAATCACATTCACCCTACAAAGGAGGTCCACTAGGGCTACCTTCTAATGGCGACTAAGATTTCACTTTATGATTTACCTAAGGATGATATGATGTGGTTTTACCCAATCAATCCTAAGTCCATCATTCCTTTACCTTAAAATACCATGAGAACTCTCAACTTCAACATTCATATCATAACCTTTTCCACTACATGACCTTCTTAATATCCTCTAAGGACTCACATATATTTCATTCATTTATGACTAGGGTGTACTAAGCCTACCTAGTCAAGAACATTTCATATTCACATATCATTTCTACAAGCATCAAGTAAGGGACACAAGTCTCCAAAACAAGACACACAACATTCTTTACTTATCACATATAACATATCATTCTTCTAAGAACTTAGGAATTACCCCTATCATGTTTATCTCATCCTATACATTATTATATCATCAAAAATAAAACCATCATAACTCATATAGTAAAGTAGGAACAATCATGTATAACTTAAAACTACCTATAAAATAACATAGTCCCCATAGTCCCACCATCACTCCTAACATCGATAGAAGAACACATAACTTTCACATACTTTATACCTGTAGATGATATCTCCATGACTTTTACATAATTCAGCTAACACATATCATCAGAGTATTTAGGTAGTTAGTACAAGTCCATGATCATCATATTGCATAATGTAAACTTCGGACAAGACAAGATCAATTCACATAACACCGCCACATAAGTGGCATAACCAATAACGTCAATAATTGCATTCTAATTAATATTTAAATAAAAAGCATTAGGGTCCATTAATACCCACTCCATATTACCAACTTCGATCCAAAGATTAAGTCATCCATTCAATCTATGAGTCCTTGACCCCAGGCCATAACACAATTCCAATAACAGTTATAATCATTGATCAATAAACTAACAATTTATTACCTAACTCATCATCTAGTAACAACCTAGGTATCACTTGAATATTTTATTGCACATTGACGAGCCCTAGAAATCTCCACTAGAGTCTTAAGCATTAACAATATCAATTTATAAGCTTACATGCCAATAGATATAAGAGTATTCACGCTAATTAAATCCAATTGAAACGGCCTATGCACCATAACATGCACATCTATACATGAATCAAAGCCAACATCTACACTTGAATTCATGAATATCGAAAGCAAGACATCATTTCACACCATAGTTTAGTGAAATTTAAAGATTTAGAAGATCAAGGGTTCATGGAGAAATTTCATTGGAACATCAATTATACCAATCTATTTTTTTCGTCTCTATAAATAAGTTGGGAAACTATTTATGCAAGAACCAAAGACTTCGAGTAGAAATTGGACTTTTTCATCTTTGAAAATCATCATTGACTCTAAGGTGATAGAAAGCCTTAGATGAAGAACTACTATACCTTATTTGAAGAATCCAAATATAACTGAAGAAAAACTCCATTGAAGACCCATCTTCAAGCTCTATTTTAACTTTGAATTCACATGTAGATTTTTGGAGAAACTTTAGGAAGGAAGGAGTTTTGATTTTGAAGAATGAAATCTTATTAAGTGTTAGTCACTTATATATACATTTAAAATACCCAATTTTCCCTTAGTAAACCTCCAATATATCCATTTTATAAGTGGTTTGAATTTACAAGTTCACCCCTAGATTTGGCAGTGAACTATACGCCGAAATAGGCCAACGATAGACTGCCCATCGATAGGGCGTAAGCCCTCTTACGGGCCGTGCTGGAAACCATTTATGGGTTTAGAAGCTTAGAACAGGTTTCTTTGACACCCCGGATAAGTACCTACCCACACCAATAATCTATGGGGAGTCGACCAGGCTACTGGCAGTCGATTGCCTTACGTAGGTGGACTTCCTTTTGGCAGGTTTCGGCCACCAACTTAGGTCCTTCCTCAAAGACCCTTAGATGGTCCTTGGGGATAGTTTCCCAGACGATTCCAACCGAAAGACGATATTCTATAAGTTTAACACCTCTCACACAAATCTCACCAAAACTTAACACGTAAAATTCGACGAAACATGCCTAGACACACAAGGTCATTTCAAGGCAAATCATTCGAACTTCATGGAAGTTCTTGGACGTTTGACGTCCAAACATGACAAAACTTGACTCAATGACTTAAAACACCATATAAACTCATTTAAGAACAATACAAGCTCATGAATCACCCATAAACACATAAAACGATATATGAGGCCCTTAGGTGACTTAGTCGTCGAACGTCTTGGTCGTCCCTTTGTGTTTCACTTCTAATGCATGTACACTCTTAAGTACTGCCTCTACCCCACATTATAAACAAATTTGGACCTTTATTCACCATTACAACGACGTTAGGCCCTAGATTTACCTAAATTATTTCTGGGTTATTACAATCCCCCCCACTTGGACAATATTCATCCTCGAACGATACTTGCCCTTCTCCGAACATTTCCAAGAGTAAGCATTCAATTTGAAACATAAAAATATTCCATATAACATACAATTAAGAAGAACACAACAATTCACATAATTAAGAGAATCACAACACAACTACAAACTAGAAAACATTCTATCAGGCATCATGCTATAAAACTCATATGCTTCATTCCAAGTAGGAAAATCTCATTTAATATTCAATATAATACTTATACACATCAGTTATAACAACATTATATCAATTTTAGACCAAAAAATCAATTAAACGAATTTCAAAAAAGTTCACAGTGAACTGGTAGTGTGCATTATAGAGATTTATACAAATTTTTCAAAAGGCAACTTGTAGGAAAATCATGATTTAAAAATGTTAATATTAAAGGTAAAAATAATATAAACATCTTTTACAACATAATCATGGATTCATAAAATATTCAATGCAAGAATTAAATGAAATTCAATTTCAGCAAAACTTCAATCAAAAATGCACATCATAAGGAGAAAGTTAGGAACTCATCTTCCACAAAAATTTTCTTTACAACCAAGTTACCAAGAACTCTTTGGTTTAGACTTGAATAAACATATTATGAAGGATTAAGGGCACCTCACTCCAAACAAACATTACCCTTCACAATATTCCCCCACTTAGGAGAAACCCATTCTAAGGTAAAAACAGCCTTCTATCACACCTCATCTCACAAGTCACATCACATCTTTTCTATCCCTGAACACAAACTTCATCTTCAAGCCGTTAAAACCTATCCATCCTCCATGGATATCAAGACTTCCAATTCCGTACACTTTAGTCAAAAAGGAAAGGAAGGGGTTACAACATATGATGTACTATGTATGGAAGCATGCAAAAACAATGATAAAGGGACATTTACTATAAACATGCTTTTCATGAATTTCGATTAACACATCATACTATCATCATAAGAACAACATTTAACAACTTAGGAACACATAACAAATCATTTAACAAAATCTCATATTTTTAGCAAACATAACATTGAAGTCATTTAAATTAAGACATCCTTTAGCATGTAATCTTCTCACTCAAAGCTATACTTAGATTAACTTAAGTCACACAAAGACAGACCACATATACACCCTCCCTAGATGTGCCTAATAGACCCTCAAGATTACTTGTAATGAATCACATACACACTTAATAGATATAAACATAAGAACATGAGATTCTCATACCGAGATGACTCTAAGGTTCACTTGAGTGAGTTATGAAGCGACCACCCATACAATCCCTTACATACACACTTAAGAGATCCTATAGACTCCCTATAATAGAATCATTCTCATTAAACACATTAGCATATAGGTGATATGATATTCTACTTCCAAGGGCTATCAAAAGACTTACTTAAGTAAATAAAGAAGATAGTGTCCATAGTGACCTCTTCAAGCTTACCTAAATAATACTTAAGATTACTCTAAGGCCTAGATCATGTTCACATAATCAACCAACTTCCCAAACTGGAGTCATTCTTAAGACTAATCTAGGTAAGATAAGAAACAACCATTCCTATGCCCCTTTACACCTTAACTAGACAAAATTACTCTAGATAAGTACTAATTCATTTAACATACTTTCTTAGCTTAAGTCATTTCATTCGTTAGTTCATTAAAGTATGATTCATCACATTAAGGGCATTCAAGTAATGTACTTAAACAAGACCTAGGGACTCTAACTAACACCTTCAAATCGTATTGTGCAATGTTTATATATCGTCACATACCACTACCTAAACTTCATAGAACTTCTCTAATGCTAGTAAGCATCCCACAAGATGATAATAGGCAATAACCGACATAGACCATGATAGATAGGCATGGAATCCGGAGTTCTAACCTACTCCAATGAGGGTTTTCTACTTTCCAAGGGTATAACTAGGACACATCCCATGTAGGCACATGGTTAAGAACTATGAAGGGCTTTTATAAACTCTAGTCTCATTCCCAAGTGGAGGTACATTGTATTCTATTCTCATTCTAAAGAAGAGATACTTCCCATTACATAATCACTGGGTGCTAGCCTTGGTTTTCATAGAGTAATTGACATCAAAGGATCACATGAAGAGGGTTCTTTATCTAGTACATAACCCAATCACATTCACCCTACCAAGGAGGGAGAATACGGCTACCTTCCAATGGCGACTAAGATAGCTCATTATGACTTCACTAAAGATGATATGATGTCTTTCCATCCAATCAATCCTAATTCCATCATTCCTTTACATGAAGGATACCGTTAAGGCTCTCAACTTCAACATTTATAACATAACGTTTTCCACGTATATGACCTTCTTTATATCCTATAATTTCTCACATATCTTTCATTCATACATGAGAAGAGTGCACTAAGCCTACCTAGTCAAGACATCTCATATTACATATCACTCATACAAGCATTAAGTAAGGGACACAAGTCTACTAAACCAGACACACAATATTCTTTACTTTATCGCATATAGCATATCATTATTTTAAGAACTAAGGAATGACATTTAACATATGCATGTCATCCTAGACATTACTATATCATAATCATTATAACCATCACAACTTATATAATGAAGTAGGAACAATCATGTATCATTATCTAAGACTACACATATACGAACATAGTCATAGTCCACATGATCTCCTAATGTATGTAGAAACAACAGATACTTAAACATTACTTTACATGTAGATAGTATTCTCATAATTTACATAAATCAACTACACATATCACCATACTACTTCAAGTGTACCGACAAGGTCATGATCATCATATTGCGTAATGAAGAATCGACAAGGCCACATCAATTCACATAACACTGCCACCATAAATGAACCATAGCAGCAACAACATAATTGAACTCTAATTAACATTAAATAAAAGGAATTAGGGTAGCATAACCCCACTCTATCTTACTAGTTACATTACAAATCTAAATAATCAAATTCAATATTATAATGCCCTTACCCAAGGCCATAACCAACAATTCAATACAATTATATCAATAATCGATGAAAATAAGTCAATTCATTGCATACTTATCAATCTAATACAACCTAGATATCAATTGAATATAATTATTCCATCATTAGAAAGCCCATAGAAATCTACACTAGAATCTATAAGCATTAAGTCAATATCAATTCAAAAAGCTTAGCATGAAATAGATATAAGAGTATTCATGGATAAATTAATCAAATTGAAGCAGACTATACACCATACATGCATAATCTATACATGAATCAAAAGCCCATAATAATCTACACATGATTTCATGAATATCAAAACATGATAAATTCACCCATATTTTAGTGAAATTTAGAGATTTGAGAAGATCAAGGTTTTATGGAGAATTTTATTTGAAAAATTCAATTATATATCAATTTCATCATATATAAACGTTTTGAAACCATTTATGCAAGAACCCAAGACTTACAGTAGAAATTGGACCTTTTCATCTTTGAAAATCATCTTTGAAATTGGCTCTAAGGTGATAGGAAGCCTTAGATGAAGAACTACCATACCTTATTTGAATATTACAAAGCTAATTGAAGAAGAAACTCCATTAAATAAATATTTTCAAGCTTCATCCTCACTTTGAACTCACATGGAGGTTTATGGAGAAACTTTTGGAGGGAAGTCATTTTGATTTTGAAAATGAAATCTTTAATCACTTCTATACACATTTAAAATACCCAATATACCCTTAATAAAACAAAATTACCACAATTTAGAGGTTGGGTGAATTTACAAGTTCACCCCTAGACTTGGTAGTGATCTACACATAGAAATAGGCCAATCGACGGACAGCCCATCGATGGGGCGTAAGCCCATTTACTGGCCGTGCTGGCAACTGTCTATGGGTTCATAGGCTTTGAACATATTTTTTTTCCACCCAGGCTAAGTAACTATCCACTCCCACCACCTACGGGGCGTCGACCAGGCTAATGGCTATTTATTGCCTTCCGTAGGTGGACTGCCTTTTGGCAGTTTTGGCCACAGGGTCCTACCTCAAGGACCCTTGGATTGACCTTATGGATAATTTCTCAGATGATTAAAAACAAAATACGATCTTCTATGAGTTTAAAACCTCTAAGATAAATTTCATCAAAAACTAACACATAAAACTCGACAAAACATGCCTAGATACACAAGGTCATTTCATGGCACATCTTTCGAATTTAATGACTTTCTTGGATGTTTTACCTCCAAACTTAACAAAACCTGACACACTGACTTTTAACACCATATAAACTTATTTAAGAACCATATAAGCTCATGCATCACCCATAAACACATAAAAACTCATATGAGACACTTTGGTAACTTAGTTGTCGTACGTCTTGGTTGTCCCTTCATGTCTGACTTCTAATGCACCTAAACTCTTAGCTACTTCCTATACCCAACATTATAAACCAAATTAGGACCTTATATCACCATTACAACCAAGTTAGGCTCTATATTTACCTAAATCATTTTTGGGGTCTTACAACACTTCGCAAGGCCAACTACTACAATTTTTCGGTAGTGTCCCATACCCCTAACTAGACTAAGCTTGATCCCTTAGGCTATCCTAGTTAGAGTTCAATTCATTAATTCATTTTAACTTTTGGGAGTATAGACCACATCAGCTAATGTGGAATCATATGTCATAAAATCCTACACCGAAAGGAGGAATACTTGCCAAGGTAGTACAAAAACATGAAACATAACAACTCTGTGGATCCACTAGCTATTATTCGTATGGGGGAAGCATAGTTCAAGAAGTAGGAGACATAGTTAGGACCCTCTTTATGCTCCATGAATTATAGTCTCCAATCTTAATAGTAATGTAGTGCTCCTACCTTCCCTATGTGAGAAGGGAAACTCTTCAATATAGTTCACTCGGTGTTAAGCTAGAGTTCCTTTTTGAAATGTCTTTAATCCTTTAATTGTAAATCATAGCTTATTTTTGGTCATAGGGTCTACCCTTTGTATAATCATCATCATCAATAGATCAATAATAATTGTATGAGTATAACTCCTTTCATCAAAATTCATATAGGTGGATGTCAAAACATCACATATCAATTCATATCAAGGCACATTGGTACACATCAGCATCCTTATAGAATTTAAATCTTAATAAACTTCACAACCGTTATCAAGATAGTTCAATTAAACCTCATTCCACCCTATAATCCTAATATAAGGCATACTCCAATATAACATTATGACATAACCATAATTAATCACAACAAGAAGTAAATTTATAGATTTTAAGACTTACCAAGTCTTCCTTATAGTTCATCATTTAGGCCTTACAGTAAAACCACAATTCAATCCAATTTAGATGTTCAACATCATAATTCTATAATCAATGATAAGAATACTAGAAGAGTCACTACACCATAATTCAATACCAAAATCAATACTTAATACAAGGTTACTTAGGCCAATTTCCATAACCTAGATCACTTCTTAAGATTAGCATAAAAGACCGCAATTCATCCAAATTTGTTAATGATTGGTCCAACAACATCATCTAATAGATATTTAACCCACAATTAAGACAATTGAATCAATCACAACCTAATTTACATCAAGATAAACCTAAGGTAAGGGTTAAGGATCATAATCTTCATATTGAACAAAACTATCACAATTGATCATAATTAAGTTAAAACATATGTTAATTAGTCAATTATATCCTAAAGAAACCATAAAAAACTCGGTGAACAACATAAATTTTGTAATTAGATGAAACCCACATGATAACTCAACTTTTGAAATGCACTTAGAAGGAACACTTTGATGAAAGAGTCTCAAAGGTGAATTAGATCCCATACTTTAACGTTTGATGAAGATATGATGGTGAAATCATCCCTTTCCATCCCCCAAAACCTCCCCCTATCTTGTCTTCAATGGTGGCTTCCAAATAGAGAAAGAAAGAAGAGAGAAGGAAGAGAGTTTATTTTGTGAGTTGTGTTTAGATTAATGAGGGTTTAGGTCTTTATATGTGGGTTAAATTAGTTAATTAATCTTCCTTTAATACCTAAATAACCCATAAACCCCTTAATTATTTTAATTTTACTTAACTTAAATTGTGCAGATAATTAGACCTTCAATGACGAAATACCATCGACGGTCCGTCTATGATTCTATAGGCAGTATGCCTTCCGTACTACACAACCGTCGTTGAGTTTAGAGGCCTTGCATCTGAGGGCCTCCTACATTTTGTGTAAGTGTGGGACGACATTGGTCATCGACGCCCCGTCGATCCACACACGAGTCGATGATGGCTTCTCGTGGTTGTACACTACCTAGGCACTGTTGCTTCCTACGTGCTAGGGTCCTCCTCAAGGGACCTTGGTTGGTCCTTGGTGAGTCATACCTGGACGTTTTGACCATGAATCATCCTTAACACTTGTTTTACACCCTGAAACCTAATTTCATGGAGTTTAGACTCCTAAAAACTACTCAAGTAGGCTAAGACACGCTAGTACCCCTCAAAACTAGATTACGAACGTCATGGACGTTCTTGGGCATTTTGGTTCTTAAACTTCCTAAATTACCTATAGTCATTAAAATATTTCTTAAAACAGTGCTAAGACCCCATGGAACCTATGTTAGGCTCTAAGACTCGTTTTCGATTAACAAAGTGTTACATTATCCCCCCTTAGGAACATTCATCCACGAATTACACTAAAATTCTTTTGAGGGAAGGAATAGATTTGAGACTAGCAGCCAACCAATCAAAAATATAAAATCAACATAAATCATATCATTTAAAAAATACAAATTTCAAAATTTCAATTACCCCACATAAGGCTCAAAACACTTCATCATGAGGTATTTCCTTCTCACAACAAACATGAGCTCAACATACATTGCATGACTCAATTCGCACAAAGTTCAACTTAACAACACGATACCTTCCATATAAAAATGCACAACATAACTCAAATAAACCAAAAAGTCTAAATATCAAGTTGTAGAGGTTCTATTTCACTTTAATGCAACCCAAAATGCACATTTTTGCAAGACTACACCAAAAATCATGAAACTTCAATTTGTAGTCCTATTTTTATTATTAAAAAGAATTGCTATCGTATTATCAAAAAGGTGAGGGTAACGGGACTTCATGTCGGCCTCTGCCCCCTATGTTGCACCCTTAACTAGGTGATTCTTCCATAATACATTTAAGGAAACCACCACTTTATTCCTTAAATTCTTGACTTGCCTATCAAGAATTTGAACCATAACTTTCTCATATGAGAGGCTATCCTTTACACCAAGACCGTTAATAGGAATAGTAGACTCGGCATCATTGATACACTTCTTCAACATAGAATCATGGAAAACCGGATGAACCTAAGTCAATTCACTACGAAGTTTCAATTCATAGGCAACCTTACCAACCCTTTGCAAGATTTCATAGGGACCCACATAACGAGGACTCAACTTCCTTTATTGCCAAATCTAACAACTCCTTTCATTGTTTAAATTTTCTAATACACCTTATCACCTTCTTTAAAGTCCAAATCCCTTCTCCTATGATCGACCTAAGTCTTTTCCCAACTATAGGGCATTTGCAACCGGTTCCTTATGATATTAACCTTTTACAAAGTCTTATAAACCAAATTGGGACCAATAAGAGAAGGCTCACCCACTTCAAACCATCCAATAGGATACCTACACCTCCTACCAAAAAGGCTTCATAGGGAGCCATGGAAATTGATGAATTAAAACTATTATTATAGGCAAACTCCACCAAAGTCAAATGTTTATCCCATTTCCCTTTAAAATCAATAGTGCAATCCCAATATCCTCAAGGGTTTTAATAGTGGTTTTTGCTTGACCATCCGGTTGGCAATAGAGGTACTCAACTTCACCTCGGTACCCAACCATTTTTTGAATGACCTCCAAAACCTAGATGTGAATTTTACACCTAGATCCGATATGATGGATAACGGAATAACACGGTGACACATAATCTCATCTATGAAAATCCTAGCATAATCTTCCGTCGAATAAGTAGACTTGTCAGAAAGAAAGAGAGTAGACTTAATAAACCTATCCACAACCATCCATATAGAATCATATGACCTTTGAGTCCGAGGTAAACCCACTACAAAGTCCATATTTTTATGTCCTCAAACTTCCAAGTAGGAATTCATATCTCTTGTAGTAAGCCACCCGACTTTTGGTATTTGTCTTTTACTTGTTAGCAATTTGGACTCTTATCGACAAACTTCACTATGTCCTTCTTCATAACTTCCCACCAATAAATTTTCCTAAGGTCATGGTACATTTTTCTCAAACCTGGATGAATTGAGTAGCAGGACCCATGGGCTTCTTCTAGGATCCGGTCCATCATTCCATTTACCTTGCGAACAAATAATCAGCCTTGGCACCTTAAAATACAACGCCAAGGGAAAATGCCTGATTAATCTTGACGAGGATTGTTTCATTAAACTCCATCAGTGAGTTGTCAAGGTGTAGCTCGTATTTCACCTCAACCACCAATCATGACTCGGACTTATCATGGACTGTGAAACCACCATCTGATGAATTTTCTAATCTCACCCCCAACTTAGTAAACCTATGTGCATTCCATACTAGGTCTTTCTTGGCTTCATCAATGTGGGATACGCTACTCATAGTCATATAACTTAGGGCATCCGCAACAACATTAGCCTTGCCGGGGTGATAGAGGACACTCTTGTCATAATCTTTCAACAATTTTAACCACCTTCTTTGCCGGAGATTCAAATTCTATTGGTAAACACATATTGGGACTCTTATAGTCAGTAAAGACATAAAAATGTATATTGTACCGGTAATGCTTCAATATTTTCAAGGCAAACACCATGGCTGCTAATTCAAGGTCATGAGTGGGATAGTTTCTCTCATGTACCTTAACTTGCCTAGAATCATAGACTATCACCTTCCAATGTTGCATAAGCACACACCCTAAACCCACTTGGGATGCGTCACAATACACAACAAAACCCTTTATACCCTTCGGTAAAGTCAACACCGAAGCAAAAGTGAGCCTATCTTTTTACAATTGGAAACTCTTCTCACATGCCTTCGACCACTCAAATTTCTTACATTTTTGGGTCAAAGAGGTCAAGGGAGATGCAATGGACAAAACACCATACCGAACCTCCAATAATAACCTGCTAAACCCAAGAAACTCCTAATATCTTTTGGAGTCAATGTTTTTGTTCAATTTTTTACTACCTCCATTTTCCATGGATCATCATTAACTCCTTCACTAGAGATGATATGACTAAGAAATGTCACCGACCTCAACCAAAGCTCACACTTGCTATATTTGACAAACAATTGATGTTCGTTAAAGGTTTGTAATACCGCCCTCAAATGACCCATATGATCCCCCTCATTCTTTGAATATACAAATATGTCGTCAATGAAGACAATGACAAATGTATCTAGGTATGTTCAAAACACTCTATTAATTAGGTCTAGAAACGCCGCCGGAGCATTAGTGAGATTGAAAGACATTACAAAGAACTCATAGTGCCCATACCTAGTTCGAAAGTCCGTCTTTGATACATCCTCACCTTTCACCAAAAGTTGGTGATACCCCGATCTCAAGTCATTTTTTTGAAAAAGAAGCTCGCCCCTTGGAGTTGATCAAACATGTCATCAATCCCAGAGAGAGGATACTTATTATTAATGGTACACTTGTAGAGTTGGCAGTAATCAATACACATTCTCAAGAACCCATCCTTATTCTTTACAAACAAAACTATAGCACCCCACGAAGAAACACTAGGCCTTATAAAACCCTTATCTAGTAAATCCTTGAGTTGAGCCTTTGACTCTTTCAATTCGGCTGGAACCATCCTATAAGGAGGAATTGAAATGGGATTTCTATCCAGTAGCAAATCAATGCCAAAACCAATTTCCTGTTCGAGAGGATTACAAGGAAGGTAATTGGGAAAGACCTTCGTAAATTCACTCACTATGGGGACCGACTCAATGGGAGGAATTTCGGAGTCAAGATCTTGGACTGTAACAATATGGTATAGAAAACCATTAGAGATAATTTTGCATGCTTTTAGACAAGAGATGATACCACCTGTAGGAATAGAGTTTCCCCCATTCCACCTTACAACTGATTCAATTGGAATGTTAACTTCACCACCCTTTCCCTATAATCAATAGAAGAAAAGGCATGCAACCAATCCATACCTAATATAACATCAAAACCAAGCATATCAAGTTCTACTAGTTAAACATAAGAAACTCTATTAGGAAACATTATAGGAAAAATTTTATTACCGTTTTAGCAACAATCGACTCACCCACTGGAGTAGTACTATAAAAGGCTCATGAAAAATATTGGGTAAAAATCAAACTTTTTGTCTACTAGTACTAACAAAGTATAAAGTAGTGTCTGGATCAAGTAAGGCATATATATCAATAGAGAATACTTTCAACATACCGGTCACCACATCTGGAGAAGTCTCTTGCTCACCCCTACAACGGAGAGCATAGAAGCTATTCTTCTTTGGTTCCTCATTAGAACCATTTGCTTGA
Organism: Solanum habrochaites; assembly: GCA_027704765.1. Taxonomy (NCBI): domain Eukaryota; kingdom Viridiplantae; phylum Streptophyta; class Magnoliopsida; order Solanales; family Solanaceae; genus Solanum; species Solanum habrochaites. The sequence continues at coordinate 16,849,669 of JAKWJA010002491.1, forward strand.
GATTTACCACTACCCTTGTCTTGACTCCTCACATTAGGGTAATCCATAACCTTGTTCCTACTCTTTCCACAACCAAAATAATTGTCCGTCCCCTTAAGGCAATCACCATAGTGCTTCTTGCCACACTTCCCACAAGTTGGCTTCTCTGTTGGTGAATTAGTGCCTTTTCTGTTCTTCAATTTAGGGCTAGACACCCTATCACACTAGCTTTTGGGAACGTTGAAGGGACTTTACTTTAAACCCGCTTCTTAAATCAATGAATGTCTTGTATCTCAAGACTATTGTTTGAAGAACCTCCATTAAAAGATTTTGTCGTCTTAGCATCATTACTCTTCCTCCTAGCCCTTGCCTCTTCTACATGATTGACATGATAGCCGCATGAAACTCCTCTTGCAAATCATCCGACACCCCCATCGCAAATAGGCTTATTTTATCTCTACAATGGAAAACCAAAAAAGGAGCATATTTTGACATCTTAGTGAATTTCAATGAGAATTCATATACACTTATACCTCTTTGGAGAAGGTTGATGAACTCAACCACTTTTTCCTCCCTCATTTCAGTAGGAAAGAATCGAATAAGAAAAGCCTTCTTAAAAATCTCCCATGTCAAAGGACATCCTCTCGAGGGCCTATTATGCCTCCGTTACACAAACCATGCTTGTGCCACGTCCTTGAGTTTATAGGTGGCAAACTCGGCCTTCTCACTCGTGGACAACCCCATAGACAAAAGTATCTTATAGACTTCATCGATGAATTCTTGGGGGTCTTCCTCAACACAAGTAGAAAGTAGGAGGGTTTAGCCGAGTAAAATCCCTTTGATGGGAAGCAATAGTAGTGACTTGTTGATGAGGACGGGGTATAAGCTCCCAATTGGCTTAAGGTGTCATAGTTTGGGATTGTACAGTGGCGGCTTAAGCCAATTGAATGAGGGAAACCCATATATATCCATCCATCAATAAAAATCTTCTTCCAGTGGAGGATTGACCGTAGCTTGGTCAACATTAGTATCATCGGAACCCTTGCATTTTGGCTAAAACTTGTCTCAGACAGTAGCCATAGACGAAGGGTAGGCTACAAGGCGTGGTCCAATCGATGGGGCGTGTATGGACACCGTCAATTGTCAATTATCCATTTTTCCAAACGTATATTTTGGTCAGTCTATGACAAAAATGACAGTGTGCAGGACGGTGGGTGAATAGTGCCCGTCAACTGACCTACGACCCATAGGTCGGAGTCTCATAGGTCTGGTCTGTGTTTTACTGTTTTATTTTAATTGTTTGATTTAATTAATTTAGTTAGTTAGAGGGTTAATAGTGCTTAGGGGTTTGTTAATTAGGTTAGTTAATTAACATATAACCTACCCTAAGTCTAAACATAACCAAACACCTCTTAATTATCAAAACCCAATTGCTCTTCCTTCTCTCTACTTTATATCTCCCAAAGAAACTCCATAGAAGACCAAAGTTAGATGGGGTTCTGGGGAATCAAGAAGAACTTAGATTATGATGTAATATGAAACAATTATGCTAGTTCTTGATGTATAGACCAAGTTGTGGAAGATGACCTTTTCCCCTTTAGCCCTAGGTTATGAACTAGTGATGAATTGATGTGTAGTGATTAATTGACTTTATTATTGTGTTATTTAGAATTAATTGATGTTATTACACCTATTATTGGGTTGAATTGACTTGGTTGATGGTAAGACTATGATCGTGGCTTGTGAAGGAGATTGGGGTAAGTCTTGTGATCTCACTCCTTTACTTCAATTATGATTACTTGTGTTTAGTGATGAAGTTATATTGAAGTATACCTTATTACGAGATTGATTAGGATTAGTATTATGTTTAATTAAAATTGCTTGATTATGTGATTGTGATATTATTCTTAGCATGCAATGATATAAGGTTGGTGATGAAGTACCTATGTGCATTACTATGATATAATGATGTTAATGTGCTAATCTCACATATGAGGGCTGTAATAAAATGTGTTCTCATGTAATTCCTATTGATATATGACTATGAGTATATAAGGGGTAGACCCTATGACCTAATCTAATTTATGATTATTAACGAAAGACATTTCAAAAGGGACTCTAGTTTAGCACCGAGTGAACTAGAAGAGAGGAGTGTCCCTTCCCACATAGGGAAGGTAGGATCACTAATGTACTTATGAGATTTGAGACTATAATGCATGTAGTATAAAGAGGGTCCCAACCACATCTCCTAGTTCTTGAACTTTATTGCCCCTCATGGGAATACTAGCTAGTGGATCTACTTAAATGCTATGTTCATGTTTTGGTACTGCCTTGGAAAATAGTGCACCTTCTTTCGGTGTAGAGTTCCATGACACCTGATTCCACATTATCTAATGTGGTCTATGTCGGTTAAGGCAAGATGTTTCTGAAATTAAAATGAAGTAATAAAATGGACTCTAACTAGGATGACTTGAGGGGTTTGACTTAGTCTAGGTAGGGGTATGATACTCTATCTATACATTGACTATTTGGACTTGGAGGAAGTCTTAGGAGGATGTTCTTATGTTTTATTATCTTAAAAAGTGAATGGAATGCATGTGTTGACTTTATATGTTGATAATATTATATGATGTTGGTTTCATGTATGAACATGCGATAGGTCTATATTGCTAAATATGATGATGATTTCTATTGATGCTTTGTTATGATATGGTAGGCATTGCTTATGGTTCTTGGTTGGCTTTACTTGGTCATTGTACTTGTGGAATTGATAGGGGTTATGAGTAAGGGTCTTGTACGTATTATTATGATACAAACTTTTATGCATGCTTTGTTGTTGTAACATGATGTTGGAGTTACATTTATTATGATTTTATTAAGAGATGAACATGTTGACTTGGCTTAACTTGAGTAGGATGGTCTTGTGTTCAATATGCTATTGTCTCAATGAATATGTGATTATTGTTCAATATGTGTTCTTGATTGTGCATAAGGATTTTCAAAGTAACTTGGCATGGTTTTGAACAAATATCCTTTTTAGCATGATTTCTACGTTGTGTATGCGTATGATTCCATAATTAGTACAAGTGATGTGCTAACCCCATGTCTCCCTTTTCCTCAACATTTTAGGTTCCACTTGTTGAAGGGTTTGTGACCACTTTGAAGGAAGGCTTGGATCATTTCTCAAAGTGTGGGTATGTCCTTATGTTCCGATGATAATGCCTGTATATCACTCTACCCATGTTACAATGTTATAGTCTAAAGACACTAGTTTCACTCATGTTCTTTCAAGACATTGTTGTAAGCCCTAAGTGGCACTTTTACATTGTGTAAGGTCTATGCACGTATTGTTCTATTCAATTTAGATGGTTTAATATGATACATCCTCTTTAAGACTATATTATGTATGTTGTCTATATGTGTCATAAAAGTAGAAGACTATATAATCTTTTTATACGAGAAGTCTATGTATACTCGCTATGAATATATTATGTGTAAGCGAGAGGTCTAAGTAAAAATCATGAAGTAGTTGTAAATGATAAGTTTTAATTTTTCTGTATTTTTTAACCTATGAAATGTAATGACAAATGCTAAGAGGTTAGTCTTAGTCCTCCTCAAGGACGACACTGGTTACTTATAGGGGGTGCTCCCCGGATGTGACAAACTTGGTATCACAGCATGAGGTTTAATATCCCTAGAAATGATATCTCATTAAACCATGTCTATGTAGATTCTTATTCATAATTGTGAAGCGCGCCACACTTATGAATGAGAGACTATGTAATTCTTAGATACTCTCATCTCCTATTATTCCTATGTCGTGCCTCTAGTGTCTTATTATGTGCTTTCACTTAAATTTTTTTCCCATGGTTATGGGTATGAATACTCAAAAAGCATCTTCTATAAGGTTCGAGGAATAAATGGAAAATGTGGGAGCTCAAGAAAACCAAGTGCCTCTACTTGAAGATGATTATATGGGTGATCAAGTTCTAGTTGTTCCTCCACTGTTGACCAATGGAGAGATAAGGGACGCTTTTCTCACTTTAATGCACGCCATAACCTCTTACTCTAATGCCGCCACTTGAAAAGTCCAAGCCATGAAGGACCAAATGAATATGGAGGTTTGATATAGAATGCCCCAACATGCTAATAATGTGGCCTCTCGTTTGAGAGACTTTAGTCAAGTGAATCCATCTATGCTCTTTTCGTCTAAGTAAGATGAGGATCCATAAGATTTATTAATGAGGTCTATAATATTCTCTATGCTATGGGTATGACCTCAATTGAGAAGGACAAGTTGGCGGCCTATCAACTAAAAAATGTTGCCCAAACTTGGTAAGTGCAATGGAGGGATAATAGAGCACCAAAAAATGATCCGGTGACTTGGGAGATGTTTAAGGGGATTTCCTTAGTAGTTTCTTTCCTAGAGACATGAGGGAAGCTAAGGTGGAAGAATTCTTCAACCTTCGTCAATGAGGTATAAGTTTACTTGACTACTCTTTCAATTTTATTTTGTTGTCCAAGTATGCTCCATCCTTGGTTTCAAGCCCAAGGGATGTGATGAATTGTTTTCCTACGGGGATGTCTGATGACTTGGTTGAAGAATATCGTTCGACTATGTTTCATGATAATATGAATATTTCTCATCACATGGTTCATGCTCAACAAGTGGAAGTAACTAGGTTAAGGAGGAAGAATTGGGAGGCCAAGAAGGCAAGGTCTTATGAAAGTGGTTTTTAGGGTAGGCTTGACATTCAACACAAGCCTAGGTTCAATAATAGGTTCTGTAATCAAGTTCCTTCAAAATTTCCCAAGGCTAGTGATGACAGGTTGTCTAACCCTAAGTCTCAAAAGAGAAAAGGTACCAGTTCACCTAGCAAGAAGCCAACTTGTTTAAAGTGAGGCAAGAAACATTATGGTGATTACCTTGTTTGGATGGACAATGGCTTTGGGTGTGGCAAGAGTGGCCACAAGGTTAAGAATTGCACTAATTTGAAGGGGCAAGACAAAGAATTGGGAAATCTTTAGCTGGTGATTCTAATGTGGCTGCTCCAAAAAAGAATCACTTTTATGCTCTTCGCTCTAGGGGTGAACAAGGAATTTTCACGATGTGGTGAACAGTATGTTACGACTCTCTAGTGATGTTTATGCTTTACTTGATCCGGGTGATACATTATTTGTTGTTACTCCCTTGCTACCTAGGAAGTTTGATGTTTTTCCAATATTCGAAATGAACCTTTCGTTGTAACTACCATGGTGGGTGAGTCAGTGGTTGTAAAAAGGGTATATAGAAATTGTCCTATAATGTGGCCCAATAGAGTTACTCGTGTTGAATTAGTAGATCTTGATATGGTCGATTTTGATATCATCTTAGGTATGGATTGGTTGCATGATTGTTTTGCTTCCGTTGATTGTAGAACAATAATTTTTTCGAGTTCAATTTTCCAAATGAACCTGTTTTAGAGTAAAGGGGGGAAATTTCATCCCTAGAGGTCATATCATTTCTTGTCTAAAGGCTTGTAAGATGATCTCAAAAGGGTGTTTATACCTTATTGTAAGAGTAAAATATTTAGACTCCAAAAATCCTCCTATTGAGTTAGTCCCCGTAGTAAGGGAATTTCCGGAGGTCTATCCAAATGATCTTCCCAGAATCCCTCCTGAATGGGAAATTGATTTTTGTATTGACTTGTACCGAATACCAACCCCATTTCAGTTCCTCCTTATTGGATGGCTCCTGTTGAATTGAAAGAGTTGAAGGCTCAACTGAAGGACTTACTTGACAAAGTCTTGATTAGACCTAGTATTTCTCCATGGGGTTCACCGGTATTGTTTGTGAAGAAGAAGGATGGGTCCCTTAGAATGTACATTGATTATCGCCAACTCAATAAAGCCACTATTAAGAACAAGTATCCTCTTCCTTGGATTCACAACATGATTGATCAATTCGAAGGGGCAAGCTACTTTTTTAATATTGACTTGAGATCAGGGTATCACCAACTTAAGGTGAGGCATGAATATATAAATAAAAATGGTATTTTGGATTATATATGGACACTATGAGTTCTTAGTAATGTCCTTTGGTCTCACTAATGCCCCGGCGACGTTTATGTATCTCATGAATAGCGCATTCCGAAGTTACCTAGATTTATTTGTCATTGTCTTCATTGACGAAATCTTGGTATATTCAAAAAATGAGGGTGAACACATAGACCATGTGAGGATGTTGTTGTATGTGCTTAAGGAAAACCAACTATTTTCCAAGTATATCAAATGTGAGTTTTGGTTGAGGTCAGTTGCGTTTTTTTGGTCATATCATCACTAGTGAGGGAGTTGAGGTTGATCCAAGGAAAATTGAGGCGGTCAAGAATAGGCCTAGACCATTGACTCCAACAGAAATTAGGAGATTTTTGGGTCTAGTGAGATATTGTATGGGGTTTCTGGATAGTTTTGTATCGATTGCATCTCCCTTGACTACTTTGACCCAAATGAGTATGAAACTTGAGTGGTCGGAGGCATGTGAAAGAGCTTCCAAATCTTGAAAGAGAAGTTTACCTCCACTTAGGTGTTGACTTTACAGGAGGGTACCAACGACTTAGTTGTATATTGTGATGCATCCTGAGTGGGTTTAGGGTGTGTCCTTATACAACATGTGAAAGTAGTGTCTTATGCTTCTAGGCAACTTAAGATGCATGAGAAGAATTGTCCAACTCATCATCTTGAGTTAGCGACTGTGGTATTTGCCTTGAAAATATGGAGGCATTATTTTTATTGTCCATGTTGATGTGTATACCGACCACAAGAGTCTTCAATATTTTTTTACTCAAAAGAAATTAAATCTCTGACAAAAAAGGTGGTTGGAATTATCGAAAGATTACGACATGAGTGTTCTCTACCACCCTGGCAAGGACAATGTAGTTGCGGATTCTCTAAGTCATGTGACCATGGGTAGTGTATCTCATGTAGAACAAACCTAGAAAAACCTAGTGTAAGATGTTCATATGTTGGCTCGTTTGGGTGTTAGATTGAAAGATTCTCCAAATGGTGGTTTTATGGTTCATCATAACTTCGAATCGTCTTTGGTGGTTGAGGTGAAGTCTAATGAACACCTTGATCAACCATTGATGGATTTGAAGGATTTGGTTATTGGTAAGCTTAATGAGTCATTCTCTTTTGGGGAGGATGGTAACTTGAGGTATCAAGGAAGGTTATGTGTGCCCAATGTTAATGACTTGAAAAATCAGATTCTTGAGGGAGCTCATGGTTCTCATTATTCCATTCATATGAGTTCTACAAAGATATATCATGACCTTAGGGAAGTGTTTTGGTGGGAAGGCATAAGAGGGGACATGGCAACATTTGTTGCAAAATGTCCAAATTGCCAACAAATGAAAGATGATCACCAAAAGCCAAGTGGTTTACTCCTAGAAATTCAAGTTCTAACTTGGAAGTGGAGAGATACTAATAAGGACGTCGTAGTATGTTTTCCTCAGACATAAAAGCAACATGAATCCGTATGGGTGGTTGTGGATAGGTTGACAAAATCCGCTAATTTTATTCCTTTCAAGTCCATATACTAATCTCTATAAATGAGATTATGTGTCGCCAGGGTATTCCGTTATCCATCATATCAAATAGGGGTTCACGACTCACGTCTAGGTTTTGGAGGTCATTCCAAAAAGGGTTGGGTACCAAGGTGAAGCTAAGCACCTCTTTTCATCCCTAAACGGATGGTCAAGCAGAGCGTACTATCCAAAATCTTGAAGATATACTTAAAGAATGTATAATTGACTTCAAGGGAAAATGGGATAAACACTTGCATTTGATTGAGTTTTAATATAATAATAGTTACCATTCATCTATATCTATGGCTCATTTTGAGGCCTTGTATGGTAGGATATGTAGCTCTCCAATTAGATGGTTTGAATCGGGCGAGTCTTCACTCTTGGGTACCAAATTGATTTATAAGACTTTGGAGAGAGTTCATATAATAACGAAAAGGTTGAAAACAACCTATAGTCAGCAAAAGTCTTATGCCGACCATAGCAGAAGGAATTTAGAATTTGAAGAGGGGGATAAAGTATATCATAAAACTTCACCCATGAAGGGAGTGGTGAGATTTGGGAAGAAAGGGAAGTTGAGTCCTCATTATGTGGGTCCTTATGAAATTTTTCAAAGGGTTGGCAAGGTTGCATACAATTTAAGATTACCTAGTGAATTAGCTTTGGTTCAACCGGTGTTTCATGTCTCCATGCTTAAGAAATGCATTAGTGATCTCGAGTCCATTCTTCTTATTTATGGTCTAGTTGTGGAAGAGAACCTCTCCTATGATGAGGTTTCGCTTGAAATCATTGATAGACAAGTGAAGAAGATGAAGAACAAGGAGGTGGCTTCCGTAAAGGTGTTATAGAAGGACCACCTAGTTGAGGGAGAGACATGGGAGGCCAAGGCTGATATGAAGTCCTTATACCCTCATCTTTTTGTTGATTAAGGTTAGTTGTTCCTACTAATAATGAATATAATAAATAAATTGAATTTGACTTGCTTTGCAAAGATGTGCATATCTATGATATAGGTTTTTGCTAAAATGAAGTTTAATGTAAAAATGCTCTTTTGCTTGATTTTCACTTATTTGAGTACTCAGTATGTTGATTGACATTATGAAACGATATTGAGCATGTTGATAGGTTTATTTTTGGCATAATTAACTCATTTATGATATGTTAAGCCCATGTTGTTGTGATAATGAAATTCCTCATGTTGTGATGTGAAACTCTCATATGTTGTAATTGATATTTTGAGTTTCTTTGTGTAAATTCCATGTTGACATTATTTGAGTGGTAAATCATATTGATTTTGTGTGATTTTTGTTGAGATTATAGTATTGAGTCTATCCTTTCCCTTCAAAAGATTTTAGTGTCATTCGGGGACGTATGTTCATAAGGGGAAGGGGCGATAATGTAATACTCCAAAAGTCTAAAGGCTAATATAGGTCTTAACATGAGAGTATAAGGGTGTAAAATTGTTTTAAGGTCAAATATAATGTATATAATTCATTTAGGGAGTATTACTCTAAAACAGTAAAGGAACGTCCATGAAGTCCGGAGACTAGTGCAAAAGGTGCTAGTGTGCCTTAGCCTATTTGACGGGTTTTTTTGGAGTTGGAATTGGATGAGATTTGGTAGTAAATTTTCTAACACGTATTAGAGTTTGTTTAGCGTCGAAAAGTCCGGGTACGACTCCCCAAGGACCAACCAAGTGCCCTTGAGGAAGACCCTTGCATTTTGGTTAAAAGCTATCAAAGATAGTAGCCATCGACGAGGGGAAAGCTACGAGGTGTGGTCCAATCGATGCGGCGTCGATGGAAACCGTCGATAGTAAGTTATCCATTTTTCTAAAAGGCCATTTTGTCCAGTATATGACCAAAATGACGGTGTGCAGGACGGTGGGTGAATCATTCCCGTCGACTGACCTACGGCCCGTAGGTCGGGGTCTCGTAGGTCAGGTCTGTGTTTTACTTTTTTGTTTTTATTGTTTCATTTAATTAAGTTAGTTAATTAGGGAGTTAATTAGTGTTTAGGGTTTCATTAATTAGGTTAGTTAATTAACTAGATAACCTACCCTAAGTGTAAACACAACTCAACACCTCTCAATTCTCAAAACCCAATTGCTCTTCCTTCTTTCTTCTTTCTCTCTCCCAATGAAACCACATAGAAGACCAAAGATAAAGAGGGTTCTAGGGAATCAAGAAGACTAATTTTCTGCGTCAATCTTCTACAATTAACAAGGTATGAGATCTTTTGACCTGTGGGATTCCTTTCCCGAAAGGGTTCCCTCAGAATTAGTTTTCAAAAAGATAATTTCATATGGGTTTCATTCTATTATCAAATTGATCTTCTAAAATTTTATAATTTATGGTTTATTTTGGAATATTATTCTTAGATTATTATGTATTATGATCCAATTATGCTAGTTCTTGATGTATTGACATAGGTGTGGAAGATTACATTTTCCCCTTTAACCCTAGGTTATTAACCAGTGATGAATTGATGTGTAGTGATTCAATTGACTTTATTATTGTTTTAATTACCATTTAATTATGTTATTACACCTATTATTGGGTTGAATTGACTTGGTTGATTGTAAGACTATGATAATAGCTTTTGAAGGAGATTGGGGTAAGTCTTGTGATTTCATTCTTCTACTTCAATTATGATTACTTGTTTTAGTGATGAAGTTATATTTAAATATAACTTATGATGATATTTTTTAGGATATGTATGATGTTGGATTTAAATGTCTTGATTATGTGATTTTTAGATTATGCTTAGGATGTAATGGTATAAGGTTGGTGATGAAGTTCTATGTGCTAATATACATATAAGTGTTGTAATGAAAGGTGTTATCATGAAATTCCTATTGAGATATGACTATGAATATATTAGGGGTAGACCCTATGACCTAACTAAGTTATGATTAATAACGAAAGAAATTTCAGAAAGGAATCTAGCTTAGCACTGAGTGAACTAGAAGTGAAGAGTGTCCCTTCCCACATAGGGAAGGCAGGATCACTAATGTACTCATGAGAATGAATGTAGCATAAATAGGGTTCCAACTACATCTCCTAGTTCTTGAACTATGTTGCCTCCATAGGAATACTTCCTAGTGGATCCACCCAGATGCTATGTTCATGTTTTGTTACTACCTTAACAAATAGTCCACCTTCTTTCGGTGTAGGGTTCCATGACACCGGATTCAAAATTAGCTCATGTGGTCTTTTTAGGTTAATGCAAGATGTTCCCGAAAGTAAATAAAGTAATAAAGTGGATTCTAACTAGGATGACCTTAGGGTTTTGACTTAGTCTAGGTAGGGATATAGGACTCTACCTATGTATTGCACTAGTTGGCCTTGAGGAAAGTCTTAGGAGGATGTTCTTATGTTTTATGCTCTTATAAAGTAAATAAAATGTATGTGTTGACTTTATATGTTGATAATACTATATGATGTTAGTTTTATGTATGAATATGCTATAGGTCTATATTGCTAAATATGGTGATAATTTCTATTGATTCTATGTTATGGAATGGTAGGCATTGCTGATTATTTTTGGTTGGGTTTATTTGATTGAGTAAAGTTTTGGGACCTTACTTGGTCATTGAACTTGTGTAATTGATGCGGGTTATGAGTAAGGGTCTTGTAGGTATTGTTATGATATGAACTTTTATGCATGCTATGTTGTTGTAACATGATGTTGGAGTTACATTGATTATAAATTCTATTTTGATATGAACATGTTGATTTTCTTAACTTGAGTCGGATGGTATTGTGGTCAATATCTATTGTCTACATGAAAATGTGATTATTGTTCTATATGTGTTCCTGATTGTGTATAAGTTTTTTCAAAGTAACTTTGCATGGTTTTGAACACATGTATTTTTTAGCATGTTTTCTATGTTGTGTATGCATATGATTCCATGCTTAGTACAAGTGATGTGCTAACCCCATTTCTCCGTTTTCCTCCAAAATTTTAGGTTCCGGTCGTTGAAGGGTTCATTACCACTTTAAAGGAAGGCTTGGATCATTTCTCCAAGTGTGGGTATGTCCTTATGTTCCGAGGATGATGTCTTTCTATCACTCTACCTATGTTACATTTTTATAGTCTAAAGACACTCCTTTCACTCATGTTGTTTCAAGATATTATTGTAAGCCGTAAGTGTCACTTTTACATTGTGTAAAAACTATGCACGTATTGTTCTATTCCGTTTAGATGGTGAGACATCCTTTTTAAGATTATATTATGTATGTTGTCTATATGTGACATAAAAGTAGAAGACTATGTAATCTTCTTATACAAGGAGTCTATGTATAATGTCTATGAATACATTATGTGTAAGCAAGAGGTCTAAGTAAACCTCATGAAGTAGTTGTAGATGAAATTTTCCCAAATTTTTCACAATTTTTTACCTATGAAATGTAATGACGAATGCTAAGAGGTTAGTCTGAGTCCTCTTCGAGGATGACGACACTTGTTACTTCTAGGGGGTGCTCCCCGAATGGGACACTACTAGTATCTTTTTGTGTATGACATGCTTCAACTTTGATTAGTATTTTCTGATTGTACCTCATTTTTAGCCCAAGCAGGTAAACTAAATAAGTAAGATAGTTGGTCGTATAGATGGAACACATTTACAAACTTTTGTTTTTTCCTACTTTTCGACATTCTCAAGTTCGCTTTGGTCCATGACATTAGGTAAAGAATCTATGTATATCTTATAAGAGAATTGTTTAAATCAGATTAGATAAATATGATTATTTTGGACACGAGGCATGGGTCGAGCTAACACAAGTTGTGCAAGCAAGATGTTGATTGTCTAAAAGTTGTTTTTATATAAAAAACAATCTAAAGAGTACGAGTTGGACTTAGCAAATAAAATATCAATATGTGATATATGACTTAATACAATAGAATCCAAAGAACATAAAGCGAATTAAAAACTATTCTTAAAACTCCTAAAGTCTTCATAATCTAGAATAATGAAAAAATAGCATCCCCTAATATGAGGACCTACCAACCCTTCGAGAAAGAGTTCCAAGTTTCTTCAATCGTCCTTCTTAATCTTCAATGGACAAACCCTACATTTGTAGTAAAATAAAGTAAGGGGTTAGTATGCCACATGTACTAAGTATGGGTATATGAATATAAACATTTAAGGACATACATGAAAAGGACCATTTCTTTAGAAAACATGCTATGTCATTTAAAGCCTTTAATGCACATACAATAAATAGAGCATATGAAAGTAAGGATCACAACAACATCAATCATGGTCATAATCAAGACATATTATCATAGATTCACATTAGCATTTCATGTTGAATAGATCATATAAACATAACATACAATAACATTACCAATGATCTCATCCAAAGTCTACAAGTGCAATGATCGTGTGAAGCCTCATAACCTCACATAGTCAAGTAAACAAGATAGGAGACCATGAGTAAAGTTTTGCTTCATACAACTTATATCATGGGTATTCATCACCATATGTAGCAATATAGACCAACAACATGTTCATCAACATAACCAACATCATGTTAGAGTAACATAATATAGCATTAGTATTATACATTTGATGTTATCATATTTCATAAGAATAATCTCCTAGGACTTCCCTTAGAGTGAACTTGTGCAATATATAGGTAGACTCCCATACCCTTACCTATACTAGGTAGACTCTTCAAATCACCTAGTCAATATCCATTTTTTTGTCTTTCATTTTAGTTGAGGGATTAACATTAGACCATGTAAGATAAACATTGAATCCAATGTCATGAAACCCCACACCGAATGAAGGTGGTCTACCGGCCAAAGTAGAACCAAAACATGAAAATAGCTTTCTAAGTGGATCCACTAGCTAGTATTCCTATGGTGTCAATATAGTTCAAGAACTAGGAGATATATTAGAAACCCATAGTTCCACATTACATGGAAGCCTATATTTCATGAGAGTCATTGTGAACCTACCTTCCAACTAGGGAAGGGACACCTCTCATATCTAGTTCACTCGGTGCTAAGCTAAAGTCCCATTTTTAACAACCTTTAAGTTATCATTTGTTCATAAATATTTTCATAAGTCATAGGAGATTAATTCCTCGCATAAACATGATCATAATCTATTTAAGATTAGGATGAAAATTTCCTTTCATCAAAACCCTTCATTTGTGAGATTAATATATCATAATATATAGTGTGTAAGACATACAAGATAAACATCATCAACTTGCATTATAATATCCTTAGCATTATCCCACATTTAATATATTCATAAACCCAACATATATATACATAGAAACATCGTTCATACTTAAATTGCATAGTAATATCATTTATAGTCTAACATCAACATAATAGAGGAATAACGACTTTAGAAAACTTACCTATTTCTTCCAAGAACCTTCATCAAGAACTTACGTTCAATTTACACCAATCATCCAACAACATTGTGAAATACTCAATAAAATAACCAATACCAACCCTTCAAGTCATATACAAAACCAATTAGTAGTTAAGTATAAGGGAAAAGGGTCATTAAGGAGTTCGTTCAAGCTACAATTCCAATCTCAACATGTTCATGTCATCAAGTGATAGATAGAACCCAATCAAAACTATTATTTAGAGAATGAGCATACTTCACACGAATATCAACATTACAAACCAATTACCCATTATTACATACATAATTAACCATAGAAAATCATTATTTCTCATCATTAGTCATAAATTTGAGTTAGGAAGAAAACCCGTTTTGTACAGTAAAAAACCTAGAAGTTGAATCCTTGAAAAATCATATTTGAAAGGACTTATTAGGGAAAGGAATTCCAAGAGTGAAAAACCCATACCTTATTGATGAATATTCCACGAATTTCGAATGAAAACCTTGAAGTGTTCATCTTCTTCCTTAAGTTTTTCTTGTTCTTCAATGGAGTTTGAAAAGAGAGAGTTCTTGAGAGAGATGAGAAGGATTTGTTTAATCTGATTTGAAATGCATGAAAGTTCTTTAAAACTGACCTAAAACCATTATAACTCGTCTCCTAAAATTCCCAAAAGATCCCTCACATAATGGGTCTTTTTGTGAAGTTCAACTTAAAATTCCATATTTCAGATTTTCGTCGGGAAACAAGTTCGCGACGTGGAGTTGCTCCCACAGGATTTTCTAAAAATAATTTTCAAATCAGACGAGTCTGCGACCTGACCGCGATTCAGACATGATTTTTTCTCAAAGGCCCACCTAGTCCCCGACATGGACACACTCCCCCTACGTGTAATTTGGCTGCTTGCCTGGCCAAGTTTGAGGTCCCTTCGTGGAGCCCTAGGGAAACCATTGGGGGCTCAAACCTAGAAGTTTTCACTCTATATACATGGATTGACCTATTAAAAATAATTTTTTAAATTCTAGACCTCATGCAACACGTCCAAACCTTCACGAAACCTAAGGACGTTTTACTAGATGAATTAGACTAGCTTCCGAATGTCTTGAACGTTTCTTGGCGTTTTGACCCTAAAAAATCCGAAATAGTTTATAAACATTATTTAAAACTTAGGAACAATGTTAACCACCTTAGACCAACATGTGAGGCTCTAGATTAGATCGTGGACTTTTAGAGTGTTACATTGACTCTTCTCCAAACCATCCATCAACTATTGCACCTATAATTCCTGCTTCAACTGCAACAAATATGGATGAGGATCATGCATCAATTTCAAAGGAATTATTGTCGATCTCTAATATCTCATAATTAGTTTTGTTGACTAAATTTTATTGCAAATATTTTCAGCTATATATTTTGCTTGAAATTTATCTTTAGGGATATTTTAAACATGATACTATAATTTTCACTTAGCTATGTACTTTGGATCTTGTAGAATCTAAGAATTACGTTAATTTTGTGATTATATAATATATCTTTGAAAATGTGCATTTAAAATATAACACAAATAACAAAATATTTATGGATTTTTGACAAATTATTTTCATCTCTAAAAGAATGGAGACGGAATTAGCAAAAATTAGTCACCCATTATGATGAAACAACAAATTATTTTATAAAATAAGGGATAATATTAAAATTACAACGACAATTTTTTTTGGCGCTAAAGAAAGAAGGAAATGCAAAAAAAATTGGTGACGAAATTAGTGTAAAATATTTGGTCGCTTATATGATCAGACAATGAAATATGTTACAAAAACAGCGACTTAAATTAGAAAAATATTGACGGATTTTTGCGTTACTAAGCTTGCCAGCGGATAACTTATGTCAGGAATACATCATTTAGTTTGTTACAGATTCAAATTTTTCGTCGCTAAATGGTTAGCTACGCACAATATAGAGATGAACAATATTTCGTCACAATTTATTTGGTAATGAAAATGTTTTGGATAAGAAGTCTTTGATACTAGTGACAGTTTGAGAGTAAGGTAAATGGTGGGTGTGGTGATGATGTTTCTTTATATTAAGAGTGTTGGCTCTAGTGGTGTATTGTTAGAAGTATGTGGGGTTTAATTAATCTAGTATGTGTACGATTGTAATAGGGGCTAGATTAATTGATTGTGGGTGGGTAAACATCAAAGAGATGGAGTTAGATGGATGTAATTGTTTGATATGGACATTATGGAAAAAGTATCTTGTGTTATTCTACTTTGTTTCTTTACGTTATTATATGACCACCCTTATTCGTTTTAGACATTATTTATAGTTTGATTCACTACCATAACAGACATGTTTTGACATCTTTAGGTGACTTCCTAATGGTGGATCGGGTATACCGATCCTTTGTTTGTCCTTTTAGTTGGGTGATATTTTTGGGTAGAGTGGTCATTTTAGTTATGATAGTTTTTGTAATGTTTGGAGTAGTTGAAGCATTCAAGTGGTTCTACATGCATAACTTTACTTATGAAAATTTTTAGGAGTGCTATTATGAATATTTATTGTTGTCCGAAAGACTTAATATTTATCTCATCATCGATACCATGTTTTGTCTATGTGTGATTGATTGAGGGGACCGTTGGATCATGTTTTGTTGTTCTTGAGGTTTTTCTACAATCACGACTACAGGACTAGAACTTTTGACAGTGTTGTTCCATATTTTGTATTCTTGGATGTATCACTTGCTAGGTGGTTACTTGATCATTCCTTCTTTAGTTTGATAATTTTGATTTATCCCTTGATGAGTACCTAATGCCTAAAAATTGGATTTTTATAACTTAGCTCGTGAAAAAATAAATCTTGATAACATTTGTGATGGTTTATTAATTATGAGTATCTGGTGGTTGCTTGAAGCTCAATTCTTATAATAGCCGGCATTGATCCATAATGTTATCTTTGTTATGTGAGAAAAAATTATTTTAATGCTTTTGTTATGGTCCAAGGTGGTAACATTAGATTGGGTTCATGAATTACTCTGTGGCTTTGGTAATCATTTTTTATTTATAGAATTTCCAAAGCTTGACTCAGAAGTTCAGTTCTTAGTAGTTGATTTTGATGGAATGGTCTTAAGGAGGAGAGACAGATGAACATCGACTGGTAGATCATAACTAAGGATTTTGATAACATTAGTTATTCTTCCTTCTATTTCTTCTTCTTATTCTTCTTTGAGGAAAAATATGATTTTCAGTGGTGGGTGATTTTATGACCCAAAATGTCATTTTATATTTTTTTTTTATAAAAACATCCATTGTTACCCCTCTGAATAACTGTCTTGAGTGACATTTGATCAGTTGGTGAAGTGGTTTGACAATTTTGCACTATTCGATTTCTATGGTTATTTAATGTCGGATATTTATCAAATAATTACTGTATTCAGTTGATAATAATGGGTCAAATCTGAAATTATTTTTAAGATGATATTCAACTTGGCATATACATACATATATATATGTATATATATAACATATTTAATTTAGAAAACTATGAAAGACAATCTACATAGAGCTCTACGATGGCCAACGTAGGAATTGCACGATTCTCGTTCAGCTAAGATTTAACTCGTCAATATATGAATGTGCGAATATACATAGTCTATTATATATTAAAAGATTATTACTATTGATGTATGGGTAAAGAGAAAATATTAAAATGGTCAAGGGAAGAACTTTTACTGTCGTTGGTGGAATTGAGGGGGGGGGGATTAATAGCCAATAATTGCCAATGTTAATAGATTTTAATCATTTATTTTATATTATTTATGTATGTAAACGTATATTTGGAAGTTTGGAGGAGAGAAAATTTATAGCTCATCAGTTTCACACACTCTCATTTCTTAAGCGTTTATTATCAATTAAGTATATATTGGACGTATAAATTAAGCTAGTTGTCTTTAGATAATTTGCTCGCTGGTGAACGGGCATTAATAGCTTCTTAGTTTATTGTGGTGCTTTCAATTTTTTAAGAATAACATTTCACTGTTTATGTTTTAATTAATTGATATAGGCAATTAAATATTGATATACTATATTAGGTGAAAACTGTCAGGATTTAAATTAAGAGAATTTTATGTGCTAAAAAGTCGATATTATTATGGATATGACGCAAGTGTTGGCTATCACAATTAGTCAATGATTGAGAAAAATGATTGGCTTTGGGTGATGCAATTATAAAATTTTGTGTACAGAAAAGGATAATGCCTCTTTCTTTCTACTCGTTGGTTTAGACTCATTCTATTTAGAGAATTATTATTTTATTTTATTTTAATAGTGGTTTTCCTTTTGAAAACAAATATTATTAGGTATATTTGTTGAATATCTCTAGATTTATAATATAGGACAAATTGAAACTTAACTCTAGTCTGGAAACGTGAAACATATGATAAGTGAAATGTCTATCAGCCTCAAGATTTAGGAACATGATATAAATTTGGGTAAATTTTCTGGTCAAGGTTAAACACATAGTAATATGAGTCTTGTTAGTTTTGAAATATTATTGTGGTAATTTATTTGAATAGATTGCTTTGAGTTGAAAGCTCAACGAAGGGGGAAAGCTCAAGTTACGGAGTGAACTCTTGATTGATTGAGGCAAGTAGATTTCTAAACTCTTGTTATGTGTATTAAATTAGTGTATTTCCTTATGATATGTGTTTGGGAGTAATGAGAATGGGTGATGGGTTGACTTGTTCTTGTTGAGTAATTTTAATGATGAAATAGGGTAATAAAAAGGGTAATTTGATAAATTATTGGTGTTTGATGTTTGAGAATGATTTGAAAGTTCATTGCTTTTTTGCTGATGTTGTGTCACAGTTGTATTGATATGAATTGTTCCTTGTTATAAAAATGGTCATCTCCTCATTATTTGTGTGAACATATCATTTGCATTGAGACATGATTGTGAGAAGTGTTATATGCACTGAGAAACTAACAAATTAAAGAGGGCATTTACCTATTTTGAGGGTAATATATCAGTGCTTTGTGCTGCAATGGATACTATATTCTAGGGACGATTTCGCAACATGCCGGATGGAGACTTATATATCTGAGGGTGCTGCATTAAATCCAGCGACCATCGATGATTACTATTATCGAGGGTCGTATGTCATGCATGAGATACATAGACATATATATCCCTTATGGGTCTCACATGGCATTGAAGACAACGTCTTCGGTAGTATGTTACCGACTAGCTAGGACCTTCATCACTATACTTGCCTTAGGAATGGCTTTTCATCGAACTTGGTCACTGTACTGTATCACGTGTTTACTTGATAATTGTGTTTTTGCTGCTCTTTGTGAATCCAGCCTTTCTATGGAGGATTGTGTTAAAAAATACTAAGGTATAGGTCCGAGATATGTATAATTTGTTGTAGTATTGTTATTGAGGATATGTAATTTGTTAAAGTGTTGTTGTTGAGGATATGAAATTTTCTAAAGTGTTTGTTCTTGATGATATATAATTTATTTAAGTGTTGTTTTTGAGCTATGTGCTATGTAAATTGTAAGTTGTTAGGTTGGGTTAGCTTTATGCAGGTTGTAATTGTGGAGGTCCGGATGGGGTGTAAGGAGTACCCGTATTCAATTCCCATAGCTTGTGTTTAGAGGTTTGCTTGTTGAGCACCATGTGGTTTGATACTCATCCCTTGATTCTACAATATTTTGTAGCTTACGAGTCGGATCTTCATGAATCCTTATATTCTCTTCCAGTGTTTTAAAATGTGAGGGCGTGAGTTGAGGCGTTTTATAAGTGTAGGGTGAGGCATAAGCCTCGAGATACGAGGTATAAGTCCCATGGATTTACGGGGTGTAATATGAAGTAAACCTTTTAAACAATATATAATTTTTTTTTGCACTGTAATCTTTTCATTTCGAGCTTCTTGTGGAAATTTTTTAAGTAGCTGTTTGTCTTCTCAGCGAACCTTCTTACTCATGTTTATGATTATGTTTTACTTAAAAGACAAAGTCATTTGAGACTTGCGTATTTTATTTAATTCTAGTATTTACATTAGAGTCTTGGACATGTGACAACTAGGTTTTAGGGTATCGTTAAGTTAATTATAAAATTTCCGCATATTATCGTGATTGTTTAGTTTTAGGTTGACTTGTCTTGGTGGGATAAGACGAGTTCCATCAAGTTATTTTTTTTCTCTTAACACCTTCAATGGAATATGAGTGTGAATGAGTATGCTTTGAAGTTCAATAAATTTTCTAAGTATGTTCTGCTAATAGTCGCCGACTATACGTCAAAGATGAGTAAATTTGTGTCGGGTGTTTCATATTTTGGTATCAAAGAATTTCACACCTTTATGTTGATTAAGGAGATGGATATCTCTCATTTAATGAAACATATCCAACAAATCGAAGAGTCGAATAAAAAGGTAGAAGGTATCCTCTCGGAGTCTAAGATGATGCAATTGATTATTGATCGGCAATTTGTTGTCATTCCAGGCATCTAGTGTCTATGTGCGTCCTGTATTCTGGGTAATGGTTTTTCGTTCAAGTTTCTTATTATACTCCGACCTCTAAGTTAAAAAAAGATAGGGTGTCTAAGACTAAGCTCGGAGAAGTGGAAGAAATGGATATTCTACATTCGATTGCCAAATTTTTGGTAAGAGTAACTCGGAATAATATTTATTTGGTATGAATGGTTTCTTTGATTGTTGAAAGAGTTGTCACAAAGTTAAGCATGAAATTCAAGAGCGAGGGGGGCTTAGTTGAATATCTGTATATGACAGTTGACTCACCTATAAATTATTAATATAGTAAAAAGAAAGAATAAAAACCTTAAAGTAAATGACTCAGAGAATTTACTTTCATTCTAATCACCAGTATGGTGCCTACTATAGTCCCCTTCGTTTGAAGGGTTTCCTTAAGAGCTTTGAAAAGGATGGAATTACAACAAATATGAAGATTTTAATCCTTAGAAAAATTATTATCTTTTGACACAACCTCTACAACTATAAATAAAGCTATCAATCCATTATCCTTCTTTACGATTCAATGCAAAGAGTACAAAGCGTTCATGAAACTCAAACTGAAGTTAGTAACCGCGTATTTCTATAAATGGCATCTCATCTTGGTTTAATTCAATAGTTTAACGGTTTTAAATAACTTTTGGCTCTTTGTTTCTCCTTTTTAAAAAGAAAATGCAAGGGTATTTCAAACAATCAAGGATTTGTAGGGATTCCTTGATTGGGGGTCATGTTGATATCATGTCCATATCAATTATTTTCATGATATTCTTCCTGCCTTTTAATATTCCCTGACATGTGAAGCCTTGGCCGTCAATGTGCCTTGACTGTCGAGGATCATCGCATCAGACTAATTTTTGAGTATCCCTTCACTTGATGAGATTTTTCTTCCCTTTCTAAGTTTCTTCATATGTTAGTCTTTATTCGTCAAACGTGTGTTTATTGTACAAACTTGTCTATCAATTTGATTCTTCGTGTTATTTGGATCATTGGTGATACTTCTTAGATCTATCACATTCGGATTTACCCCCTAGACGTAGCCGGCGTCTTCATCCTTTTCAAGGACTAAGACTAGCCTGTTAGTCTCATGTCATTACAGTTCTAGGATTTAGGTAGCAATTCACGAAAAATTTAAAACTTTTATTACAATTACTTAGGAGGTTTACAATAGACCTCACATAACATAATATAATACGTCGATGGAGTCATACATGACTCCTTCATATAGAAGGTTATAACATAGTACTTCTAGTTTTGTAATTTGCACGACATACACATATATAAGATTGAAAAATATTCCTCTCTATAATCTTGTTCGGCATATCATATCCCAATTCTATGATTATCACAATAATGGCATAAACTTTTACTACAATCAATTTAATAAGACCCAATATAGGTATTCCAAAGTATATTGCTCAATCTCTGAAAAGTCAAGAAATGAATAGAGTCTTTAAGCTCAGAACAAGCCGTAAGATAGATATTGATCATTTGCCCTCCTTATTGCATGAAGTTGAGGACCCTCTACCTTTCTCTTCTTGTCGATAAATAAAAATCCAAGCCATTTAACAATGTCCTCCTTGCAAACTGTCTTTTTTTTCATGAACTCTCACCTAAAATGTGTGGTAAAAAGGAAGCTACGGGCGTTAGTAATCCACAGTACTTAAGTGAGAGACCTGATGCACATATACAAATCCAAATATCTAAAAAGGTGACTTTTAAATTAAAACATATTGCCATTGTACTCTTTTTATAACTACTGCAAGCCAAGAAGTCATATCACCAACCAAACTGCTTAATAACCACAAGTAATACCTATTCCAACATACTTAACCATAATTTAATAAAAACCAACCCTATCATCAAGGAATAGATTCACATAGCTGAAGGAGAGTATATCATATCATAATAATGCAAGACAACTCTAATGCAATCCTTATCACTAGTCAACAAGTGCAATGACCAATAATATCTCTCCTAAGACTTACTAAATCAAGAGCTCAACAGATCCATAACCAATGTCCAGCTTCACCATAACCTTAACTTTGGCTTTGCACTATTTCATCTTATTTTAACATTATCGTATCCTTTCCAATATATATACTCATTATGAGTGAACTAATCAACAATATAGTCATCAACACTGTGCCAGTTTAATGATGTACATATCATATATTATGCGACTTCCACGTTTACAACTCTTCATAAACATAAAACATTCTATACTATGTAAAACTCCTCCAAAGACTCCCCTAGTAAGGATAAACTATCGTGGACTTTATACAGGTAGACGTGCCCATACCCCCTACCTGACTAACCTAGACCTCGTTTAGGTTATCAAGTTGAGGTTCAAGTCCTTTAATCCTTTTCACCCGTTTTGGACATGTTGCGCCCTAATCCTAGACCAGCGATGAGCTTGTGTGGAATCCGCCGTCATAAACCCTATCACCCGAAAGAAGGAGGGCCTAACTTTACTTGCAAGGTAGTAGCTAAAACATACAAACATAGCAACTCCAGTTTGATTGCCAGCCGGTGTCTAGTGCATTCCCTATGGGGGCAAACAGTAGCTCGAACTAGAATATAATAGTTGGTAGGTACTACTTTCTTGTTTTCATTGAGCCATGGCATTATAGTCTCCAATCCAAAGAGTAATGTAGTGTTTCCTACCTTCCCGATGTTGGAAGGGACACTCACTTCACTATCTAGTTCCTCCTCGTGCTCACTCTAGTCCCTTTTTGAAATTTCTTTAAAGCATTTAACTATCAATCATAGATTAGTTTGATCATAAGGGTCTACCATATAGGAAGGTTACTAGCCTTCTGTTTATATTTCAACCTACACTATATATAATTGAAAAATAGTCCTCAAACGATGTCTCATATCATACCATCTAAACGATTATCACAGTATGGGCATAGGCTTTACATCAATTTAATAAGACCATATATAGGGCATGCAAAAGTATAGTGCTCAATTGAAAAGTAAAGAAATGAAAGAGTCTTTAAGCTCATAACAAGTCTGTAAGCTAGATAGTGATATTGCCCTCTGAAGTTGAGGACCTACCTACTTGGATAGAATAAAAATCCAAGCCTCCTCTTCAATGACTGCAACCTAAAATGTTTGGGAAAAGGGAAGAAAATGGGGTTAGTACTCCACATGTACTAAGTATGAGACCTTATGCACAGATACAAGCAAAACAGTCACACCCCATCAAAAGGATCTTTAGTTAAACAGGCCTTTTACTCTTTTAAGGGGACAACCTAATGCAAAAGCCAGAAACATATCAATAAACAATCATGCTTAACTATCAACAAGTAATACATATTCCAACATACCCTTGAAATCATAATTTACATAATAACCCTATCATCAAGGAAAGAACGTCACAAGAATGAATCAAGAGTCAAGCATAGCAGAAATAAGCAAGACAACTACTCATGAATTCTTTAGACAGGTGAACAAGTGAAATGATCCCAATAAAATCCCCATAAATACCTACTAAATCAAGTACTCCAACAATATCATAATCCAATGTCCACTTCACATAACATAAACACTGAAGTAACATTTCATCTTGTATGTTTAATATTAGTAGAACCCAATATATACTCTAGTGAACTAATCAACATATAGTTCACAAATGTGCCAAGTTTATGATGTACATATCATTATCTCATAACATAAACATATATATAGAACTCCCTCCAAAGACTCCCTAAAGGATAACTAGTGGAATGTTATAGGTAGAGTCCCTACCCGACCTGACAACCTAGACCCGTTGGTTATCCAAGTTAGGGTTGAAAGTCCTTTAATTTTTAATTTTACTTTTTGGAACATTGTTGCCTAATGACATAGACCGACATGAGCTAGTGTGGATTCGATGTCATAAACAACCCTACACGACCGATAAGAAGCGACTACTTGGCCAAGGTAGTACTACATAAACATGAAACTAGCAACTAGCATTGATCCCAGGCAGCTAGTATTCCTATGGGGGCAACATCATAGAGCTCAAGAACAGAAGATAATATTATGGGACCACTTTTTATTATTCTCCATGCATTTAGGTTCTCCCCAATCTCAAGATAATGCAGTGTTCCTACTCTTCCCAATGTGGGAAGGAGACAACGTCCCAATCTAGTTCAACCCTCGGTGCCTAAAGCTAGGTCCTTTTTGAAATGTCCTTTAAGCATTTAACTATCATCATAGATTATTTAGATCATAGGGTCTACCCCTTGGTATAGATAAATTATCAAAAACTCAATAATAATTTGTATGAGGTATAAGCCCTTTTAGCACAGTTATATAATGGAGGTAACACATTAGCATTTCATATCATATCAAGTCACATTGGTAGATTTCCCACTCCTTATATAATATAACACCTTAATACAACCTCACTACATAGGTCACGAAACACTTTCAAATAATCATCATATCACTCATCATCACGAGGATAAGGCATACTCCAACGTAGATTCATTACTTAACCACAATTACAATTCCAATTGAAGTTAAGATAGAGATTCTGAAGACTTATCCAGTCTTCCTTATAGTTAATCATCATGGTTTATCCATCAACTCAGACCTCCATAACCCAACTAAAGAACTCATCACCCTATGAGAACCATAATGCATAACAATGCCAATTGCTATTCTATAACACCAATTCAAACACTTAGAACCATAGCATAAGACAATATATAAGACTAATCTCACACAAATTACTTCATAAACCTAGAATCACATATCAAGAATAAGCATAAGTCGACAACTATAGCTTTACATATAAATTTATTGATTCATAATACACCATAGAAAGTAAATATATATCTATAAACCTCAGTCATTGAATGATCCGAATCTTGTAGGTCCAGATCACTCCCTAAAGGTTAGGTTTGAGGAATCATAATCCCGTCATGTTAAGACCGTGACTGACCAACAATTAATCAAAGTCAAGTAAAATACATGTTAATAGACAACATACCAAAGAAACCATTAAAAACTAAATTCATAACTTCATTTCGTGATTAGATGAAATCCGTAAGAAAACTCAACTTTTGAAATCCATTGTGAAGGAACCCATTGTGAAAAGAGTCTCAAAGGTAAATTAGATCCCATACCTTAATGTTTGATGACAATTTGATGGTGTATTCGTCCTTTTCCAGCCCTCAAACCCTTATCCTTTCTAGTCTTCAATGGTGAGTTCAAGTAGATAGAGAAAGAAGAGAGAATTGATAGAGTTTGTATTGAGAGTTCTAATTAAATTAATTCGGGTTGGGGCCTTTATATGGGAGTTTAAGTTAGGTACTTAGTCTCCCTTTGTTACCTAACTAAACCTTAAACCACTTAATTAATTAAATGACTTAACACTAAAACGTGCAGGAAAATCAAAAACCCCCCTCACACTTGTGGGTCGTAAACCCTCCCACCGACGGAGGTGGCGCCATCGTTGATATAACGAACTACCTCCCCTAGCGATCATCCTCCCTGCAGACTTCAGCCGTTCGATGACGTTCAGAGATCGTGCAGGAGAGGTCTCCTCAATTGGATATGTAGGTGAAATGGTGGCATCGCTCCCCTTTGGTCCACACAGAGAGCGCCGGGGGTGGGGGACCGTATGACGTGCCTCGTCGATGCACACTGCTTCAACATTGCGTTGCCTCAACCTCACACATGGTCTTCCTCAAAGGCCCCTTAGTTGGTCACTTCGGGGTTCTTACCTAGACTTTTGACCATAGAAGTACTTCAACACATCCACTATCCCTACCTTTGTTTTAACCTATTTCCTTAAATTTTTAACTCGTAAACGTTAGTCAAGATACAGGCTAAGACAGCGCTAGTACCTTTTTGATCCTTGAAAACCAACTTTCCAACCGTCATGACGTTCGTGGCCGCTATGGTTCTTCAAAGCTACCTAAATACCTACATTAATTAAGAGGACGTAAAATACTTAGACCTCGAACTACAATATTTTAGTCTATACGGACAGTCTTTACAATATTTTAACCATGATGTTACATTATCCCCCTCCCTTAGGAACATCTACATTCTCGATGATACTAAAACTCTTTTTGAAGGAAGTAATAGACTCAATACTAGAAGACCAACCAATCAACATAAATCTATCTCATTTCTTACCTAGGGCACTTCTAAAACTCCAATACCACCCTTAAGCTCAATCACATCATCCATCATAGGTAATTCCTTTCCCACAAAACTATGTGAATCTTGACATACATTACACGAGTCCTTTGCACACAGTTTAAAATTAAAAACTGCTACACCATAACATTTCACAAAGACTCATCACCATATCAAAATGCCAAATAAGAACTCAAACAAACAAAACCAAAATTTTACTGTCTATAAAATCCCACCAATTTCACTGTAACTTCCTGTGAAGTAATCATAATCACATTTTTGCAAACTTGTAATATTAACAACCACGTGAAAAATACAGAAACTTCAATTCCTAGGTCATATTTAAATTTTATTAAAAAGAATGACTAATATCCTTTATTATAACCAAAAAGATGTGAGGTTTAACTTGGGACTCTCATGTTGACCTCGTCCTCTAAAACCCATGTTGCAAAAGAAACCCTCAACTAGATGATTCTTTCATAACACCTTTACGGAAAGCACCTCTTTATTCCTTAACTTCTGGATTTGCCTATCAAGAATTTGAACCGGAACTTCCTTAGAAGAGAGATTATCTTTGACACCAAGACCCTCAATCGGAAGAATGGACTCGAGATCACCGATACACTTTTTCAACATAAACATGGAAAACCGGATGAACCAAAGCCAGTTCACTAGAAAGTTTCAATTCATAGGCAACCTTACCGACCCTTTGCAAGTATTCATAGGGACCCACATAATGAGGACTCAACTTCCCTTTATTGCAAAATCTAACCACCCCTTTTATTGGTGAAATTTTCAAATACACCTTATCACCTTATTCAAACTCCAAATCCCTTCTTCTATGATCGGCATAAGACTTTTACCGACTATAGGTTTACAACTGGTTCCTTATGATATGAAACCTTTCCAAAGTCTTATAAGCAAAATAAGGACAAAGAAGTGATGGCTCACCCATTTAAAATCATCCAATTGGAGACCTACACCTTCTACCATACAAGGCTTCATAGGGAGACATGGAAATGGACGAATGAAAACTATTATTATAGGCAAACTCCACCAAAGGCAAATGTTTATCCCAATTCCGTTTTAATTCAATAACGCACACCCTAAGCATATCTTTAAGAGTTTGCATAGTACGCTCCACTTGACCATTCGTTTGGGGATGAAAAGCAGTGCTTAACTTTACCGTAGTACCCAACCCTTTTTTTTGAATGATCTCCAAAATCTAGATGTGAATTATGTGCCCCGATCTTACATGATGGATAACGGAATACCATGGCGGCAAAAAATCTTATTTATGAAGATTCTTGCATAATCCTCCGCTGAATATGTAGACTTGACGGGAATAAAGCGAGCTTACATAGTTAATCGATCCACAACCACCCATATGGAATCATATGAATTTTGAGTCCGAGGTAAACCTAATACAAAGTCTATATTGATGTCTTCCCACTTCTAAGTAGTAATTTGGATCTCTTGTAGTAAGCCACCCGGCTTTTGGTGTTCAGCCTTTACTTGTTGGAAATTCGGACACTTAGCGGCAAACTCCGCTATGTCCCTTTTTAAACCTTCCCACCAATATATTTCCCTAAGGTCATGGTACATTTTTGTAAAACCTGGATGCATTGAGTAGAATAACCCATGGGCTTCATCTAGAATCCGATCCCTCAATCTATCTACATCGGGAAAACACAATCTTCCTTGTTACCTTAATACACCATCCCCCTTAAGGAGAATGATTCATTCAACTTGCTGAGAAAAAATTCTTTCAACTCCATTAATGCTAGATCAATGTGTTGTTTGGACTTCACCTCAACCACTAGAGATGAATCGGAGTTATGATAGACTATAACACCCCTATCTAGAGAACTTTCCAACCTAACTCCCAACCTGGACAATCTATGTACTTCCCCCGCTAAGTCATTCTCGTCTTCGTCAAGGTGGGATACACTACCCATAGTCATACGACTTAGGCCATCCACAACCACATTATCTTTGTCGGGGTGATAAAGGACACTCATATCATAATCTTTGAACAACTCTAACCACCTCCTTTGCAGGAGGTTCAACTCTCTTTGGGTAAACACATATTAGAGACTCTTATGGTCGATAAAGACATCAACCTGAACCCCGTAAAAGTAATGCCTCTAAATTTTCAAAGCAAACACCACGACCGCTAATTCAAGGTCATATTGGGATAGTTTCTCTTATGTACCTTAAATTTCCTAGAGGCATAGTCTATCACCTTATCGTGTTGCATAAGCACACACCCCAAACCCACTCGGGATGCCTCAACATACACAAAAAAACCCTTTGTACCCTCCGGTAAATTCAACACCGGAGCGGAAGTGAGCCTATCTTTCAACAATTGAAAATTTTTGTCACATGCCTCCGACCACTCAATATTCTTACTCTTTTTGGTCAAAGTATTCAAAAGAGATGCAATGGATGCAAAACCATCCACGAACCTCTGATAATAACCCGCTAAACCCAAGAAATTCCTAAGGTCGGTTGGATCCAAAGATCTAGGACAATCTTTCACCGCTTCCATATTACTTGGGTCTACCTCAACTCCCTCACTAGAGATGATGTGCCCAAGAAATGTCACCGACCTCAACCAAAACTCACAATTGCTATATTTGGCAAACTATTGATGTTCTTTAAGGTTTTGCACTACCACCCTCATATGACCCATATGGTAACCCTCATTCTTTGAACATACCAAAATATCGTCAATGAAAAGAATGACAAATGTATCTAGGTAAGTCCAAAATACTCTATTTATTAGGTCCATAAATGCCACAGGAGCATTAGTGAGACTGAGAGATATTACCAAGAACTCACAGTGACCATACCTAGTCCTAATGGCTGTGTTTGGTACATCATCACCTCTCACCCTAAGTCAGTGATACCCCAATGTCAAGTCAATCTTTGAAAAAGTAACTCGCCCCTTGGAGTTGATCAAACAATTCTTCAATCCGAGGGAGAGGGTACTTATTCTTAAGAGTGACCTTGTTTATTTGGCGTTAATCAATACATATTCTCGAGGACCCATCTTTCTTATTTACAAACAATACCGGAGCACCCCATGGAGAAATACTACCCCTTATAAAACCATTATCTAGTAAATCCTTGAGTTGATCCTTTAACTCCTTTAATTCAGCGGAGCCATCCGATAAGGAGGAATTGATATAGGATTTGTATCTGGTAGTAAATCAATGCCAAAGTCACTTTCCCATTTAGGAGGAATACCGAAAAGGTCATTAGGAAAAACCTTAGGAAATTCACTCACTATGGGGACCGACTCAATAGGAGGAACCTCAGAATCTAGATCTTGGAGACTTACTATATGGTATAGACAACCCCTTGAGATTATTTTACATTCATTTAAACAAGAGATAATACGACCTCTAGGAATAGAATTTCCCCCCTTTCACTCAACAACAGGTTTATTTGGGAAGTTAAACCTAACCACTCTTGTCCTACAATAAATAGAGGCAAAACAAGCATGCAATCAATCCATACCCAATATAACATCAAAATGAAGCATATCAAGTTCTACTAGATCAACATAAAAAACTCTATTGGGAAAACGTATTGGACAATTTCTATACACCCTTTTTGCAATGACTAACGCACCGGAGTAGACTCTATAAAAGGTTTATGCAAAATATCAATCTTTTTGGCTACTAAAGGGGTAGACAATGATAAAGTAGCTCCGGGATCAAGTACGGCATATACATCAATAAGGAAAACTTTCAACATACCGGGCACCACGTAAGGAGAAGTCTCTTGCTCACCCCTAGAGCGGAGAGCATAGAAGCTGCTCACCCCTACAACGGAGAGCACAAAAGTGGTTCTTCTTTGGAGCATCACCAGAACCACTTACTTGAGCTTGACCACTACCCTTGTCTTGACTCTTCAAGTTTGGACAACCTCTCATCCTGTGAACACTCTTGCAACAAGTAAAGCAATTATTCATTCCCTTAAAGGCAATCACCATAGTCTTTTTATCACACTTTCCACAAGTTGGCTTCTCGATTGGTAAATAAGTACCTTTTCCGCTCTTGAATTTAGGGTTAGACACCCTATCACCACTAGCTTTTGGGAACTTTGAAGGGACTTGATTTGAAAACCTCTTCTTAAATCTAAGCTTGTCTTGTATGTAAAGCCTATTGTTTGAAGAATCTCCATTAAATGATTTTGATCTCTTAGTATATCTACTCTTTCTCTTAGCCCTTTCCTCCTCAACCCTTCTATCATGCACCATAAGACGGGAAATGTTCATGTTGTCATGTAGCATGGCTGAATGGCACTGATCTTGTAAGTCCTCCGACACCCCGTCACAAAATGTCTCATTTGGTCTCTAGGATCGGAGACCAAAGAAGAAACATATTTGGACAACTTAATGAATTCCAAAGAGTACACATGGACACTCCTTCCTCCTTGGCGAAGGTTGATGTACTCCAACACTTTTTCCTCCCTCATATCCCTAGGAAAGAATGGATCTAGAGAAGTCGTCATAAAGATCTCCCAAGTCACCGTACCACCCTCGATGGCCTATTATCCCTCCATTGCACATACCATACTTGCACCACATCCTTGAGTTGATAAGTGGCCAACTCGGCCTTCTCACTTGTGGACAACCCCATAGACAAATTTTTTTTAGAGACTTCATCGATGAATTTTTGGAGGTATTCATCAACATTAGACCCATAGAAATTAGGAGGGTTCATTCGAGTGAAGTCCTTAAAATGGGAAGCCATAGTAGTGACTTGTTGATGAGGATGGGGCACAACCTCCCGGTTGAGTTGGGTCGTCATTGCTTGGGCTTGGACGGTGGCAGATTGAGCCAATTGAATAAGGGTAGCTTTTATATCTCCATCCGTCAAGGGTGGAGGATTTACCGAAGCTTGGTCAATATTAACATCTTCTTCAAGTGGAGGAACTTGCTCACCAAGGGGAGAAGATCCCGCATTGGCAATTTCTTCTTCATGTCTTTGATCCGCATTCCATTGAGTGTTCATTATTTCTATAAGCACAAAATAGTATAGAGCAAAGCACACACCCAAGTATACTCTTCGACACGATACTAAGATTTCCAAGAAAAAAAAAACAAGAAGGGAAGCGATTCCTAAGCATCATATAGGGTTTCTTCCTACTCATAAGTGTAGCGTGCTTCAACATTAGGCCATACAACTTCATAACGTGGTAGAGAAGAGACATATTCATTATATTCAACCTTATGCCTCTGATACAAAGTTTGTTCACATCCAGGTCTACCCCATAGATGTTAACCTCATCGTCGTCATTTTTAGGACTAATACTAGCGCCTCTTAGTCTCATGTCATTAAATTCATTTTTAAAAAGGTGGAAAAATTAAAACCATTCATTACAACTTCTGGAGGTTTACATAGAACCGCTACAAGACATAATCATTTAGTCCGTATCGAGTATACATAGACCCTTCATATAGGAAGGTTACATAGCATAATAGGCCTATAATTCATCCTAATTTATTCAAAATAATGCCATAGGAAATTAATCTGATCAATATCCAATTCAATTGAATGATCACAATACAATGTCGGTCAAGATCACAACCTAGGGTTAGGGGTTGAGGATCATGTTCTTCAATTAATACCAAACCTATCGACAATAAGAAAAGTAAAGTTAAAATAAATGTTAATATACTCAACATAACCCAAATAAACCATTAACAACTAAATTCATAACTTCATTTTCATAATTGGATGAAACCCATAAGTAAACTCAACTTTTGAAATCCATTTTGAAGGAACCCTTTGAGAAAAGTGTCTAAAACGTGAATTAGATCCCATACCTTAATGTTAGATGACAATTTGATGGTGGATTCGTCTGTTTCCAGCCCCTAAAAGTTTATCCTTGCTAGTCTTCCAAGGTGAGTTCAAGTATAGAGAGAAAGAATGGCAAGAGTTTGTATTGAGAGTTCTAATTAAATTAATTCGGGTTAGGGCCTTTATATGGGAGTTTGATTTAGTTAATTAGTCTCCCCTAAATACCTAACTAAACCCTAAAACACTTAATTTATCAAATGAATTAACACTAAAACGTGCTGGAAAATCAACCCTCACAGACGAAACCCCGGCGACGGGTTCTGTGAGTGTACGAACCTACTCCCTCTCATCCTGCACTCCGTCGATGAGTTTAGAGACTATGCAGGTGATGCGCTTCCTCAACTTGTCTAAGTATGGGACAACTGTGGCATCGACACCCAGTTGGTCCACACACGGGCCGTTGACTGCCTCATCGATGGACACTACTTAAGCAGTGTTGCCTTAACCTGCACGTGTCTTCCTCAAGGGCCCTTGGTTGGTCTGTAAGAGAGCGTCCTCGGAGGGCGTCCTTTCTTCTTCCCCTGACATTCAAACCCATAAAAAATTCAAACACCTATTATCTATCTTTTCACCAATGTTTATATGTTTCTGACTCCTAAAAGTTAGTCAAATAGGCTAAGGCATGCTAGTTTCTCCTTGAACCAACTTCCAGAGGTCATGAACATTCTTGTACATTTTGGTTCTTAAACTTCCTAAATGACCTAAATTCATTAAAATGGACTTAAAAATAGTATTTAGACCTCATGACAACTATGCTAGGATTATGACACGTCTTGATTTTTTAAGGTGTTATTGGATCATCGGTGATATCGGTCTATTTTGGGTACTTAAATTACGTATCTTCCTTATTTATTTGATTGTACTACAATCATACATAATGTAATTGTTATTGATCAGAATTCAAAAGTATTCTAGAAGTTATCATCTCCTTTTTTTATGATGAAAATTAGTCCAACAACAACGTATATGACAACGAGAGACATAATGAAGTATAACGAGACTTCACTGAAGCTCCCTTGTTTGGTTGCAAAGGTCCCCATGTTTGATGCCTCTTATCCCTGTTATTTTTGTGGGGAAATAATTCTCCCCCTTCTGCAACAACCCGGGAGTACCCCTAGTCATAACCGGTGTATCCGACCTCTTAGAGATCCCATACAAGCCACATGGATCATTCATTGCATAAGATACCTAAAGAAGAATTTAAAACCTTCTTCACACACGAATAATACCTTCATTAAATAGAAAGGGAATACTTTAAAACATCTAACTTTACAATGTCTCATTAAACCATCTAATATCTTTTGGAGTACAACATTTGGGACTAAGCCCATAGAAGACCTAAAATAAGGACTAAAAGACAATAAAATTAACATGTAGGTCTTGTCCTCAAATATATGAGGACTGACCAGAACTTCATATTTAACCTTTTGAAACCTATCCATCATCCATAGCATACAAAAACCTCCAATCCCTACACTTCAGGAAAAAGGGAAAAAAGGGGTCAGCACATTTAAGCAATAAGTAAGGAGGTTATGCAAAAACCATACAAAAAGGGACATTTATCATAGAAGCATGCTTTCATTACATTTTGATAAAAACCTTAATCATAAGAGTTTAAAATACATAATACAAGTCAATAATAACATATAAGACATATTAAACTAACATCAACATATAGGACTTAATTCCATATTCAACAAGTAAGCCTTTTGATAATTTAGACTCTTTACCTAAGGTTTCTCTAAAACCCACCTTAGAGCACCTAGACTTCCATTCATTTTTTAATTCATTCATCAATTTGTTCATTCTTAATAATGGATTCTGAACAAGTCAGGAGATTATACTCAAGATAAATTTCTTGTATCATGTAGGGACAACTAGGTCTACCTACACAAGATACCATATCAACATGTAGAGACTCTTCATAGTCTATCATCATCACATACCAACATTTAGAGGAACAATTTTTGATTCACGATATCACATAACATTATAAAAAATAACCTCATATTATATAAGATTATATATACATCACATCAATCTTCACTTTATACATTCATATATGCCATAACACCTTAAACCTAGTCACATTACTTCATATAACCAAGTTCACATTATACCTTCATATTTACCCTAACATGATTGATACGTTCAAACTTACTTCTCAAATAAGAAGTCAAGTGGTCGTATCAAGTAAGAACCCTCTAATAATGAGTTGGATCTTCCCAATGAGGAAAAATATTCAGACTTAACTTTAATCTACTATTACTATTATTTAGTCAGTTTTTTCCTTAGAAAACAAAAGACAATGAAGGGGGTTGTTTATATTTCTGAAAGTAGTAAAGATAACAAAATGAATTAAATAACCAACTAATAGAATCAAACCTTGAAATTTCATCATTAATAAAAGTAATAGATAAGTGGTTCCGCATCAGGTTCCTAACTTGCTAATTCAACAATACCATTCTTTTTAGTAGTTCAATCAAGTTAAAGTTATGTATTTTCTAATCCTTGTCCGGCATCTACAATTTCCCTCCGCACCTAGGTCCGGCTACGTGTGATGCCATACTAACCCTTCCCTTTAGCCTCATATTAAGCATTGTATTCAAATGTTTGACTAGTTATTAACATCTTACAATCATACTCGCCGATTAGCTAGTATACAACTAAATCTATGTTGATAATTCTTTCCTTTATCTCCTTCTTGGTACGACAAGTAGATTAAGGGCGAGTTCTAAACTTGGCTATCCGTTAAAAGAACTTCTAAGAGAAACAATTATCACTACTTCAGAATACTATTCTAGAATTGTTTATTTTTGTAGTTATATTGTACCATCATATTCATTTTCGACATTCACCCATGGTTCCCACAACCATAGTTGTGAGTTTAGGTTACCCATAGTCATAATCCAACCATATGCATATATGTATATAAGAATCATGCACTTACTTCAATGGAGAAAAAATACAATCTGAAGTTCTCTTGATTCATCAACAATGCAAACCACAATAAATTCCAGAAAAAGTGTCTCAATTACTAAAATTAATCGAGGACTAAAGATTCATCAAAAGTATAAAACAATCACAAAGTCTACTAAAAAAGAGTCTAACATAAGAGAATCTAACTATAACAGAGTCTAACCCAAAAAGGAGATTTTTTGAACTATTTATAAAAAACAAAAACCTAATAAAAAAAGGACTCTAATTTCTGAAAATCTCTCAAAACGCGGTTGGGTTGACGGACCTCGTGACGGGCCATAGTGGTCACAACGGGCCGGCATGGCCTCCGTCATCCTATACTTTACAAATCCTTATGCTGCTTTCTTCATTACACTCGACGAACAGGTATGACGGACAGTTTTAAGAAGGACGGTCCGTCAGGTCTCGTTCCATAACAATTTAAATTCTTGGATTTGTATTGGGACTACTTCTCTATATCACGACGAACCAGCAGTACGGACAATCAATGGCTCGACAGTCCGTCATGCACTTTGTAACCCCAACCCCACACCTTGGTCAACTTTCCCATCTACGTTCCTTTAGCATTTCACTTCGATGCCCCCTACGGGCCGTCACATATGCACGCCCGGACCATCACAGCTCCGTAGGTGGTAACTTTTTTGCATTTCTTTTTCTTGCTCAAAAACTCCGGTCATCTTTAGACAGATTTCCTTTACTTTCTGCAATAAAGGAAACTTCAATAATATCAATACAAAAAAAGGCTTTTAGAAACACACTAACATAAGGAAAACAACTTAAAAATCCTATGAAACCACGGTATATCAACTCCCTCAACTTAAATTCGTTGTTTGTCCTCAAGTGAGGCACTATGACTCACTAAAAAATCTTTGTACAATAGTATCTATGTTTTAGCTTTCGTAATCATTTGGCTATCAATCTCGATCAGTCTCTTCATGTTTATGCATGTTCTCACTATTAGGCTTGAACTATGTGGAATCAGACCATTACACAGACTCATCACACACTGACACCTATCCTCTTCAATTTCTCACGGAGGTGCTAATATTTCCAATATTGCAACTAGTTTCCTCACTTCAAAACAGCATCCTCATTTTTCACACATTGCTTTCAGTTTGAGTATAAGTATTACTTTCCAACAATCACTCTAAGAAAAAATTCACAACTCATTCATACATATTTCCATAACCTTGCCCTTTTTATCACAACTTTAAGTTTGCTATACAACTTTTAGGATCATGATAGGACTTTCTTAGCTTGTAACATAGGCTCAGGGTCAAACAGCGTATATATTGGTATACTTTAGTGACTTTTTCCCTCCGCCTTCGAACATTCGGCTAACATTACCACTACACTTTTCATTCCATAATTTTATTTCGTCCATTTCTCATATTCTTTCACCTTCCTATTTTCTTTTCCCCATCTTTCTTCATATGTGGTAATGACTCCTCTTCTTTGTGTTGCTTGTCTACACTAAATCTTTTTTTCACTTTTCTTCAATGGTCTTGAGTACACTTTACTTTTTATTCTTTCTCCTATTTGTTTCTTTCAAAACTTCTTTTTCCAGAGCAATTCCCATAATAGCCGCTCTCAACTCATGCTTTTTGCCCATGAGTCGAGTACAACAATACCCAAAGTTGGGTCAGGCACAAAAAGTTTGTTTTACTGCATTAGCCACACTCAACTATGCTTTTGTCATAAGCTTAGGTGCCCATGTCCAAGGAGGGCCAGGGCCAACACATTATTCCCAGAAGCATGAAAACCCCAAAGAGGATAGTTAATGGGATACTCGATGACTTCCATCACCCAGGTACTCCACTTTCCATTTACCCCACCTCCCACAAAAAGCACCCAATTTGCCCTCATTGCATAAAAAATGACATACGAGAGTGGTAGGTGAAGCAAACCTGGGGCGCAAAGCGTCGACGACAGCAAGTTGGTGGTCCAGATCCCCGAAACGCCACATACCTCTGTACTCTGCCACCCTCAGTCGTGTCCTCATTAGTCAAAGCACTATCACAGTGCCTCCCGCTATCAAACCACATCCTCGGCTGATTGCCCCACAGCTGACTCTAAACCTTGATCGCCGCGCCTCCTCATATCACCAGCGAGCGCTCCTCCTCTCAACCGTCCATCTCACGGCGCTCCTTCTTCTTTGCTGTAGTTGATAGCGGCAAACATACTCTTCATAAATAAGAAGTAAGACGTCGTCCAGATAAATAACCCACTAATGTAGGTTGGGATTAATTCCCACTAGGACAATGTTTAGACTTAACTTCAATCTATTATTACTATTGTTTAGTCTATTACTCTTTGAACGCAAAAATTATAAAAAGGGGGTTTTTCTATATCTAAATGAATGAAATATCTAGAGAAATTAAAGGAGACAACTAACAAAAAAACAGCTTAAATGTTAGAGTTTAATCAATTAATAAAAGTAACTAGGGTTACGTATTCCCCAAGGTTTCATAACTTGCTACTTCTAACTATCATAATTCTTTCCAGTATCTTGCATGCAAAGTGATAATTTATGTAGATTTCTAATCCTGGGTCCGGCATCTAGA
The DNA here is from genome assembly GCA_027704765.1 of Solanum habrochaites. Lineage (NCBI taxonomy): Eukaryota > Viridiplantae > Streptophyta > Magnoliopsida > Solanales > Solanaceae > Solanum > Solanum habrochaites. The sequence goes on from JAKWJA010002491.1 coordinate 16,887,664, forward strand.
AAATTTTCACTTCGCACCTTGGTGGTCCTGCTACGTGTGTGCTATACTAAAACCCTAACCGTTACCCTCATTTAAGCATCGTTTCAATCTTTGACTAAGTTATTACCTCGTACAAACAATACTAGCCTATTTTAGGATAGTATAGGCACTAAATCTATGTTGATTATTCTTTTCCTATTGTTACTACTTGGTCCGACAAGTAAGCATTAAGGCAAGTTTTCTAAACGTTGGCCAGCCCCCGTTAAAAGAAGACTTTTTTTCTAAGCGAAAGATTATCATTACATGCAAGACCTATTCTAGAATTGTTAATTTTAGTTAGGTTTTACCATCAGTATTCGCCTCTGGTTCTCACAACCCTAGTTAATGGAGTTTAGTTATCCATAGTTTATAGTCACAATTAATCAAATATTCATATAACATTCATTCATTACTTCATTGAGAAAAGTAAAATCCGAACGTTTCACACTTCATTAATAAACAAAAATCTCCAACAATCCAATTACTAAATTAATTGAAGCACAATTCTTCAAAAGTATGTACAATAATCCTCAGTCTAATCCACAAAAGAAGCTCAAAAAATCAGAGTCAACAAAGTCTAAAAATATCAAGGGTCTATAACCTCAAAATGAGTTTTTCGAACTATTTATAAAAATCAAAAACCTCATTAACGGGACTTTATTTGCTTGAAATTTTGTCAAAACTCGCTAGGAAGGACAGACCGTCGCGACTGATCATTGTGGTCCACGCTGACCACATCATGGATTTTCGTCGTCGCATACATATGCAATTTCTTCTACTGCCTCTCTCTTCATTAACCCTCGATGGACGGTATACGGAAGCATCACTAGGCACAACGATCCGTCAAGGGTCCTCCGTTCCAAACATTTGAATCTTGGAATTTGGGGTACTATGACTACTTCTCTGATCTTCATGACGAACCAGCTGAACGGACAGTCATGGATATGACTGTCCATCACATACTAACTTCCGTACCCGCCAGGCGACGTTGGTTAGGGATTCCGCTATCTTTTATTTTATATAGTTGCACTACATCCACTACGGACCGTCAACGGCACGACAAACCTTCCCAGCAAGCTCGTATGTGGTACTTTCTGTTTTCGCACTCAAAACCTCCGCGTTCATCTTTAGACCGATTTCCTGCAAAAAAGAAACTTACATAAAATTAGTATCAAAAAGGCTTTTGACACACTCAAACTTAAGAAAAACCATTAAAAATATAGTGAAACCCGGATAAATCACTAAGCCGCATCTCCTCTCGAACCTGCGCCTCTTGGTAATGCTCTCGAGGGTGAGGTGGTGGAATCTCAAAGTAGGCAAATAAGGCCGCCATCACTGTGTCCTCAGCAGGCTCTGCATAGGGGGGGCCTCAGACTCAGGCACCCTAGCCTCTCGGTCTACAATGTCCTTCAAATACTCTCTCGAGACCCCCGCCAGCCTTAAGGGTTGACATGTCCACCTGAGGGGCTTGGTGGGCTAAGTGTTTGCTCGTATTTTTTTTATCGTAGTTCGCATCGTGATCTAGAAGACCGTAAAGAAATATTAGGCAATGATTTATTTCAATGTGATATTAAGTATGAGTTTGGCTAATGTAGTGCCATTAACTTTTAAGTGGGGATTAATTAGTGGCTAATTTGGATTGATTTAATCCAATGGCCCCACCACTCATATTGTGGCTGATTAGGAATTAATTATCCAGTGGCCCCACCACCAAGTCAAAAATTAAAAGGGATCGATTGTGGCTGCCTTAGTGGAAAGGTGTTAGAAGAGGGGGTCGCTCCACTTCATACTCTAAATGATGTGGATAAAATCCACTCCATCAATAAAGTGTTGAATGCATTGCTGTCTATCATACTTCTTCTTCACCACTTGTCTTAGTTAAGCCTATGGAAAATGGAGAAACCCCCCTTCATCTGGCCAGTAGCTGCAAATATTTGGGTTATTAAATCTCCCTTTTTTGGTGTGTTAATTCTTTGAATACCGTGTTAATTATCTCATTAATTTTAAGAAGGGGCGTGACCAGTAGCTATGAAGTTTGTTTTTAGTTATGTGAATGCTGCTACGTATGAATGGAAACCATAATCGATTATATTAGTGGTGTCCGGTTGGGTGCTTGGGCTGGTTTTGATTAAAAGCAACGCAGGAAAAATTCTGTTTTGGCATTTGTTATATTTGAAATGTGATTATGAGTATATACTTCCAAAGAGATACGATAAGGTAGTTGATGTGTTTGCAATTATAAAACTAGTTACTCTCTCGTTGTGCGTTGCTTCGCTGCTATGGTTGCCGAACGGAACTGTTTTTGGGGAGGGGGTTGTTTAATATGATTCGTTGGGTTATATGGTTATTGGATTGCTGTGGGATATAATTTGGATTGTTGTCGGATGGGACTAAGTAAGGAAATAGGGGAGGTTTGCTTTCCGAATTTTCGTTAGATATTAGCTCTACAAGAAAGTAAGGCACTATGTTTATCTAATTGCGGCACATTGTTGCTTGTTATAGAGTAATAGCTTGGCATTATATTGGACGTGCGGCTGCGCTTATACGGATTAGAACGTTGTCCCTATCTTTCTGTGCTTGTTGGCATGACTTTTAAAAATAAGCGAAATAACGGACGATTTTGATACTTATCTCTGAGCGTCTAGGTGACGTATATTCTGTCCACATTATTCCTCTATATACAGCTATGTCTAAGGCTATGATGATCTCTAAATATCTATGTAGCTTCTTAGAGTCTTGAGATTTTAAACGTTTCCATAGCGTATTAAGGTTCATAATCCTTGATAAAAATAATCTTTGGTATACTCCTTGCTTTTCACGTTGCTTGTTCTATTAGTATAAGACATGGATGTTTAAATTGCAATATGGTTGCTCAATAATATTCTGCTCGTGCATAGAGTCATTTATCATTTCACAATCAACCGAGTCCCGGGCCGGGTAATGTTCGTGTGCGGAGTTTCTTGCATCTGTCACCAGTTCCTCACTAGAGGTCCGGGTAATTATATTATATATATGATTGGTGGATGATGATGGTTTGATGATGATGATGACGAGATGAACGTGATGATGATTTTGCCGAGCCCCTTACTAGGGAAAAAGTTTGGGCCAACCTTAAATGTCAAATTATGCAGATTGTCTCTTAAAAGGGTAATGTGTGGCGATATTTGTTTCGCGTTTCGACTTTCCTATTGATTATCCGGCATATTTACCTTATGCTTTAATCCCAGTACTTGTCCGTCACTGACCCCCCCCTTTCCTCGGGGGGTCTTGCGTTTCATGCCCGCAGGTGTAGACGCCCAGTTCGGTGATCCTTCCCGCCTAGGATATCACTTCTGCTGATGGGGGAGCTCCACTGTTCCGGAGCCCATCCGTTTTGGTACTAGTTTTGTGTAGGCCTTTTGCTCGTCTATGGGTATGGGCGCGGCCTGTCCCGTCGAGTTTCACTAATGTACTCTTAGGGTCTGTGACATTATGTGGGTTGTATATATATGTTTTTGGATAATTGTCTGGACTGGTTTTGTTTGGGATGTCCGCTTGTACAAGGGCAGCCTTGTCGGCTCGTACACATTGTGTATTGTGTAGTGGCAAAGCCTATTCGGTCATACTTATGTTATTATGCTTTGAAATAGTGGCGGCCTTGTCGGCTCGCGTATCTATTATGGTTGAATGGTTATGACTCCTTTTGAGAGAACAGGTCCTCTTTATATATATGACGTTGGGGTTTGGCTTGATTTGATTAAATTCCATATTGTCTTACTTTCAGTTGTTTATAACTTAGGCAAGGGTTGTTGGGGGTTCCAAAACGGGCACTATCACGGCCATCGTGTTGGGGGGTCTTGACAAAGAGTGGTATCCAGAGCGTTCTTTCCCCTCGAAGTGTTCTACATACTGTCTCGTAGAGTCTTGTTTATCGGTGGTGGTTGCATGGATATAAACAGGAAGCTCAGACATTTAGGATTTCATTCCTTCTTCTTATTCTAGATTCGTGTGCGATAGAGATATCTTAAACATGATATCCTCTCTAACGATCCTTTGTTGTTTTCCAGCTATGCCTCCAAAGTCAAAGCGATAGCCAACACTCCCAAAGGAAGGGAAAATCGGTAGCAGAAGGTACTATCCAGACTCCGGAGCGTTACTATGGCCCTGCCCAGTGTCATGCCTGGTATTATCTCCATCGGAGAGCTCTTCCTAATCAGAACCCCCACCGCCAGAAGAGCTTAGAGCAGCAGCAGCTCCATGTTTCGTGGGACACCACATCCCCCGAGGCCCCAACTCTGAACTCCAGCTGCTCCTCAGTCCAGGCGAGGAGAGGAGCCATGAGAGCTGCGTTCAATATCGGATAATTAGTGGGCAGATCAGGCTCGCAGGCATGGACTAGGAGTTGATCATGCGGACAATCTGAATAGCTTAGGGCTCGTGCCCTTCATTAAGTTGTAATCCTCTATAGTTTCTTGTGGGTCAAGGCCCCAGATGATCCGCAAGAGTTTATTGTCAGATGCAGCGTACATTGAGGATAACTCAAAGCCTTCGGAGACCGAGTCTGTTGAATTGGCTACGTATCGTTTGCGGGATGTAGCTATACTTGTATGAGTTCTTGGGAGTTATCTAGGTGAGGGTGCTCCGCCAACGGTATGGGATGAATTTGTGGAGGCTTTCATGGCCACTTCCTGCCGCCAGAGATGAAGCGAGCTAGGAGTCGATAGATTCGTGCGTTGAAGCAAATGGCAGGGCTTTTTCGAGAGTATGAAGCCTCGAGTTTGATTCACTTGGAACATAGGCATTCGCCTACTATTGTGGTGGGGGAGTGAACACCCCTCAATTAGCAGCAGGTAAAACATCGTTATGGTGATGGATTGGATCGTTATTTGTTGACGGTTTATGGCAGTGACTCTTCAATCCATTATGGACCTTGCTCGGGTGCCGGGCATATCACAGGGGGGTAGAGGTCGCACCGGGGACGTCAGCCAGATAGAGCTTATAATAGAGGCCAGCATATAGGCTAGATCATGCAGGTTATTCCTGACGAGTTTCAAAGCGGCAGTCTCGCATCATGTGTAGATTTTCTTCCCAGCCGTACAGAAAGTGCACCCCCACGTTGGACACTGAAGTCCAACGGCCATCGGGTTGGGTCGTGACGCTAGCACCCGCAACTCAAAAGCGTCCAAGCGCTAATGAACCTCAACGATCTTCTGCTCTGTGTGCTGGACCATTTTAATGCTCCAAGAGATTTGGTTCTGCGGCCCCCCGCCACCCTCAGCATGACCTCTGCGTCCAAGGTTGGATGTAATGCAAAAGCGTAGCCATCTGTGCCTCTAGTTTCTGGACCCTAGCAAGTGGGACCAGAGCGGGGAAAGGGGCTGAGCGAGAGGAGCTCGGGGCAGTTCTACTAGTTGGGATACACTCGACCGGGGTAGTGTCAGTTGTTTCAAAAGCAGCCTGTGTAGGCGTGAGATCATATTCTACCGTATCATCCAGATTTTCACCAAGTGGAGGCACTTTGGACGGGGCCCTCTGCGTGGAGCTAACTCATTGGCTTCATCCCTGATGAGGTCGATATCAATAGTGCCCAGTGGAGTCTTAAGCTGATTAATGTGCCAGATGGACACGCCTCCGGACCGAAATTAGGAAAATATCATGCAAGGAAAAGGGTAAGTAGTTATGACCTTGAAATCCCTCTCGTGCATGACCGCCTGTAGAAGCCAAGCGAAGTCCACCTCAAACCCGACTATCATCGCAGCCATCAAAACTGCACGATCCCATGAGATTAAATTATCAGCGGTCGTGGGGTAAACACACCGGCAGACTATAAACCATAAGAACTTAGCCGTGAAGGTCAAGTTAGCCTTCTTGATGGCTCCCTTCAACTCTGTTACCCAATCGGCACCCTCTATCCACCTCTTGGTGGTCTCTCTCAGCGATCGCTCACGCAAGAATTGGACATCTTTTACAATTTTCCACCAGTAGTTGAACTCGGCCGTGAGAGGGGTCCTGTTTTCAACATTCACATCAAACAATCCCTCGCCGTATAGATACGCGAGGATGGATGGGAGTGATTATCAACAACCTAGTATGCCGCGTCCTCGGAACATACTCAAGTGGGGCCTTTTGGCGGGGGCAAACCCATCTATCTACTGTGAATCAGAGACTAGCCCATAAGAGGTGTAGAACTCTCCAGACCACTCCATCCTCAACGGTAGCGGCGTCCCACAACATTAGCTGTCCACTCTAGTCCGTTGTCTGGAGAGAGATTGTGGGATCTCTGGCATGGTCAGAAGACTTTCCCGTTAGGATCCGCCTCTCCATTGTAAGGGTCGTGTGGATGCCTCTTTATCATCAGAAACTTTGCAATCTTAATTTAACAAATGAAAATTGGCCCTTTTGAACACCCTGGTGGCCAGTCGACAACCGGGGTGAGAGTACAAGTCCGTGAGCCGAGAGTTGAATCAGATTTGTCAGCCTCATCAAACGAGGCAGACTGTGCAGATGTGGAGGGGCAGGGACTTCGGCAGACCTGGAAACTTCCTCCGACCGCGAAACTCCTATGGATCCAGACGCTCCTTCTTCATGTGTAGCTGACCCAGAAGGTGTGCCGATCAGTGTGCGCTCCTCATCAAACTGGGAGGAAGTGACTACGCCGGACGCCATCTTTTTGGGCGTAACTCTGGTAATCCATGCAGCTCGTGATGGAGTGTCAGTGCCTGGGGGCACGTACACGGGATCATTCTCATCATCAGATCCTATGACCAAGCGGGCAGACGGGGCGACAGACTTTGAATGCCCACGTGCGTAAACTCGATCATGTTTTGGTGCCATTAGAGATAGTACCTGTAAACAATCATTATTAGAACGAGAAGGAGCAACAAAGACGAGCAAAAATGACACAAAATAAATATAAGAGTTAAGTTGTAATGACTTTTCTGTATTAACTGTGAAACACGACGGACTAGGTGATGGCTCATCGTGAGTACGATGGACCGTCATGGGGTCTGTCATGTCTTACTTAAACTATTTTAATGTAAAGACCCAGAAGGAAAGTCTCTGACAAGTTTGACGGCTAAGTAGTACGGATTGTCGTGACAATGATGGTCCATCGTCGATGTCCGTCGTGGGGGTACTTAGAAAAAAGTATGGAGACCCTTAGGATAGGGGTCTCTGACCGTCACGACGGTTGTGTAGGATAGACCATTGAGGGTATGATGGTCCATCGTAGATGTTCGTCAGAGGACACTTAGAAAAAGTATGGAGACTCTCAGGAGATGGGTCTCTGACCGTCATGATGGTTGTGGAGGAAGGACCGTCGAGGGTATGATGATTCGTCGTAGATGTCCGTCAGAGGAAACTTCAAAAAAGTATGAAGACCCTCAGGGGATAGGTCTCTAACCGTCATGAAGATTGTGCAGGACAGACCATCGAGGGTATGACGGTCCATCATAGATGTCCGTAAGAGGAAACTTAGATAAAGGTGGGAGACCCTTAGGAATAGGGTCTCTAAAAACCAGAACGGTTGTGCATGACAGACCATCGTGGGAACAACGGTCTGTCGCATGTGTCCGTTGGTGGACACTTGGAGAAAATTAGACAGCGAGGTGTTGGGGTGTTGGAAAAGACCCTATGACGGTCCGTCGTGGGTACGACGGTCCGTCATCGGGGTCTCATTTAGTCATTCAGTGACAGAACTGAGGATGCCACATTCATCCTCTGTGACTCACATGGAATACTTAGTGATAACCTATATGTTTCTAACCTAAATACCTAGTAAATTAGCAATGCTAAAGCACCTATTTCTAGAGTTTTAACACGGTAATTTGAGGATTCTCAACCTAGGTCATACAAAATAGGATCAACGAATGAAGACCCATCAATAAGAAATATGCTAATACTAATTGATAAACAAAAATGCAATGTAAATGAGTAGAAATCAGAGACACATACCTGAGAACAAGAGAAAGACAAGCAAGTGATGCATTTTGTTAGCAAGAACAGAACCGCAGTAGCAGACTCCGACTAGTAGAGGATAGATTATAGGAATTTGGGGAATTGGGGAAGTGATCAGTTGATAGAGAATAGAGGTAAAAAGTTGGAATTTTAAAAGGTAGGGAAATGAGAGAAAGAGGGAAGGAAATGGGTGAAACGAAGGGGTGGGGTTTTTAAAGGTTTCCAATTTTTTAAATTACCCCCAACCGGGTCGGGTCGGGTACACTCATTTATGATGCAATGAGTCCCCGACGTTGGTCTGTCGCAGATACGATGGTCCGTCGTAGATGCGATGGTTCGTCATTGTTTCTGTCACGTGTGCCCTAGTTTTGAAAATAAATGAAGGACGTACCTGGCACGATGGAATCCTGCGATGGTCCGTCCCGTGCGTGACGGTCCATTGATGTGTCCATCAGTGACTATTGCAGTGTGATTTTCCGCAGAATTTTCTAGTGATGTGCCTTCAAATTTAAAACCCATTAGTAGAAAATGCTACCATTTCTAGAAAGAAAACTATAAGTATTGGGTTGCCTCCCAACCAACGCCTGATTTAACGTCGCAGCATGACTGAGGACAGTTGATTACTCATCCTTCATCAAGATGGTATGCCTCTATCACTTCATTCGCCAATTCAGCATGTCCAAAATAGAATTTAATTCGTTGTCCATTTACCTTAAATCACACACCCTCCTTGGTTTCTAACTCAATTGCTCCATGAGGGAATAGGATATAGATGTTACCGATTGGAGCTCACCACTCTGCCCCATTGACCTACAAATATTGAAGGTTGCTTCTTCATTATTCAACCGAAATTTCATCTGCCCCTTTTCCTTATCAACTAAGGCTCTACCTGTAGCAAGGAATGGCCTCCCAAGAATAATAGGCACTTCAAAATCGACTTCACAATCAATAATAACAAAATCTGCTAGAAATATGAATGACTCCACTTTTACTAGCACATCGGCCTTCTTTCTTTTGTACGAGAGATCTTGTAGAAATAGCACTACAATGCTGCATTCTATCATCATCCTCGAAAGTGACCTATATTTTCTTTGTAACTAGATCTCTCATAAACTAGGAATAACCGGGCATTTGTTCTAGAGCTTCTACCAAAGGAACATTGATAGAAAGCTGCTTCAACATTGTTATAAAACGCCGATATTTACCATCCTCTGTCTTCTTCACTAATATTTGAGGAAAGTGGGGTGGTGGTCTAGGCATGGGAATTACCTTTGTAGGCACTTCAATATCTTTTCCAACATTATCTTCTACTTCACAACCACCCTCTATCAGCTTATCATTATCTTTTATCATCTTTTTCTCCTTAGACGGCATAGGTGGGTTAATGGTCTACTTACCACTCCGAGTAGTGATTGCCATACAAAGTCTGTCATTTTTTTGATTTTGGACAGTGTTGCTAGGAAGAGTGCCCGGTTGCCGTGTATTCACAGTCGCAGATAATTGGGACATTTGCAACTCAATCTGCTTAATCGATATTGCATGTGTATGAACTTTCTGCCCAATACCCGCTAAATCACTCCTTAACTCTTTAATGTGCTCATCACTAGCATCGAACCTCCTCATCATTTTGTGCAACATATCCTCAAATAGCGCCATACTATCTTCTCCATTCCTAGGAGTAAATTCACGATTTTGAGGAGGGACATAGGGCCCATTCCTATCATTTCTATTACCATAGTTACCCTTGTTGAAGTTGTTGTCGCGGTTGTAATTTCCTTGTCGGACATAATGACATTCACAATTATAGTTACCATAGATCCGACCTATGTTTCCTTGACGTTGGCGCCAATTCTCCTGATTTGAGCCTTGGGCACTCGGTCGGAAACCCCCCGTCTTTTCATTTACCGCATAGGAATTCTCTTCAAAATAGAATTCATCATTTGGTGGTGGTGGTTTAGACAAGTAGTTAACTGCATTAATCTTTTCTACATCCCCAGTGATATGTTTTAATACCAACCCAAGCTCAATTCTCGTATGAGCCATCTCTTCATGAATCTCATATGTGGCTGGGTTGTGAGTGGATTGCACTACGAAGGTATTCCTCCCAGTTTCTGACTTCCTAGTACTCCAAGCTTTATTGTTCCCCACAGGTTCCTAACTTAATAATTCTAACTATAACAATTCTTTCCTAGTATCTTGTATGCAAAGTGATAAGTTATGTATTTCTAAATCCTTGGTCCGACATCTAGAAAATTTCACTTCACACCTTGGTCCGGCTACGTATATGGCTATACTAACCCTTACATTTACCTCATATTAAGCATTGTATTCGATATTTGACTAAGTTATTACCTCGTACCAATCAATACTAGACTATTAAATAATATACACCAAATCTATGTTGATAATTCTTTTCCTATTATCTACCTCCTTCGTCCGGCAAGTAGCATTAGGGCGATAACTAACGTTGGCTATCTGTTAAAAAGACTTCTAAGATAAAGAATTATCAATACATGCAAGACACTATTCTAGAATTGTTATTTTAGTTAGATTTTACCTCATTATTCACTCATGGTTCCCACAACGCTAGTTGTGGAGTTTAGTTACTCATAGTCATAATCACAATATTCATATATGTAATATAAGAATTCATGCCTTACTTCAATGAGAAAGAATAAAATCCAGAAGTTCACTTGATTAATCAACAAACGCACCAATAATCAATTCTAGAAAAAGTGTCTCAATTACTGAAATTAATCGAGGACTAAATAATCTTGAAAAGTATAACACAATCACAAAGTCTACTAACAAAGAGTCTAACATAAGAGAATCTAACTATAAGAGAGTCTAACCCCAAAAACCAGGTTTTTCGAACTATATATAAAAAACAAAAACCTAATGAAAGAAGGACTCTAATTGTAGTAAATCTGTCAAAATGCGGCTAGGTCGACGGACCTCGTGACGGTCCGTCGTTTTCACGATGGGCCGTCATGGACTTCGTTATCCTATACATTACAAATCATTCTACTTCTTTCTTCATTACCCTCGACTAACAGGTATGACGGACCATTTCAAGAACTACGGTCCGTCGAGGGTCTCCATTCCATAACACTTTAAATTCTTGGAATTTGGGTACTAGGACTAATTCTTTGATCATCACGACAAACCATCAGGACGAACCATCATGGCTATGATGATCCGTCATGCACTTCGTAAACCCACACTTGGTCAGACTTCCCCATCTTCCTTCAGTAGCTTCACTACAATGCCACCTACAGACCGTCATAGGCGCGATGGACCGTCACAGGCACGACGGACCGTCATAAGCTCCGTAGGTGGTAACTTTTCTACATTTCTTGCTCAAAAACTTCGGCGTTCATCTTTAGACAGATTTTCTGCAAATAAAGAGAAACTTACATAAAAATAAATACAAAAAGGCTTTTGGAAAACTTAAGGAAAATGGATTAAAAATAATGTGAAACCACAATATATCAATGATACTACTACAATTCACATAATAATGTTTACAAGGCCATGATCACAATAATAACAAAAAGTAAACACCGCCACCATAAGTGGACCATACCACACAAGAGCAATTGTATATCAATTCTATATTAGTAAAAGAAATAGGTCAACTTACCCTCTTCCAATAGACAATATCACCATTCCTTAGTATCTCAAACAATTCACAATATAATACCATAATTAACAATGGTAATCAATTATACAACTCATTACAATCACGATTCCATGAACATTAGATCATAAACAATAAACCCAATTCATAAGAAAAATTTAGAGATTTGAAAAAATCAAGGGTTCATGGATATTTTCATTGTAAAAAATCAAATTGACATCAATAATATCATATCTAATGATTTAAAATTATTTCATGCAATAACCCTTGTGTTACAGTTAAAATTGGACTTTTCCATAAACTTTGAAATCACTTTGATATTGGCTATAAATGATAGATAGACTTATATAAATAACTACCATGCCTTGTTATAATAAATCCCAAGAGAATTGAATAAGAACTCCATAAAAATAAACAACTCTAGCTCCATCTTGACTTTAAGCGCCCACGGGGGTTTTCGAGAGAATTTTTAAAGGAAAGGTTTTTGATTTAGGTGCTTGAATCTAAGTGAAGGTTTAATTAATTAAGCATACTTAAGATACATAAATATAAATTAAAAAAAACCTTCCACACACTTAAAAATACCTGGGGTGAATTTAATATTTCACCACCAATTGGCTGAACTGCTGCAGAAAATTGCAGGCCCATTTGACACCCATAACCGACGGATCGTCAATGGATTGATGCCCCATAATGGGGTACTTCATTTTGGTCTGAAGCTCAACAATTTTCAGGCATTGAAGATCTTATATACACCCAACATTGATGTTCCGTCAATGCTTTGACTTTTCGTCAGTTGGAGCCATCAACCGTGCTGCCCGGACAACTTCTTGGCTTTAAGGTGGGCTCCTCCTCAAGGGTCCCTTGAGGGTCCTTGGGGGAGTCGTATCCAGATGTTTTGATCCTAAACATGTCCATATAGGTTCTAGGTTTATCACCGCTGACTTAGACCTAAAACAACACACTTAACTTCAACTAAAACACATAAGAACACACTAGAACACAAACGACTAGTCTCCGAACGTCTTGGTCGTTCCTTGACTTTTGATCTTAAACTCAACTTAAAAGACCTATAAAGTCATGTTAACATTAAGTCGACATGCTAACAGTCCCTAAAACTCCTGTACTTCATCCTAGTTCATTTTATGGGTCGTTACAGTCTCCCTTTCTTGGGAACATTCGTCCTCGAATGACACTAAAACACATTCAACACTTTTCAAAGGGGTGATGAATCAATACTAGCAGTTCACAACCATACCACGTCATACATTAACAAATATATACAATATACAAACCTAGGATAAAAATCTTTTCCACACATAAGAGACTCAAAACACAACAACAAGGAGCAACTCTACAAACTCATCATGCATAAGGCTTCACATTTCTCATTTATGCAACATTTTCAAAAAGGCACATTTAGAGCAATTTTACTCATAAAGGCTCAACATGACACTTCTCAATAACACATTAAGCATGCTCAACAATTCATCGCATGTACAATTTAGGTATTTTGACCATTTCACCTCACAAAGAAAATAGACAATCTATACCAAATGCACATGAACATGAGGGAATACAATATATTAAAACTCATTTTCTCATTTAACATGAATTTAACCAAAACATGCATATCATAAGGAGATATATTTGTAAACTCATATTTCACAAAACACTCCATAACATGAACAAAGCTACTAATAACTCTCAGTTTTAGGCTTGAATAGGCACATAAGGAAAAGATAAGGATATCTCGCTCCCGACATCCTTAGTATTCACCATATTCCCCCACTTGGGAGAACCTATTTAAGGTCAACATGAATATACCATAAGAATCTCAATCAAGAAACCATCAACCTTAGCAACACCATTCTCACACAACTATACAATTCAAATATAATATTGCAACAAAAACATCAATCAATCGTAAATTATGAACACAAAGACTCTCAAAATCCTCATCATCTCGTTACAACATCCTTACTATGAAAACTCAAACTAGCTCTTTCAAGCATCTCTTCCTCCCATTTATAGGTCGGACAAAAACAACATTAAACTTTCTTACAAATCACACCTACACATTTCTAACACAACATTTCATGACCTCTTCCATCCTACCTCTAAATCACAACTTATCCAAGTCGGGTACCACAACTAATACTCACCATTACATGGTAACTTATCCAACCTATGGTGTTCACATGACATCATTCTTTAATTTATATATTCATGTATGCCATAACACCTTATACATAGTCACATTACCTCATATACCAAACTACACAATATGCCTTCATATATACCCTAACATGATGCTACTATAATTCACATAATAATGCAGACAAGGCCATGATCACAAGAAGAGTAAGAAGTAAACACCGCCACGTAAGTGGACCATACCACACAAGAGCAATTCTACGTCAATTCTACATTAGTAAGGGAATTAGGTAAACTTGCCCTCTTCCAATATTCCCTATCACCATTCCTTTATATCTCCAACAATTCACAATATAATAGCATAATTTACAATAGAAATTAACTATACAACTAGTCGAGAATATCCTATTTCAACCACCCCCCAAAAGTCTTCTCGATGCCTAGTATAAATCTCAATGGAATGGATAAAAGTAAAGTACCATTTTAGCATAGGAAAGACAATGAGCAATACAAATCCACATATTTCATGATTGAAACAAAGATTAGCTACTTAAGAATAATTCAACATAGAAGAGAAAACCTTTCAAAATGTGAATTCATTTGTGAGAAATAACTTTCAAAATCATGTCATTATAGTACGTTAGAAACTCTTTCACAATAGCATCCATCTTTCTTTTCAAAGAATCATTATGTTTTACAACAACTTCATGAAAACATGCATATCTTCATAATTGTAACGACCCAAGGGTACCCCCTGGAAGTTACCAGCGTACAAGACTCCGAGAAGTCACATACAATCCTCTTAGATCATTCATTTCACACGATAATCAAAATAAGTAAAATTTTAAAACTTTCTTTACACATGAAGAATATTTTCACTAAATAGCAAGCTGAAGACTCTTTTAAAAACATCTATGTTTACAATGTTTCATTATACCATCTATACTTTAGAATACAACATTTGGTAATAAGCCCATACAAGACTTGAAATAACGACTAGACGACATAAAAGGAATGTGTGGATATTGTCCTCTAATCTATGATGAATCATCAAAACTTCATCTTCAACCCTTAGAAATCTATCCATTATCTAAGGCATACCCAAAACTCCAATCTCTACACGTTAGTCAAAAGGGGAAAAGAAGGGGTTAGCACATTTAATGCACTAAGTATGGAAGCCATATAAAAACCATGAAAAAGGGAAATTTTGTACAGAAACATGCTTTCATAACATTTTGATAAAAACCTTCATCATAAGAGTTTAAGAGACATATTACAAGTCCACAATCAGATAAAAAAATACCCAAATAATCCACAACATATGACCATTATCACTTATAATCTATTAACGCATTTATAGCCCGTACTAAAGTTTATCCTAAAACCCACCTAGTAAGTTAAAAAGAGGCTGCCCGTACAACCCCTTCACACACACCTACGTGATCCTCAAGACTACCCAAAGTAAGGATATTCCTTTCTCTAAAATAAAGTTTAGTTGCATATTAATCAAGTAAGCATTTATATTATTTAGACCCTCTACGTAAGGTTAGTATAAGATTCACCTATGTAGGACTTGAAGAAACCGCCCATACACCCTCTTCAACACACCTATATAATCCTCCAAGCAACCGTAGATAGGAACCTTTCAATTAAACATGCTTTTACTAATTCAACATTATTCATTAAGCCATTTAAGAGACAATCAAACAATTAGAGGAATTCACATAATGGTCTTGGAAGACCTAGGGAACTCATCCTAGAACCTTCAAGGCCTACTCAATCCATGTGTGGATAGCGTCCCATACCACTACCTGCCCGTTGTAGAACCTATATAATACTAGGGTGCGTATTCCACATGATGAGAATAGGCATTCACTGATATAGACCATACTAGGTAGGTATGGAATCTTGGTGTACCCTACTCCGTGGATGGTGTTCTACTTGCAGAGGGTAAAACTAGGGCACTTCACAATATGGCAAGTGGTTAAGGGATATCAAGGGATCCTTTGAACTCTAGTCTCATACTCGAGTAGAGACACTGCCACAATCACATCCAATTAGTCCTTTCCCTTTGTTCTCATAGAGTAATTTCATTCACATAATGGTATTTGAGGAGGTACTATTTCTTAGTTCAACCAACTCATAATACAACTACAAAGAATGGGTCCACTAATGATGCCACTCAAGGTTTAATAGGATATCTCTTATGAAATTCCTAGAGATGGTTTCATGCCATTCCATACAACCTATCTCTAAGTCTATTATTGCATCTAAGTCTATTATTGCACCGATGAAGGGCACCATTTAGGTCTACCGATCAAGGCTTCCATATAAATCTTCTTTTCATATTCAAAAATTCGCATGCTTAACCTTTTTTTGATATTCAAAGTTTCACATTCTTAACCTTCTTTTAATATTCAAGGTTCTATATATAATTCTTTCATAGAAAGGCACCACCTTAGTTGTACAGATCCTAGACTTTAATTCATTCATACACATACATGATAAGGGTGTCTAAGCTTACCAAGTCAAGAGATCACATATTTCACATAACCATCATGTATTAAGAAAAGGGACCTAAGTCTACCAATCAAGACACAACATCATCATATCATTTACCCTATATCCTTCAAGTACCAAGTAGGGACAATTAAGTCTACCAACACAAGATACACCATCATTCTGTAAGGACATTTTTTACTCCTTCATACTCACGTAGCATCAATTAGAGAAGAATCATAACATATAAGCACTCATTCAAGATCATGTAGGCATAACATGAGCACCTTCACTTTTATACAAGATCACACATATATCACATCATCCTTCACTTTATACATTCATCTAAGCCATAACACCTTGCATTGAGTCTTATTATTTCATATGGTAACTTTAGACTATACATTCAGATGAACCCTAACAATATAGTACTACAATTCACATAATAATGCTTACAAGGCCATGATCATAATCATATACAACATATAAGCACTGCCACTTTAAGTGGACCATACCAATCAATAACAATTCCATATCAAGTCTATGTTAACTAAGGGAATTATGTCAATTTACCTTCTTCCAATAGCGAAGATCACCATTCCTGAAAATCTCCATTAATTCACAATATAATATAATAATTACCCATAGAAATCAACATTACAACGTACTCTAAACTCAATTTTTTCATTATTATATCATAATAAATTAACCTATTCATAAGACAAATTTAGATATTTGAGAAGAACAAGGGTTCATGGAGATTTTTGTTGGAAAATAATTTAGCATCAACTATATAATATCTAATCATTTGAAAACGTTTCATTCAAGAACCCATGAGTTTGAGTTAAAATTAGATTTTTCATCAACTTTTAAACCTTTGAAATCAATTTGAAATTAGATTTAAGGTGATAGAAAGACTTAGATAAATAAATCTCATACCTTATTAGAATAAATAAAAATAAAATTCAAGAATAAAGCCATTAGAATCCACCATCCTAGATCCATCTTGACCTTTAGATTCCGTGGAGGTTTTTAGAGATTTTGGGTTGAAAGAGTTTTGATTTAGGTGTTAGAGTCTCAGAGAGGGTCTAATCACTTAATACTCTTAAAATACCTAAATACACCTAAAACAACCGTCGATACACTTTTAAAAGACTTGGGGTGAATTTACCATACACCCTTCACTTAGACGAGTTGGTGTAGGAATTTGTAGGCCTAAACAACGCCGACCATCTACTAGCCGTAGATGGAGTGATGCCCCATCATTGGGGTCCGTCATTTTGAAAATAGACTCAACATTTGTAGGCCTGACAGGTCTAACCAACGCCCATGGTTGACGAGCCATCGATTGAACGTTTCGTCGTCCCTTGTGGGCGTCGTTTGACATTGTCTGGCAGCATCTTGGCTAAGAGATGGGTTCTTCCTCTAGGGACCTCGTGTGTCCTTGTTGGAGTCGTATGTCATGACCGGGAAGAACCCCTAGATATAAATAGTGTCGCCATCCTCATAGGACTAAGACTAGCCTCTTTGCATTCGTCATAACATGACATCGGTAAGAACGTGGAAAAATTATAACTTTTTTCTATTGAGGTTTACATAGACCTCTCACATACTTCATATAAAGTTTACTTAGACTCCTCACATAGGAATCTTACTTAGGCTTCTCGTTCAAAAAATATACATAAGCTATAAGAATTTAGTCTAATATACCATCTCGCATTAAACCATCTAAAAAATGTAGAGCATTCAAGCATAGCCCTTAAAACGAATATTGTAATAGCCAATTAGTTCTTACAACAATATCTTAAAAAATAAGAGAGAACAAGAATGTCTTTAGACTATGGAAAATCAGGCTAGGCTAGATAGAAGGCATCATTCTCAAACATTGAGGACTCTCCAATCAACTTGGGAAAGATGTCCAAGCCTTCTTGAAATATGGACTTGATACCTTAACAGCCCGAACCTACATTGTTTGGGAAAAATGGAAAGAATATGGGTTAGTACATCCACTTGCATTAAGCATGGAAACATATGCACATATAACATTTAAATCTTTCTTAAAAGGACATATAGTTAAAGATAATGCTTGTCACGACCCGAAAGAACCCCTAGAAAAAAGGAGAAACCCTCATTTCATGATCGGGCGTACTTGACCTTTTGGGGTCTTGTAGAAGCCCTTCAACTAGCATTCATTACATAAGACATGAAAAGTAGTGTGGGATTAAAACTTGTCACGAATAAATTAATAAAAAGGAAATCTTTCATAAATACTTAAGAAATATAATCGTCAAAAGTCAAACATAAGACTCGACATATAATATCTTAGGGACACGCCCTTTACATTGAAATCAAATGCATATTACATGTTAATAATAAAGCTAGGAAACAATAGACTATGTCCTCAAATATATGAGGACATACCAATTCTTAAGAGAGTGAATTTCTCAAGGTTTGCCTTTGAATCTTTCAAAAAGTCTTTTACCTTTACTTATAAGGTATAGAAAAGTATTGGGTTAGTAAAAATAATGTACTAAGTATGGCATATGAAAAAACATGCAAAAAGGGACATTTAAGTAAAATAACATTTCATGGAATTTAAGTAAAACATTTAAGGATATAAAAGCAGAACATCATAAGAACAATAACTTAACACTTAGATAGGAGATTGCATAATTTTAAACCAAAAGAGACCATTTAAAGTAACTTCCAAAACTTTACAGTGAAGTCTACTTGCCAATACAGTGAACTCCTTAAGCATTTACAGTGAAACCATTTGAGGATTTACAATAAATCACTTAAAGCATTAACAATATATTCAACTTGAGCAATTACAGTGAACTATCCTATTCTAAATGTGTGAAATTCCAAGGCCAAGCAAAAGAGAAAGTGAACTCATTTTCCGTAAGACTCACTAAGGGTAAGACATGAAGGAAGTATGCATATGCCTCCTTCAATACACACCAAAGAAATTATCATGACTACCCCTTTCGGCTTACTCACATTGGGAGAAACAAGCCCCTCAATCAATGACAAGACCTTAAAAGACACCCAACAAACCACCAAAGTCATCCCTTAAAATGCTACTTATGCAAGGTAGATGTGTCAATACCACCACATTTACCCTAAGTAGTACATCTTTTAAAAGGTTTAACAGGAAGTCTGCCTGTAGAAGGTCACTACCTAGTGCACTGAGAGAGAGCGTCCCATACCACTACCAACCTAAGTATTCGGTCTTTAGAACCGACTACGGTCTTAGTTCAAGTGTGGTCAATTATTTTGTGGAGGGTTAGCTAACGATTTATAGACCAGAGAGTTAGACATGGAATACCGACATAACCCCTATCGGATGAGGGATCCTCACTTGCTTATATAACGGTAATCCTTTTTAGCTTTTACAGGCTTTTCCCAATGGCTACACTATGCAGGGCGCAAAGTTAAGAGATAAATGATATTGCTACTAGTAATCATTACTCTAATCACGAGGAATACTCATCTCAAGAAGGTACATTGGAGTACAATATCTAAACTCACGAAAGTGGACCACCTCTTAATAATATCCTTCTCGGTGCTAGACATAACCCCCCCACGATTCTAAAACCATTTAAATATAGTTAAGGATGTGTGAACACCACATTCAAACTCACAAAGGCATTCATTCCTTTAGACGTCATTCTTAGAAAGATCTGAATATGTAATGAGGTTTCCACTAAAACTTCCATCTCAACTCCCGAAAGAGTGTTCACCTCAAAATCCTCTTACTTACTCCAACATTATACACCAACCCAACATTTATTTAGGTGTGTGTGAGTACTTGTGAGAAAATTTTGCATATAAATATTATTTCATAACCTTAGATTCTATTCATGTTTTAGTCCTACATTCACCAATTTACACACTTTACATGCTTCACAAGTCATATACTTTACCTAGGAATAATCTAAGGTAAACATGTTATTCAACTTCACAAAACACAAGGCAAACACTTATCTTCAATATCACATCATTTCATATACTAGGACTTCAAATCCACAGTTAAAAAACATACAAAGTAATATAAAATTCATCAAATAAACACCCCCACCAAAAAGGTGGACCATACCACTCAAGAGAAATTTACAATAAGAACTATGCAATGTATCAAATTCACCATTTAACCAAGTCATTGTCAACTATAATAAATTTATCAATGTTTCATAATAATAAGGATCTTAGGCAGTAGCTAAACCAATACAATAACATAAGAAAACCAAAGTTCATACCTTACCCAAACATGCTCATTTAACCCATTTCTTAAGCTAAAAGTTTGAAATATTCATATACATGAGTTCATTATGTTTTTAACATGAAAATAACAAATTCATACAATAATAAACACATTTAAATCATTATAATACCTTTACAATAAGACCCGTGCTTAAAATCAAAGATAGAAGGAATTTGAGTTTGAAACCCTTTTTAAAATCTTTTGGAAAGGAATCCTTGAATGGAAGAGTGTTAAAGGATGGATACCATACCTCAAAACAAGGAAACCACTAATTTTTGACGAAAATACACTTCCAAACCAGCCTTTCTTGCCCTCCTTGAGTGTTAGCTCCAATGGTTACTTTGGGAGAGTTTTCTTTAAAGAGGGATTTTTAATATTTGAAGTGAGGGGTCTTTTCTAGGTGTAGGGTTTAAAACAAACTTAATATAATAAATATACTAAGATTATAAGCCTAGTGTGACGTCCCGCCATCCATCAGGCTGAACGCGTAGTTTCAATTGATGTAACCAGACCTCAAGTCAATCTTAGAAAAAGACACAAGCACCTTGTAACTGATCGAACAAATCAATCAAATACGAGGAAGAGGGTACGTTCTTAAGAGTTAATTTATTTAGTTGCCGGATAATCAGCACATCGCAAGCTCCCTTTTCTTCTTTAAAAACAAAACAGGACGAACACCAAGGGGATGCACTTGGTCTAATGAAGCCTTTTGCCAACAACTCTGAAGTTGGGCTTTTAACTCTCTTAACTCCGCGGGATTCCATTCTAGAAGGGGGGTATACAATGGGCGAGTAACCGGTTCAAGCTCAATACAGAAGTCAATATCCCTATCTGGTGGCATACCGGGAAGATTGCGGGAACACATCAAGAAACTCACGGGACCACCGAAAACCGGACTCAATCGAAGGGTACTTAGGTATGTCACATTGAGATGTGCAAGATAAGCTAACACCCTTTACTAACCATTTCTTAGCACGAAGAAAGGAGATTAACGCACCGGATGGAAGGTAGTCAACTCCACATAACGGATCTTTATGTCCAAGGCTTGGGCTAACGTCACCGTTTTAGCATGACAATCAAGATCGCAAATTTGCGGAGAAAGCCAAGTCATACCCAGATTACCATCGAAATCCATATCATTTTCTAATATAACCAAATCGGTACATAAGTGTGCTCCCACACAAAGTTTCACCAAACAGTACCTAAACCTTTCAACTACCACGGACTCACCACCGGAGTAGAAACACGATAGGCATATCAAGTAAGTCACAATGTGAGAATTTAGACATTAACAAACGAGGAAGATACATAAGAATGTGGATCCAGGATCAAACAATATAGAAGCCATGCAATCACAAACCAGAAGATTACCTGTGATGACAGCATCAGTGTTACGCCTACGATCTCCCAGGGAAAGCATAACCAATGGGCCCTTTCGTTTTGTTTGTCGTGGCCCCTTCACATGTTGTGATGTAGTGGCTCAGTTTTCCCATCCACCTCGGCAGTTTGTGGTGACCACATTACCTAGACACTACCACGTCCCCGGAATAACGGCCCTATTAACTGACCACCCTACCTCATTTCTTCTTTCTTTAGCTATTGGGGGTCTTAACCTCGTTTGGACATATACTCTGTGATTGCCCACGTTCTCTCACACCCATAACACCTCTGCCATGCAAGCATAGGGTCCTCAGATAAGTGTTGGCTGTGAGGTGGACCCCCAACATCACAAGTAATGGCAGGTTACGACGTGAATGGGCGAACTGAGTACACCTCCGGAAACCTGTCCTCTAGAGTAAGAACCATTAAACTAACTCACCGCCCTTTCGATACATCTTTGTGTCGATGCTATGGTGAATTACATCTGGCTTCACTCTCTTCCACCTGTCACGAAATCTAACCACTTCTTGAAGATTTTCGCTTGGCCGCTACTTTAAATCTGAAATTCGCAACTCTAATCTCAACCCTTCACAAAACGGCAATGCCGCTCTTGTTGACTGAACAAAGTTTGGGTGGGCATATCGGGCATGTGCACGAAACGTTAGCCTCATATGCTTGACCGACATCCTACACTGGCTCTGATGCAGAAACTCATCCACCCTTTTCCTATCCTCAATGTCCGGGGGATATGACTCCTCCATAAACAAGCTAAGAAGAGGCACCAAGTCATGGGTGTGCCTCGTTGGTTGACACTCAACATGGTGACCGCCACCCACATTTTGGCGTTCCCTTGAACTGATAACTTCACGAACTCAACACCACGCTTCTATCTACCCATTTGTGTAGTACTCATACAGTCAACCAGACAAATCGTAAGCATCCTCAGATTGCTTCACCGCTTGAAGACTGGAGGTTTCAATTTCAAGAACTTACTGAAAAAGTTATGCCTGATAGTTTGTCATTATAGGTCCAGTATCACATGAAACGGGCCTATGTCCATGAGGCATCCATCGAGGGTGCCTAGTGGCTGCAGTTGTACCTCGTGAAACCGGAGTGTGTTGGTGCGGAGAAAACACTGGTGGTGCCTGGACCCTGATCAGACAAACCCCACTAAAAAGCGAGAACCTGATCGATTCACGTCTGGGGTAGGTGGGGGTTGGGCATTTCTCATCTTACTGTTCATTCTCCCCATCCTCCTCTTCTATTATGCTTACTTCCTCATTCGGTGGAGGAGTCCCGCACCTAGATTGATGGGCTAGGGCTTGTCCTCTCCTTCAAGAGGACGTCCTCTCCAACCTCTACCACGGCCATCTTGCCGCTATTATTCCTCAGCTACAGCCCCAGTGGATGGCTAACTCTTCTGTCTTTGCCGGTGTTGGTGTTGGCGTAGTCGTTGCTCTAGTTCTAACGCATTGCGAAATAAGTGAAGAGGTCACGTACCAATTTGTATCACCTAGATACCAATTGGACCCAAGGTAATAGCACGAAAGAAGAAAGAAGAAGGAATTTTCCTAAAGTCCTATAGCCTTCAAAGAAAATTGTAAGGCCCCCCTACCGTCCTTAAGATCTACGGAGCCTGTTCTTGTGTGATGAGACCAACGAACCTAATGCTCTGATACCAAGTAGTTCACGGACCCAAATGGATCGCGACTGGCACCCACACTTATCCTCCCCAGTGAGCGAACCAACCAATCTAAACACTCAACATTCCTCAATAGATACAACAGAAAGATGCACTCTGAAGACTTATGTCATTTAAAATAAACGATTCAATAACTCAAAATTCACACATAGTATCCCCAAATCGGAAAGTCATCACCACAAGAAACATCCTATGGATTCAAATTACTAAACCTAAGAGGATCTAAGAACTAAAAAAACAAAAAGCTTGAGTCCATGCCGCGAAACTTCAAGGATCAAGACTGAGGAAGAAATCCAGTCAAAGCTAGAAGCGTTAGCTCACCCTGAAATCCGGTGTAATGAAGACTGGCTAGAGATGCGGTTGAGTTTGAAGACGACGGTACCGTTTCTGGTCTATCAACACAATAAAAAAAGAAGAAAAACATAAAGAGGGAGGTCATAAAAACAAGTACTCTTAGTAGGTACATCGGCCAAACCAAAATCAAAACAGTATATTCAAACTAAAATCTAAATCAACTATATCCATCATGGCAGCTTTACAATTACCATAATCCTTGTACAACACCAAGCACATCAATGAGGACTACGACCTCCTAATCTAACTCATTTGAGGCAATTAGGTTCAATTAGATTGAGTATATTAACATCTTTGCAAGAGCATTATATATGTTACTCTCGTTGTCGTACGTGACACTCCGCGCCTCATATCATCCGGTAACGGAACGGGTACACCATCCAGAACTATCTGGTGTCGGAAACGTGACACTTATCCCTCATATACTATCATGGTACCGGAGAGGGCACGAAACTTCCCCCGTCGGCCCACCACCGTACCACAATTCCTCCTCCGACAGGCCCACCTCCGCCTCCCAACCACTTCCATCCCCCAAACTACACCCTCTACCATAACTCCCAAACCTTCCGCCCTACTCTTTCAATACCAAGGCCCCACCCTAATCCGACCCAAAACTCTACGCCCTCATCCACCACCCCCCCTGCGATTCAATCCTGAAGTGAATCGTCCTACCCAGCGACATCTGCAAATGCTGTAGCGACCGATAGCCCCAACATACAGGAAGGAACCAAAAGTTACGCCGGGGCGGATATCCAGGACACCCAAAAAAATGCTGTCATGGTACAAGGTGTGGGTATGACGTTCGACGCGCGGTGTGTAATGTAGGAAACATACGGTGGTCTAGCGTTGTCTATGGATGTGTGCAAGTGGGGAGACACGGGCTTAGAACAAAGGTGTGGGGATGCATTAGAAAGCCGGGATGAAAGGAATAGAGTTGGGGGAGCTTGGCGGGTGTGAGGGGGAGGCTAGTAGGGTCCCTACTTAGCTAAATTTGTGATTAGCTAAACAATGCTGGCCAGCTACCGACCCCTTCATAAGACCGCACCTGATCGACAACCGTGGCTACTAACCAAACTAAATAGCTTAGTCTTAGAAGACGTGAATCAGACGCGGTCGCTTTGGCAGTGAAGCTATTGGACACGACGGGCCGCAAAAAAAAAAAACGAAAGCAACAGTAGCGTGATATCGTAGCTGAACAGGAAAAGAGCACTGAACGTGTAAATAAACGGGTGGGGGAAGCAGTAAAGCAGAGGGAGAACCGGCAGGGCTGTGGACCTTAGGAGGGTATCGCCTCCCTATCGCCGTTTGCGGAGAAAGGGCACCAACCCAAGCACTATAAGCCAACTCCTAGTCAGCAGGAACGTCCTCTATGCCACGCGACCACTCTATCGGGCCCGACGTTTTATGGTACAAGCTTTCACCCGACTGGTAACGAAAATAAACATTCGACGCCTCCACCCACATATGCCGAGTAGGCCAAAGCCGCCGAGATAGCCATAGATGCGCTGTTAATGAGGAAGAGGTGGATGCCGCTGAACTTGAACACGACAATCGGCTACAAGTGCGGATGAGAGAGACGGGGGGGGAAGAGGGGGGAGGTATGGCGGAAGAGAAAGTGTGGAGGGAGCGGGGCGGGGGAAGGAGAATGTACACTACACCACCTTTACCCTCCCCGCACCTTACGCTCTCTTACCTCACCCCGTCAAACCATACAAACCATCCAGCGCCTAGACCCTTTTCCCCGAAGCAACACACAGACAACACACTAGTCCCACACCTCCTAATAAATCCCAATCTCTCCTCCGCTTTCCATAGCACGCAAAACCTAAACTGTATACCCTTGCCACTTCCGGGACCTCCCCGCCCAACACCCAGAACGCCCACCCTCGCCTACCACCTACCCCCTGTGATCATCCCTACCCTGCCCAACACCCTCATGACCTCCATACGCCACCTCGTTTTACGGCCAAAATGCCGCACATCCCCCCACCCCCCCCCCTCAGATCACCCTTACTAAACACTTAACCTTCTTGGAAAAGCACGTTCATTTGCCTCCCATCACTCCGTCTATCTTACCACCCGCCAACTCCCCTCCCCCACTGACTCACACCTCCCTACTAGGTCTACACAACCCGTAAACCCCTCTATCGATCACCTACTAACGCACCTCGCCACGCACTATTCGTCTTACACTCCCGACCACCCAACGCTAAGCCCGCTTCCTACCCCGAAACCTCAGCGCTAACGACATCAACTACTACATAAATGGCGCCACTCTCGCTTCTTCTCACTACTTACACCAAACTTAAATTATAACTCCGCCAATCCCGTTCCGGGCGCGCGCCTTCCTATGATTATTATAATCTCCAGAGACAACACACACCCAAAACAAAGCACATTCTACCATCCGCCACATAAAATCGCCCCCCAGTTTTTCTCTATAAGCACCATCGGTATCCTTTATCGCCAGAGAATAGAGGTGATAAGATTAGACTTATCATCACAGAGAACTAACGAAAAAAGGGGGGAGGAGCTTGGGGTAGCCGAGGGTGGGGGGTCACGGATAAGCCTAAAGGAAGGAAAAGCAGGCTCAATCGGTATGAGGGTTAGTCACGAGCATACCTGCGGTTCACGTCGAGAGGGGAGTGCGTATATGGAAGAGGGCTTGCTGAGCATTACGGGTTGGAAAGGGGTCAATGAGAGAAGTGGCGGGCGTGCGGGGGGGAGGATGCAGGGAGGAAAGCATAGATTGCTGAGGGGTGGGGTTTGACTTGAGGGAGGAGTAGAGTATATGAGGTGGAGGCGAAGGAGTGAGGGGTGTGTGGGAGGCGTGGGGGTTGGTAAGGTTTGGGGTGAGAGCGAGGTCGAGGATCCGCTCCCTTATCCGACCCGTACCACAGACCGACCCTCACATACGCCTAAACAACTTAACCTCACATTCCTCCCACTACCCCGCAACACTACGAGATCACAAAGCGCTATATTATCCTGAGCAAAACCCATTTCTCACCAGTTTCCCAGCAAGTCCACTCGCCTACAACTTAACTACCGCACAAGAGCCCTTAGGTCTCTCTGTCAGCAATAAGCAACTATCGCATGAAAATTCTAGTACGTTGGTCAACCAACTCCGGATAAAGCCCGAGCCTCGCTCATACCACCGACGTAATCGACGGAACATAAGTCAACGATGGAAACCGGACGCTGATGGACAGAGGACCGATCACCCGTCGACCATTAAGAGGGCCATAGCACATTGGGGAGTGTCGGCTGTACGAAGACGAGGGTGAAGACGACGGGTCGAGAGTGCGACGGAGGAACGGGTAGATTGCGGTAATTGGGAGAGTGGGGACGAAGACATGAGCACGGTTACCTGAAGAGGAGATTGAGAGAGTAAGGCGGACGCGAGGTCGGCTAGACAGAGAGTGGGGTAAGAAGGGACGAATAGAGGAGGATGGGGGCTGGAGAGGACAAAAGGCATGCAAAGGGATGCGTGAGGTCTACCACCTCCCACCCCCACCGCCATCGCGACCTCATGTCCCACTCTATTACCCACAGCCCCCTACACGTCACACATCCCCTCTCTCGCTTCCCGCCTAATTTATTTAGACCCCTTCACTCACCCACACCCAACACCCAACCACCCCCACATTTCTACCCCACCGACCCAATAACCACCGTCCCGCCCACTGCAACTCGTCGGCCCCCAAACCATGCAGTATCTACAGTACTCCCCTCCATTCCACAGAAGTCACGCCCCGCATACACGCGCCTTCTGTGATCACGGAATAGAAATAACACACAAACTCACCCGCACATGCTCCACATCTCACACTTTCTTCCACTATTCGGACCTCCCCCTACGGCAAACCTCAAACTCCCGAACAGACGAACCCGACCCATACTGGTTTCTCCGCTTCATTACTGAATCATTGCGCTGATCTCACTCGACAAGCCTTGACCTAAAACAAGCCTATCCAGCATTCCGGGCTGTGTAAGCCTTTATCTGACAACCAGCAAAGGGCCAGGGCGAACAGGAGGTAACTAGTACAGATGGCAAGCCATCTCCCATTGTCGCGAACACTTTACAACGTAGGGAGGGTATAGGTTAGACACGATGCAAGAGCAGTTGTGAATACGTAAGATGCGCGGCGACGGGTAAGTGCGTATGATGGTGGGTGAGTTGAGGGGGGGTTAGTCCTTGGGGAGGGAGGGGACTGTAAGATCCGCCGTGGGAGGGGGGAAGAGAGGCAAAAGATGAGGGGAGAAGCGCGGGTGAGTGGGTGGAGAGCCACATCCATCCCTCCGTTCCTCCCCCCGCTAACCCCTTTTTATATCCTCGACCCCCTCTGCCTACACCCTCATACATCGCACCAACTACACCGACATTTCCCCAGCACCTCGCCTAGCCCTCCCTTCTCGGCACATCTCAGTTTTTTATACCCTTGCGGTCGGCATTTCTATCTATTCTTTCTCACGTGAGCCCCCCGCCCCTCCCCCGCCTGGCACCCGATCCATATACTATCCGGTGTCGGAACGTGACACTCCAGCCTCATATTCTATCCTGGTACCGGAACGTGGCACCCGATCCTAATATTACTATCTGGTGTCGGAACGTGAACTCCGATCCTCATATTCTATCCTAGTACCGGAACGTGGCACCGATCCTCTAATCTTCATTTAATTTCGTTCATTAAGCTTCTTTTATACCAAGGATCAATATTAACAAAGTAGATTAGGGTTCTATCAAGATTTGGATTTAATAGCTTCATCATGCTTGTTTCACACAATCAAATAGAAAAAATCACATCATCATGCACACAATAAGCATATAGAAGACCTTATAATATACCCAAAAAAAATCATTGCTATTAAGAGTTAATATGAATAGCATAAAACCATTAAAACTACCTCCACCCCCGAAGAATGCGATCAACAAGAATATCTTCTCAAATCCTTGCTATCTTCTTCGTTTTCTCCCTCTTGCTGATTTCCCTCGCTTGTTCTTTCTTTGTTCTTATTCAAACCCCTTTCTTTTACCCTATAATCATATAATTAAGTATAAAGAGGGCACTATAACCCACATATTAACTAAGGTTGCCTCTTTTAACCCTAAGTAATTAGACTTATAACATTAACCCACACTTATAATTAAAGCAGGAATAGTCAAAAACGTCCTTAAAACGTATAAAGAAATCCGACCAAGACTGGGATTGTGCAACCTGCGACGGCCCGTCGTGCCTGCGATGGTCCGTCCTACAGGTTGTCGCAGGTCTAGAGAGTGGATTTCCACTGAAGACTCTGTGACGGTCCGGCACACCTGTGACGGTCCGTCCTGCCATTTCGTTACGAAGTTAAGAGAGTGAGTTTCAGTAACCAATTCAGTTTTCCAAAGTGTTTTGAAACGAGACCCTGCGACGGTCCGTGTGCCCATGACGTCCACGTGGGTCCGTCGCCTCAGCCTATTTTTCCAGAAATGAAATCTGCTGCTCAAAACGACTAAACAGGTCGTTACAATTCAATATAATTCTTGATGAATTCATGATGAAACCTAATTCCCCAAACCCTAGGTTATGAATTAATGTTTATTGGGATAGTGATGATGCAATTGACCTAGTTGTTCTGTTAATTACTGTTGATTGATGTTACTACTCCTATTGTTGGATATAATTGGTTGGTTGTTGGTAAGACCATGATGATGGCTATATAAAGAGATTGATTAAGAACTTATGATCCTAACCTTTACTGGAATCATGATGGCTTGTGATTGATGATGTAGTTTAATTGAAGCATGACTTATGATTAGCCTAAGTAGGTGTTGGTATGATGATGAATTGAAATGTGTTCACAATGTGATTGTGAGATTATTCTTAAGGTTAAACGATATAATTATCACATTAGGGATCACACCATAAAGGTAACATGGCGTACTTTACTTCTCATAGGTCTTATACGTGTCCATAATTATTATTCATCTATTGTCGTATGTAAGTTTAGAGGAAAAAGTTTTAAAAAATTATAGCACTTCATATGCTAGAAAATTTACCTTATATATGTATCAAATATCATAAGTACATATTTATATCTTAAGTGTCTATGACATCCCAGTCACAACATCATAAGAGTACTTAAGGGACACGACCCTTATAACATAATACTTAACTATACAATTTATAACACTTTAGAGTAAACATAAGTACAAGATGCTTGAACTTAAAAATTCCTTTCCTTGATCTTAGGAATTCACATATCAAGCTCCTCATAATCTAAATACATCCTTTAAGCATCCATAACCTATACATTGTGTAAAAACTAAAATAGAATTGAGTTAGTACAAGAATGCACTAAGTATGACAACCATGCAAAAACATGCATTTAAAAGGGACATTTTCTTGAAAATCATTCTTCCTACATTTTTGAGCAAATAATCATAAAACCTTTATATAATAGCATTTATATCATTCACATACTTCATATAGACATAATCAAAGGGTAAATGTCATATAAGATCACACAAAGAATTTAAGCAATAATTAAGGTCACTTTACAATGAACTATTTACCTTAACAATGAGTATTTTCTTTTTTCTCCTTAACCTCCAAAGTAATACCTCTAGTGATACTTGGTGCAATCTATCACCTTAATGTCACAAGAAATCAATACATACAACTTACATAGCCAACACATAAAACCATAAAAGTATAATACATCCAGGACATATTTAGAACAAGACATAAAAACATTTAAGTAAGTGCTAATCATTATGCACATATACTTATTTTACTTCACACAGAACCCTAGGATACCTATCTCATAATCTCAATCTAAACCTACTAGTGAAATATACATGTTAATCCCCATAACCTCACACAGACTTAGTTTACCTATCATAAGACCACAAGACTTAACATATCCTTCATGATAAACCACAATACCATAGTCAACCACAAACACATCAATGTAAGAGGTTCGTCACATAGTCATATTAGAACTTCATATCATCCATATTATCTCATCATATACACAACAAAACTATCTCATGCAAGAGAATCATAAACATACACACATGCATTAGAACACCTTACAAGGAATTCCCTCAAGAGTCACTTTTGCAATGCATAGATGAAGTCCCATACCCCCCACTTACACTAAGCTACTACCCTTAGGTCATCCTAGTTAGAGTCATTACTTTACTTCCATTGTCCATTTTACTTTAGGGAAACTTCAACATTAACTGACAATAATACCATGTGAGCCAAAAATTAAAGTTGATGTCATCCCCTCACACAATAAGAGGGTGGCTTACTTGCCAAGGTACAACATGAATATCATGCTAGTATAGTAGGTGATATAACTTTCTAGATCACACACGGTAACATAGTTATTGAAGTTGGATGCATATATGTGAAAACCCTCTTTATGCCATATGGCGAATTATAGTTATTCACTATGGAAACCTTTTTTATGCCTATTGAGGCATTGTGGTTATTCACCTCATGAGGATTATGGTGACCTACTTTTTTCCAATGGTAAAGGACACCATTCACATCAAGTTCACTTGGTGCTACGCTAAGTTCCCTTTATTAAAAAACATTGATTGACTTTACCTTATAAAACATAGGCTTTTGGAGTGTCACTCCCCATATGCTTACCTCATACGTTCTAGATGAGAAATACTTCATCAACCTATATCTTGTGATAAAACCTTTCACATGGACATAGCATATGTAAATATTTATGTAGTTTAGGATACTCTTGAGATCACCTTACAAGAGCCCCTCTATTTACTAGATCATTATACATGTGTGTGTACATACCTGTGAGAAAACCTTTCACATACCATATTTAGACCACACATGTTCATACTTTAATTCATTCATGCGTAATTGTGAAAGTTTAAATATATGAGCCATACTTTCATATAAATACATTTAGACAGTAGGTAAAATCATAATTCCTCATACCACATACTTCACATAATAGGATATAAGACATATTGATAACATACTCAAGAAATCATAACCATGTACATATGAGACAAAACCTAAGAACTATCCTATAAAGGAACACATGTCCAATGCATTGACAACGTCCCATACCCTTTCCCATACTAGTACACCTATCAAGTAGTCCTAGTTAAGGAAAAACATATAATATTTTCATAGACATAATCTTAACATGCATAGTAGTAAACACTTGTGAATATGAGAATAACCTTTCATTAGACAATATGATCCTATACTAATTATAATCATGCATAATGTGTGAGTGTGTGTGTACATTTGTTAATATATCACATAATGACTACAAAAAACACATTGAGGAAGTCACAATCTTAAGACCACAATGCACAACCAAGCATAGACTACACAAAACAATTTAGCATAGGACACAAAACAATCTTCACATTAAACTTAAGACTTCTAACTTTTGGGATTCATGCATTCACATAGGGGTAAATAGGTAGGGATCATAATTCCTCAATATTTCATTAGTGGAAGAAGCTACACATATCCCTAATATGATCATTCTAATGCGCATAACAACTGGAACCTAACCTCGATTCACATATACAGTAGAAGACTAGGCACAAGTTACACATAATATGGTCATCATCACCACACATTCATAAATGTACCATACCACACAATGACATACAAGGCTTCATAAGCAATACTTTAGAGAAGTAGAGAATTACAAGAGTAGAGCAATTATTACCAATCCTTTAGCCTTTTTTAATCATTGACCATTACTACTCTTTCTTAAAAAATTCAAGTATCTGGCAGTAGCTAAAGTACCATAAACATAAAATAAATCATGTACATGTCGCTACAGGATCATACTACATTCTAATACAATACATCACATATATATTAGGAAGTAGAGAGTTATGAATCATCAAAAAATTTAACTAGTCTTGTTAATCAATTATATTTTATCAATAAAATACTTTTAGGACAGTATCTAAATAGATAAAACATCATAGCTTTATCATGCTTCATCCACCCTAAGATATAGATCACAACAAATACCTTCCTCTACAAAGTTATNCGCCACCAATGGGCTGCCAGAAGCAGGCGCAGCAGGCGCAAGGGGGCAGATTGCCCAAGCCAGTCAGCAGCCAAGGGGGCCAGCAGCAGTTGAAGAGGCAGCCGTTACAACAGTTTCAGCAGTTACGGCAGTTACAACCGTTACAGCTGTTACAAGTGTTAGTGGGGCGGCAGTTTCAGGAGTTTCAAGCCTTTGGGAGGCTTGTGCAGCACATGGGGCAGACTAGGAGCATCTAGGAGTCCTTTTTGGAAGACTTAGAAGCTTGTCATATAGGCATAGTCTTAGGAACTTGTTTAGTTTACTTTTACTAGCTCTTAGGCATTAGAGTAGTATAAATAGTAGTTCATTCTTACTTGTAAAGGCATCCAATAATTTTCAAGTAATTGAAGTTCCTTCTTCCAAAGTTCTGTCTACTTCTTATTTTCTTAGCGATCCGAGAGTGAGGCTTACTTGAGTTTGCAGAATTTGTGAGTAAACCGTCAAGTGCCGCACGGAGTATTGTCAAGATTGAAAAGTCCGTGACAGTTGGTATCAGAGCAGGTTCATCGTAGGAGAATGACGAACGAAGGAGACGGAAGAGGCGCTAGCCACACCCCCAACGTACGCTCTGAGGGAGGAAAGAAGAACAAGAAAGGGAAGAACAAGCAGCGCAGAAGGGTAATGAACCCAATCTGCCGATCCTCCCCTAGGCGATCTTCACCAGGCGATCTTCCACCAGGAGACTTCCATCAGGCGATCTGCCAAAGTGATCCTACACCAAGCGGAGGACAAACATCCTTCCAGCCCAATATTGTCGACGAAAGTGACGACGGCGGAGGGGCCTAGACGTTACTGTCGGACATGATTGGATTGCCAGCGTTGAGGTGGCAAGGCAGGTGTGGAGATCTTGGGCCAGCGCTTGAATGGGTTAGATAGTGATATCAAAGACCTTGAGGAACATTCCCTTGAGGAGGCAGACGCCATCCGGAAAGAGTTGGAGGTACGCAAGCGGACAGAATTAGCAATGAAGGAAACCATTACTTCTTGGAGTTCAGATTCTTGGACGCCCTTGGGACGATTGAGACGCTGAAGAACAAGGTTGAAGCTCTCGAAGAGGAGAGGGAGGTTGTTGCATCAACGTCACTGGCCAGGAAAGGGAGCCCAGAGTTGAAGTTCCAAGCCACCAACATTCAAGGGTGTCCGCGACGCCTAGAGGTAGGAAATTTCCTATGGCACTTGGAAAAATTATTTCAGGTGTAATCGGGTCAAGAGCGATGCAAACAAGATCAACACTGCCGTGTTGTATCTTTCCGACGTAGCCATGTTATGGTGGAAACGCAAGGATGCCAAGATCAAGAGGGGCACACGCACCATCAACACATGGAAACAGTTCTTGAGGAATTCAAGAAAGCTTTCTTCCCAACAATGCTGTTTATGAGATGACGCGCAAACTCGGGAGTTAAAGCAGACGGGAAGATTCGGGCATATGTGAAGGAGTTCACAATTTTGACCCTCCAAATTCCCCAACTCAACGGAGACGACATGCTGTTCACCTTCATGGACGGGCTGCAGAATGGGCGAGGACCGAGTTGGAGCGGCGTAAGGTAAAAACCATTGATGAGGCATCACTCAAGCCGAAACTTGACAGATTTCAAACATGATCGTTTGGACAAGGCGAGGGCAAAGAGGCAAGGGCAGTAAGCTAAGGGAGGGGGAGATGTGGCCGAGGCAGAGAACAGTCGGCACAACCCAAGCAGCATGAACACTCCAAGCCAGATGGTAGACGGTTTGAACGCCAGAAAAACTCAGAGAAGCGGACGCAGTCCAGCAGAGGAGAAGGGTGCTATATATGCGGCGGACCACATGGTTATGCCAGGTGCCCAGAGTTGAAGAGCCTTGGTGCCATCGTCCGGAACGGAAGGACAAGGAGGCACAAGAAAAGGGAAACCGGCAGACCCACTCAGTTGGGCATGGTTGGAATCTGCGACGTATTGCAAGCAGGCCGACACCCAGGGGATTTCAGTACGCAGTATGTGGATATCTCCATCAATGGGCAACAAGTTCGGGCCATGGTAGACTCCGGGGTGAAGCCAACATCATGACCAAAGCGGGCGGCAGAAAAATTGGGACTGAAATAGTTCAAGAACAATCGCCTCAAGACGGTCAATGCCCCACCAACTCCGTATGTGGAATTGCTCATGGGGTCAGCATCACTTTAGGGCGGTGGAAAGTAAGACAAATTTTACCGTGGTCCTTGGACATATCCGATGTTATTCTTCGGGAATTCTTTCAGCGTTGCACACGATGATTGATCCCTACCTTCAACAACTCATGGTGATGGAAGGAGAAGGGTCTGTATGGTGCCTCTTGTTAGGGTGCAAAGAAGAATGGATATGCCCAATTGTCGGCCATGCAGATTGTGAAGGGCCTGAAGAAAGGGGCAGCACAACCTTCTTACACCATCGCAAGTTCGGGTGAAGACCATGGTGCTGTGAGCCACTGCCGCCTATTATAGAGGCTGTTTTGCAGGAAAACAGCGATGTGATGCGGAGGAGCTGCCGAAAACTTTACCTCCAAGGCACGAGGTAGACCACATGATCGAGTTGGAGGCAGGAGCCAAGCCACCTGCGTCTGCACCTTACGCATGGCTCCGCCTGAGTTAGAAGAACTGAGGAAGTAGTTGAAAAAGAGCTCCTCGAAGCAGGTCACATTCGTCCATCCAAGGCACCCTATGGAGCGCCGGTGCTGTTTCAAAAGAAGAAAGACGGGCGATGCGCTATGCATTGATTACAGGGCGCTCAACAAGATCACAATTCGGAACAAGTATCCAATCCCGCTGATCGCAGATTTGTTTGATCGTCTTGGAGAAGCCAAGTATTTACCAAAATGGATCTCCGGAAAGGCTACTATCAATGTCGATATGCAGAGGGGGATGAGCCAAAGACAGCATGCGTGGCCAGGTAGGAGCATTCGAATGGTTGGTGATGCTTCCGCTTAACCAACGCACCTGCCACATTTTGCAAGCTGATGAACGAGATTTTACATCCCTACTGGCACAGTGTAGTAGGTACTTAGATGACATAGTCGTCTATAGTAGCACTTTGCAGGAACATGTGGAACACTTGAAGAAGGTCTTCAAGATCTTGCGGGAGAATCAGCTCTATGTCAAGCGGGAGAAGTGCGAGTTCGCCCAACCAAAGATACATTTTTGGCACTGTGATCAGCCAAGGTGAGCTTGTATGGAACGGGCAAAGGTAAAGGCATCCAAATTGGGAGGCGCTACTAAAGTGCACGAGCTACGTTCTTTTCTTGGATCTGTAATTATTATCGCAGGTTCATTAGCGGGTACTCCGCATATTGATGCCCCACTGACCGAGCGCTGGAAGAAGAACATGCCTTAGTTGTGGAGCGAGGAGTGCCACGAAGCATTGAGGGTCTTAAGGCTGCAGTTACCGAAGAGCCAGTCTTGATGCTGCTGATTTCACCAAGACCTTCGAGATCCATACGGATGCTTCTGATTTTGCCCTTGGGGGAGTCCTGATGCAGGAGAAGCACCCATAGCATTTGAAAGCCGGAAGTTGAATGAAGCTGAACGACGGTCTACATGTGAAGGAGAGGAGATGAACGCCATTGTGCATTGTCTACGCACATGGAGACATTATTTACTAGGCTCAAATTCGTAGTAAAACTGACAAGTTTGCCACTAGCTATTTTCAGTCGCAGAAGAAGATCACACCAAAGCAGGCTCGTTGGCAGGATTCTTAGCGGAGTGTGACTACACTCTGGAGTACAACAAAGGAAAGGGCAATGTGGTAGCCGATGCATGTAGAGAAGAACTCCCCCCTGTTAGCGTGCCATCTTCCTCACCGTCCCCCCCTTCCCCCGCCACTCCACCGCCCCACCCCTCCTTTCGCCTTCCTCTCTTCCCTTCGCCCTTTCCTTCCACCGCCCCCCCCAGGCTATAAGAATCTCAATCAATATTTACCAATTCAATAGCTTTGTATTCATATTAGATAAATTATGCCCAATTTCATCACACTATTCATATAGGTAGTAGCTAAGGACAATTCACCATGATCGAGTCGTTTAAAAACCATCACAACATCAAGATCACAAGTTACTACTTGATAGACTTGATCAACTTTCACCAAGCATTTTTTACTTTGATAATAAAATATTTATATCCATAAATCACCCATGATAGTAACCTAAGGTAGTATCTAGAAGAATCCGATCATAATCGAATTCCAATTTTATACATTATAAGATCAGTGTAAACGAATCATCGAGATTAGATGGAGGTTCAAAATTAATCATAACACTTGATATGACCTAGATCTTTATCATCAATACACATAAATAAAATTAGAAATAAGAAATTCAACATAGTAGAATCACAATTCAATCAATAATAAGCCATGATCACAATGGCCATGCAAGGGCTAAATCGATTTTGGAAATGTACATGGGTTAATCATGAAATTTGATTCAATTTCATGTTAAAACCAATATATTATCATCAACTAATCATTATAAAGACTTTGAATACGATTTGAGAAAGATCATATGTCTAGATTGAAGTAAAAGAGATTTGATTAGATTTTCTCTTTAAAAACTTTGAGATTAGCTCTCCAAGTGAAAGGTTACTTAGAGAGAAAGCATCACCATAAATTTATATGTATGAAAATATCTAAAAATTGATGAAGAATCCATAGCAATAAAAAGCTCCAAGTTTCTTTTGCGCTTCACCTTCAATGGAGGTTTTTAGAGAGAATTGGTTTTTGAGGGAAAGTCTAATCTGAGTGAATTGCATTGGGAATGGGTTGATCACATTTTTTTATCCCTTAAATACACCAATAAATAAATTAACAAACCTAGTAGGGTTTGGTTAGGACGTGGGGTGAATTCCCTAGTCACCCCAGTAATGAATAGTGCACAAGTATGCAGTTTCAGAGAGTACCTATGGACACCAATCGGCGGGGCGTCGATGGACCAATGGCCCATCCTAGTGCTCCTTCGATGGTGACTGAGGGTGCTTGATGTTTGATTCATATCTTAAGTCTAAGTTTCAACCTACGCCACAAGTTGACGGGGCGTCAATGGACTGACAGGGCGTCACTTGAGCTCGTTGATTGTCATTGTCAAGGAAGTGTCTCAACAGCCATTGGGTCCTTAATGTGGGCCCTTTTACGGGGCCCTTGTGAAATTGTACCCGTGAGTTTACATCTTAAACATGAACTTTAACACGTTGATGACCTTCCACATAAATTTTACACAAAATAAACTCACACAACATCTTCAAATAGGCTAGGCACATTCAAGACAGACACATGCATATCTTAAGGGCTATCTTTCAAACATCCTGGATATTTTTGGACGTTTGACCTCTAAACTTAATTAAACTCCATACACTGCTTATAAACATAATTATAACTCATTTTTAATTTTAATAAGTTGATTACACATACATAGGCACATAAAACAGATAAGGCCAAAGTCGTCGAATGACATTTGACTCTTAATTCACCTAAAACCTTACACATTTCCTCCATAAAACCTTAAAATCCAGTTTACGACCTTAGAACTTAAATAAAAAATCATGCTAGTCCCTAGACACCCTAACTCATTTTTGGACTCTTATAATAAGGTTAGTTATGTAGTACCTATGTGCCTTATTATGACATGATGATGATGTTATGCTAATATCACGTATGTTATGATGATTAATAAAGACATTACAAATATTTCAAAGGGACTCTAGCTTAGCACCGAGTGAACTAGAGTGAGGAGTGTCAATTCCCTCATAGGGAAGGTAGGATCAATAATGTACTCTTGAGATTGTATATTATAATGCGTTTAGCACAAAGAGTGTCCTAATTATATGTCCTAGTTCTTGAACTATGTTGCCTCCATAGGAATACTAGCTAGTGGATCCACGTAGTTGCTATTTTCATGTTTTGTTACTACTTTGGCAAGTACTCTGCCTCTTTTGGCGTAGGATTCCATGACACCAGATTCTACATTAGCTCATGCGGTGTATGTCGATTAAGTCAAGATATTCCAAAAAGGTAAAATGAACTTAAGGAATAAACTCTAACTAGGATAACTAAGGGGTTTAGCTTAGTCTAGGAAGGGGTATAGACTTACCTAACAACATTGGGGAACAAATTCTTAGAAGGATGTGTTATATCGGAAATAATATAATGGTATATGCTGCTATAGGATGAAATTTCAATGTGATACTATTTGATGATAGAAATGTCATTTTGAATATGTGTTGATCTACATTGTAATGTTAGATATATGACCCTAACTTATGCTATATGAAAAGTAGACGTATTGTCATGATTATTAATGGATTACTTAATTGAGTAAGGCTATGGGGCATTGCTTGGTATTTACACTTGTTGACTTGATAGAGTTTCTAGTTTATTGTCTTGATTTGGTTATGTTATAATGAACTCTAATTCATGCTTGTTGAGGTTATGATTTGATGGTATAGTTTCATAGACTTTATGTAAAATTACATGAGATGCATGTTGACTTGACTAGTTTTGATGTTGTAGGTATTGTGATGTACATGCCTATGACATAATAACTATGTCAGATTGATTTGGTTTGGTCTTGTTGAATGTGTATAAAGGTTTTTCAATGAAAAGTGCATACTTATTTGAAATGTCCCTTTTCTTAGCATTATTTCAAGGTATGTTTGCATATGGCCTCGTACTTAGTAAAAGTGGTGTACTAACCCCATTTCTTCCTTTTCCATAACATTTTAGGTTTGAGTCGTTGAATGGCATTTTGAAGATGATTTGAAGAAGACTAGGATCTTTTATCAATTCAAGTAGGGTATGTCCTTACTTTCTAAGGGCAATTCCACTATCGAGCCATGATGTTGTTTTTAGTATTAAGACTCTCATCTTTCGTTACTTTTCATTTTTATATTAGACATTGTATGACCTATATGTAATCTTATTGTATTGATGTATAGACTAGGACAAATTTGATATACTCTTCTTATATGGTTATGATAAGAGACGACTATTATGACTATGTTATGTTCTCATTATATTTATGTGCATCAAAGTAGAGACTACTAATACTTCATTACGCAGGATGTGTAAACTAGACATATAGCTAGTATGGTATGAGCGTTAGTAAACCCTCATGAAGTAGTAAAAAAAATTTAAATTTTCAGCTAAATTTGACCTATGAATGTAATGATGTGAGCTAAGAGGCTATTCTTAATCCTTAAATAGGATAATGACGCCGGTTAAATCTATGTGGTATTCTAAGATGTGACAAACTTGGTATTAGAGCATGAGGTTGAGTATCTTCAAGTCATTGTCTCTCTCAACCACGTCTGTGTAGATTTGTACTTATAATTGTGAAGCACGCCACACTTATGAATAGAACTCTATATAATGCTTAAGAAAATCACAATTTCTTTGAAGTCCAATTACATTCCTTTAGAGTGTTAGAGCTATGTGCTTTTGTATATAATCCTCTAATTGTTATTATAAGCAATGAATACTCTATGGAATATGGAACAAACACTTCAAGAAGAGATTTCCAATGCGGGAGTTCATCCCAATGGTGATCAAGTTCTTCCTCTTGAGGAAGATATGAATGATGACCAAGCCCTAGAGAATCCTTCTCCTTTGACGTATGAGAACATAAGGGTCGCTCTCTTCCAAATGGAAAAGCTATTACTACCAAAGCACAAGCCGCCACTATTCAAGTACAAGCTGACTGCCCAAGCTAATTAGGAGGTTATACCCCGAGCTCATCAACAAGTTTCTATCATGGCCTCGTGTCCAAGGGATTTCAGTAGGATAAATCCTCCTACTTTCTACGGGTCCAAGGTTGAAGAAAACGCCCAAGAGTAGATCGATAAAACCTAAAAAAGATCCTTTACACTATGGGGTTGTCTACTATTGAGAAGGCCAAATTATTCACTTATTAACTCAAGGATGTGTCTCAAGCATGGTATCTCCAATGGAGGAAAAATGTCATTTAAGAGGTGGACCCGACTTGCGAAACGTTTAAGAAGACTTTTCTTGATTGTTTATTTCCTTGAGAGAAGAGGGAAGCTAATGTGATGGAGTTCATAATCCTTATTCATGGAGGTATGAGTGTTCATGAATACTCCTTGAAATTCACTACATTGTAAAAATATGCTCCTTCTTTGGTTTCTGATCCTATAGATAAAATGAAGTGTTTTGTGATGGGGGTGTCAAATGATGTGCAAGAGAAGTGTCATTTCGCTTTGATACATGAAAACATGAAAAATTTTCATCTCATGTTTCATTAAAAACATGTATAAGAGGCAAGGATAAGAAGAATAGTAGAGATTCCAAGAGGGCAAGATTTTTCGATAGAGGTTCTTCAAAGGGAAGGCTTGAGATAAAAGACAATCCTACGTTTAAGAAGAGGGTTTCTAATAATGTTCCTTCTAAGTTTCCTAAGGCTAGGTACGATAGGATGTTTAACCCTAAGCCTTAAAAGAGAAAGGGTACACCAACTGGGAAGCCAAATTGTTGAAAGTATGGAAAGAAGCACTACGGTGATATTCTTAAGGGAACGAGTAATTTTTTTTGATGTGTTAAATGTGGGCACAAGGTTAGGGATTGTTCTAATGTGAGGGGTCAAGAAAAGGGTAATGGCCAATCTCAAGATAGTGGTTCAAATAAGGCTCCAAAAAAAACACTTCTAGTCTTTATGCTCTAGCGGTGAGCAAGTGACTTTTCCCGATGGGGTGACTGGTATTTTCAAAGTCTTCTCTATTAGTGTATATGCCTAACTTTACCCTGGTGCTTCTTTATGATTTTTTACCCCTCTACTAGCTAAAGAGTTTGACATTTAGTCTGATATACTGCATGAACCTTTTATAGTGTTTACCCCGGTTGTTGAGTCAGTTGTTGCCAAAAGAATTTATTGAAATTTTCCAATAATGTTGCCCATAAGATTTTCTTATGTAGAGCTAGTAGAACTTGATATGCTTAATTTTGATGTCATTTTGGGTAAAAATTAGTTGCATGCTTGCTTTTCCTTTATTAATTGTAGAACGAGGGTGGTGAAGTTTAACTTTCCAAATGAGCATGTTTTATTGAAGGGGGGGGGGAATTCTACTTCTAGAGGTCGCATCATCTCCTATTTGAAACCATGAAAAATAATCTTTAAAGGATGTTTATACCAATTAATAAGAGTCCATGATTTAGACTCCATAATTCCTCCCATTGAGTCGGTCCCCGTAGTGAGGGAATTTTTGGAGTTCTGTCCTCAATAAACATTATCGGGTATTCTCTTCAAACGGGTATTATCGTAAGTGTTTTGTGGTGGTTTTGATCATTGCATCTCCCTTGACTACTTTGACCCAAAAGAGTTAGAAATTTAAGTTGTCGAAGGCACGTGAGGGAAACTTTGAAATATAGATAGCTAGGCTTACTTCCACTCCAGTGTTGACTTTATTGGAGGATAAAAAGGGCGTCGTTGTGTATTGTAATGTAACCCGAGTGGGTTTTATGTGGGTGTTTATGCAATATGGGAAAATAGTAGCCTATGCTTCTAGGGAATTTAAGTTGCATGAGAGGAACTATCTAACTCATGATCTTGAGTAAGCGGCCATGGTATTTGCCTTGAAAATATGGAGGCATTACTTGTATGGTGTCCATGTTGATGTGTATAACGACCACAAGAGTCTCCAATATGCGTTTACTCAAAAGGAGTTGAATCTCCGATAGATAAGGTAGTTAGAATTGTTGAAAGATTATGACGTGGGTGTTCTATATCACCCTTGAATGGACAATGTGGTTGCGAATTCTCTATTTCATTTTTTCCATGTGTAGTGTGACTGATGATCAAATTAAGCCAGAAAGACCCGTGACAAGTGCTCAACGTTACTAGATGGGTATATGTTGGAAAGATTCTCGAATTCTTGTTCATGGGTCATCTAAGTATGAGTCATCTTTGTTAGTTGAGATGTAGTCCAAACAACACCTTAATCAATCATTGATGGATTTGAAGAAATCGGTTCTTACCAAGCTTAATGATTTATTCACCTTAGGGGTGGATGATGTCTTGAGGTATAAGGAAGGTTGTGTGTTCCCAATGTAGATGGTTTGAGGAACCAGTTTCTTGCGGAAGCTCATGGTTCCCAATACTCCATTCACCCGAATTCAAATAAGATGTATCATGATCTTAGGGATGTATTTTGGTTGAAAGGTTTGAAAAAGGACATAGCAGAATGCGTTGAAAAGTGTCCGAATTGCTAACATGTGAAATCCAAACATCAAAAGTCAGGTGGATTATTACATGAAATCCAAATTCCTACTTGGAAGTAAGAAGATATTAATATGGATTTTGTATTTGGATTGCCTCGGACTAAAAGCCAATATGAATCTATATGGGAGATTCTGGATAGGTTGATCAAGTCATCTCATTTTAGTCCTTTCAAGTCGACTAATTTGGTGAAATATTTTTCAAGGATATTTATATAAGAGATTGTGTGTCGCTATGGTATTCTGTTATCCATCAAATAGGATAGGGGTTCACAATTCACATCTAGGCTTTAGAGGTAATTTCAAGAAGGTTTGGGTACTAAGGTGAGTATAAGTACCATTTTTCATCCCAAAACTAATGGTCAAGCGGATCGTACTATTCAAAACCTTGAGGATATGCTTAGTCTGTCTATTTACTTTATAGGGAAATTGGATAAGCATTTTCTTGTGAGTTTTCTTATACTTATAGTTTTAATTTTCTATATTCAATAGGTTCCTTTACGAAGCCTGTATGGTGTAGGTGAGATATCGGGATGGGCTTTGAAGGGGGAGAGACTTCCTTCCTGGTCCGATCTGATCTTGTAGAGTTTGAGGCGGTTCATAATCATAAGGCTCGCTTGAAAAGGCCGTATAATCGGACACACTCTTATGCGATCTAGGAGAAGGGAATTGTGTTTTAAGAGGTGATAAGGCGTGTATAATTTTTTGCTATGAAAGGGGTGGTGTATATTGGCAAGAAAATAAAATTGAGTCCTCTTATGTGATCCATATGAAATCTTCAAAAGGTTTAGTAAGATTATTCCTAGGAGTTTGAAACGCTTTTTGATTTGCTTCGGTTCATCCATTTTTCAATGTTTGTATGGTTTTAGATAACTAGTGTCCGACGCGGGCTTGCCCGTTGCTGCGATGATCATGATAACGCGACGGATACAGGCCATCGTGCCAGCGACGAACATTAAATTTCGCCTATAACTTTTCGATGGTAGATCGTGGGCCATACCAGTGGTGGGTGACGGGTGACGGAGAATTAGGTTCGGTTCGGAGAGGGAGCTGGAAAACGGCTTACCACATCCAAGAAGGGCAGCCAGGCGCGCAAATTACCCAATCCTGGGCACGGGGAGGTAGTGAAAAGAAATAACCTACCGGGCTCTATTGAGTCTGCGTAAGGAGATGAGTACAATTCTAAATCCCTTAACGAGGATCATTGGAGGGCAAGTCTGGTGCAGCACCGCGGCTTAATGTCCAGCTCCAATAGCGTATATTTTAGTTGGGTTTTTGCAAAAGTTAAAAAGCTCGTAGTTGCACTTTGGGATGGGGAGCGGCCGGATCCCGCACCCAGGTGTGACACCGGTCGTCATGTCAACCCTTCTGGTCGGCGATGCGCTCTGGACTTAATTGGCGGAGGAGCGTTCTCCCCCCCTCCCCCCCCCCCCCCCCCCCCCCCCCCACCTGCTCCGGCGCTGTTACTTTGAAGGGGAAATTAGAGTGCTCAAGCAACCTACGCTTGTATTAATTGCTGGGATTA
Source organism: Solanum habrochaites (assembly GCA_027704765.1). Taxonomy (NCBI): domain Eukaryota; kingdom Viridiplantae; phylum Streptophyta; class Magnoliopsida; order Solanales; family Solanaceae; genus Solanum; species Solanum habrochaites. Next base: position 16,932,445 of record JAKWJA010002491.1, read on the forward strand.
AACAATAGGAATTTCGGTCCTATTACGTTGGCATTCCGGATCGGAGTAATGATTAACAGGACAGCGGAGGGAATTTCGTATTTTCATAGTAGAGGTGAAATCTGCGATTTAGAAAGACGAAACAACGGAGAAAGCATTTGCCAAGGATGTTTTCCTTAATCAAGGAACGAAAGGTGGGGGTCGAGACGATTCAATAACGTCTAGTCCTCAACCATACAGCGATGCCGACCACAGGATCGGCGGATGTTGAGTTAGGGACTCCGCCGGCACCTTATGCGAAATTCAAGTTTTTGGCGTTCGGGGGGGAGTATGGTCGACAAGGCTGAAACTTAAAGGAATGCCGAAGGGCACCCCCAGGAGTGGAGCCCTGCGGATTAATTGATCAACAAGGGAAAACGTTCAGGTTCCAGGACTATAGTACGGAGTGACAGACGAGAGCTTTTTCTTGATTTATGGGTGGTGGTGCCATGGCGTTCTTAGTTGTGGAGCGATTTGTCTGGTTAAGTTCTCGTTAACGAACGAGACTTAGCCTGATAACTGCTATGCGAGGTATCCCCTTGCGGCAGTCTTCTTAGAGGGACTACGGCCTTTTAGGCCGCGGAAGTTTGAGGCAATAACAGGTCTGTGATGCCCTTAGATGTTCTGGGCCGCACGCGCGCTACAGTGATGTATTCAACGAGCTTATAGCCTTGGCCGACAGGCCCGGGTAATCTTTGAAATTTCATCGTGATGGGGATAGATCATTGCAATTGTTGGTCTTCAACGAGGAATTCCTAGTAAGCGCGAGTCATAGCTCGCGTTGATACGTCCCCTGCATTTGTACACACAGCCCGTCGCTCCATACCGATTGAATGTCCGGTGCAAATGGTTCGGATCGCGGCGAAGTGGAGCGGTTCGCTGCCCGCGACGTCGCAGAAGTCATTGAACTTATCTTTAGAGGAAGGAGAGGTCTTAAAAGGTTTCCGTAGGGTGAACCTGCGGAAGGATCATTGTCGAACCCACCCCCATGCACAGCCAGACCGGACCCAAGAACTCGTTTTAAACACTAGGGGCAGCGCTCGCTAGTCGCGGCTCCCCTCCCCCACCGTCGCCCGGGCGCGGCTCAAGGGGATCTCCGGAGACCAACGCCCCCGGCGCGGCGGAAAGTGCAAAAGGAATACTACAATAGACGGCCCTCCCCTCGCGCCCCGTTAGCGGTAATGCGGGGGAAGCGGATGCTCTGTAAACACAAAAGATCGCGGCAAGGATATCCTCGCTCCGCATGATGAAGAAAGTGCGAATGGATACTGGGTGTGAAATTGCAGAATCCCGTGAACCATCGAGTCTTTCGAACCGTCACGTTGCGCCGAGACCATTTGGCCGAGGGACACGTCTGGCATGTGCATAACGAAATCGCTCGCCCCCTCCGCACGCCGCAAGGCTTGAGCGCGGGGGGCGGAAGATGGCCCACGTGCGGCCCGAGAGCTGCTGGGCACGCCTAAATGCGAGTCAACGTGACCGGCGTCGCGGGCAAGTGGTGTTTGAAAATCAACTCTCTTTGGGGTCGCGGCTACAGCCGTCGCGCGTCGGATCCCCGACCCTCACTGCTGCTAGGCGCTTCGACGACGACCCCGAGTCGTTCAGGGCAGTACCGCTGAGTTTAAGCATATTCAATAAGGGAGGAAAAGGAAACTTATACAGTAGGGTTTACCCTAGTAACGGCGAGCGAAACGGGCATTTCTTTCTTTTCTTCTTGGGACGTTTCTTGGGCGGCCTCATGCCTTAGAATCGCGGCGGCTTAGTTCTGTTTCTCCACGCCTCTTGACAATTGATTGGTAGCCTGGGAAAGATTCCTCAGAGGCGGACCGGGCACCAATGCGCCCAACTGGAAGGGGGGCGGCGCCGGAGAGCGGTGAGAGGCCCCGTGTGCCCGGACCCATTCGCACACGCAGCGCTGTTTTACGCGTCGGGTGGGGGTATGTTTTTTGGAATGCAGCCAAAATAGGGGGCGGTGATATTCAGTTCCAAGGTAATACTGGCGAGAGACGATTAGCGACAAAACAAGTACCGCGAGGGAAAGATGAAAAGACCTTTGAAAAGAGAGTCAAATAGTGCTTGAAATTGTCGGGAGGGAAGCGGATGGGGGCCGGCGATGCGCCCCGGTCGGATGTGGAACGGTGACGAGCCGGTCCGCCTGATCGATCGGGGGCGCTGGGATTGGAACCAGCGTGGGGGATTGGATTGGGGGGGGCGGCCAAAGCCCGGGCTCTCGATACGCCCGCGGAACGCCGTCTCCCCGATTGTGGAAGGCAGCGCGCGCCTCCGGCGTGCTTCGGCATCTGCGCGTCGGACGAATGGCCTGGGGCGATCCACCCATTCGACCGTCTTGAAAAAGGGGACCAGGGAGCGTCTGACCATTGTGTGCGAGGGTCCAAGGGCGAGTAAACCCAAGGCGCAAGGAAGCGATGGTGGGATCCCCCCGATAGGGGTGCACCGCGACCGAACCCTGAGTCTCTGACGAGGGTTTTTTTCGAGTGTGAAAGATACCTGTCGGGACTCCGAAAGATGGTGCACTATGCCTGAGCGAGGCGAAGCCAGAGGAAAATTGGTGGAGGCCCGCAGCGATACTGACGTTGCAATCGTTCGTTCTGACTGGTATAGGGGCGATAAAGGACTCATCGAACCGTCTCAGTAGCTGGTTCCCTCCGAGTTCCCTCAGAGATAGCTGGAGCTCGCGGTTTGCGAGTTTATCGGGTAAAGCCAATGATAGAGGCCTGGCGAGGGGGCCAAAAGCCCTCAACCTCTTCTCAAACGTTAAATTAGGTAGGACAGCGCGGCTGTTTGTTAGCGCGCCACGGAATCAAGATCAAGCCGCTCACAGTGGGCCATTTTGGTAAGCAGAACTGGCGATGCGGGATGAACGGGAAAGCCGGGTTACGGTGCCAAAACGTGCGCGCTAACCTAGATCCCCAAGGGTGTGGTCGATTAAGACAGTCAGGACGGTGGTCCATGGAAGTCGAAATACGCTCAAGGAGTGTGTACAACTCATCTGCGACTCAAATAGCCCGAAAATGGATGGCGCTTAAGAAGCGCGGAACCTACACCGGGCACGTCGGGGCAAGTGCCAGGCCCGATGAGTAGGCAGGGCGCGGGCGGTGCGTCGCGTTGCAAAACCTGGGAGCGCGAACATGGGCGGAAGCGGCCGTCGGTGAGATCTTTGGGTGTAGTAGCAAATATCAAATGAGAATTTGAAGGCCGAAGAGGGGAAAGGTTCATGTAACGGCACTTGACACATGGGGTTAAGTCGATCCTAAGGGTCGTGGGGAACCCGCGACAGATAGCGCGTTCGCGGTTACTCCGAAAGGAATGAGGTATTTAAAATTCTTGATCATGAGTCTATTTTTCCGATGAAAGGGTTGGTGTACGGGTACCCTCTCTAGAGTACGTGAGTGAGGTTAAATCCTAAGATAAAGTTAAAGAGTTGAAGAACAAAGAGGTGCCTTCCGTAAAGGTGTTAAGAAGGAATCACCTAGTTAGGAATGCCACATGTGAAGCTGAAACCGACATCAAATCCAGTTACCCTCATCTATTTGATAACTAAGGTTAGTGGTTCTTACTAATAATGAAAATACATGCCTAAATGGAAGTTCTGATTTTGGTGTGAAGTTTTGTTCACCTGTAATTGTGATGTTGTTAAGTAACTTACAATGAGATGTGCTTTAAACGGGACATTTTGCAATTTTTCTTGTTTTGAGTAATGTTGTGCATTTTGATATTGTGAGTCTTTACGAAAAGATATATATCATGTTGGTAAGTTGTAAATGTGGAATAATTGGCCCATTAATGATATGGAGAGTCTGTTGTTGATGTGAGAAGGATATCCCCCTGTGTGACTTTGAGTCATATGTGTTTAAATTGATGATTTGGTCCCGTTGTAAATCCCCATATTGTCGATGTTGATTTGACGTGTAAACTCATGTTGATGTTGTATAGGGTTGGTGGGATGGTATTCTTGCGGTCTATCTCCGTTCTTTGAAATTTTTTTGTGTCACTCGGGAGGGATGGTCCTTCGGGCGGTGGGGGGGGGGGTGGGAGGGGGAGGGGGCCAGGGCAGGGATAATGTAAACACTCCAAAACGTGCAAGACCTGATATAGATCTAAATTTCGTGTATAAAGTTTAGTACTCTTTCTGACCTAAAATACTGATTAGACGTATCCCGCGAAGTTTTAGGAGTTCAAGAAGATAAAAGGACGTGCATGACGTGCGGTAACTAGTTGAAATGACTAGTTGAACTATCTTCGTGATGTTTTTCGGACGGTTCAAATTGAAGTCCTAAAACTTTCAAACATCTCTTTTTGGTTATAGGCTATCACGCATAGGTAGAGGGTCTAAACGTCCAATAATGCCGCCCCCAAGGATCCACCCTGAAGGGTCATGGAAGAAGACCCCAATATGGGCGGGTAGGTACCAAGAAGAACTGTAACTGTCAGGACAGTTGGTTGCTTGCGCGACGCACAATCCACACGGACCTCACTGTCCAAAAAATTAATTTTGGGAAAGTAAATGGGGTGCCCAGTAAGACGGAGCCCTTCCTAGATTTGGTAAAATAGATTTGGAATTTAAACTTCAAAAAAAGGCACCAATTTAAGTGAGGGGATGTTTTGGTAATTTAGGGGTTATTAATATCGAGATCACGTTGTTTCAGTGTAGTTATCACTCAGATCCAAAAACAAAACCAGAAGACTCACCTCTCTCTATTTCTCTCTCACAAATTCTAATTGAAGAAGGAAGAAACTTGACGCAAGAAGGTCAATTTCTCTAGGATTTAAACTGCACAATGTCATAGATTAATATTCTTAAGGTATGGGTATTCACTCTTGTATTCTTTCCCCAAGAGGTTCCTCTCAAGTTTTTATTTTCTAATTGACCCCTTCCATGGATTTTCCAATTCTAAGGGTTTTCTTCGAAATTCAAATTGATGATGAATTGTAAATTTCTTATGTAATAATTGAGTATGATTATGGATCATTTATATTTAAGTTATTTACCATTCATATTGATCAGGTTCTTTCAAAGGACATTCCAAATCATAATCTTCATCATGAATTGATGGGAATTGCAAAATATTGATATTAGGATTATTTTATATATTCTACTTCATGTATGAATGACTAGGGTAAGTATATCGGGATTTGAACCAAATTCTTAGACACTCCTGATGATTCCTATTCTCGTAACCTAGATAATGAATCGTGTGAAAGGATAGTGATGATGGAATTGACCTACTTTTGGTGAATTACTATTGATGTATGTTACTACCCTATGTTGGATGTATGGATGGTGATGGTTCAGCCCATGATAATGGTTATTGAAAGATATTAAGTCCTTATGATCCTAACCTTTACATCAATTATGATGTCTTATGATTGATTATGTGGCTCAACTAAAGCATGACTTGTGATTAGTCTAAGTAGGTGTTGGTATGATCATGAATTGAAATGTCTTTACTAGGTGTTTTTGATATTATGGTTAAGGGGAAATTATATAACGTTTGTTATGAAGTACATATGTTCTTTATTATGACATGATGATGATGATGTTTGCTAATCTCATGTACGAGAGTCTCCACGAAAGGATATTCTCATGCAATTCTTAAGGAGATAATGACAATGTCAATAGAAGGGAGTAGACCCTATTACATACACTAAGCTATGAGGATTAATAAAGTCATTAAAGACATTTCAAAAAAGACTCTATCTTAACATCGAGTTTGTTAGGATCGAATCCACTCACACACTTAATGAATGAAGAACAAACCGAACTTGCACAGGAATAGCTGGAGATATAGTAGAGAGAGAAAGAGGAGAAACCAATATTGTGGTTTTTGGTAAGGTAACACCCCGGTGAGTAAACTTGGCGGCGGGGTGGCGGTGGTGGTTTTTGTATTATCTGATTAAATCAGAGAGTTTTGGTTTACAGCGAATAGTAGTACAACCTAAAATTTAGGTAGGGCGCGGCCCCGGAATCCTCCTTCGGAGGGGGATCCCTCTCACCCATAACCGCTGGCACCTGGACGCGGAGGTTAAACCGTGTTTAAATAGAAAGATATGACAGTAAGCAAATATTCATCAGGTCACAACCTACCTAATTCTCCATTGGACTGATTCAGATCAAAAATACAATCCAGAAAAAAATCTCTTATCGTCAACTCTTACCGCACCACAACATATTAGCCAAAAACACCTAATACCAATTGAGGTTCGGCATAACCTAGTTCCAACACTCCAACACATTTTTCGGATGTCTGTTCGGGTTCTTTGAACATCTATCTTCTCGAAGCCATATCACCATCCTCATTGCCCGCGAGTGAAAGGTATCGCTCTGATGTTCATTTGTATTCGAATTGTTTAGATAGAAGGATTGTTTCAACAACTTTATGGCACTTAGTAAATTAGTAAGAATCTTCTCACTTGATTCTTGACCAAATTCCTCCAGCTTAATCTGCCAGCCATATCATCTCTTTCCCAGCTTAAACAATTTCGCTACTCAGTTCGTCGATGAAAGAGAATCCACTTCTGAAGCTGGATCATCCAAATCACAGTGTTCCACCTATGGTGTTAAATGTACCCGGATGTACTCTTGCTCGAGTCAATCCCCGACCAAGATCAAGCGCATCCACAAAACCAGTAGAGTCACCTTGCCTTTACCACAACAAAGTGAAGTACTGAGTACCTCTTAGATATCTCAAGAAGCCAATTCACGCTTCCTAATGTTCTTCCCCGGGGTTAGCCATGGTACTGCTAAGCTCCACCGAATTGCCTATATATGGTCGAGTGTGTAGAACATGGCTAATCAAATGCAGGTTGAAGTATGGAAACAAGTGCATATGGTCACGCTCTTCGGAATCTTGGGTGAACTCCTCCTGCTGACAATTTTAAAGTGATTTGCCACCATGGGAGTTAGTCATGGGTTAGCATCATTAAACCTGAATCTGCTCAGCACCTTCTCAATGTACAACTCTTGAGATAGATTTAAAGTGCCAGCAGATCTATCCCGAAATATCTTCATCCCCATAATCTGCTTTACTGGACCCAAATCTTTCATCTCATACACTATAGACAACCTTGTCATTAGATTGTTAATCTCCCTCCTACTGATCGCATTCACATTCATCCCCATACACAGTATAAAAATATATGAATTTAGTGTATTTCTTGAAGTACCACAGGGGTGGGGATGTGTTGTGTGGGTGGGGTGGGGTGACCAAAAACCCATAAGGGTGGGGGGGGGTGTGGTTTGGTGGGTTGTTTTGTTTGGTTATCTTCCGCTTTGTCATGGCCTCCCTCTTTTTCCTGACAGGGAGTCAACTTTTTTTTACCACGGGCCTTGGTTCTTTCTTTAGTCGCATACAATTCCTGGTGAGCTTGCACACGATATGTTCCTTCCTGAACCACAAATCCTTCAGTTGTTTGCCATATAGAATTTTTTGTCCAGAGCTCCATATAAAAATGTTTGTGTTTTACATCATTTTGCTCTAATGGAAATTCTCCGATGGCAACAACACTCAACAAAATTCTAATCAAAGAGGTTACTTCACAACAGGAGAAATATTTCAGGCAAAATCAATACCTGTTCTTTTGTGAATATCTTTAACAAATAACGTCCTTGAAACTTCTTTTGCCATCTAGTTCAGTCTTGATTCTTAACACCCCTTGTCATCAAAGCTCTCTTCCCTACAGGTGTAACTAAGTGAATACCCATGTGTCTTTTCTCCCCAGTATCCTCATCTCATCATCCAAGCTTTCTCACTTGATCGAATCGTCACCTTCAGTCCTATCAAAAGACTTCTATTTCCACCTCATTAGTCGCAATGATAAGAGTAATGAAAATGAATACCTATCTGGTGCCCTGATGGTTCTGGATATCTCCTTAACACTGCTCAGGTGTAACTTTCTCCACTTCAGATTTTTTCAGTAGGAGTTAGTTGAGTATTTGCTGCGACATCTCTGGGGTTCCTGTCTCGAACTCAACCTCAACTCCCACTTGCTTTTTTAATCCGAGAACCTTCTGGCTCTCTGTCCTTGTACAGGACAGACTCATCAAATATCAGGTCACAATGTCTCAAGGATCTTTCCTGTTTTTGACATCCCAAAATCGTAACCAACAACAAGAACCGAAGACTATGACGTGCAACACTTAAAGACTGTCATCAAACCTTGTCTCTCTTTTTCTGAATAAACATGAATATAAGCGTGCAACCAAAGTCCTCAAGTGTGAGTACTTGAGTTCTTTTCTATCCACACCTCCTCTGGAATCTAACCCTTAAAGAACTGATGGTCCCCTGTTTGGATCAAGTATGCAGCAGTGCCACAACATACACCCAAAATGTTTTGGGCAGCCCACAATGTATCCTGCTACTCCTGGCACGCTCATTCAAGTGATTCTGTTCATCGCTCAGCCAATCCATACTGCTTTGGCCTTACCAGGAAGCTTTCCTCAATTTTATTCCCTCAGCGTCACAGATGCCTTGAACGTTGATTATCATAAACTCTCCTCCATTCTCAGGCCTTAGGCATTTGACTTCCAAACCTATCTGAATTATCAAATTAAGCTTTCCACTTATTGAAGTTGCAACACATCTTGACTTATGCTTCATGAAGCTAAACCCAGCCTTCCAGCTGAATCAATCATGAAGGATAACATAGAATCTGGATCCTGCCAAGTAATGAAGTGGATACGGTCCCCCTAAAATCTGTATGGGAAGGGGGGGAAGGGAGGACCTATTTCCAACCGCACTTTCATTGGCTCTCTAGGAGTCTTTGTGAAGCCTACTCTTTTCTTTTTTTCCCATAACAAAACTCTCTCAAAGACCCATATCAACAAACTTGAGACCCTCTAATGCTACTTTTGCAACAAGCATCTTCATTCCATTAACACTAATGTGTCCAAGTGTGTTGTACCACAGACATGAACCGAAAGTACCTTTAGCAACAACGGACATGTTAATACACCCTGCACTGATGTATAAGGTTCCAGATTTGGTGCCACGAGCAACTACATAGCACCTTTCACAATCTTGCAGGAACCTTTCCCAAATTCTACTGTATATCCCGTGCTATTGAACTGACAAACAGAGAAAAGATTCTTCTTGAGCCCATGAAAATATCTGACATCCTCCAATGTCTACTGGATTCAAGAGGTGGTCTTTATGCCAACATCCCCCTTTCCTACAATCTCTAAGGCTTTATTGTCAGCAAGATACACTTTTCCGAAATTTCCAGATTTGAAATGTTGGCATAAATCCTTGCTTGAAGATGAATGGAAAGATGCACTAGAATCCAAAATCCATGATTCAACCGGGCTGTTTACACTATAAATTAGAGCATCCCCAATGTCCTCTGCTCAATTTACAGAATCATTGTCATCTCCAAATTTCTGATTCTGTTTCTTCTTTGTATTTGTACAGCTATTATTAAAAAAACCCATTTTTTCTAGAGTTTCAACAAGTCACATTTGATCTGTTCGGGGATTTTCCTTGATTCTTTGATTTTGATCGACCATGTTGATTTTGGACTTTCGTCTTATTTCTCCCCTTTTGGTCTATCCAGAGAGCACTGCCTGATGAATATCCCACTTCTCATTTGCAAATACTTTCGCTAAGAACAACATCATGGATTTCATGAAAGTTCAGTTTCTCAGATCCACGGGAACTGCTAGTCACAGCAACAACAATATTCCCAAGTCTCGGGCAGATATAACATCAAAATCAACGTCTAAGTTCATCTTCGAAATTAATATCCACAGGATTTAGTTGACTCACAATCGTATTGAACTCTTTTTATATGATCAAAAATATATCCATTCTAAAACATCTGTAAATTGAACAATCTATGCATCAAATATACCCTGTTCCTCGCAAATAGTTTTTCATACATGTTTGACAGTGCCTTCAACAGACCAGACGTAGTCTCCCCTTCACGATATTGAACGCAATGTTTCTTGAAAAAGTCAACCGCATCAACCCTAGATCCTGGATATCCTTGAGCTTCCACTTCTCCTACGTCATGGATTTCGGCTTCACCCCGATGAATGGTTCGTAAAGATCTTTCTGCTACTGATAATCTTCAATCTGCATCTTCCAGAAACTGAAATCGGATCCATCAAACTTCTCCTTTCCAAGAATTGAGCTATCTATTCAACGATCGTATTGAATATCCTTAGCTCTGATACAAGTTGTTAGGATCGAATCCACGCATACACACTTGATGAATGAAGTACACAAGAACTTTCAAGAGAAAGAGATGAGAGATCTATAGAGAGAAAGTGAGAATCAATTATTTTGTGGTAACACCCCGTGAGTAAACTTCCATTGCGGTGGGGTATATATATTAATAAATTAGAGTATTTTTGGTTACAAATAATAAATGGAGAATAGATAGTATATGCTAAAATTTATAAACTTCCACGGTGGTGGGGTATATATATTAAAAAATTAGAGTATTTTTAGTTACAGAAAATAAATAGAGAATAAATATTACAGTAATATATGACAGTAAAACAAATATCAATCAGGCTCCACAGCCTAACAGAGTTCACTAAAGTTAGGAGTTTCCCTTCCTACATAGGGAAGGTAGGATCAGTAATGTACTCTTGAGATTTGAGACTACAATGCATGTAGAATAAATCAGTATTGTACTCTTGATATTGGAGACTATAATGCATGTAGAATAAAGAGGCTTCCAAATATATCTCCTAGTTCTTCAACTATATTGCCCCCATAGGAATAATATATAGTTGATTCACGTAGTTGCTATGTTCAGGTTTTGGTACTACCTTGGCAAGTAGTCCACCTTCTTTCAGTGTATGGTTCCATGACAACGGATTCCACATTAGCTCATGTACTCTATGTCGGTTACGGCAAGATTTTCCCAAAATGTAAAATGAACTAAAGGAACGAACTCTAACTAACATAACCTAAGGGTTTAGCTTAGTCTAGGTAGGGGTATGCGAGTCTACCTAAACATTGCACTAGTTAACCTTAAAAGGAGTCTTAGAATGATGTTTTATATATGAATATAATTATAATGGTGTATGATATCTATATGATGAAATTGCACATTGTTGATACTACATGATGATTAGTTTCACTTATGAATATTTGTTGGTCTACATTGTTAAATTGAGATTATACGTACCCTTAAATGCTATGCTATGTGAAGTAGGATTTTGGTAATGATTATTGTTGGGTTACTTGATTGAATATTGTTATGGGGATTTTCTTGGTAATACTAACTTATTTGATAGGGGTTGTGGGTAATTTTCTTGCTTTTATTATTTTATAATGAACTCTTATTCATGCTTTTTGAGGTTATGATTTGATCGTATAGTTAATTTGACTATGTGTTTAATTACATGATATGCATGTTTAATTTACTATTTTTAATGGTGTTGGTCTTGTGATGTACATTCCTACGACTTAATACCTATGTATTATTGATTTTATATGGTCTTGCTGAATGTGCATAATGGTTTTTAATGACGAGTGCATACTCATTGAAATGTCCCTTTTGTTAGCTTGATTTAAAAGTATGTGTGCATATGGCCTCATACTTAGTACAAGTGGTGTACTAACCCCATTTCATCCTTTTCCCCAACATTTTAGGTTCCGGTTGTTGAAGGGTATTTTGGAGACGATTTGAAGAATACTTGGATCTCTTATTCATCTGAGTAAGGTAGGTCCTCACTTTCCGAGGGCGATGCCATTATCTAGACATAATGTTGTTTTTAGTATTAAGACTCTCATGTTTGTAGAGGTCTATGTAAACCTCAATATCGAAGTAGTAAAAAAAAGTTTAAAATTTTCTACAATTTGACCTATGAATGTAATAATATAAGCTAAAAGGCTAGTATTATTCCTCAAAGAGGACGACCACGCCGGTTACGTCTATAGGGGGGGGGGTTCCCTGATGTGATAAACTCACCTTTTTGCTACTTGCTGGACCAAGGAGGTAGTTAATAAGAAAAGAATTATCAACATAGCTTTAGTAGGATACTATCTAATAGTCTAGTATCGATTTGTGTGAAGTAATAACTAAGTCATACATCAAACATGATTATAATATGAGTAAAGGTAAAGCATAGTAGCTTATGCACACGTAGTCGAATGATGGTACAGGGTGAAATTCTGTAAATGCCGGACCAAGGATTTAGAGATAGATACCTACCTTACCACTTTACACGCAAAACACTAGGGAAAATTGTAATAGCTATGAATGTGACGCTACGAACATTTGGTGAACACATACACCCTAGTTTCTCTCATAACTTGATAAAAAAATATAGGGAAAAGGGTTAAAAATACCCCTCCACTTTAATTTATTGCTTAAATTTACCCCGTTAACTTGGGATTTAATTTTACCCCTCCCATTACTAGTTTCACCTAATTTACCCCCCATTTAATGGATTAACCTCAATTGACCTGAATTTTAAAAAAAATCCTATTACTTATTTTAACCCAATAACTTAACCCATTTAAAATAACCCATCCCAATTTTTTGACAAGGCTACTGTAGAAGCTGAATATGATAAAGTCGATAAAGTAGTGAATCTGTGGAGGCTCTGGTCAGTGAGTCAAGTTGTGGAGGGGGAAAGTCGATCATCTGTCTACTCCGCATGTGAGATATTGGTATCATATTTTCCTGTGTCTACAATTAGATAAGCACCATGTTTGTTAACCAAGGCAATATAATGGACAATCACGTAGGATGTCACTTCAGGATTCCATCAGCATCGCTTTCCTTATTTGACACTTATAGATAGTTATAACCTCGTGTATGGAAATGTATTAGTAGTTGACATTTAAAAGGTAAGAACAATTAGAAGATTGCTACTCTTGACTAGTTGCAGTAAATTAAAGTCATAACACAAGACAAACTTATAATGAATTAAAGAAACAAATACCAGAAGACACATGCCAGGCAGCATAATGAAACACGAGGCACTTCATTTTTTGATGTTATTTTTTGGGCTCCCGTATATGAACTTTTCATCGTTCCTTTGGCACAGAAGTATACATTCATAGAAAGAGGATCACTCAAGTAAAGGGTAAATAAAATGTTTGAGAATGGGGATGGGTTGTTTGAAATGGTGATATGTTATTTTAAATGGTTTGAGTTATTGGGTTAAAATAATGAATAGGTTTTTGTAAAAATTCAGGTCAATTTGGTCAATCCATTAAATGGGGGGTAAATTTGGTGACATTAGTAACGGGAGGGGTAAACTTAACTCCATTTTAACGGCGAGGGTAAATTTAAATAATAAATTAAAGTTGGAGGGTATTTTTGAACCTTTTCCCAAAAATAAATTTTTGCTCCTATTACTTGTTTTACTTAGAAATATTGAAGAAATTTGATTCACAAAATCTCTCCTTTAATGACTTGTTTTTCTTAAAGAACTTGACTAAATATAAGTAATCGTACGTTGAAGTTAAGTCTAAACCATTTTCCTCAAAGGATCGACCCCAACCTAGTAGTTTGGTTCATTATTTTATACGACCGCTTATACTTCTTTACGCAGGTGTAATTTGAGTGTATCAAGTACTAACCCATATTTCTATGTTTCATCAATTATGTAGGTTCTAGTTGTTGAGCATCTACAAGGGCCAATTGAAAATAACTTTGATTATCATTCTCCATGTTTGGAAGGTCCTCACCTTCCGTAGATGATGCCACTATCTATTTATTTATATTGTTCAAGTTTAAAGATATTTAGGTTTTTTCATTTGATTTGAAGAAGGTTGTTGTATATGCACATGTGTCTTTTATTGAACTGAATTAAAGGCTATGCCCGGAAATTTTATTCGATTTAGATGATTTAAATATGAGGCTTTTAATAGACATGCTATGATATTATATTGCTATACTATGTACGTGAAATAAAAGTAGAAGCATGTGTAGTGCTTCTTATGTGAGGAATATGTTAACTCCCTATGTATATATTATGTATAAGCCATATGTTACCTCAATGTAGAAGTAGATCAAAAGTTTTAAATTTTCCACAATTTAACCTATGAAATGTAATGATGAATTCTAAGAGGTTAGTATTAGTTGTCTCTGAGGATGAATACACTGATTACTTCTAGGAGGTGCTCCCCGAATATGAAAATTATAAGAACCCCCTTTATTCTCAATAGCATTAAAGTTTCACCTAAGGAGAGAATACAGTGTTAACCTCCCTTCCTTGGTGAAGGAACACCTCTTATTGTTAAGATCACGCACTGCTAAACTAACTTTCCCTTTTAAAAACATGTATGTCTTCATTAACATTTCTTTATAAAAATTGGCTTTAGGATATTAACCAGTCATATTCATATCTCCTAGGTTAATTAGAATATCCTTTTACATGGACATAGCATATTCATTGTATAGTCTAGATTAAAGTATAATTGAATAATACCTTTCAGAAGACCCTACTTTACTAGATCATGGTAATATGTTTCATTCACAAATTCATGTATGCGTATGTGTACATATTTTAGGAACCTTTCACATAAAGAGCAGTTAGACAACAAATGTTCAAACGTCATTAGTCATATTCATTACAACATAACATAGTACTAAGATGCATAAGAGATCACTTCTAATCCCTCACAATCATACACTAGTCATCATCTTATATACTACATGTTTATAGATTAATAATGCATTCATAACTCATGTACATAAGGAAATCAACTTAGGAACTACTCTATAAAGGTACACATGTGCATTGTATAGGTAAATTCCATACCCTTACCTACACTAGATCACCTATTAATTCATCCTAGTTAAGATACCTTTTTAATACTTTCATGAACGTATTACTTTCCTAGTCAGGCATGACATGTGTTTGTGTGTACATATTGGTCATAATGATTACATAATTACTACAACATAGTATTGAGGAAGCCACCCTCTAAAGATTACGATAAATGTACAAATTCCGTCAAGTGTTAAGTCACAAACATGTAAAAAATAGGGTGGCGTTGGAAAGATGATTCCAAAAAAAATCATTTTATTTACTATACCACACGTAAATAATCGTGTAGAAAAGGTGATGGGTTGTTTGAAATTACCCAAAACTAATTATATTATCATTACATGAAAAATTTCAGATTTGGCTATTTCTAATTTAGTTGTAACTAAATATCTCTTTCCATGGTGGGACATTACAATATCTCACCCTTGGGAACATTTGTCCTTGTATGAGATCACTCTAAAGTCATACTAAGGGTGATAACATCTATCACCCAACATAAACACTCAAAATTCAATGTAACACAATGTTTCGACTTAAAAATTACAAAAAAAGTATTAGTTCGTAGATTTTGAATATTTCCAGACTCAAAGAGATGTGGGTACATCTTCTTTATATGCTCCTCAGTCTCCTAACTAGCTTCCTCAACAAATTTATTCAACCATAATATCTTGACTGATTAAACATCATTGTTCCTTAATTTGCATATCAGATAATCAAGTAACTGAATAGGAATCTCGTCATAATATATGTTGTCCTTAATACCAATATCTACAATTAGAAATGTATCACCCATACACTTCTTCAACATTGAAATCTTGAATATCATATGAAGTGCTGCTAACGCTAATGATAGCTCCAATTCATAGGCTACATTGTCATTCAACTTTTATATTCTTAATGGAACAATATATCATGGATTAAATTTCCACTTTTAAAAAATATCATATATTTTATAGTTGACATCTTCAACTTAACCCAAACATTGCCTTCTAATATATTCTGCGAACATTAGTATAGGACTTCTGACGAATCTATGCTTTTTCAACCATTCTTTAATAGTCATCATTTCTCCACAGCTAGATGAATCAAGTCTTATCCTATCAATCCAATCTCACCAACCTCAACCCATCCAATAGGAGATCATCATATTCTCCCATAAATATCCTCTAAAAGATCCAATTGGATCCTAGAGTGACAACTATTATTGTAGCTGAACTCAATCAGAGGAAATTATTGATCCAAATAACCCTTAAATTCTATCATAAATTCCCTCAATACATCTTCTTAAGTTTGAACGTATGTCTTCTTGATAATCATCTTGAGGATAGAGAGAAGTATTATGCTTCATCTTTGAACCCTCAAACCTTTGTAGAAGGACTTCAAAACTTTTTTTGTGAATAACGCACCTCTACGAGAAATAATTAATACCATAACTCCATGAAGTATTATTATATCTTGAATATTTAACATAGCACACTCCTTTTATTAAAAGGTATTCTTCACCATTAAGAAATGGTATGATTTAGACATTCGATATACAATCACCCAAATAGAATCATGTTGTATGAGAGGCAATGTATAAACCATTAATAAAATCCATGTTGATCATTTCCTACTTTGTTCCTAAAATATCTATGTTCTGAGATATACAAATAACGCTATAGTGATCTACA
The DNA here is from genome assembly GCA_027704765.1 of Solanum habrochaites. Lineage (NCBI taxonomy): Eukaryota > Viridiplantae > Streptophyta > Magnoliopsida > Solanales > Solanaceae > Solanum > Solanum habrochaites. The sequence goes on from JAKWJA010002491.1 coordinate 16,948,894, forward strand.
TTGACTTATATTTATTTGAGCACTTAGATACTAACTCAAAAATACACTGCTTCAATCTACTCCAATAAACTACTCTCAAGTGAAGATACATCTCTTTTGAGTCCAGATAGATAGAGTGTGAGAAGCTTTGATTTTCCTTCATGATCCTCTCAAAAGTTTATCTACCTTGGTGATGTTCCATTAGTTCAGAGTATTTCTAATGCATTTCTCTTTAGATTTGTGTTTTTCAAGAGTCGTGTTGTATTGGTTTTAATAAGTTTTGTGTTTTCTTTTGGAGGAAATATTTTCAGGCATAAAAAGGAAGAGACAACTGAGAAAGTGCAGAAAAAGGGACCTACGAGGCCTTCAATGGATTGTCGATCCGCTGACTCCCCATAGATAAGGGTTGTAGATGAGCAGCCCAGGCATTGGAGGAAATCAGGTAATTCTGACCAAGTGTTGAACCATGGGGAGAATTGACGGTCCGTTGATTGATCAACAAACCTTATTTGTGAACCGTAGAATGATGCTACACGGGTTCTAGTACCTTATACTTGAAGATTATAAGTATATAGTCATGGATGAGCATGTACGTATCGTAGATTGGCTTATGAACCATGTTTTTTGTTCTTAATTTTAATCATAGAAGATGAAATAAGAAGTTTGAAATAATTTTATATGTGTTTGCTGAAGGAATAGAAAAACATACCACCGATTGATTGACTGTCCATCCGTTTGTGTTTTACATTGATGATTCATGCCTGAAAAAACTTTCTTTAATTTTATTCCTTTTTAATTTGGATTTTGATTTCTTTAATTAGGGTATAAAACCTCATTTTTGTGGTTACCTAAAACTACTATTGTTCTAGTTTTTGTTCTGAAGATTTATTTTTGCAAATTTTTCAACTAATTGATTTCCGGATTTGGTTTTGAAGCTTCTGGTTTGCAATTGAAATGAAATTCGTGGGATTAATATTCTTATTACGTAAGTTCATGATTTTTCATTTATAAACATGGATTACGCACTTGCTAATATGGGTAACAAAATTCATAACTAGGGTTCTGGGAACCATGAGGGATTAACAAAGTTTTACTAGTAGTTACACAATTTATTTATAATATTTTTGCATGCATTGATAATTCTCTCTTATAAGTCTTTTAACGAGTGAACATATTAGAACTCGCCTTGTTGCTACTTGACGGAAAAAGGAGATGGTTAATAAGAAAAGAATGATCAACATTAATTTAGTGTTATTCTATTTAATAGTCTAGTGTCGGTTGGTGCGAGGGGAAAACTAAGTGCCACATTAATTTGATGTCTAATATGAGGTAACAGTAAGGGTTAGTAAATTATACACATGTAGCCGGACCAAGGTACTGAGTGAATTCTCTAGATGTCGGATATAGGATTTAGAGATATAGAACTTATTAATTTGCATTTAATGCACTAGGAAAGGATTGGTATTACTAGGAATACCATGTTATCAACATGTGTGAAACCCACACAACTTCTTACTTTCAGATCTTGATAACATTCAAAGTATACCTTTGTTTTCATTTGCTAAACATCCAATTGAACAATCGAACTTCATTGTTTCAGAAATACATTGACTAAAGATATAATTGTAGGTTAAAATTAGGTATAGATCATATTCCTCGTGGGATTGACCCAAACCTACTAGTTGTGTTCTTTACTTGACAATGATAGCTTATGCTTCTTTAGGGAGGTGTAATTTGAGCGTATCACTTGGGTACACAAAATCTACCTTAATACCTCACCACTCTATCCACCATTGTAAAAAAGCCATAATATTGGATTTATTAATAGTTTCCTTTATTTAATGTAAAATAGGATCTCGATCTTGTTTCTATTTAGCTTCAAACACTAAGTATGATTTTGCTCCATTGTTCAGCACTACTACTCCTTCATCGAAATACCTTAAGAGGACTCTTAATCATCAAAGTTTTCACACATAGTTGGCTAACTCTTTCTTGTTTTTCTCAATATGGGAAGTATACCCATAGATAACCTGCTTTAAGCATCAAACACAACAAAAGCCTTACCTGCTTGATAGATAATACTCATGTCATAATCTTTGAGTAACCACAACAACCTCCTTTGTCTCATATTTAGTTCTTTCTAACATAATACATGCTAAAGACTCTTGTGATTCGTGAACACATAAACATCAAAACCATAAATACAATGACATATTATTTTAAGAAAAACAATATAGTAGCAAACTCTCGATCATGGGTTGGGTAATTCCTCTTGTGAATCTTACATTATCTCTATGCATAAGCTAAAACTTTCTTAATATGCATTAATACACATCCTAGTCAAACTGTGGATGCATCTCTATACACAAGAAAACCTTGAGTACCTTTAGGTATGACAAAGACTGGGTAGTAGTCAACCTATTTTACAATTTTGAAAGATTTTATCACAAACATAAGACTGTTTAAACTTTGTTGGTTTATGAGTCAACTTAGTCAGAGGGGATGGATGAAATAGACTAAAAGACTCGAAAAACCTTATAGACTAACAAGCCAATCCCAATAAAATCTTTATATCTGTACGAGATGTGGGTAAAGTCCAATTCTGCAATTTTTCAATTTTCTAACCGTTAACAAAAATTCCATCACAAGAAATAATACTCTTAGATTATTAGCATGATCCTCTTCATTACTCGAATAAATCATAATCTCATTAATAAAAATGATACCACACATATCAAGGTAGCAAAAGAAATCTATTCATAAGATCAAAGAACGTGACTAAAAACTCATAAGAACAATATGGGTCTTAAAAGTTATCTTTGGAATATCAAATTCTCGTACTATCAATTGATGATAGCCTGATACGAATTATATCTTAGGGAAAAAAGTGAATTGATTGAAAATATCATCAATTCTCTAAATAGGATACTTATTCATGATAGTAACATTGTTAAACTGACATTGAGTTATATGCATTGTAAGATAACCATATTTTTTACTCACATAAATGATCAGAGAGAATCAGAGTGAGAAACTTGGTCGAATGAAACCTTTATAAGAAAGGTATTTCAAATGCAATTTAACTCTTTCAACTCACCTGGATCCACTATATATGCTAGAATTTAGATAGGGCGAGTATCAGGAAGAATATCTATATGGAAGTCTATTTCTCTCTCAGGTGGTACTCCACCAATATCATAGGAAAAAACAAATAGAACTCACTCATTGTCAGAACAAACTGAATAGGTGGTGTCTTAACACTGGACTCATTGTATTAAAGTCAGTGATTGAAGTACCACTTGCGTACTAATTTTCAGTCATTACGGTAAAAAATAAAATGACCCTTACGACCTATCGAATTACTCCTGCACTAAAAAACTAGCTCATGAGGAAACTGATACTTAGCAAAGAAACTTGTACGTAACTACTATAGTGCTACAATCAATTGAGGCATAACAAGTGTAATACTTAGAAAGTCCATGACCTAATCTAGAGCCTTAAAATTTTAAATAAGGCTTGAAACAGTTTTTGTATACCTAAAATATTATATATAAACCAGTTAGGATGTTTTAGAGTCAAAACATCAAGGAATGTCCATCACGTTTGGAGATTAGTGAAATAGAGGTTAGTGTGCCTTGCTATGTTTCATCGAGTTTTAAGAGTAGGAATTCAATGAAAATTTGTAGGAAAGTACTAAAAATGTATTAGAATGTATTTAAGGTCGAAAAGTCTTGGTACGACCCCAAGTACCACCCTAGGGGTCCTTGATGAGGACCCTTCAATTCTACCGAAAAGTTGTTTTTTATAGCTTACAATCGAGGATCAAAGGGACGATCCGTGATTGATAAACACTCCGTCGATGGATAAATTGTCCAACACTTATTCCGGATCCCAAAAGATATCTAAACATATTCTCTGAACTCGTCAACACCTTGCAAGTACAGTGGTGTCTGTGGATCTACGATCGTAGGTCGAGGTCTCATCTCATGTTTTAAGTTGAGTTAAATAATTAATTAGTTTGTTAGTTAACCAAATAACGGTTAAGGGTTGTATAATTAAGCAATGTAAGGTAATATATAAGACATAAACCTAATTAAACTAACCCAACACCTCTTAATTCCCAAACTCAAGTCTCTCTACCTTCTCTCTACATTCTCTCTTTCCTCATTGAACACCATTGAAGACAAGGTTCAACGACATAAGCGATGCTAGAATTCAAATTTATTTACATCAATATTTAAGTATTGTAAATGTATAGAACACTTTACTCTTGGGACTCCTTTCCCAAAGAAGTTCATTAAATTGATTTCCAAAAGGTGATGAAAACATGAGTTTCCTTGTTAATAAAAAAATGATCTTCAAAATTATATTGTTCGTGATTTATTTTGATTATTATTGATTTTTTTTTATTTTTTAATACAGGTAGTTTTTTATGTTAGACCAAGTTTTATGGAAGAAATCATTAAAGGGCCCTATTTTCCTTTACCCTATGTTATGAAATTAATGTTGAATTTGTTAGTGATGATGCAATTGACATAGTTATTTTGTTGATTACTATAATATGATGTTATTGACCTTATCTATGTATGAATATGACTGGTTGATTTTAATATCATTGAATAATTCTTTTGAAGGCGAATTGGTAACACTTTATGATCTTGAATCCTTACTTCAATTGTGATTTGTTGTACTTTATAATGATGTTTAGTTGAAGTGTCACATTTGTTAAGATTATGTAGGTGATGTGATGATGAATGTAATTGAAATTTTTTGACTATACAAATTGTGAGATTATAATCAAGGTATGATTCTATATGGTTTATGTGAATCATTTATGTGCCTTACAATGATATGATAATTATGGTGTATTAATGTCATAAAAGAAGTGTTGTAATGAAAGGAAGTTCTCATGGAATATCTAATGAGATAATAATATGATATACAAGGGGTTAAAACCCTATGGCCTATATTAAGTTATGATGCTTAAGAATGACTTAAAGAGATTTCAAAAAGGGACTTTAGCTTAGCACTGAGTGAACTAGTATTAGACTTGTCCCTTCCCAATGTAGGAAGGTAGGGTCACAATGGTTTTCATGAGATGGAAATTACAATGCATTTGTACATAAACACGGTCTATAGAATGTCTCATAATTCTTGAACTATTTAGCCCACATAGGAATACTAACTATTGCATCCATCTAGAATGTTATGTTCATTTTTTTGTTCTACCTTGGCAAGTAGACAACCTTCTTTCAGTTTAGGGTTACATGACACTGGATATCATATTTAGCTTATAAATTCTATGTCGGTTAAGGCAATTGTTCTTGAAAATAAATTGAAGTAGTAAAGGGAACACTAACTAGGGTGACTTATCTTAGTGTAGATAGAAGTATGGAACTCTACCTATACATTTTAATAGTTGTCCTTAAGAAAAGTCCTAGGAGGTTGTTCTTATGTATTTATAGTACATATGAATTATATATGTTTACTTTACATATTGATTATCATATGTGATGCCACTTCTAAACATGTTATTGGTGCATATTGCTATATATGATGATGATTTCTCATAATACTATGATAGATGAAGTTAGACTTCACTTATGATCTCTTTCCTTGTTTACTTTATTAGAAGGGGTTATGGGAATTCACATGAGCATTGCACTTGTAGGCTTGGGATAGTATTTTTGATAAGGGTCTTATAATTTTATATTATAAGAAATCTTTTCCATGCTACGTTGTTATGAAATTATGTTTGAGCTTCTTGGTTTTATATTCTTGAAATCGTACTATTCATATTTACATGACTTTATTAATAATGTTGGTCTTCTGTTACACATGGTCTTGTCTTAAGGAATATGTGATGATTGGTTTCTATGTGTTCTTGATTGTACATAAAAGGCATTCAAAGTAACATAGCATGGTTTTGAACAAAATTTCCCTTTTAATTTTATTTCAATTTTTATGTGCATAGGTTTCCATACGTAGTAGATGTGCTTCTTCTAACCCATATTATTTTCCTTTTTCCTAAGAAATGTAGGTTTGAGACGTTGAAGTATTTGAGGCTACTTGAGGAAGACTTGGATACCTTTCGCCAAGTTCTGACGGGTCCTCAAGATTTTATTATGTTAACTTTCCTACTCTAGCTATGTTGTTGCTATAGTCTATATATAATGATTTCCTTTCTATTGTTGTAAGAAAATGTTGTAATCCCTATAGGGTAATTATACATTTGTGTAAGGGGTGTGCTCAATGCTTCTACTTAGATGATTCAATATGAGATAATGTATTACAGTAATTCCAATGTATTGATTAGGTTGTCTAAACGAGAAGTCTAAGTAAGCTTCACTAAGCGAGGAGTCTGTGTAAACTCCCATATGTAGTATGTGACAAGTATACGTAAACCTCACTATATAGTTATACATGAAAATTTTTAATTCTTAGGCATTTTTAACCAATAATGTGTTATGACGAATGCAAAGATACTAGTCTTAGTCTTCTCCGAGGACGCTGATTCCTTTTACGTCTAGCTGGTGCTCAACTGTCGTGAAAATAAATTGTACCGGAGCAAGAGGTTAATGAAATCTTAGGATTGATGTATCATTGAACAACATTTTTCTATCGTGTCTCTGTAACAATCCAAAAATGACTATGTGAAGTAATGACAACATGTACCTAAAATGCCTAGATTAAACCGGGTTCACACGACTTGATGCGCGTGGAAAAAGACCTCAGAACCTATGCACCAACCAAGTCAACCAACTTGGTGAGTTAGTTGAGCTACGCAAGGTTGTGTCCATCCATTTAGGGCACCCGAATATTAAGATTCACCCGGATGAGTCTTAATCGGACTTGAAAGAAGTAATCTTAGGTTTGGAGGGTCTAGGGGTAAAATGGTATTTTCAAGGATAAGGGTAGTATCGTAATTATCCTATGAATTTAACTAATTCATTGATTGATATATTTTTGTTGACTGTTCGGGTTGGGTCGACCCAAATTGACTTGTTTGTGAGAAGAGCTTCACCGAATTCGATACCTGGCTGAAGCAATATTAAATCAAATTAATTGATATTTCATTATCTGATTTAAGTAAGGGAAGATTAGTCATCTCACTTAAGACTTAGAAAATTAGATTTTTAATTTATATAACAAGGATTTCTAGTTTAACTAAGTCTTCACCTAAAAATCATAATCCAAAACTTATTCTCACGTCTCTCCTCTCTCATTCTCACGTAATCTATCACTAAAAGAACAAAAAATAATAGTTCATCACTTTTGAAGAACTTGAACGCTAAACCTCAAAAGAAAAACTCATTTACAAGCGAAAAGCCAAAGCAAATTTCTTGACGGGTTGTGCTTGAAGTTTTGATTGTGAGGCACTGATTTCGTGGGAGATGGCAGTGCATTGGATCAGTTTTGAAATAGCATTGAACGATAAAAAAAGTATGGGTTTCTTCCTCTTGGTCCCTTTCCCTAAAGACCCCTAGGATTTAGTCGAAATCTAATAAAAAAACTATGAATGTTCCCCTGTTCCATGTCCCTTTCACTAGCTTCAATCAATTATTGTAGGTTGGGTATGTTTCCTAGTATAATTTAGGGATGTAATGTGTTTTTGTGGCGATTATGTTCATATATAGTTGATCGGATTTATGTGATTATTAATTATGCTTTTTTTGAAGCTATATGATAAGTGAGTGTATAAAGGGGTGTTACCTTGGTTCTTGATCACGGGTTAGACCAATAAATTGGTATGTTAAATCCTTGTGTTTTTGTATAAATTATTTGAAAATATTCATATAATAATGTATGAAATATCCAATGAATTGCCATAAAAATTTAACGTACAAAGGTTGAGAAAAATGGACAGAAAATATGGTAAAATTTACTGAAATTTAGAAATTTGGTCTTGGCTAAGCCGTTTGAAGGTTTTTGGGTTTTAAAAAAAATTCTAAATGTGTGAGGTCATAAGGTATTAAATTTGAGACCTCACCATATCCAAGGTACTGAAAATTTATTAATAAATGTGAGGTTTGGGGGAATCGAACTCGGGTCTTAGCTGAGAAACAGAACCTAGAAAAATAATTAAAAGAAATGAGGTACATGGGATTCAAACCCATCTGTCCTTGGCTAAAATTAAAATCGGTCCATGAGAGAATAAAAATAAATAAAATAAGGTGTGTGGGAATCGAACTCACAAAATCTAAGATAGGTGAGGAAACTAGGAGAACCAATTAAATAAAAATAAAATGAGGTTGTGGGGGATCGATCTAACGTCCTCTCGGTCAAAACAGAAAAAAAGTTAAGGAGAGAAAATAAAGAAAAGAAATGTAGGCCTTGGGATTCGATCTCGGGTCCCAATGCTGAAATTTTAAATCACAATTTAATATAAGACTAAGTGTCTCTAAAGGGGTTCGAAGTTGGGTTCCCTTTCAAAATTTCTATATTGATACATAAGGTTTACGTGAGAAAATAGTTAATGAATCCTTCCTATAGGAATCGAACTCGAGACCTTGGCATACTTACATGATGCATAAGTATTGTACATGAATTATGAATGAAGCCTCGTGGCTTGTAGGTATGGGTTCATATGTCCATCGTACGTTTAAAAGTAAGTAAATCTAATATGCGTATGATGAAATGATGTGACTCAGAGGGTTAACTAAGAGTGTTAAACACACTAAAAGGCCAAGTGCATTGGCATATGATGAAATTAACATTCACGTAATGGGGTGAGTAATTATGAAGAGATAATATATTAAAGATAATGAATGTGATGACAACATGATAAGAGGCCAATATGAAAGATCAGACCAATCTCAGATGAGCCTAAAGAGTGTTTAAAAAATTTCACTCACCTATGAGAGGGTACAAGTAATACAGAGACCAGTGTTTAAGAAACACTTTAATAAAAGTATTGAAATTAATGCACACCTAATACTAATGATGAGATTAAAAATCATATAATGAGAAATGATGTCGTCATGCTAGAAGCCTACTTCTATGATGTGTGAGATGAATGTAATGGAAATTTATACTGAGCACCGACAGGATAGCTATGAGCCGCGATTCCTTCTTTCGGAAAGGCGGAGGTTCGTGTAAATTTCATGAGATGAGACTCTCTGTTTAGGCGTGTATGGGTCTTCTTATATCTCTTACTATTTAAACCTATGCTGCCAACATAGGGTTCTAAAAAGGTTTTCCCAATATACACTAGCATGTTTTGGTTTAACTTTTGCCAATGATTCCACCTCTTTTCGGTGTGGTGTACACACTGGATTTTATAAAGGTCACATAATCTTTGTCGGTTAAAGTAAAAGTTCCCAAACAAAGAATGTGTCCATCCTCATTCAAGGCACACAATGAAATGAAGGATAACAAAGGTGTTTGATTAGGATAATCAAGAGGTTCACTAGACTCAAGTAATGACAATAGGTCATTCTCGGTCATTGAAAAGTGAGCCTGATGAGAGACCTAAAAAATATCCTAGGTATATAAATAAATGAAAATAAAGTACGTATGAATGAATGAAGCAATCTCTGTATTTTCTAAAGAAGTCTCCCTAGTTGAGATCCTATGTGTTTATCTCTCATTTGGGAAGTCCTAATGTCAACTCCGCAATCCAAAGGTTTCATGGCATATGAACAAAAGATATGTGATATATGTATATGGTACATGAAATGTGTTATGTGATGTGTGAAATATGAAAATAATGATGATGCATGTTACTCTCATAGCATGACTTTTCTAATCTGATTTGGCAAGTCAAACTGACTTGACTTTCCATAACTCATATCTTTAGGAGAGATCTCCTGTTAATCATGCATATCTTGTTGTGTACTTGCATACACCCATACTTAGTACAAGTGTGTACTTATTCCATACAATATTTTACTTTTAGGTGCAGGTGCTGGTGGAGGCTAGAGCTTACGAGACTACGTTGAATCTACTTGGACGTGGAGAAATCATCCGTACATGGTAGTCCCTCATGCTTATGAAGATTCTTATCTCTTATATTCTATCTTAGAAGTAGGAATGAGCTAGTAGATGATGTTATACAAGTATTTCTTTATTACATATTTTAAGATGTTGTATTGATGCTATTTTGGAAATCTTATATTAATGTAGTTATGAACTACTTCCTTCATTTGAATATCTTATTATTAGATGGTTGTTGTTAACTGATGTGATATAATGAAATTCTTACTATAAAGTTTATGTATACTTCAAAGCAAACAAAAGTTTTAATTTTTTCCGCTAAAATAAACCTATACGATGTAATGATAATGTATGTAGGCTTGTCTACGACCTCCGATAGTTCAACGGTGCCGATTTCAGCTATGGCCTAGACCTCGATCGTAACAAATATGGTATCATATCATTAGGTTTAGTTCCAAGGATAATAATGTTCACATCAACCACATCAGGTAGTTTCTAAGTTATGGTAGTGAAGTGCACCACTATCATAAATTAGGGACTACATGATGCATATGAAATTTCCCTTCTTCTGATCTTATCGTTCTTTACTTAATGTCTGATTTCATGGTGTTATGATCATATCTAACATCAATTCTTTTTATTTTTGGAAAATGAACACAAGGAAGAACACTGGTTGGGGAAGAGTAAGAGCAGATTTTGGGGAAACCAAGTTACAACCTAGGCTCCAGCTTTAAGAGTAGCCATGCCAATTAACCATTACTTTTAAGGATTAGGCTATAACGACCCACGATAAAACACATGAGGTTTAGCGGGAGAATCCAATATCCCACAACATGGAAAAGAGGTTGCGGGATTTTACGAGGATGAATCATCATATCTTTACACAATCTAAGACTATAGAGGATCATAAGGAGATTGTGGAGGAGGTCCAGAAGATTTTTGTGGCGATGGGGGCCACAATGATTGAGAAAGTTGTTCTAGCCTCATACCAGCTGAACGATGCCTCACAAACCTGATGCAATATGTGGCAGGATAGCAAGCATTGGGTGGAGGTCTGCTTAGGAGTTAGTTAAGACAAACTTTATAAACATGTTCTTTACTAGGGAGATGAATGAGGCTAAGGTTGAGTAGTTCATCAACCTTAAGCATGGCGTGATGACTGTCAGGGAGTATTCTCCGAAATTCATAAAATTGTCCAAGTATGTCACTTCCCTTGTGTCGAACAACATGGACAAAATAAGCAGCTTTCTTAGAGAAATCTCAGACTACTTGGAGGAGGAGTGTCGGGCGGGAATACTCAATGACATCATGGAATTTTCTAGGATGAGGGTGCATGTCCAGTAGGTTGAGGACAGCAGGAAAAAGAGGAGAGTTTGTGAAGTAAAGAGGCCTATACCTTTTGACTAGGAAGATCCTAGTACTGTTGGTGGTAGGATCACTTTCGGAGTTTGTGATCATCCAAGATTTAAGAACGGGCATAAAAATTTAGGGAACTCTAACTATTAGAGGTGTGCAGCACCCAGAGGAGGTAGACCCGAGCCCAACAAAGGCAATGGATGTGATGTGCAGTTTCCCAAAAATGAATGTGGAAAGTGTGGTCGTATTCACAAAGGGGTGTGGATACTAGGCAATACCTCCTTTGATTGCAGCAGACATATGGTCAGGGACTTTCCATAAAATAGGGGTCAGGGTGGAGTTAATGCTCACCCTAGGCCTAATCCCCAGAATACTACTGCAGCCAACCCTCCTAAGAGGAACATATTTTATGCCTTGAAGGACAGAGAGAAGTAGGAGAAGTCTGCTGATGTGGTCACATGTATGTTTCAAGTTTTCTCAACCTCTATTTATGATTTACTTGAGTGGAGGTATACGCTTCTTTTGTGACTCCCTTGTTTGGTCTTAATTTTGAAACACTACTTGAGGTTTTCCATGATCCTATCGTTGTTATTACTCCCTTAGGAGAAAATGTAAGAGCTAATAGGGTTCATAAAGACTGCTCAATAGTAGTATGTCATAAGACTATCTGTGTAGACCTTGTTTAGTTAACCATGAATGACTTCGACATTATACTTGGTAACGAATTGCTCCATTATTATGCCTTTATCGAGTGTCATAGTAGGGTTGTGAGATTTTTTTTCCCTAATGAAGTAGAGCTGGTACGGTACGGGTACAATTCGAGTATTCAAGTCCCTTGATTTCGAACAAAAAATCTAATAAAATTATGTCCAACGGATTGTGATGCATTCTTGTGAGTGTCAATGATCTAGATCATGATATTCCTTTACATAGACTCTGTTCCTGTAGTGAGTGAGTTTCGATATGTTTTCCTATTAATTTGCCTGGAGTCCCTCTCTTTCGAGAGATTAATTTCGGTATCGACATATATCCCGAAACCAAACAAATTTTAATTCCTCCCTACATATGGTCTCTATCTGAACTGAAAGAGTTGAAGCTGCAGTTAAAAGATCTCATTGAAAATGGTATCATCCAGCTGACCATATCCCCTTGGGGCGCTCTAGTGTTGTTTATGAAAAAGAAAGATCCAACCCTTTGGATGAGTATCGATTATCGGTCGCTCAACAAAATCACTATAAAGAAAAGGTATCCACTTCCCAAAATAGATGACTTATTCAATTAGCTCCAAGGGTATTTGTTTCTTATCGAAGATTGATCTTCGTTCTGGGTATCATCAGCTTTTGATTAGTAATAAAGATATTACAAAGACAACCTTTTGTACCCGTAATGGTCATTATGAGTTCTTAGTCATGTCATTTGGCCTCAATAATGCTTCACCTGCATTTATGGACCTTATGAACCGAGTCATCCGTGAACACCTTGATTCTTTCGTCATAGAATTCATTGATGACATCCTCCTCTACTCTATGACCAAGAAAGAACATGAACATAATTTAAGAATAACCTTGCAGGTACTTAGAAAACATAAGTTGTATGCTTCCCCAATGACAACTTTGACTAATAAAAAAGCCAAGTTCGAACGGGTGGCGGTTTGTGAGAAAAGTTTTCAAAAGCTCAAAGACAAACTCACTTCAGCCCCAGTGCTTACGTTTCCTAAATGTGGTTATAGTTACACTATTTATTGTGACACATCTAGGGTTGGATTGGGTTCTGCTCTTATGAAGGGTTGTAAGGTGATCGCTTATGCGTCTAGACAACTCAAGGTTCATGAGAAGAATTATCCAACTCATGACCTAGAGTTGGCAGTTGTGGTGTTTGCATTGAAGCTGTGGAGGCATTACTTGTACAAGGTGAATGTGGATGTGTTATCAGACCACAAGAGTCTCCAGTACGTGTTCACGCAGAGGGAGCTGAACCTACATCAGCAGAGATGCTTGGAGCTGTTGAAGGACTATGACATGAGTGTCCACTACTATCTAGTGATGGCAAATCTTATAGCTGATGATTTTAGCAAGTTGAGCATTGGGATTACAACCCACTTTGATCATAAGAAGAAGGAGTTAGTGGAGGATGTACATAGACTTGCTAGACTGGGTGTGCGATTGATTGACTTTACTTGTGACGGTGTTTCAGTTCATCCTAGTTTTGAATAGTCCTTCGTAGCTGAAGTCATGAAGGATAAGCATCTTGATCTTGTATGTATGGAGTTGAAGGACTCATTGTTAGTAAAGATGAATGAGTCCATTTATTTGGGCGATTACGGCATACTTAGGAACCAGGACAGACTGTGTGTACCAGATGTGGATATTTGCGGACCAAGATAGTTGCAGAGTCCCATGGTTCCAGGTAATCGATACATCCAGGTTCCACCAAGATGTATCATGACCTCAAGAAGATCTATTAGTTGAATAACATGAAGAAGGACATTGCTTAGTATATGCTCAGGTGTCCGAATTGTCTGCAGCTTAACACAGAGGACCTTAAGACTTGTGGTCTTACTCAAAAGATTGAGGTCCTCACTTGAAAATAGGAGGCCATTAATATGCATTACGTGATGGATCTTTTGAGGACTAGAAGACATCATGACTTCATTTGGGTTATTTTGGAATGTATGACTAAGTCTATGCACGTTATCCCTGTGAAGTCTACTTACAGGACCGAGGATTATGCGAGACTCTACATTGATGAATTTTTGACGTTGCATGGGATTCCTTTGTCTTTCATTTAATATAAAGGAGATTAGTCTACTTTGCATTTTAGGATATCTTTCTAGAAGAGCTTAGGCACGCAGGTAAAGCTCAACACCACTTTCCATACTTAGATAGATGCCAGGAAGATCGAACCATCCCGATATTGGAGCACATGTTGAGAGCGTGTGTGATTGACTTTAGGGGTAGTTGGGATGAAAATCTGCCATTGATAGAATTATTGTATAATAACAGCTATCGCTCTAGCATTGGGATGGCACAACTTAAGGAACATTATGGTAGGAGATGTAGGTCTCCAGTTGGGTGATTTGAGGTTTGAGAGTCATCCATTTTGGGTCTGGAGATCATTCATGATGCCTTAGAGAAATTCAGGGTTATAAGAGATAGGTTGTCTACTGTTTAGATTACAGGAAGCGTCCATTCAATATTGTTGTTGTATACCAGGTCTAATTTAAGATATCACCTATGAAGGGTACGTTTGGCCATACGAGATTCTATAGAGTGTGGGTGAGGTGACCTATGAGTTGGTATTGCCTGTGGAGCTAGGTTTTATTCATCTAGTCTTTCATGTATCTATGTTAAATAAGTTCCTTGGTGATCCAACATCATTTCTACCTATCAAAGGTTTGGGGTTAGTGAATGCTCTTCCTCTTAGGAGGTTCCTCTTGATATTTTACACTGGTAGGTGAAGCGGCTGAGAAACAAGGAGGTTTGCACAGTGAAGGTATTGTGGAGGAACCATCATATTGAGGGTTCTACATGGGAGGTAGAGGCCGGTATGAGATCCCTCTATCTTCATCTTTTCACATCTTGAGGTTAGACTTCCTACTCTTATGTAAGTTTCCTTATCTCCTCTATACTTTGTTTATATTCCTTGATTGTGTGAAATACTTATGTTATGATATGATTGGCATTGTGCTACATAATTAGAAGTGTCATTCGGGGATGAATGTTCCTAAGGAGGGAATAATGTAACAACCTGAAAATGATTATACGAAGTAATGCCTAAACTTACTTATAATACTTAGATTAAATCGGGTCACACTGCTTGAGGTGCGTGGAATAAGACCTCAAAACTGATGAACCAGCCAAGACAACCACTTGGTGAGTCAGTTGATCTAGGAAAGGTTGGGTCCAGCCATGTAGGGCATCCGAATATTAAGATTCACCCGGATGAGTCTTAACTGGACTTGAAAGGGGTAGTCTTAGGTTTTGAGGGTGTAGGGGTATAATGGTCTTTTACAAATTAAGGGTAGTATTGTTATTACCCTAACTAATTAATTAATTGATGTATTTTATTGGACAGTTCAGTTTGGGTCGACCCGGACCCTTTCGCGAAAAGAGCTTCACCCGAGTTCAATCCTTGGTGGACGGAATATTAAATCAAATTAATTGATATATAATTATCTGATTTCAGTAAAGGCAGGTTATTTATCTCACTTAAGCCTTAGAAGATTAGATTTATAATTTAAATAACAAAGATTCCTTGTTTGACTAAGTCTTCACCTAAAACTCCTACTTCTAAACTTATTCTGACATCTCTCAACTTTCATTCTCATGTTATTTATCAGTAAAAGAATAGAAAATAATAGTTCATCACTTTTGAAGAACCTGAAAGTTAAAGCTCAAAAGAGAAACTAGTCTAAAAATGATAACCAAGTAAATTACTCGGCAGGTTGTGCTTGAAGTTTCGATGGTGAGGCATTGATTTGGTGTGAGTTGACAGTGCATTGAATCAGTTTTGAAACAGTGATGAATGATAGAAAAGGTATGGGTTTCTTCCTCTTGGTCCATTAACCATGAGACTCCTAGGATTCATTCGAAATATAATCTGAAAACTAGGACTGTTTCCCCGTTGCATGTCCCTGTAACTAGCTCCCATAGATTGTTGTAGGTTGGGTATGTTTGCTAGTAGAATTTAGAGATGTAATGTTCTTTCGTGATGATTATGTTCGTGCATGTATGCTCGGATTTATGTGATTATTAATTATGTTTTATCCGAAACTATGTGATAAGTGAGTGTACAAACAGGTGTTGCCATGGTTCTTGTTCACGGGTTGGAGCATGAAAAAGGCATCTTAAATCCCTATGTTTTGTATAAATTACTTGAAAAATGCATATAATGATGTACGAAAAGTCCAACGAGTTGCCATAAAAATATAACATACAAAGGTTGAGTAAAATGGACTGAAAATATTACCAAATTTACATAAATCTAGAAATTTGGTCTCATCTAAGTAATTTTAAGATTTTTGGGTTTCAATTTTTTAAAAAAAATATGTTAGGTCAAAAGGGTTTTAACCCGAGACCTCACCATATGCAAGCTACTGAAAATTTAATAATAAATGTGAGGTTAGGGGAAATCGAACTTGGTTCTTAGACGATTAGGAAAACCTACAAAATTAATTAAAAGAAATGAGGTACATGGTATTTGAACCCGTATGTCCATGGCTAAAATTATGACCGGTCCATACGAGAATAAAATTAAATAAAATGGGTTGTGTGGGAATCGAACACTTGATATCTCGGATAGGTGAGCAAATTACGTAACCAATTAAAGAAAAATAAAATGAGATTCTCGGTAATCATCCCACATCCGCTCATTAAAAATCAAAAAAGTCAAGAAGAGAAAAGAAAGAAAAGAAGTGTAGGCGTTGGGATTTGATCTCGGGTCCCAAAGCTGAAATTTTGAATCAAAATTTTATATAAGACTAAGTGTTACTCAAGTGGTTCGAAATCAGGTTCCCTTGCCCAATCCCGTATTGATACATAATCTTACATGAGCAAATATTTAATGAATGTTGCCTGTAATAATCGTGCTCGAGATCTTGGCATACTTACAAGATGCATAAGTCTTGTACAATATAAACTTGAATAACTATAAGTCACCTAGACGAATGATGAATGAATCCTCATGTCTTGTATGTATGGGTTCATAAGTATAGCGTATATTTAAAAGTAAGTGACCTAAGATGTATATGATGATATGATGTGACCCAAGGAGGGTTAAGTAAGAGTTGAAACACTCTAAAAGGCCAAGTGCATTGACATATGATGAAATGAACATTAACATAATGGGGTAAATAATTATGAAGATATAATATACTAAAGTTAATGAATTTTATGACAACATGATAATACTCTAATATGAAAGACGAGACCAATCTCAAATAAGCCTAATAAGTATTATTAAAAACCGTACTAACCTATGAGATTGTAAAGCTAATAATGAAACTTGCCTCTAAGGAACACTCTAATGAAAGTATTGAGAATAATGCACACTTAATACTAATGATGAGATGAGAAATCATCTAATGAGAAATGATACCCTCATGCTAGAAGACAACATTTATGATGTGTGAGATGAATGTAATGGGAAGGCGTAGGTTTGTGTAAATCTCATGAGATGAGACTGTCCGTTTAGGCGGGTATTGGTCTCCTTATACTCTTTAGACATTGAACATATGTACAAACATAGGGTTCTAGCAGGATTTGTTTCCCAATATACGCTAGCTATTTCTTATTTCACTTTTGTCAGGAGTGGAGTCTAGACCCCAGACGAGACCGGCGTTGTTTACATCTCAGAGGTCGCAGACAAGCCTAAATAAGTCATCGTTACTTCATCTAGGTTAATTTTAATAGAAAATTTTAAATTTTGTTACTTAACATTCATATAAGACATTCTACTTAAACTTATAAATGTACATGATCAACCATCTAATATTAAGATCATCAAATAAAAGAAATAGTTCCATAATGCATTAAGTGTATACTTGTAAAAATTGTACCAATACAATGTCTAATATCATATGATAAAGAAATGCTAGTGGTACATACTCCACTAACTAAAGCCTATATCTATGCTAGAATATAATGGGCAAGCTTCCTCGAAAGAATGAGGGCCTACCGAATTCGGATGAATATTCCATGTCTTGATAGCTTTAGCGTCGACCTATAAGTTCTAACATCCATTTGTGCATGCACATAAAAATGTAGAGTTGTAAGGGATTAGTATACACTTGTACTAAGATTGGGTATATGCAAGCACACACCAAGGACATGCATGATTAAGAAGAGCTCTTTCCTATCAATATGAAAGTCAAGTCAGTGTACTTGCGAATTTAGGAATAGTAAAGTCAAGGAATGAGAGTAACATGAATCATCATACTTATCATTTTGCAAAAAGCACATATAATATTAGACATATCATATCATATAGTTCATGTCATTCTTTCATATTTGACGAGACCTTTGAATCATGTACTTGAAATTAGGACTTCCCAAAACAAGGGCTTAACATATGGGACCATAACTAGGGATCCTTCTTTAATAACTCTAGAGTCGTCTTCATTCATTCATATGTACTTAATTTTCATTCTTTCATATACTAGTATAAACACCAGTCTTACCTTGGATGTAGTTTATGATTCTCATCTGGTTCACTCTGCAATGACCAGAATAACCTAGTGCTATTACTTAAGTCTAGCTCACCTCTTGATTATCCTATCCTAACACCTTTGGTATCGTTCATTCCATTATGTGCGTTCGTTGAGGCTGTCCTCATTCTTTCTTTGTGAACATTAACCTTAACCGACATAGATCATATGAGCATTATGAAATCCAATTTGTAATCCCTACACCAAAAAGAGGTGGAATAATCAGCCAAAGTTAAAAAAAAATTGCTAGCATATATAGCGAATTGAACCCGGCTAGTTCCTTATATTGGCAGTATAGGTTCAAAGACTAGGAGATCTAAGGACAATTATACCTGACATGCCGGATATTATAATCTCATGAGAGTTACATGAACCTCCGCCCTTCCGGAAGGAAGGAATCACCGCTCATAGCTAGTCTATCATTGCTCTGTATAGTGTTTCATTACATTCAACTCATACATCATGGCAGTTGGCTTCTAGAATGAGGACGTCATAGATCATTATATGATTTATCATCTAATCATTAGTATTAAGTATGCATTAACTCAATACATTCATTAAAGTGTTCATAGAGACTGGTCTCTTCATTAGCTTTACACTCTCATAGGTGAGTACGTTTTGGTAATATTTACTTAGGCTCATTTGAGCTCATTAGAGATTTAAGCTCATTTGAGCTCATTAGAGATTGATCTCCTCTTTCACATTAGCTTCTTATAATATTGTTACCTCATTCATTAACTTTAACACATTTTCTTTTCATAATTACTCACCCCTTCACGTGAATGTTCATTTCATCATATGTCAATGCACTTGGCAATTTACTTAACCCTTCTAGGGTTACATCATTTTATCACATACATCTTAGGCTCACTTACTTTTAAACGTACTCTAGACTTATGAGTCAACACATAGAAGCCATGGGTCCTCATTTATAGTTTGTCTAAGTGATTCATGTTTACCCAAGATTATGTGGTACAAGACTTATGAATCTTCTATATATACCAAGGTATTGATTTTGATTTTTAGAGGCAGCATTCATTAAATATTTCTTTATGTATGACTATGTGTCAATACGGAATTGGGAAAGAGAACCTGATTTTCAATCCCTTGAACAACACTTAATCTTATTTTATACTTTATAATTGCATTTTTCAGATATGGGAGATCCTAGTTCGATTTCCATAAACCCCATAATATTTCTATCTTGTTCTACTTTCCTTTTTCTTTTTAAGGCAAGAAGGTTGTGGATTGAATTCCCTACAAGCTCATTATTTTTATTTTAATTTATCTCTTAACTTTCTCACTTATCCAAGAGCTTGTGAGTTCAATCCCCACTCTCAAATTTATTCTCCTTTATTTTTTCTCCTAACTATCCTATCAATTCAAAAGGTTGTGGGTTCAATCCCAACTCACCACATCTATTTTTCCTTTTATTTTTCTCATGAATTTTTTTATGTTATATTGATTTGGTGAGGTCATGGGTTCAATTCCCAATGACCTCACATTTAAAAAAAATTAAAAAACATAGCTACTTTTTCTCATCCTTGGCAGAGACGCAAAATTTCCAGCAACCTAGAAATATGGTCACTTCTAATCAATTTTCCTCTATATCTTTTGTTGATTTTATTTGTCGCTTTCATGTAATGATGTATTGGGTTCAATCCTTAGTGATCTCACTTTTTTACATTCATTTTTCATTTAATTTTGTACCACTTTGTTTGGCCGAACCCAACCTACCAAATTCTTGGAATTTGTTCACTATTTTCAGCATCCTTTTATCATCATTCAAACGTTAATTCTTAAGTCATTTCGTGGATCATTTGGTGCATCTTTAGGTGTAATATTTTTATGATTATATTCAGCCAAGAATTACCATTAAATTTGGCAAATTACACCACTTACACCTCATGATTTACACAAACATTTTCACATAAAATTAAACCATAAAAACATATCATTATTTTTAAGGTTTAAAACCGAAAATCACGTCATGACATACACATATATTTTTCACGAAATTTCAGCAGACATACTTCATCGTTCATACAATTCCAAATAGATAATCATGAACACATTATCATGAAAATCATAGTTCATACCTTAACTACAAGCAAACATACAAACCTAAGATCAGTGATAGGAGGTAGTTACAACAACATGTAATGGGGAACAATCCTAGAACCTGAATACAATTATTTGAGTCTTAACGGTCTCTTGGTAAAGGTACCAAGTGTATGAAAATACATACTTGATTTTAATGTTATTCAACATTCTAACTTCCCTCCTAAAACATCTGCAAATTCATGTCCAATCCCGAAACTCACACCTTACCCGACAAGCATATTACGTTTTGCATAACGTTTTCGGATTGCTTTCCCGGTTGTGTTTTGCATGCAAGTTCTTCAAGTGTGAAGAAATTTTTTTTACTGATTTTTTTCTCACGTTTGTAAGAAAAAAAATAATGTTTTAAATGAGAAAGATATACACGTGAAGGAAAGAGAGATAAACGTGAATGAGGTGAGTGTCTTTTCACTTAGTCAACTAGGACTCTTTCAAATTTTTAAAAATATGATTTAATAGTTTATTGAAATGACCATAATACCCTTGAATACAAGATTATAAATCTCAATTTAATCAACTTAAATGTTGCTTCTATCGAGGTTCAAACTTGTGACGTCCCCGTCGAGAAAACGGGTCCCTCCGGGTCGACCCGACCCAAACCGCCCTATTAATTAACTAATTAGTAATAATATTCTGATTTCCTTTTTCTTAAATAAGTATTTAAATATCTATTAATTAAATAAATTCACCAATATAAATGATCAATTTAAATCATTGCTCCCACCTAGGTTTGAACCTGGATGGAGCAAGATTTTGGTCAATGGGCAATTTCGGCCCTTTCTATCCAAAATGACCTTCCACCATATAAATTAAATAATTAATTACATATTTATAATAATTATGATACTACCATTATCCTTGAAAAAGACTAATTTACCCCTAGACCCTCCAAACTTAAGATTTTGCCCTTTTTATGTCTAATAAAGACGCGTCCGAGTATATCTTCATATTTGGGAGACCTACATGGATGGACCTAACCTTTGATATATCAACAAAATCCCCAATTTATTTGGTTTGGATTTCGCAAGGGTTCATAGGTCTTGTTCTACGCGCATCAATCTATGTGAACCCAGTCTAATCGTAGGCATTCTAGACACATTAAGCATTACTTAGCATATTAATTTTTAGGGTTTTTATAACTTTGGACAGTGATTCCACCTCTTTCCGGTGTGGGGTAGACACTGTATTTCATGAAGCTCATATGATCTATGTGGTTTAAAGTTATTGTTCGTAAAGAAAGAATGATGTCAACCTCATGTAATGCACATAATGAAATGAATGATACCAAAGGTGTTTGGATAGGATAATCCACAGGTGAACTAGACTCAAGTAATGACACTAGGTCATTCTTGGTGATTGCACATTAAAATCAATACGAGTCCTAAACAACATCCTGGTATATAAATGGATGAAAAAAGTATGTATGAATGAATAAAATAGTCTTTGTGTTTGCTAAAGAATGCTTCCTAGTTAAGGTCCCATATGTTGAGACCTCATTTGGGAAGTCCTAATGTCATGTCCGTGATTCCAAGGTTTCATGAGATATGAATAAAAGATATGTTATATATGTATGTGCTAAATGAAATGTGTTATGGGTTGTGTGTAATATGAAAAGAATGATGATGCATGTTATTCTCATTGCAAAACTTTCCTAATTAGATTTGGCAAGTCCAACTGACTTGGCTTTCCTAAAATCATATCGTTAGAAGAGAGATCTTATTACTCATGCAAGTCCTTTGTGTGTACTTGCATATACCCATTCTTAATACAAGTGTGTACTAATTTCATAAAATTCTTTACTTTAAGGTGCAGATGCAGGTCGACGCTAGAGCTTACGAGACTACGTTGAAGCTACCCGGACATGGATTATTCATCAAGACATTGTAGACAATCATGCTTTAGAGGATTCTTATCTCTTATATTCTAGCTTATAAGTAGGCATGAGATAGTGGAGGATATTCCACTAGTGTTTCTTTCTTATTATCTTCTAACGCTGTATTGGTGCCATTTTTGCAATTATATATTAATGCAGTTATGAACTATTCCCTTCATTTCAATATCTTATTATAAAATGGTTGTTTTGAAATGATGTTATATAATGAAATTCTTACTATGATATTTATACATTAAAGCACACAAAAATTTTAAATTTTTTCGCTAAAATTAACCTATACGATGTATTGATGACGTATGTAGGCTTGTCTACAACCTCTGAGATGTCAAAAATGCCGGTTTTGACTGGGATCTAGACCCCGGTCGTGACACTCACAATTATGAATGAGAGGCTATGTGAATCTTATAAATTTTCACTTATTGGAAATCTTGAAATTCTTGTTGTATCCTCTTTATGTTAATACTTTTCTTGTGGGTATAGGATATGACTACAAGATGTGCGTCCACAAGGAGAGTGGAGGAATATTTGGCTAAAAGAGTAGTTCCTGCCCAAGGTAACCAAACCCCCCTACAAGACAACCTAGCTCCTCTGAAAGACGTGCAATCTTCTCAAGGTGACCAAGCTTTGGTAATTCCTCCACCTCTAAAGATTTTAGAGATAACGACAACTTTTATAACTTTTGGTCAATCTATAGAAACCCAACAAAAGCGGTAGCTACTAAAGCTCATGTAATGACGACTCAAGTAAAAAGGTAGGTTTGACCCCGTGTTCAACAAAATGCTAGCACCACGGCTTTTCGCTATAGGGACTTCACAAAGATGAACTCTCCAATGTTCTTTGGATTAAAAGCGAATGACGATCCTGAATACATCCTCGATAATATATATCAAAACTTATATTATATGGGGTGGACTTCAAACAAAAAAGTCAGATCTAGATTCCTATAAACTCAAGGATGTGTCTCAAACTTGGTATACCCAATGGAGATACAATAGGGCTTTTAGTGCGGGTCCTATAACTTGGGAGGTGTTTAAAAGGACTTTTCCTGATAGTTTCTTCTCTTGAGAGGTATGGGAGGACAAAGTGGCGGAATTAATCAACCTTCGTCAAGAAGATATGAGTGTAAAAGATTACTCCTTAAATTTCACCAAATTGTCTATGTATAAACCTTCCTTGGTATTTAATCCACAAGATTAGATGAGTCACTTTATTACAGGAGTTTCCGAGGATTTAGTTTAAGAGTGTCATTTGGAAATACACCATTACAACATGTATATTTCTAGGTTTATGTTTAGTCCTTAATAATTTGAGGAGACTTGACTTTAGAGAAATAATAGGGAGTTTAATAGTTCCAAGTCTTATGAGGGAGGTACTTCCAAGGATAAGGTTGAGATTCAAGACAAGATTAGGTTTAAGAGGAAGGTTGCCAACCATGTTCCTTCAAACTTTCTTAAATCTAAAAAGGATAGGGTGTGTAAACCAAAGTCTCAAAGAGAAAAAAGTGGGAATTCACCAAAAAAGAAACCTACTTGTTCCATGTATGGGAAGAAACATTTGGGTGAGTGTCTAGTTGGGACAGAGAATTGCTTTGGGTGTAACAAGAGTGGTCATAAAGTTAGGTATTGCCCTAATGCGAGGAGTCAATAGAAGGGTAAAGATCAAGTTAAAGAAAACAATACTAGTTCTAAAGCTCCAAAGAGGAATTGTTTCTATTCTCTTCTCTGTAGGGGTGAACTAGAAGAGTCTCTTCATATGGTCAAGGTATGTTACAGGTTTTCTATATTGATGTTTAGGTTTACTAGATCCACGTGCTACTTTTTCATTTGTAACTCCTCTATTAACTAGAAAGTTCTATGTTCTACCTGTTGTGTTTATTGAATCTTCTTCGGTTATTACTCTGGTTGGTGACTTCGTTTTTGCTAGAAAATTTTTTAGAAGATGTCGGATATCTTTTCCCAATAGTGGTATGTGTGGTGGATTTGGAAGATCTTGATATGGTTGATTCTGATGTCATTTTTGGAATATTTTGGTTCCATACTTGTTTTGCTTCTATTGATTGACAGACAAGGATAGACAAGTTCAATTTTCCTAATAAGCCCATCTTCTAGTGAAAACAGGGAAACTCAATTCTTAGAGGTTGTATTATTTCTTATTTAAAAGCTTGTAAAATGATCTCTAAGTTGTGTCTTTACCATATTGTAAGGGTTAAAGATCTTGAGTCTTACATTCCTTTTATAAAGTCGGTACCCGTAGTGAATAACTTTTCTAAAGTATTTCCCCATGAATCACAAAAAATTCCACATGAATGGGAAATTTAATGTTGTATTGACTTATTAACGAATATAAATCCCATTTAAATTCCTATTTCTAGGACGGCTCCGGCCAAATTCAAATAATTGAAGGTTCAATTAAAAGATTTACTAGATAAATGTTTCATTCAACCTAGTATTTCTCCATGGGGTGCTACAGTTTTGTTTGTGAAGAAGAAGAGTGAGTCCCTTAAGATGTTCATTGAATATAAGAAACTAATGAATGTCATTATAAAAAAACAAGTATCCTCTCTATCGAATTGATGACTTGTTTGATCAAATCCAAGGGGCTAGCGACTTTCCTAACATTGTTTGAGATCTCCGTATCACCAATTAAGGATTAGTGGAGAGGAGGTACCAAAAAAGGCCTTTTGAAACCGATATGGTCACTCTGAGTTCCTAGTGATGTCTTTTGGTCTCACTAATTCCCTAACAACTTTTATGGCCATGATAAATATAGTTTTCCAAAATTACCTAGATTCTGTTGTGATTGTTTTCATTGATGATATCTTGGTAAATTCAAAGAATGAAGGTGAACATATGGACCATTTAAGGGTGGTATTACAAGTCCTTAAAAATACCAACTATTTTCTAGATATAGAAAGTGTGAGTTTTGGTTGAGATCAGTAGCGTTCCTTTGTAATATTATCTCAAGTAGGGGCATATATGTCGATCAAAAGAAAACCAAGGGTGTTAAGAATTTTCTTAGACAATTTACTCTAACCGAAATTAGATGTTTCTTGGATTTAGTAGGTTACTATAGGAGGTTTGTGGATGATTTGTGTTTGTTACTTCTCCTTTAAATACCTTAACCTATAACGGTGAAGTTTGAGTAGTCCGAGGCTTGGGAAATAAGCTTTCAAGTGTTTAAAAATAGTTTTCCCTCTGCTCCGTGTTGACTTTACCGAAAGGTACCAAGGGTATTGTGCTATATTATGATACATCCCAAATGTGTTTGGTTTATGTCGTTATGCAACATGGGAAGGTAGTAATCTATGCCTCTAGACAACTCAAGGTACATGAGAGAAATTATCAACCTCATGATCTTGAATTAGCGATCGTGGTGTCTGCTCTAAAAATATTAAGGCATTACTTCAATGGTGTTCATGTGGATTTGTATACCGACTACAACTATCTTAAATATGTGTTTATCCAAAAGGAGTTGAATCTCCATCAAAGAAGATGGTTGGAATTATTTAAATATTATGACATGAGCATTCTCTACCACCCCGGAAAGGCTAATGTGGTGGTGGATGCTTTAATTTGTATAACCATTGGTATTGTGTCTCATGTGGAACAAGGTATTAAGGTCTTAGTTAAAGATGATCATAGGTTGTGTAGATATAGTGTTCGGTTAGATGATTACCCAAATGGTAGTTTTGTGGTTCATAATACTCTGGGTCATTCTTAATGGTTGAGATAATGTCTAAGCAATATCTTGATCCACTATTGATGTAGTTGAAAAAATTGGTACTTAGTGACTTGAATGAGTCATTCTCCAAAGGGGGGATGGTGAGCTAAGGTACCAAAAATAAATTTTGTCTAACGGATGTTGACGAATTGAGGAATAGGGTGTTAGGAAAATATCATAGTTCCCGATATTCTATCTATCCGGGTTCCACCAAAATGTATCATAATAATAGAGAGGTATATTGGCGGGATGGCTTAAAAGGGATATAGCGGAGTTTGTAACTATGTGTTCGAATCAGCAAAAAGTGAAAGTTGGTAATCTACATCCCAGTGGTTTGACCCAAATGATGAAAGTTCCTACTTGGAAGTGGAAGGAAATTAATATGGACTTAATTGTTTTGTTTCCTCAAACCCCGAAGGCAAAATGACTCAATTTGGATCTTTGTGGATGGATTAGCGAAATCCGATCACTTATCCGTGTCAATTCCACTTATTCGGCAGAGAATTAGAAAAGAATCTACATATATGAGGTTGTGAGTCTTCATCGTATTTATTTTTCCATTATATCGGATATTTATGCACAATTCAGGTCTCATTTTTGGAAGTTGTTTCAAAAAGGGTTGAGTACACAAGTAAAGCGCTATACCTCTTTCAATCCTCAATCGAATGGTTTAGTGGAGAATACTATTAAAAACCTAGAGGATATGTTAAGAACTCGTGTAATAGACTTCAAAGGGAATTAGGACAATCACTTGTCGTTGATTGAGTTCTCCTATAATATTAGCTACGATTTAAGTATTTCCATGTTTTATTTGAACAACTTTATGGTAAGAGATGTAAGTCTCTGGTTGGGTGGTTTGAGGTTGGTGATCCTTCACTCCTTGGTCCCAAAATAGTCTATGATGATTCGGAGAATGTTCGGGTGATATGTGATAGGTTGAAAACATCCTATAGTCAGCAAAGTCTTATGACAACAATAGAATGTGTGACCTTGAATTTTAAATGGGTGATAAGTTTTATTTAAGGATTTCACCTATGAAAGGGGTGATAAGATTTGGCAAAACGGGGAAGTTAAGTCCACTGTATGTGGGGACCTATGAGATTTTGCAATGGGTCGGAAAGGTTGCATACGAGTTGAGGTTAGCTAGTGAACTAGCTTTTGTTCATACAGTATTTCATGTCCCATGCTTAAGCAGTGCATTGGTGATCCCGTGTCCATAAATCCTATTTAAGGTCTTGTGTGGATAAGGACCTTTCCTTTGAAGAGGTTCTAGTGGAAATTCTATATCGCCAATTTAAGAAGTTGAGGAACAAAGAGGTGGCCTCCGTAAAAATTCTATGGAGAAACCACCTAGTTAATGGAGCAATATGGGAGGCTGAGGCTGACATAAAGTTCCGTTATCCTCATATTTTTTCTAATTAAGTTCAGTTGTTTCTTTTACTAATGAAAATAATGAGTAAATTTGAATTTGACTAGTTTAGAAAAAAATTGTTGATATTTATGATAAAAGGTCTATGCGAAAGGAGTTTTCATGAGAAAAGTGTTGTTTTGCTTGATTTGCACTTATTTATGTATTTTGTGTATTGTTTCATTCATGAAGTTGTATTGAGCATGTCGGTGTATTTTTGAGAGAATTTTTGGCTCTTGATGTTTATGTTGAGCTTATGTTGTTATTGAGAAGGTAGTTCCATATGTTTTGATGTTGAGCTCTTATATATGGTATATTGTGTGTTGAGTTGCTATGTGTAAATGCCATGATTATATGTTGTATGGAGTTGTGAAGCATTCCTTATAGTTGTAACTCATGTTCATTATATAGTATTGTTGGTTGGGCTACTAGTATTGAGTCTATAATTTCCTCACAAAATATTTTACTATCATTTGGGGACGATTATTCCTAAGCGGGATAATGTAACACTCCAAATCAACTCTTCTTAAATCTGCAGGTCCAATCTACGATTACTATTGGCAGACCTTAGTCTGATCTACAGCCAATACTGTGCATTTATCTTTTTAAACTGATCTCCCCCAAATTTAAGACCAGACAAATCAACTAAGTGTCGATCCACAGACAGAACTATGGTCCGTAAGTCAGACTACGGTCCGTGGTTTATGTTCTTGGATTGACACTTAAGTGACCCAGCCACTAACATGAACTACAGATGATAATCAAGGACTGTCGTTTAATCAACGGTACATAGGTCTGATCGTAGGTGAGGTTACCAATTAGTTAGGGGGAATTAGCTGATAGGGTCAACTTAAAATAATCATAAGTTTATGTACAAAATTTATTAGGTTCTCCATGATCTGTTATATGATAGATAATTGAATTATATTTTCATATCCACCGAGTTTACTAAAATCCATTCTCTAAGTAAAACAGTATGCCCATCTTAGTGAAGGTTTGTCGAGCATACCCAAACGACGGCCCGTCAATCTATGTAGTCAATTTCTCCGACAACAATTTACTCAAGGGTCTTTTGGTATTTCCCTATTTCGTTGAACCCATAAGAAATTGGAAGAAATTATTGATCAAAAATAACAAAATTGGAATAAAGAAAGGAGAAAAAGGTCAAAAACCCTACTACAAGAATGCAACAAGGTTCCATCAGTTCCAACCCCAAAATCTAATGATTTCTCCGTGAATTTCCTCACGATATATGTGGGATTTCACTAGTGGATTTCTTCAACAATTAGGTCCCTATTTTTAAGTCAGCTTCTTGATTCCCATATCATGACAAAACATAGGGTTTTTTTAATACTAGAGTTAATGGGTTATTAGGTGAAAGAATGATCCAAATCAAATTAGTATGTTATCATTTAGACAAATCAAATGAATTCCAGAACCATAACTATATATTTCTTTAGTTCGTGATTTACACATGCTAGGTCATATATCTCAATTATTCAGTTATACGTGTCATAATTATTAATGAATCATTATCATATTAATTGTTGCATTCTCAGTTTACATGTTCAGTTTAAGCTATCAGTATTCACATAAACTCAGTCATAATCAATTAACTACTTAACTTGTTGGGAGTTGCATAATATCGAGTTTAATTAGGGTTCACCGTACCTAAATAGTCCAATAACTACTAGACAAGTAGGTTGTAAATCCCTATGTGGGCATCTATTGAGTGATCATGTCAGCATGCCTTTATATCTCTGGCAGGGTATATTGGGTCCTATTTATGGTGGAGTATACATCATACTCCACATATAGATCATGAGGTTTTATTATCGGTATAAGTAACTCCCCACAATTAAGTTATACTTTATTGCATTGAACATACTTGTATTTCAGTTACTATTGATTATCAACATTTTTATATATTTTGTCATTGCATCCAATTAGCTCAGAATTTAGTATATCATGTGCATATTTTATACTTGCTTTTAGACTTGTTGAATTATGTCTTATTTCATATTTTTTCCATCCTACGTTCTCAATACATTTCAAGTACTTATGCATAAATGCGCTACATCTTCAGTGATGTGGATTAATGTTCTCATAATTCAGATCACGCTTAGAATAATTCGCGATATCCCTCTAAACAAAATTAATGATGTGTCCTTATTAACTGAGGACAACAATCATGAGTTTATTTCAAATAATTTTAGTTATTTAGTTTAAGTCTTTGATAGACTTAGTTTGGGTCCGTCCCAACATTTATAATTGAATTAGAGACTTATGTTCACACATAGTTAGTTTCAGCTTAGTATTGAGTAATATGTTCTTGTATTAAACTCATCAGTTTCAAATATATCAATTATAGTATGTGGGTATTCCCCATCATTTCATTTTAATTATGATTTAGCTTCTGCATCTGTTTGTTATCTTTTGTATGATCATGGTTAAGCAAGAAGGGGTATCTTGGGAACACTTGTGGTCCTGGGTCCCGTGTCCACGTATCATGGGTAGCTTGGGGCGTGACAATTATTGTGTTGATTACTATTATATGATGTTATTGATCTTATCGATGGATGAATACGGTTGGTTGATGGTAAGACTATTAAAGAATGCTTTTGAAGGTGAATTGGTAAGACTTTTTGATCTTGAATCCTTACTTCAATTGTGATGGATTGTACTGATCTTGAAGTTCAATATAGTGTTACTTGTCATTAGATTAGAAAGGTGATGTTATAAGTAATGTAATTTAAATGTCTTGACTATATGTATTGCGAGATTATGATTAATGTATGATGATATAAGGTTGTTTGTGAATCACTTATGTGCCTTACTATGGTAAAATGATGATTGTTTGTTAATCTCACCAATGAAGGGTTGTAAAGAAAGGATGTTCTCATGCAATACCTAATGAGCTAATGATATACAAGGGGGTAGTCTCCTATGGACTACATTAAGTTATGATATTCAAGAATGACTTAAGACATTTCAAAAAAGGATTTTATCTTAGCACAGAGTGAACTAGTTATGATCAACCTAGAATTCTATGTTTATATTTTAGTACTACCTTGGAAAGTAGATCACCTTTTTTAATTAAAGGGTTTCATGACTCCGAATTCTACGTCTAGATCATGTGGTCTATGGTGGTTAAGGAAATTGTTCTCGAAAGTACATTTAAGTAATAAAGCGAACAATAACGAGGCTGACATAAAGGGTCCTACTTAGTTTAGGTAGGGGTATAGGACTCTGCCAATATATTACACTAGTTGGCCTATAGTGAAGTCCTAGAAGGTTGTTCTTATGTAATTATAATATGTATGAAATGTATATGATGAATTTACATGTTGTTGATACTATATGATGCTAGTTTCACTTATGAACATATATTGGTCTATATTGTTATATATGATGATGATGATTACTCAGAATGCTATGTTATTTGAAGATAGACATTACTTATGATATCTTTATTTGTTTACTTGATTATGTGAGGTTATGCATGTGAACTGCAATTGTATGCTTGGGATGGATTTTTGGTAAGGGTCTTATAAGTTGAGATGATATGTACTCTTGTACATGCTTCATTGTTATGAAATTATGTTGGAAGTTCTTGGTTATATGTTCTTAATATGGTACTATTCATGTTGAATTGACTTTATTGATAATGTTGGTCTTATGTTCACATGTTCTTGTCTTAAGGAATATATGATCATTGGCTCCTATGTGTTCTTGATTGAGAAAAAAGCTTTTTTAAAGTAACTTAGAATGTTTTTGAGCAAATGACCCTTTTATCATGATTTCCATGTTTATGTGCATATGTTTCAATACTTAATGCATGTGGTTTTACTATCAAATATTATTTCCCATCTTCCCAACAAATGTAGGTTTTGGTCGTTGATATATTCGAGGATACTTGAGGAAGACTTGGATACCTTTATCCAAGTATTGGTAGGTACTCAAGATCTGAAGATTTTACCTTTCCCACTCTAGCTATGTTTTTGCTATAGTCTGAAGACAATCATTTCTTTCCTATTGTTATAAGTTTTTGTTGTGAGCCCTATGTGACAATTATACATTTTTGTAGGGGATATGCCCATTGTTTCTACTTCATTTTTTATAGTTCAATATGATTCAAAGTATTAAACTAATTCCTATGTATCGATTATGTTGTCTGAACAAGAAGCCTATGTAAGCTTCACTACGGGAGGAGTCTAAGTAAACTTCATACGTAGTATATGATAGGTCTATGTAAACCTCACTACATAGTTATATATGGAGTGTTTTGATTCTTCCGCAATTTTTACATATGATATGTTTTAATGAATGGTAAGAGGATAGTCTTAGTCCCTTCAGAGGATGAAGACTTCAGTTACGTCTAGCGAGTGCATCCCGGTCGTAAAAAAAATGCATGCCATCAGTCTGTTGTGAAAATAATCTAAATGTTTACCATGTGTAACTGGACTAAGTCATCGATGGTGTTCAAGTGATAGGGAAAAATGATACAATCACGATAAACTTTCTTGAAAATTATTGACTCACTAAAAGCATTGTAAACAATGAAGTTCTACAAAAGTTCCTCATGAAGGATATCAATATTCATAAAAACATAACGAGTCACAAGAGAATACTTTCACCTTGATATATCAATGCGGAAGAATAAATATAAGAACTTTGATCATATTTGTGACAACAGCTGGAGAATTCTCTTTCTCTTGGTGACTAGCTATGCCCTAAAAAATGTCTGCTCCTCTGATTATTCCTCAAGTACCTCCTCTAGATTCAGATTTTTGTGGTAGGCCTGCTAAATAAAATTGGTCTCTATTTAGACCTATTACAACCTCCTCAACGGTTCATTGGGAATTCTCTCATGAATCAACTATTATTACTACATATCAAACAACCAATGGAGATATAAATACACGCTTCGGGGTGGTTCCTACCATATGTAGCACATGTGAGAGTCTAATTACCTCCTTGTGTCATACAAACTTCAAATTGTGCATGTCTAGCTCTGAAGCTCTAATATTTCTTATTCTTAAGGTCCCCTATGTTCCTTGGTGCTGGTGAACTAGCAAGCGATGTAGTACGTCTATTTAACTTTTGCTGGAAAGATGGTTGATATACATTACTCTTTTTCTGCCAACTCATTCCCTGTTGTCTTAGTCTTTTTGATCTTGAAGTACTCTTTATCCCTCATGTTATTTTCCTCAACATGTTGTACAAAGATCATCTGCCATTCTATGTCTATGTCCCCTATAAATATTGCAGCCTTACCCTCCTTTTTTGACTAACCATATAATCTAGACACAAAAAAGCTCGTCATGCTTCTCATATTAAAAAAAACATCTCTGGAATATAGAGTGTCTAGTCAGTATATTTAATTATATACTCATTCCCACTCATGTATTCCTGCTTATGTGTGAGAAATTTTGTTCCTTTTCCTCCCTTAGCTCAAAGGGAAAGAAATGCTTTATTAAGGCACTTTAAATGCTCCATTAAGGAACCTTCAGAAAAAGCCCAATTCATAACTGATGAACCCTCAAATCTAATCTTATTACATAGATCGTGACATACATTAGAAACACCTTTCAGTTTGTATGCAACTAGTTCCACTTACTTAGGATCAGAAATATCTATCAGCACAACTTATTTCTAAATCCTTTCAATAAAGCTTTTTGGATCCGTAAAGAACTTGAACTAGTGAATTTTTGAAGATTCATCCTTAAGAACTCACAGATCCTAGATGTATCACTCACATATGGTTGAACCCTTATTTGTTGCCTAAATTGATTTGTCACCGCTTGAAACAACAATCAAATAACATGCCACAACTCATTATTATTGACCTCTCCTAAGGGTTTCACTTCTTTTGCATAGGGGACCCCTTGATCCTGGGATCAATATTCCTCATAGAAGAATGTCTGCACACAAAAATTCATGGAGTCATTATTTTATTATACACACAAGAACGAATTAGAAATAAACCTTGTTGATCAATAAAACAAAAAAGTGTATAAAAGTAGTGAGGTAGTTCCTAAATGTTGCAGCCTACTAATTATAGTTATGGCGTAGTTAACACCAATAAATAGTACTCTACAGACATAAATTTATAGACACCTTGGGTCACTTGAACTTTGTTCTCCAATAACATGTTTGTCAAGTCCCAAGCCTACTTTTGGACATGCCTACCACTCGAGAACCATTGTTGGACCCAAACGAACCCTTGGCCAGGTTGAACTCTCAAGAGAAGAATTACTCCTCTATACAAATACATTATAAATACTTTTTTAAAGAATCCCAAAAGATAAACTCAATCTATTTTTGAAATAAAACATTCATCGAACAAAAGATGCACTCAACTCGACAACATTACTAAATAGAAATGAAAAATACCCATGGACTGCTATAATCCATTTATACATGAAGACTCTAATATTATGAGAAATATATAGACAACACCCCCGATAATCCTAACAAATTGAAGTAACTAAATAAAAAAGGGATCCTCGAGCTGTAAGGAGGCTCTTAAAAAAACATTAGAATTCAACAAGATCAACGAAGTGCTGATTAATGATCCTTGCTAGTTGTATTTGTGCCTCATACTACTATGCGGGCTGAATAACTTTAGTACATGCAATGTAGGATCATGTACGTGGAAGACTAAACATAACACGCAATCTTTTATTGATAAAAATGAAACATACTTCCACTCAATCAACTCATGGATACTCAATTCAATGCTAAATGAAATGAGATAAAAGTGCAGTTTATATAAAGCATATAAAATAGTAGATGACAACTCAATGTATTTAAAATTACTATTATAACTCTGTTTGTATTTAAAAAAATAAAATTACTCTCTTCGAGAGATTTTCTAACCTGAAACCATCATTCTGACTTATATGACAATAAACTGTCTCGTCAGCGCTGCCAACACTATCCTATACCTTGTAGAACCTTTCTACCAACATAGGCTACATGGTTTATGTGGACTTTGAGTTATTTGAAATTATCCCCATTTTGGTGCTCAATACTACTCTCAAAATAAACATAGCACATATGTTTTAAAATATTTACTCTTCCATTAGATTGAGATTATTACTCAACACAATTATTTTAAAAGATATAGTACTCAACACTCCTTATGAACTCCTTTGGAAATAGGAGTTTATTCATATTTTAAATGTAAAAATATTTACTCTTGATACTATTTCATTCCCATATATTCATTTTAAAAAATGGAACTAAATTCTCCTAATCCTCAAACTTAAATACTCAATTCATAAAACATTTTTTATAGATTGTAAAGGAATTCTCAAAATGAATTGAAAAAATTGTAAAGACTTTACTCTTAAATCTTCCTTAAACTTAAATTATGATTTCAAAGATTATGATTCACATTATTAAGGATTACTTGGTGTTCAAGTGTATTTTATAATAATTAAAATCAATTGAAAATAAAGGTACACTTTAAAAGATCTTAAACGAATCTTGAGATGGAAAATAGTCAATAATGTGTTCCTAATGTGGGTGAGTTGAGACAGAAAATCCTTATAAAAGGTCATAACATAACGTACTCCATTCATTCAGGTGATATTAAGATGTACCGTGATCTATGTGTAAAACCCCAAAAATAAGTTAGGGTGTCTAGATCCTAAAAGTTTCTTATTGAGTTTTTAAGTTTATATAATGACTTATAATTGGTTTAGAGGCAGTATATAAAGTTTGACGTGATTTGGAAAGTCGAACGTCAAGGGACGACCAAAACGTTCGACGACTTTTCGCCTATGTGCCTGATGTGTCCATGTTTGTTTATATAATGTAATTCATTAGATTATTAAAATGGCTAAAGTCATATGGCCTCCTTAAAGTTATCCGCATATTTCACTAGCCCCCCTTCAACTAGCACTTGGACCTATTGGACACCTCCTACTAATTCCAAATTTGAACCTTTTGAATACTTTTGTGACAATCAGCTAAATCTAGAAAATGTGTGTAATACACCGCGATGCGTGAAAATGGACAAATCAATTACGTTATGTGGCATTTTGATGGAAAAAAAGAAAAAATTGAAGTGTTGTCATCACTTTGAAATGTTAAATTCTTCACCATAGCCTCCCCTCCTCCACATAATTTTCCATACCTTCACCTGAAATCCTCTAACCCACTATTATGTTTTCGATCTGTTTTTTTTTTTTAAGTTGAAAATAGCAATTTGCATATACTAAAAGTTAGTCAATACATGAACCTACCAAATATGAACATTTATAAGTTAAGATATCAATAAATCTTGACTACATAATCATCTAAGCATATTTCATTTTTGTATTTGATCACTTATTGATATATTTTCGATAAGAAAAAAATGGAAGAAGAAATAGTAAATAGTCATTGTATGAGTCTATATTTTTTCCCGTAAATAAGATCACAATATGAACAAATTTAAAGAAAATGGAGATAAATCGTAATGGTGTTTCCATAGTTAATATATAGAGATGAGGGGGAGGGAAGAAAGAGAAGGCAGGAGCAAAGAAAAGGGTGGAAAGGTGTTGGTGGCCACATCATCGCGGAGATGTACTGGTTTTGGAAAAATGTCCTAAGGAGACTAAAGAAAGAGATTTTTTAGAAAAAAATAAGTTCTGATTACAGCTGAATGGATGTGTATTACACTATCCTTGCATGCACGAAAAGTGTCAAATAGGTACTTATTCTGAACAATAGAAGTGTTCAATATGTATCAGTTCTAGTTGAGGTGTCTAAGTGAATTATGCAGACAACTTTAATGGGACGCATATGACTTTAGCCTTTATTAATTATTAAAATGAGTTATAATGATGTTTAAAGATGGTGTATGCAGTTTTTAGAAGTTTGGAGGTCAAACGACCAAGAACGTCCAAGTCATTCGAATGATAGCCCTTAAGACGCTCAACATGTGTCTCGATGGCGCCTAGCCTGTTTTGATAAGTTGCAGGTGTTCTATTTGGGTGAAACTTATGTGTAAGGATAACAACTTAGTAAGGGTTGTATTTACGTTGAAAACGCTTAGACACGACTTCAAAAGGGACCCACAAAAGGCCCCACAAGAAGGACCAAAGGTTGGTCGAGACACTGCCTTTGCAGTGTCAATCGACAGACCAAATGACAGCCTGTTGGTCAACCAATAGCACGTAGGTGAGGTCTCGTTGATTGGTAATTAGTTTGGGATGGTCTCAAGCCAAAAATTGTCCAAGGACTAATCAACGGAAGCCAATGTACGGCCCGTCGACTGACCATCGGCCAGTAGATGGTTCTTTCGATGGTGGCCTATTATCTGTTGCCTGCATCTATACATTAAAAGGGTAAATGGGAAACTCACCCCACGTCCTATCCTTATTCTAATTGGTTTATATAGCTACTTCTGGGTGTATATAAGGGAGTAAGAACGTGATCAACCCCACTCCCAATACAATTCACC
The DNA here is from genome assembly GCA_027704765.1 of Solanum habrochaites. Lineage (NCBI taxonomy): Eukaryota > Viridiplantae > Streptophyta > Magnoliopsida > Solanales > Solanaceae > Solanum > Solanum habrochaites. The sequence goes on from JAKWJA010002491.1 coordinate 16,985,969, forward strand.
AAATTAGACTTTTTCCTCAAAAAATATTCTCTCTAGAACATCCATTGTTGGTAAAGCTCAACAACAGCTTGGAGATTGAATTACCATGGATGACTAATCAATTTTTAGAGATTTTAATGTATATAAAGGTATTGTTATCCTTCACCTCTAGTTATCCTTTCATCTAGCGAGTTAATCTCAATGTTTTCAAAAGAGTTTGCATGATCAAAGTTCTCCTTCTTCAATCTAACCATGGGTTCTTTCTTAAATTTATATCAAAAGCATAACATGAACCCATGCATCTATCACAACCTCCATTTTAGCATACTTATGGCTTATGATCTTGATCTTATGCATGTCGATTTGTGATTTAATTATATTAATATGCTTATGTATACGGGATAGTATGTAAATTGATTGTGAATTGTTGATGAATTATCAATGTGAATTCATGCATGAAAATTTGAACGAAACTAGCCTATGATCTATGTAATCACTTTAATGTTTATCAAATTAAAGAAAGTCTTACATGAATTGATCTAGATTGTCTTATTCTATGATTCGATAATGTAATGTAGGTGATGTGAACTATATTCTAAGGCGAATAAGTTATTAAGAAAACTTGATTTCATATCTCGTTATATCCTTCCTAGCATGTCCTTTATTGGTAAAATATGATTTATGATTAATATTTTGGTAAATTTAATAAGATGGCCTATTCAGACTATTCTACATTGAATTGATAATTTAATACCTACAATAGTAGCTTTTTCTTGAAGTTTTTTAAGCATAATTTCGATATGACTAAGTGTATGATTAGATACTTCCTTGGATTGATATTATTTATGAAATATGATCTATAATCCACGCAAGTGAAGTTGGTTGATGATCTATGCCCTTCTACATGTTAGCATGTTAATGATATATTGTACTAGTTGTAGCATGGCCTTGTAGTAGCTTATATTTATCTTCATGTATGTCTATGGTACTTTAATATACTGTCCTGTACTTGATTTATTGATAAAGAGTAGTAATGGTCAAAGATGACCAAACGATAAAGGATTGTTAAGAATTCCTCTACTCTTCTACTTCTCTATTTCTTTATAGTAATGTTGAGGAAGCCTTGTATTGCATTGTGTAGTATGGTCCACTTATGGTGGCAGTGTTTAGTTTATTGTCATTATATACGTGTTGAACATGGCCTTCAAGTCAAATTGATGAATATATGAACATGTGGTTATGATGATACTATGACAAGAATATATCTACTTTCCTATTCTAGTTGTGATCTAGGTTGTATGCCTATTGTATGAGCATGTGTATATCCATGTTGGGGTAAAGTAGGTGCTTCCATTAATGAGTTAAATGGGTTTATAATCCTTTGCTTATGTACCTCTATGTGAATGCATGAATAGCAAAGGTTAGGAGTTTTAAGTGTAATATGAAGTTCGCTTGTCTCCTATGATATTGTGTATTGTGTGATTTATTCTTGAAAGAGTATTATGTTCTAACAGGGTGGATGCCTCAATATGTTGTTGATAGACATTATGTGATCATGTTGACCAATATACCCACACACTCACTTTACATGCATGTTACAAGTAGTATAGGTCATGGTGTCTAAATAAAAAGTAGTTATCATATTCACTAGTGACTACTACTGGGCATGTTAAGATTATGTTTATGAAAGCATGATATGTGGTTTCTTATCTAGGATTACATGAGAGGTCTACTAGTAACGGGAAAGGTTATAAAACATTGACTTGGCATTTCACATGTATACGTTGATAAGATAGTTCTAGTTTGGTTCCTATATGTATGAATATGTATGTATGAACATGTGTGTCTTAATGTGTGTATAATAAGGTTTCTCCTATATTATACACACAAACATGTATGAAAGACCTTAGGCGATAGGGACATTAAATGTATATTCGTGTGGACCCTAACTAAATATCTTTACATATGCTCTGTTCATTTGAAGGGATTCTTGACTGATTTAGGTTGTGAACGGCCATATATGACCTATGATTTAAGCGTATTAGGGGATGACTCACCTAACCTCATTTTTTTATAAGTAAAATATAATTAACGTTTTAAATAAAGGGAACTATTTTAGCACTGAGTGAACTTAAATATAAGTGTGTGTACCTTCCTATGGTAGGAAGGTAGGTCACCATAAATATCATGAGGTGGTTAACAACAATGCCTTAATAGACATAAATAGGGTTTCCCTAAGTGAATAATTACAATTCCTAATCTTGGAATAAAAGGGTTTTCACATGTACCTCCAAATTCCATAACTATGTTTCCACCATAGGATACTAGCTAGGGGATACACCTAGAAAGCTCAGTCACATTTTATTCTACTTTGGCCGGTATACAATCTTATATCGATGTGGGGTTCTATGACACCAGATTACATGTTTAGCATCAGATAGTCTATGTCGGCTAAGGCTGGAGTTTACCTAAAGTAAAATGGACAATGGAAGTAAATGACTAGGACCCTAAATAGAAAGACTTAATGGAGGTTACTTAGGATAGGTGGAAGTAATGAACCCATCTAGACATTGCACAAGTAGCGCCTTAGGAAGTTCTAGGAAGGTGTTCGAATGCACATCACAATGTATTTGTTCCTTATGCATGACATTATAATATTTGTCTACTTTTTATGATGATGTGCATGATATGAGTCTTTATGCATGATGTTGATCTTGTTGACTATATTATAAAGGTCTTTCTAGTCATAAATGAAGTTGTCTACTCTTACTATGTTGATATATGGCTTGGATGTAAAGTCTTGTAGTCTCATGATAAGTTTACTAAGTATATGTAAGGTTATGGGGCCTTACATATACACTGCACTAGTAGAATTTAATTGGGGTAATGAGTTAGGCTTTATAAGGCTCTAAAGTAAAATAAGTATATGTGCATAATGATTACGAGTTCATTGTAATGTCATTTTCGTCTTGGCTTAAATATGGCAAAGTTGCATTATACCTCTATGATGGTATGTGTTGGCTTGTGTAAGTAGCATGTATGGTTTTCCTTATGTTCCTAAGGTGATGCATGCACTAAGTATCACTAAATACTTTGTAGGATAATGAAATAAAAGAAGGAATTCACTGTTAAGAAGAATGAGCTCAATATAAAGTTACCTCGAATGGGACATAAATTATATATGTGATTTTGTATGATGTATTTCCTTTGAATATGCTTATATGAAGTATGTGAATTATATAAATGTTATTATTTAAGGGTTTTATAAAGATTTACTAAAAAAGGAATGAAGTATGATTTCATGAAAATGTCCCATTTAAATGCATGGTTTTGCATGGTTGACATACTTAGTGCATTCTTGTATTAATCATATTCTTCTCTACTTTTTACACAAAGTGTAGGGTATGGATGTCTTGAATTGTGAAAAGCTTGATAGATGATTCCCAAACTCAATGAAGAGAATCCTTAAGTCCAAGGATCTCCTAGTTATGTCTTTACTGTAAAGTATCTCAATATTGTATAACTATGTAATGTGTTTTTAAGGGTCGTGTCCCTAATTTATTCAACTGATGTTGAGTTTAAAATGGCAAAGACACTTAGAGTCTATATGTGTATTATAACTTATATTTTATATGTATATGAAGTAAAGTTTCTAGCATATGAGGTGCTATGAAAATTTTCATATTTTTTCATTAAATTTGCTATGTCGATGCAATCAATGATAACTATGGGCTTGTATAAGACCTTCAAGAGGTCAACTACATCATGTTATTTCTGGTGGTGCTCCCCCATTCTGACAAATGTGGTATCAGAGCACAAGGTTTTTAAAAGTGGTTTATCAAAGAAGTCTCACATTGCCATGTCTAGAAGATTTATGTATCATTGGTGATGAGATGGGACAAATCAAATGGTACGAGAGGCTATAGGACTATAGAGTTTACCTTCTTCATCATTCTCTGTAACAACCATTAAAATCAATAAGATAAATGCTTAAGGTGTAAAGATTGCTTGCGATTAGACCCAAGGTTCACACGGATTGATACGCATAGAACTCAACCTCAAAAATGTCTCTAAGGAAAAGCAAACTAACCTGAGGAGTTATTTGAGCATGGAAAGGTTCGAACCAACCTTGTAGGGCTCTCGAAAATGAAGATTTAATCGAAAGAGTCTTTACTGAAGTTGAAAGAGGAAATCATATGTTTTGAAGGTCCATGGGTAAAATGGTCTTTTCCAGGCCAAGGGTAATATCATCATTTCTCTAAAGAATTAATTAAATAATTAGTTCATTTAATTAAAGGCCCAATTAGGGTCAGGTTGCCCCAAAATGGTCCGTTTCACAAGGGTCACTCCACCAGATTTAGAGCCCCAATGGAAGCAACAAATTGATGATTTAATTATGTTTTATAATCTAATTTTAAGGCCATAATGTTCCTTTTACTAAGATGATTAAATGAGGTTTTTATTTAAATTAATAAGGAGTCCTAGTTTGACTAATTCTGAAACTAAAACTCCTAATATTAGACTACTCTCTCAGGATCTCTCTCTCACGTTGGTTTCTGCTAAATGAACTAAAATAAAAGAAATAATATTAAGCTTTGTTAACACTTCAAGAACTCATAGGAAACTTTTAGAAAAACAAAATAACCAAAAACGTTAAGGCAAAGAGAAGTTGTCCGTCGAGTTTTGTGGACGTTGAGGAATCTTGGAATGATTTTGGAGAGGGTTTTGGGAATCAACTTCAACATTTGAACAATGAAATAAGGTATGGGTTCCTCCCCTCTTGATCCCTTTCCCAAGAGACCCGTGAAAATTCAGTCATTCAGTCCGAAAAGTAAGATTGTTTTCCCCGCTGCATGTCCCTGTCACTAGCTCCCAATAATTCGTAGGTTGGCTATGTTTTCTGGTAGAATTAGGTATGTGTGATGTTTTTGTGTTGAATGTGAATATGTTTATTTATGTGAAATCATGAAAATGACAATCAATGTGTGTTCGAAAATATGTACAACTTTGTGCAAGTATGTGACTTTGGCAATGGTGTCGTCTTGATGCTCAAAATTTTATAAAGTTGTAGTTGTTGTTTCATGTGCATAAATCCATGAAAAATCGTGATGTTCATTGAAGGAAATTTATCTTATTTAGAGACAATCGTTTAGCGAAATAAACTCATGAAATATGCGTCGAAAGATGTGTTAAAATGGTATATGAATATGCCTAAGAACTAAAATGAAAAGGTTGATGAAAGGATGCTAAACATAATGACTAAATTACCGGGTTGGTGTACCTTAAGTTCGTTCAAAAAGATGTTTGGAAATCTAGAAATTTAAAACATTTTAATGAGGTGGGGCCACAATGATTCGAACATGTGATTTCACCCTTATGATACTTGAATTTGCAAAAAAAAAAGAAAAATAATAGGGGGCTGGGGGAATCGAAACTAGGTGTGCTGCTTTAGGAAAAAGAGAAAAAGAATAAAAAAAATTGAAGGAGTGGGAATCGAACCCATGACCTCTAGTCAGCAAGTGAAGAAGAGATATTAAAGAAAAAGAGAATGGGAGGCGTGGGAATCGAACCCACGACCTCAAGGATTGAAAGGAGAAGTAGAAATTAATTTAATAAATAAAGTGAGGTTGTGGGGGTTCGATCCCACAACCTCACTGCCACGAGTCTAACTTAGTGAATATTTAATTTTAAATAAATATAGGAGACTTTGGGGGTTTGAACACACAACGTCACAGCCCCTAGCGAAATTAAAATTTACCCGATTCCCAGCGAAAATTAAGAATAAATAAAAGAGGCTGTGGGGGTTCGATCCCACAACATCTTGGTTTAGGCGAAATGTGGCAAAAAGATGATAATGAAAAATATAAAGGGGTTGTGGGGGGTTCCAACCCATAACCCATCGTCCAACCTAAGAGGAAAACCAAGTAGAAAACTAAAGATACAATGTAATGATGGGGTTCAATCTAGAGTCCACATATCATGGATATTACAAATAAAATAAATAAAAAATGTAAATTTTATCCAAGTTATTCGAATTTGGGTTTACTTGCCCAAACATCCGTAGTGATACATAAGTCATACGGGAAAAAAATATCCAAGAATAATGCCACCTACTTATATTGAAATAAAGATCTTGGCATATATACATAATGTATAAGTCTTGTACTACATAATCTTAGGAATGTATGAATCACATAACGAACTATGAATGAAGCCCCATGGATTGTGTGCATAGACTCATAAGTCTAGCATACGTTCAAAATTAAGTAAACCTAAGATGTATCTAATGAAATGATAAAATCTTGAAGAGTTAAGTATGAGTGTAAGATACACTAAATGTCCAAGTGAATTGGCATAAGATGATATGAACAATGAAATGATGAAACCCTAGAAGAGTTAAGGGTGTGAAACAAACTGAATGGCCAAGCGCATTGGCATATGATGAAATGAAAATTCACGTAATAAGAGGTGAGTAACTATGAAAAGCAAAGGTGATAATTATAATGAATGTGGTCACAACATATATGAAGCTAATGTAAATGATGAGAGCAATCTCAAATGGGCCTAAGTAAATGTTACCAAAACGTACTCACCTATGAGAGTGTAAGATAATGAAGAGACCAGTTTCTATGAACACTCTAATGAAAGTATTGAGCTTTACATGCTTAATATTAATAATGAGATGAGAAATCATCTAATGATATATGATTTCCTCATACTAGAAGCCACCTTCCATGACGTATGACATGAATGTAGTGGAACTTTATACTAAGCACCGATAGGCTAGCTATGAGCAGTGATGCCTTCTTTCGAGAAGGGCAGAGGTTCACGTCACTCTCATGAGATTAGACTGTACGGCTTGCAGGGTATGGGTATCCTTATATCTCCTAGTCTTCGAACCTGTACAGCCAATATAGGGATCTGGTGGGGTTAAATTCCCATGTATGCTAGCATGTTATGGATCACTTTGCCCGGTAATTACACCTCTTTTAAGTGTGGGTGAGACACTGGATTTCATGATACTCACATGATCTATGAGAGTTAAAGTTAAAGATCTCAATGAATGAATGAGTCCAGCCTCAAATGATGCACATAATAAATGAATGATACCTAAGGTGTTAGGATAGGGTAATCAAAAGGTGAGTTAGATTTAAGTAATGACATTAGGTCATTCTTTGTCATTGCACAACAAACCTAATAAATGTCTTAAACTATATCCTAGGTATAGTTGGTGTTTACAATGTCCTATGAATGAAATGAGATTACGTATGAATTAACGAACCAGACTCTATATTTCCTAAAAAAGACTCCCTAGGTTAAGTCCAATCTGTAGAGACCTCATTTCGGGGATGTCCTGATGTTAAGTCCATGATTAAAAGGTATCATGGAATATGAATGAATGATATTAATGAAGTTATGTGCTACATGCAAAATGTTGTGTATGCTATATGATATGTGCTATGTGTAAATGTTATATGTTGTGTGCAAATGTGAAAAGTATGATGATGTATGTTATTCTCATGGCATAATTTTCCTATTCCAAATATCGAAAGCTCATTGACTTTCCTAAATTAAATTCGTAAAGCTCATTGACTATCCTAATCAAAATTAGGAAATTTTTCTAATCTCAATTTGTCAAGTACACTGACTTGACTTTAAAAATTCATGTTGTTAGGAAAGAGATATTCTTTCTCATGCATTTCCTTGGTGTGTGCTTGCATATACCCATACATAGTACAAGTGTGTACTAATCCTATACGCACTCTACGATTTTAGGTGCACAGGTGGACGATAGAGCTACAAGATCATTGTTGCAGTTATCCGGACGTTCTTTATTCATCCTATTTTTGTAGGTCCTCATGCTTTTGAGGATGTTGCTGTTTTATATTCTAGCTTAGATTTAGAGTTGAGCTAGTGTAGAATCTTCCACTAGTCTTTCTTTCCTGTTTTTATTGAGACTATGTATTGGTGCCATTCAAGAAATTATACACATAATAAGAATTTAACTATTTCTTTCACTAGCTTATCTCTTAATGTTATATTGTTGATGGTGAACAATTACTATCAATGTGAATTTTTTTATAAGTATGTTAACAAAAAAAAATTTCAAATTCTCCACCAAAATTAACCTATTTAAAGGAAGAATGACGTAAGTAGGATTGTCAACAACCTCTGAGAGGTCAACGACGCCGGTTTCGTCTTGGGTCGAAATTCCAATCGTGAAAAAGTTGGTATCATAGCACTAGGTTAAATTTCGAGGAATATAAGTTCAGATCAACCACATTGAGTAGTTTCTAAGTCATGGTAGTGAAGTGCACTACTATCTTGGATTAGAGACTGCATGATGCGTAGGAAAATTTCCTTTCTTCTGAACTTATCGTGATTTTCCTAATGTCTGAGTTCTTGGTGTTATGAGCGTGTCTAACATCAATCCTTGTTGTTTTTTCGAGAATGAATATTAGGAGAGCTTATGATAAGAGGAGAGGACAGAAGAACTTCTAGGGGTAATCAGAATCCACCTCAGGCTCCAGCCGATGGAGTGGCCATGCCAGTTAACCTAGTTGGGTTGACTAATGCTGAGGTGAGGACATTTCTGTCTTAGATGGCACAGGCAATTACGATGCAGGTTCAATCTATGACTGCCTAAGTGAACCCGCAGGATATTTAGAAAGAGAACCCATCGGTTCGCAGCATAGCGGACAGGCAGCGAGACTTAATAGGATGAACCCTCCTATATTCAGTGGGTCTAAGACATCATAGGATCCTCAGGAGTTTGTGGACGAGGTAAATAAGATTATGGTGGCTATGGAGGCCACATATACTGAGAAGGCGTAACTGGCTTCTTATAAGCTCAAGGATGTTGAACAGACTTGGTGAAACATGTGGCAAGATCGCTGAGTTTTGGGTTGATAGCCAGTCACATAGGATCTATACAAGACAAAATTTCTGGAGAGATTCTTCCAATGAGATATGAGGGAAGCCAAGGTTGATAGTTCATCAACCTTTAAAAAGGCACTATGTTAGTCAGGGAGTATTCCCTAAAGTTTATTAAGATATCCTGGTATGTTATTTTCCTTAGTATTTAACAGCAACAATGAGGAGTTTACTGAGCATTGTTGAAATTATCAAGGTATTCTACCTCCCGAATTTCGAACAGTAGGGATGAGATGAGCATGTTCCTCACGAGAATCAATGGAGACATAGAAAAGGAGTGTCGGTTTGCGATGCCCCATAATTATATGGACCTTTCAAAGTTAATTGTGCATGTCCAGCAGGTAGAGGACAATTTCAAGAAGAGGTATGTTCGTGATGTTAGGAGGTCTAGGCGTCAAGATCAGGTAGGACCCAGCCATGGAGGCTAAAAAAGAATTTTAGCTTCCTTGAGCAGGCCAGGTTCAACAAGAGGCAACATAGTTCTGGGAATTCTAACACTAAGAGAAGTACAACACCTAGAGGAGGCAAAACTGATCGCAAGAAGAGCAATAGAGGTGAGATGCAACATCCAAAGAAGAATTCTGCTAAGTGTGGTCGAACTCACCGCGGAGAGTGCAAACAAGGAACTAATGACTGCTTTGATAGCGGTAAGAGTGGGCACATTGTTAGAGACAACCCATAAAAAAGAGATCAGGTATTAGATAATGCTTAGCCTAGGCTAAATCCACAGGGTGCAGCAGCAGCCGAACCTCCTAAGTGGAACAGGTTCTATGCCATGAAGGGAAGGGATGAACATGATAAGTCTGCTTATGTGGTCACAGGTATGTTGCAAGTATTCTCAACTTATGTTTATGATTTACTTGATACAGGTCTATGTTTTCCTCTGTAACTCCTTTGATTGCCCTCACTTTTGAGATATTGACTAAAGTTCTGCATAATCCTATAGTGGTTAGTACACTTTTAGATGAAAATGTAAGAATGATAGAGTATGCAAGGACTACCCAATAGTTGTAAGTGGTAAGACTATGTGTTCAAACTTGGTTTAGTTACCCATGTATGATGTTGATGTTATTCTTAGCATGGACTGGCTTTACATTTGTTATGCTTGCTAGGACTCTCGTAGTAGAGTCGTGAGATATCGCTTCCTTAATGAAAATGATTGAGACTCGGAAGGGTACAATTCAAATCATTTTAATCCTTTGATTTCAAATCTTATGGACAATAAAATGATGTCCAAGGGGTTATTATGTCATTTTTTTGTGTGTTAATGATTTAGATCATGACATTTCTTCCATAGACTCACTCCCTGTAGTGAATGAGTTCCTCAATGTGTTTCCTAAAAATTTTCCTGGAGTCCCTCCCCTTCGAGATATTGACTTTGGTATAGACTTAGAACCCAATACTTAACCAATCGCAATTCCTCCTTATAGAATGGCTCCAGCAGAACTCAAAAAGTTGAAGCTGCAATTTAAAGATCTAACTGATAAGGGTTTTATTCGGCCGAGCATATCCTCGTGGAGCGCTCCAGTGTTGTTTGTAAAAAAGAATGATGGGACCCTTAGAATATGTATCGATTATCGACAGCTCAACAAAGTCACTATAAAGATCAAGTATCCACTTCCGATAATAGATGACTTGTTTGACTAACTCCAAGGGTTTAGTTTCTTTTCGAAAATTGATCTTCGTTCACGGTACCATTAGCTTAGGGTTAGGGATTTAGATATCCCAAAGACAACCTTTCGTACCCGCTATGGTCTCTATAAGTTTCTAGTCATGTCATTTAGTCTCACGAATGCACCAGGTGCATTTACGGATCTCATGGATAGGGTCATTCGTGAATACGTTGACTCTTTCGTTATAGTGTTCGTTGATGATATTCTCATCTACTCTAAGAAAAAGGAAGAGAATGAACAATATTTTAGACTAACCTTAGACTTGTCTTATGAGGAGGTACCTATTGAGATCTTAGACAGAAAGGTCAAGAGTCGAACAAGGAGATTACCATAGTAAAGGTATTTTGGAGAAATCATCCTGTTGAGGGTGCTACGTGGGAGGTTGAGGCCGACATGAGATCCCACTACCCTCACTTTTAAACTCTTGAGGTTAGACTTCCTACTCTTAAGCCTATGTTTCCTTATCTCTCCATATTTTGTTGCTATTTCTTGAATGTGCATAGTGAATATGTTATGATCTCATTAGCAATATGATGTGTAATGGTAGTGTCATTCAGGGCGAATGTTCCTAAGGAGGGATAATGTAACAACCCTCATAAATGAATAAGATAAATGCTTAAGGTGTCAAGAATGGTTGCGATTAGACAAAAGGTTCACACGAATTGATACGCGTCGAACCAGAACTCAGAACACTTACTACTGCCAGTCCAACTAACTTGGGAAACTATTTGAGCTTTGAAAGGTCAGAACCAACCATGTAGGTCCATCGAAAACGAAGATTTAATCAAAAGAGTCTTACCGGCTTAGAAGGTTAAATTTTAAGTTTTGAGGGTTCAGGGGTAAAATGGTATTTTCCATGACAAGGTAAATATCATAATTACCTTATGGAATTAAATAATTAATAAATTAATTTAATTAAAGAACTAATTAGGCTCTGGTTGACCCGAAATGGTCCATTTCGCAAGGGTCACTCCACCCTAGTTAGAGAGTCAATGTAAGCAACATATTGGTGATTTAATTTTGTTTTATAATCTGGTTTTTTAAGGCCATAATGGTCATTTCACTAATATAATTAAATGACGTTTTTATTTAAATTAGTAAGCAGTCCTAGTTTGACTAATTCCAAAACTAAAACTCCTACTATTAGACTACTCTCTCATGATCTATCTCTCACGTTTCATCATCTCTCTCACGTTGGTTTCTTCTAAAAAAACTAAAATAATAGAAATAATATTAAGAGTTCTTCACACTTGAATAACTCACAGGAAATTTTAAGAAAAACAAAATAACAAAAAATGTTAAGGTAAAGAGAAGTTTTCTGTCGAGTGGTGTTGACGTTGAGGAAGCTTGGAATGATTTTGGAGAGGGTTTTGGGAATCAAATTCAACGTTTGAACAATGAAATAAGTTATGGGTTCCTACCCTCTTGGTCCCTTTCCCAAGAGACCCCTTAAGATTCAGTCATTCAGTCTGAAAACTAGGATTGTTTTCCAAGTTGCATATCCCTGTCACTAGCTCCCAATTATTCGTAGGTTGGGTATGTTTGCTGGTAGAATTAGGTATGTGTAATGTTTTTGTGTTGAATGTAAATATGTTTATGTACGTGAAATCATGAAAATGAAAATCAATGTGTGTTCCAAGTTATGTGCAAGTGTGTGCAAGTATGTGACTTTGTCAAGGGTCTCGGCTTGATGCTCAAAATTCGATAAAGTTGTAGTTTTTTTGTTATGTGAATAAATCCATGAAAAATCGTAATGTTCATTTAAGGAAATGTATCTTATTTATAGACAATCTTATAGAAAAATAAACTCATGACATATGTGCTGAAAGATGTGTTAAAATGGTATATGAATACGCCTAAGAACTAACATGAAAAGGTTGATGAAAGCTAAAAATAATGAATAAATTTCTGGCGTGGTATACATTATGTTCATTCAAAAAGAAGGTTAGAAATCTAGAAATTTAATACATTTTGAAGAGGTGAGGCCACCAGGATTAGAACCTGTGACCTCACCATTATGCTTCTAGAACTCGCAAAAAACAAAAGAAAAAGAATAGGGGGCTGGGGGAATCGAAACTGAGTCTGCTGCATTAGGAAGAAGAGAAAAAGAACAAAAAAAAATTGGGAGGCGTGGGAATCGAACCCACAATGTCTAGTCAGTGAGTAAAAAAGAGAAATTAAAGAAAAGAGAATGGGAGGCGTGGGAATCGAACCCACGACCTGAAGGCTGAAAAGGAGAAGCCAAAATTAATTAATGAAATAAAGTGAGGTTGTGGGGGTTCGATCCCACAACCTCACTGCCACACGTCTAACTTAGTGAATTTATAATTAAAAATAATGATAGTACACTGTGGGGGTTCGAACCTACAACCTCACAGCCCCTTGCGAATTTAAAATTTACCCAATTCCCAATGAAAATTAGGAATAAATAAAACAGGTTGTGGGGGTTCGATCCCACAACCTCTTGGTTTAGGCGAAATTGGGGAACAAGATGATAATGAAAATAAAAATGGGTTGTCGGGGTTCAAACCCACAACCCTTCATCCAACCTAAGAGGAAAACCAAGTAGAAAACTAAAGATACAATGTTAATAATGAGGTTTAATCTAGAGTCCCAATATCATGAAGATTAAAAATAAAATCAATGAAAAAGTGTAAATGTTATCCAAGTGATTTGAATATGGGTTTCCGTGCACAAACTTCCATATTGATACATAAGTCATACTTGAATAAAATATCCAAGAATAATGCCACCTACTTAGATCGAAATCAAGATCTTTGTATGTATACAAGATATATAAGTCTTATACTACAAAATCTTATCAATGTATGAGTCATATAACGAACTACGAATGAAGCCCATGGCTTGTGTGTATAGACTCATAAGTGTGGCATACGTTCAAAAGTAAGTAAACCTAAGATGTATGTAACGAAATGTTGAACCCTAGAAGGGCTAAGTATGAGTGTAACCTACACTAAATTGCCATGTGAATTGGCATAAGATGAGTTGAACAATGAAATGATGAAACCCTAGAAGAGTTAAGTAAGGGTGTGAAACAAACTAAATGGCCAAGCGCATTGGCATATGATGAAATGAACATTCACGTAATAAGAGGTGAGTAACTATGAAAAGCAAAGAACTAATGATAATGAATGTGGTGACAACATGATATGACGCTAATGTAAATGATAAGAGCAATCTCAAATGAGCCTACGTAAATGTTATCAAATGTACTCACCTTTAGAGTGTAAGTTAATGAAGAGAGAAGTCTCAATGAACACTCTAATGAAAGTATTGAGCTTAACATACTTAATACTAAAGATGAGATTACAAATCATCTAATGAGATATGATTTCCTCATAATAGAAGCAAGCTTCCATGACGTATGAGATGAATGTAATGGAACTTTATACTTAGCATAGATAGGCTAGCTATGAGCGGTGATTCCTTTTTTTATGATGGGAGGAGGTTCACGTAACTATCATGAGATGAGACTATCCGACTTACCGGGTATGGGTCTTCTTATATCACCTAGTATTCGAACCTATACAACCAATATAGGGATATGGAAAGTTTAAATTCCCTTGTGTTCTAGCATGTTATGGGTCACTTTGGCCGGTGATTCCACCTCTTCTGGTGTGGGGGAGACACTAGATTTCATGATGCTAACATGATCTATGTCGGTTAAAGATAAGGTTCCTAATGAATGAATGAGGCCAACCTCCAATGATGCACATAATTAAATGAATGATACTAAAGGTGTTAGGATAGGATAATCAAAAGGTGAGTTATATTCAAGTAATGACATTAGGTCATTCTTTGTCATTGCAAAATGAACCTAATGAAAGTCTTAAACTAAATCCTAGGTATAGCTGGTGTTTACACTAGCCTGTGAATGAAATGAAATGGAGTACGTATGAATGAACGAAGAAGACTCTGTTTTTGCTAATGAAGACTCTCTAGTTGATGTCCCATCTGTTGAGCCCTCATTTATGGGATGTCTTGATTTTATGTCCATGATTCCAAGGTCTCATGGCATATGAATGAATGATATTAAACAAGTTATGTGCTACATGCAAAATGTGTTGTATGATATATGATATGTGCTATGTGTATATGTTATGTGTTGTGTGCAAATGTGGAAAGTATAATGATGTATGTTATTTTCATGGAATAATTTTCCTATTCAAAAATTGGAAAGCTCACTTACACTCATAATTCAAATTTGTAAATAACTTTGACTTTTCTAATCCAAACATGGAAACTTTCATAATCTAAATTTTGCAAGTCCACAAACATTACTTCCAAAAATCAAGTTGTTAGGAAAGAGCTATTATTTTTCGTGCATGCCCTTTGTGTGTGCTTTCATATACCAATACTTAGTACAAGTGTGTACTAACCCTATACAAACTCTACTATTTTAGGTTGAGGTACTGGTGGACGATAGAGCTACAAGATCATCGCTGCAGTTTCCGGACGTTCAACATTCATCCAGTTTATGTAGGTTCTCATGCTTTTGAGGATGTTGTTGCTTTATATTCTAGCTTAGTTTTAGAGTTGAGCTAGTGGAGCATGTTCCACTAGCGTTTCTTTTCTATTTTTGTTCAGACTATGTATTGGTGCCATTGTTGCAATTATACACTTAATAAGAATTGATCTATTTCATTCAGTTGATTATCTCTTAATGTTAGATGCTTGATGGTGAACAATAACTAATTAATGAGAATGTTATTATAAGTATGTTAAGAAAAATAATGTTTCAAATTCTCCACAAAAATTAATATATGCAAAGTAAGAATGTCGTAAATAGGCTTATCTTCGACCTTTGAGAGGTCAACGATGCCGGTCTCATCTAGGGTTTAGATTCCAGTCGTGACATTCACATATCGGTCAGTAGAACTTAACTCTATAATATATCTCGCTTATGTTTTCTTTTTTCCAGTGGTCTTTTAGATATGATTGTTTGGATTAGATTGGTCTCTATTCTTGAGGTAGAAAAGGTGAGTTTAAATGCTTATCTTGATTTTAGGGTTTTAATAAGTATGTGTATGTTTCGTTGATGCGATGCCTATTATGGCTAAGTATGATATTTATGTGAAATAACATGTTATATTGAGAAATGTATGTCATGATCTACTTAAAGTATAATAGAAGTTATTGTGGTTAAAATAAATGCTTTTGTAATGATGTGTTCCTATATGGTTTTACATGATGACAGCCTAATACTACAATTTGATGTTGAAATGCGTAGTCACTACCAATGGAACCATGCTACCCTAATAATATGTACTTAAAAGTGTTCAATGTTTCCCTTTGTATCTATGTGGTCTTGATAAGTTGCCTAGTGTATAGTGGAGTTCTTTTTATTGTCTTGGTCCTAGGTGAGATGATAGTAAGCTTACCTTGGTAAAGTTTTGTATCTCATATGATAATGCTTTTCCTATAAATGTCCTAAAAGTTACATTTTTGGAATGTTGAAGCATGTTCATTATAGTAATAAACAATTTATTGTAAGAATTTTCAACAACTAACTTATTGTTTCATTATATGTTGTTGAATTTATATATATATATATATATATATAACATGATAAAGAATGTAAGAAGGAGAATTGCTATTTAAAATGAAGAATGAGAGTCTTATGTCATGATAAATACTAGAATTGTTTCTAACTTTTTATTATGTTGTGAGTCCCTTGATGATTGTGGATTGATGTTTCCTAGAATTGAGGGTAGTACTCTTATCTTTGTAGGGTTATTATGTGGTTTGTTTGACGTAGAAGTTATCTTACTCTAATGTTGAAAGAAAATGAAGAGTCCTTATAGCTAAGTCTCCCGAATGATGAATGACCTTGGTGTCTAATGTATTGTTTGAAAACCTTATGTGGTTGAATGAGATTGATCTTACCTCATAATTTGGGTTAGAATACCTTGGTGTTCCTATGATAACTTATTGTAAACTTCTTCTAATGTTTGTAATCACTTGTAAGTGACGAAAAAAATGAAGATTGTTTAGTTAAGATCTTCTTGAGGTTGGGTTAAGCTTCTCTTAAGTTGGTTTACCCTAAATGGGGGATGGTGATGTAGTAGTAAGGTTGTAGATATTTTCTATCTTGTCCTTCTATTCTTAATTGATCTTGAATCTATTGAATTATTTTGTAAGTTTGTTCATGATTAAGAGTTTTGCATAAAGTATGAAATGCATGACCTTATATGTTTGGTATGTATTGATTGACATTACCTGCAAGATATTATGAATGTTCCAAAGTGTATGAAAGATTTTTTGTTTTAAAGAAATTCATCTCTTATTCTCATTGTTTAAATTTATCTGAATGCTAGTTGTGACGGTTGAACTTCATGATATAAGAAACACAACCATTGGTAATTAGTCATTTAGAGGGTGGAAATGTTTAGCCTTATAATGGAAATTTTGTCTCTTTCAAATGAAATGTGTTGAGTCTCTTAAACAAATATGTGAACTTTTATGATATGGAATGCATAATTTTAGGCTCATTCTTGATAAGTGAAAGCATGTTTAGCTAAATGCTCATGTGTGTGCCTATGATTTGTGTGGTTCTTCTCAAAATATGCTTACTGTGAAGGTGATTACTATGTTACAAAATGATATTTTGTGAAATTACTTGCTAATTGATCTTACTTCATAATTTGGGTTAGAATACCTTGGTGTTCCTATGATAACTTATTGTAAACTTCTTCTAATGTTTGTAATCACTTGTAAGTGACGAAAAAAATGAAGATTGTTTAGTTAAGATCTTCTTGAGGTTGGGTTAAGATTCTCTTAAGTTGGTTTACCCTAAATGGGGGAGGGATGGGATGGTGATGTAGTAGTATGTAGTAGTAAGGTTGTAGATTTATTTTCTATTCTGTCCTTTCTTCTTATGATCTTGAATCTATTGAATTATTTTGTAAAGTTTGTTATGATATTAAGAGGTTGTTGCATAAAGTATGAAATGCATGACCTTATATGTTTGGTATGTATTGATTGACATTACCTGCAAGATATTATGAATGTTCCTAAGTGTATGAAAGATTTTTTTTTTTTAAGAAATCCATCTTTTCTCATGTTAAATTGCATCTTGATATTCTAGTTGTGCATTTGACTTCATGATATAAGATAACAAACATGGTAATAGTCATTTATGAGGTGAAATGTTTAGCCTTATAATGGAAATTTTAGTCTCTTTCAAATGAAATGTGTTGAGTCTCTTAAAAAACTATGTGACTTTTATGATTTGGAATGCACAATTTTAGGCTCATTCTTGATAAGTGAAAGCATGTTTAGCTAAGTTCTCATGTGTGCCTATGATTTGTGTGGTTCTTCTCAAAATTATGCTATGGGAAGTTGATTACTAGGTTACAAATGATATTTTGTGAAAATTTACTTGTAATTGTTCTGGGTGCTTGGTGGTGTTTTTGTTAGTGACTACAATTTAAACTACCACTAGGAAAAAATCATGATCAGTCTTGAATGGAAGGTTTTGAGGATTCTCATTGAGGAGAAGAAAATTTACCTTACCTTGCTGGGTGAACTCATGATACATTGTACGTGTTTGAGAGGGGACATTCTCTCCATGACACAACGAAAAATGGTATGGTATATGATGAGCCTTCAGTAACTAGGTATAACTAATGAAAAATCTTTGTTGATATCATAACCTCAAAGTCTTTTGTGCGGTGAAGTACGAGGGCTTACTTGTTTTGACATTGTTAAATCTGCCTTATGTGTGCCTTGCAAGAGATCTCTTAATTATTGGGTTCTAATGCCAAGTTATGATTAGGAGAAGGATGTTCTCCTATATGAAAATTGCTAAGAGCCTTGGTTGTTTTATGCATCAAGAGTGAATGAATAATAGAAGTTTTTCTTTCTTGTGTACATTGAGTAATAAAATGATTTGATGTTGTTATAAATGTTATGAAATTCTCTATGATGTAATAAAGTCATTGTTGTGATTAAATAGCCCTAAGTGACATTCGAGGACGAATTTTCCTATGTTAGGGATATTGTCAGATCCAAAATATGAGTTACGGTGTCTAGACACTTAAATGTTTGTATTAACGTTCGGAGGTTCTAAAATGACTTATAATATGGTTTATAGGTAGCGTGTAAAGTTTGAAGTGATTTGGAAGTCGAACTTCAACGGACGACCAAACTGTTCGATGACTAGTCGCGTATGTGCCTCCTATGACCATATGTGTTTATATATTGTATTTCATTAAATTATTAAGTCTTAAATTTAGTTATGATGATGTTTAAAGATTGTATATGATGTTTTGATATGTTTGGAGGTCAAACGACCAAGAACATCCAAGGTGTTCGAACGATAGCCCTTAAGACTCTCAACGTGTGTCTCGATGGGCCTAGGTTATTTTGAAGAGTTTCAACTTATTAAGGGTTGTATTTACGTTGGATATGTACGGGTATGACTTCTAAAGGATCTCGCAAAAGGCACCACAACAATAAACCAAGGTTGGTCGAGACATTACCTTGGCATTGTCAATCGACGGAACAAATGAAGGTCTGTTAGTCAACCAACGGCCCGTAGGTGAGGTCTCAGTTATTGTTACATAGATTGGTCAAGTCTCAAGCCAAAAATTGAACAAATACCAACTGACGGAAGCCTATTCACGGCCAGTCGACCGACCAATGGCCAATAGAGGGTTCCGTGGATGGTGGCTTATAAATTGTTGCCTTCTTCTGTTTCAATAAACGGGTGAATGTGAAATTTGCCTCACTTCATAACCTGATTATAATAGGGTTATTTATATACTATTGGGTGCATATAAGGGAGTAAAAACGTTATCAACCCCACTCCCAATACAATTCACCAAATTAGACTTTTCCCTCCAAAAATATTTTCAAGAAGCTCCATTGTTGGTGATGCTCAAGAACAGCTTTGAGCTTGAATTTCCATTGATGAATCATCAAGTTTTACATATTTTAATGTATATAAAGGTATTTTTATCATTCATCTCTAGTTATCCTTCCAATTAGAGAGTTAATCTCAATGTTTTAAGAAGAGTTTGCATGATCAAAGTTCTCCTTCTTCAATCTAACAATGGGTTCTTTCTTAAATTGATTTCAAAATAATACTATGAATATATTGATTATTATCGACTTATTTGAACATAATTTTTTATCGTACTGCATGATGAACCCATGCATCTTTCACAAACTCCATTTTAGCCTACCTATGGTTTTATGATCTTGATCTTATGCATGTCGATTTTTGATTCAATTATGTTAATATGTTTATGTCTACTATATATTATGTATATTAATGATAAATCATTGATGAATTATCCATGTGAATCAATGTAAGAAGATTTGAACAAAACTAGCCTATGATCTATGTATTTACTTTAATGTTGGCTTTAAGTCGAATGTTGTAAGACTTTGATTATGTTGAGTTCCTTATAGCTAATTTTTTAGGTTGTCTTATGGATGAATTTTGGGTGTAAATCCATGATGATCATATTAAAGAAAGACTTACATGAATTGATCTAGATTGTTTTATTCTATGAATCGATAATGTAATGTAGGTGATGTGATCTATATTATAAGGCGAATAAGGTATTAAGAAAACTTGATTTCCTATCTCGTTAGATACTGACTAGCATGTCCTTTATTGGTAGAATAAGATTTATGATTAATATTTTTATAAGATTAATAAGATTGCCTTTTCGTACTAATCTACATTGAATTGATAGTTTAATACCTAGAATAGTAGCTTTTTCTTGATGTTTTTTAAGCATGATTTCGATATGACTAAGTGTATGATTAGATACTTCCTTGGATTGATATGATTGATGAAATGTGATCTATAATCCATGAAAGTGAAGTTGGTTTATGATCTATGTCCTTCTACATTTTAGCATGTTAATGATATATTGTACTACTTGTAGCATGGCACTAGAAGAATTAGATTGGATACATCAATTAGGCCTTATAATGTTCTACGTGAAGTAAAATAAGTATATGTGCATAATGACTAGGAGTCATTGTAATGTCCTTTTTGTCTTGGTTTAAATATGTCTAAGTTGCATTATACTTCTACGATGGTATGTGTTGGCTTGTGTAAGTAGTATGTATGGTTTTCCTTGTGATCCTAAGGTGATACATTGCATCAAGTATCACTAAAGGGTTACTTTGGAGGTTAATGAAATAAAAGAAGGAGTTCACTGTTAACAAGAATGAGATCACTGTAAAGTGACCTCGAGTGGGACTTAAATTCTATAGATGATTTTCTATGATGTTTGGCCTTTGAATAAGCGTATATAAAGTATGTGAATGATATAAATGATATTGTTCAATGTTTTTATCAAGATTTACTCAAAAAGGCATGAAGTATGATTTCAAGAAAATGTCCCTTTAAAATGCATGTTTTTGCATGGTTGCCAAACTTAGTGCATTATTGCACTAATCCCATTCTTCTCTACTTTTCACACAAATTATAAGTTATTGATGCTTAAAGTATGTTTTTAATGGTGAAGAGATTGATAGATGATTCCCACGTTCAAGGAAATGAATCCTTAAGTCGAAGGATCTCCTACTTATGTCTTTACAGTAAAGTGTCTCAGTATTGTATAGCTATGTAATGTTGTTTTATAGGTCGTGTCCCTAATGTATTCTAATGTTGTTGAGTTTCAGATGGAAAAGAGACTTAGAGACTATATATATATTATGTTATATGTATATGAAGTAAAGTTTTTATCATATGAGGTGCTATGAAGAAATTTAAATTTTCCAATAAATTTACTATGTCAATGAAATGAATGATAACTATGGGCTTCTATAAGACCTCCCATAAGTCAAGTAAGCCTTGTTACATCTAGGGGGTGCTCCCCGGTTGTGACACTATGGGAAGTCTTTTTGTGGAAAGAAACGAAGAGGGACATAGCACACTTTGTGGCTAAGTGTCCTAATTGTTAGCAGAGGTAGTAAGGACGTTTGACTCAGTAGATTAACATTTCTATATGGAAATGGGAAGTGATAAAAATGAACTTAGTTGCAGGTTTACCTCTTGTTGACACCCAATTTTAACTAACTATTAACACTTTTAGGAATATTATTCGATTAAATACGTCTTTTAAAATATTTTTTGAGCTCAAAATTTCACTTGATTTGGTCCAAAAATTATATACTTTTGTATGGATACTTTATAAAAAATAATTGTAAATACTATAAAACTATTTTAAAATGATAAATAAATTTGAAATAATTATTTTATTCAAATTTTTTAAAAATTTATGTGATTTTAATTATATAAATTATTTTAATATTCTTAGTATTTTAATTGAATATCATTTACTTTAAATTTCCTTTTAGTTTTTAAATTTTAGACTATTTTTCTCTAACCATTTAAATTCTAGCCTATTCAATATCAATTTTATTTGAATAGTAACTACCTATACATTCCGTTTCTAGTCTATTTTATTGCAATTTTTGCCATTCCAATCTAATTTCAGATCCCATCATGATAGGATCGATCATTGTGTCACGACCTAGATTCAAAAAATCCAAATCGCGACCAGCGTTGTTGACCTTTCAGAAGTCGCATACAAGCCTCATCTTGCATTCATCACATTTTTATAGATAATTTTAGTAGAAAATTTAAAACATTTAAACGTATAAGGTATGCATAGACTTCATATAGTTATTTCATGAATTCATCATACACTAAGCTCAACATAAATATAAAAACCATCTATCATAAGAATCAATTTGAAATAAAATAAGAATATAGCGTAAATACGTTTGCCAAACACGACCTTCTTTTAAAATCTTCGAGATGAAAGTACAAAAGAAATGCTAGGGACAAAATCCACTAGCTTTGTCTAAAGCTAAGGATAGACTAAAACTGTAGCATCCTCGAAACCAAGAAGACCTACCAAATGGTCTTGAGAAACATTGATGTACAAACCGTTGTAAGAGTCGTCAATTGTCCCTTCACTTGCATCCATAAAATAATAAATAGTAGGGATTAGTACACCACTCTAATCATGGGTATATGACCATAAGGCTATTCATGATCAAAGAAATCTCTCCCTAAACAACATGTTATTTCTAGAAAGCCTAATCACTACACTTTCTTAATTCGTAAAATGTGAATTGTGGTATTAATATGATGTATTTAAATGCATTCAAATCACACAACTCATTTTCTGTATGATTACAAAACATTAGTATCATCAACATAATTTTAGAACAACTCAGGCGAAGATTTGAGATTTTTGATCCTGTTAGGCTGAGAGCTCCTCTTTGTACACTTAAATTATTTTTAAATAATTTTCTTCTTTTCGTTGTGTAGTTAAATAATTATTTTGGTCGAATTTTTTACTTACAAGTGCAATGATTCATTGTAGTCCCATACCCACAATGAATCGATGCAAGTAATCGAAGGACTAATGAATGATTTCCCTACCTTAGTGAGTTATTCTTTACACTATATATTCGTTACTTTTCATAAGCAATTCTGTATTGATCATTCCATTTATTTCATTGATTTTATGTTTTATGTATTATACATTTCATATACTCTAGACTTTGGAAACGTTGATGTTGCATAAGACATCTCAAGTTAGAACCCAACATATGGGACCTCAACCCAAGGGCCTTCTTTAGAAAAAAAAGAGTCTGCTTCATTCGTCATTCATACTTTACAATATTCATTTCATTCATTCATAGTCTGATGTACACACCACACATACCTAGGTTTAATTTAAGACTCTCACAGGGATAATAAAGGGCAATGAACAAGAATGACCTAATGTCATTACTTGAATTTGATTTCACCTCCTGATTGTCTTGCACAAAAGCTTTCGGCATCGTTCATTTCATTATCTTTCATACTTTGAGACTGGCGTCATTCTTTCTTTTGGAACTTTAACTTTAACCAACATAGATCATGTGAGCATCATGATATCCAGTGTCTTCCCCACACAGAAAAGACCTGGAATCACAGGCAAAAGTGACCCAAACATGCTAGCGTATATAGGGAGACGAACCCTGCTAGATCCCAATATTGGAAGTATAGATTCAAAGACTAGGAGATATAAGTACACCAATACCCAGCATGCCGGATAGTCTTATCTCATGAGAGTTACGTGAACCTCCGCCCATATCGAACGAAGGCATCACTGCTCATAGCTAGCCTATCGGTGCTCAGTACAAAGTTTCATTACATTGAATTCATAAATCATGGAAGGTGGCTTCTAGTTTGAGGATATCATAGCTCATTCGATGATTTCTCATCTCATTATTATTAGTAAGAATGCATTAACTTCAATAATTTCATTAGAGTGTTCAAAGAGACTGGTCTCTTTATTAAATCTACGCTCTCATAGGTGAATATGTTTTGGTAACATTTACTTAGTCTCATTTGACATTTCTCTCATATTTCACATTCACCTCTTATAATATTGTCACCTCATTCATTAACTTTTGCACAATGGTTTTTTTTCTTAATTACTCACCCCTTTACGTGAATGTTCATTTCATCGCATGCCAAATAACTTGGTCGTTTAGTGTGTTTCACACTCTTACAGGACCCTTCTAGAGTTTCATCAGTTTGTTACATACATCTTAAGTTGACTTACTTTAAACAAATGCTAGTCTTATGGATCTATACATACAATTTTTGAGGCTTCATTCGTAGTTCATTCTTATAGAGCATATTGAGGGTTGTCCCAATAAATCGCATTGCCCTTGGTTATGGATTCATTGAATTACTTTAGAAGTGCTTATTATATATTTTATACTCTTACTACACAAGACTGGCATATGATTAGTATTTGCATAAACATTTGGTTATAGATAACATAACAATCTTTGTTGGCATAGGCTAATTTTACAATCTTTCATGCTTGGATTGATATGTATATTATTCATTAGTCAATCTTTTAATTATTTAACATAATATTATATAAATTTGCATGCACCCCTTTTGGACAACATAATATTCTAGAAATTTGCATGAATCCCTTTTGGACAATGTAATGTTAGCAATTTTATTTGCATAAGCCAAATAATCACTCAAATTATGATTTAATGGAGATCTTTTTAGCCTACCTCATAACATAACTTTAGGCTTAACACTTTCAAGCATATTGAAAAACATAATATGATTAGTTAACAAATACAACATCATTAACAAGTCACATTTAGTGTAGGTATGCACAACAAGCCGTAATTATCTTCATGCGTAACAATATCGGACACATCTTAATATAGTATCATTCTCTTAACCAATCTTTGTTCATGACATTAGGGTAATGTTTTTATGACATATAGGACAGCATCATATTAATGTTTAATGAATTTAACCCCTTGATAATGTCACAATAACATCAATGCAACATTCGGACAAGCACATCAAAACATAAAACAATTACGGGTGTAACTAACTCATTGTCGATTCATGATTCACGTTTTAAGAACTTAACATATACGATCACAACTTTTTAGGTTAATCGACAATCATAATTCAAGAATATTACACATTAGATAAGTCAGCACCACATACCAACAACATGATCTCTAACCTATTAAACATGGAATCGAAAAGGATATTAGGGATAAGAGTTTGATAAGAACACGGGAACAACCCTAGTTTTCAAGATCTTTGAATAGTTGAAAAGAAAGATCTCTTGGTGAAAGAAGTCTAGTAGATAAACCCATACCTTATGTAGAACTCAATCTACGAAAACCACCTCGAATGAAACCTTGAAATCGCTTTAGAGAAATCGATAAAATTTCTGCTTTTTTCTTGCGTTCGTTGATTACTGTTTTTGCGTCCTTTTTGTGTATAATTTTAAACATGATTTTTAATTTTAAGAACTGATATCAAATAATTCAACTTATGCTTTAATAAATTAATTAAATAAATTAATTAACTAATTACTAAAAAGCCCCTCCTAGATTGACTAGAACTAGGAAAACACAATACTTGGAGAAATCTGAAATTTTTTCTAACAATTTCGTTTTAACACTTTAAATTACTTAATTAAATGGATAATTTAATTAATTAAGTTACCTAAGGTAACTAATAAAGTGCCCCTTAATCATTGCAACAAAAATTTACCCTTTTGGACCATCCTAGGTTAAGTACTTGGATGTTTCTTCAGTTGTACTAGGTTAGTGTGAGAATTTCAATTTGACCCCTTTAATTTAATTAACTAAATGGATATTTTAATTAATTAAGTTACCTAGGGTAATTACTAATGTACCCTTAAGTCGTTATAACTATAACTAATCCTTTGAACCATCTTAGGTTAGGTACTAGGTTGTCTTTTTCTTGTTTTAACCAAAATCTTTATATTGCTTGGTGATTTTGGTTTTTCCCCTTTAAATTAATTAATTAAGTTGTAATATTAATTAATTAAGTATCCTAGTATAATTACTAAAGTACCCTTAAGTCTATAGGATCTTAACTAACTCTTTGGACAATCCTAGGTTACACACTGGGTTGTCCCTTTCTTGTCTTACCCAAAATCTGAAAACTTCCTTTTAATTTTCGGTTTTAGCCCTTTTAAATTAATTAATTTATTGTTAAATTAATTTGTTAGGGAATATAGGGGAATTACTAAATTACCCCTAAATTGTTAGGACCATAACTAACCTTTTGGACGATTTATTAAGTCCAATTTAGGTATTTTAAGTATCTTTTTAAGTCTAGAATCCCTATTCAAGTAATTATTCAAAATTAAATCCCCAAGACCTTTAAAAAATTCTCTAGAACACCATTGAAGTTTGAAATAAGATTGGATCTTTAAAGTTGACTTCTCCATAATTTCTTCTCATTTTTCGTGGTCTATAATCATTAAGGTATGGTTTTCATCCTTGAATCTTTTTTCTTCAAGTATACAATCTTCAATGTTGTTTTCCAAGACTGTCAAAAGAGGAATTTCTAACTTGCTATATACCTACGGGTTCTTGCATAAAACATTTTGAATCATTGTATTATAGTTGAATTGAAAGTAATTTGATGATGTTAACCTAAAAAATTTATGAAACCAAGCAAAATTATGAAATTCTAGTTTTTACTATATTATGGGTGAATTGATCATGAATGTATACTATTAAATTCTTGTGTAGTTTTGTTTGAGCTTTTGAATTATGAAAGAATTATGTTAGAATCATATGCAGGGTACATAAATTAATGAAATAGTATTGTATTTCTTAGAATTCATTTTATATTGACATTATTGGATTGAATTAGTTATAATGATCATTGGTAAGGACCTTTTTGTATTGTGTGGGTTTATTTGGATATGGAATCAAGTTGTGAGATTTGATTAGTGTTATGCTGCTCTAACTTTCTCTATATTGTGTAGTATAGGTCTTGAATTATAATGATGATTGGTATGATCCACTTATGATGGCGGTGCTTATGTGATATACTCGAGAATTATGTGGCCTCGGCGGCATTACTTTATGAATTGTGGTATTACCAAGTTATAACTTTAATATGTGAGAATTGTGAAGGAATTTATGGATTATGTGTATATGTGAAGTCAAAGCATGAGTTCAGGATGTTGATGATATGTGTCTCTAGTAGGATATAATGAAGTCCTTTGGTGTATTACTTGTTATTGAAGTATGATGCTTCTTGATGATTTGTATGAGACTTGAAATGGTGTATAATTACAGTGATATATTAGTGAGTAGGGTGAATTTTAGTTTAATTTGTTGTTTCTATGTGCTTCTTGAATGATTTGGTATATGTGATAGATTAAAGCATATATGTGCGTTCTTTTGGTAGAGTTGTGTCCTTTACTTGATACACGTAGAATGTTAATATGGCTCCTTGACTTAGTAAGCTAAAGCTCCTTAGTATTGTATGTGTTATTGACATGTTTCTTAGAACATAGTTAAGAAGGTTGTTTATGTGGAACCTTCAACCTAGATGAAGGTTATGATATCATTAAAATTGAAAGTCGTAATGGTATCCTTCTTGTGTAAATAGTGGAATTAAGGTTAATTTTCTTGAAAGACATGAAATCATCCTTAAGAATGTCATAGAGATATCCTCTTAACCATTGTAAGACAACCGTAGGGACTATTTGGTAAGGTCTTATGATTTCGTTGTGAGCTATATAAGGAACAACTTTATATACTCCTTTATTTGAATTACTTTATGAGAAAAAAGGCTAGCACCGAGTGAGTATTCTTGGAAAGGTACTCTAAATAACATGACACTAGATAACAATGAATCCTCGATATACCTTAACCATGTGCCTTAATGGGTTGTGTCCTAGTTCTACCATTGGCAAGTAGAACACCCTTTATCAAGTAGGATTGAATCCGGATTCCATGCTTAGATACCATGGTATATGTCGGCTATTTTGTATTCTAATCATATGGGATACATGCTAGAGTTGGATAAGTTCTATGAAGTTTAGATAGTGGAATGGGATGTTGTCTAGACATTGCACAATTAGTCATTGAAGATGTTGTTATGTGGGACCCTAGGTCTTTTCCAAGTCCATTATGTAAATGTCCTTACATGTTGAATGTATCCTAAATAATCTAATGAACTTAATGTCTTAAGTGAAGGTATGTTAATGAAAAGGCAAGTATCTAGAGTGTCTTTTAGGATTGCTTAGGTAGTCTTGGAGAGTGTGTATGGGTGTTCTCTTCTTCTCTTACTTAGGTGAGTCTTAGATTCATTCTTGGTAGAAAGTTTTATTAATGAAATGAAAATAATCTTATATTAGGTAGTGTAAAGGATCTCATTGGTGTGTGTAAAGGGATTTTACGGGCGGTCCCTTCAAAACTCAGTTAAGTGAGCCTTGGAATAACCTTTGGTAGGAGTGTCTTATATTTATGTGTTTTGTTATGTTCTTGATGCTATCTTGTGATATGTGACTTTTATTTGTAGTTGGTGTAATTTGTGGTTCTCTATATGATAGTAGGATGTTTTACTTTAAAAGAGCATATTTTGGTATAAATGTTCATTTCTAATGTTTTATGCATTATGTCATACATTGTACATGCATTGTACTAATTCCATAAATTTTGTCTATTTCTAAAGGTGTGGCTAGAAGTTCAGAGGTGTCTTGAAGCAAAGTTTGGAATTTAGGACTCTTTCAAATAAAGTTGGAGTATGTCCTCACTTCATTTAAAGGACATAACTATCTTTAGATTCTTTCATTAAAAAGTAATAATTGTAATAGACAAAGTTTTTATATTTCGATTGTACGGGTCGTGTCCTAAGTATTTTTGAGCCTAAGATTGGCCTATATTGAGACTTAGTATTTCTTATGTTTTTTTATGAATTTTTTACGAGATAATATTTGTGTGAAAGTTTTAATTTCACACTAAGTTTTCATGCATGCATGCAATAAATGATGTCAGAACTATTGTACAAGACCTTCGAGAGGCCAAGTACGGCATCTTTCAATCCAAGACCAGCATATCTTCTAGGGTGTACTCTCGGGGTGTCATATTTTCTTCAGTTTCCGCCGAAAACTCAAAGAATATCTCTGTGAAATTCGTCATCAGGTATGTGGAATTTCACTACACTATAACAAAAAGAACTTTAAGCGGCATTAAATATTGACATTAATAAATAGTGATAAAGTCTTTACCGGCATTAGTTAAGTGCCATTATAACAAATGTCTCTAGAGTCCTTAGGGGCATATAGATATAGTGTAATTTCCACTAAAATTAATTGCCTCTAATGATCATTTTAGTTGTAGTGCTAGTTGGTTCCTTTCACATAGTAGGTCCCTACTTTTACATCAGTTTCATGATTCCCTTATTATGAATAGACCCTAGGTTTCTTGAATTATGGAATAGTTTGGTTCTTAGCTTTTCGAATTATAGAGATCATATTAGTACATTAATAGTATTAGTACATTAATATTCAATTTATTGCTTGAATTCCTGAACCCTAGATATGTATTTTTTTAGATATTTAATAAGACATTCTAGGTCATATATTTTAGTTAATCAGTTACATATGCCTTAGTTACTAATGCATCAATATCAGTTTAGTTGTTGCATTCTCGGTGTGCATTTACAATTTGAGCTATCTAGTAACTTAAAGAAATTCAGTAATAATAGTATAAATTACTCAATACATTGGAAGTATAATAACCTAGTTTGAGTAAGTTTCAGTGTACCAAAATAGCTCTAAAACTACTAGTCCTGTAGGTTGTAAGTTGTCCCTACCGGGAAGCATCCCCTAAAAGTAACATAGTGTACTTGATGTCTTGGATGTATTGTGCAAGCCCATAAATATCATTAGTCATATTAATAGGAAATTTAGAGAAAATTTTAGAACTTTTCATAGCACATCATATTATAGAAACATCACTTCATATAAACATAATATAAGTCATAATGCATAGTTAGACTCTAACTCTCTTTTGCCATCTCAGACTCAATATCATTATAATAGAATAGGGACACAACCCTTAACAACATAACATAATAACTAAGCTATTACATGTACTTTAATTGGGACAAAACCCTTAACAATATAACATAATAAATAAGACACATCTTCTAGTCAACACCACCTACACTTTGTGTAATATTTGAAGAGGAATGGTATCAGTACCCAAATTCAATAATTATAGCGGCCATGCAAAAACATATATTTAAAGATGACATTTTCTTAGAAACCATGCATCATGCCTTTATAAAAATTCTTCATAACATTGACAAAATTACACACTATAGTGCATATACTTCAAGTAGGCATATACAATATTGATCATATCAAATAAAACCACATATTTCATTTAAGGCACATTTAGCATTTCATATCATTATCCTTCTTTTACCTTAAGTCCTTTACCCCCAGGTAACCCTCTAGTAACACTTGGTGCATTGTATGAATAGTGTCCGATTCCACCATCCACATCAAACATCACCTTAAGGTCACCAAGGTGAACATTCATGCAACCATCATTTATTTAAACATAGGAATTCGTAGAAACATATCATATCATGATACACCTACTTCAACCCAACATACTTAATGAACCAAATAGAAGACTCATTCCAAGACAACATACAAGTCAAGGTATCCAACATCAACAAAATAAGGCAATTAGTCAACATTAGCACACTTGGACTTCATTCATTAACAAATCATTAGACCTTACTCACAATCCCAATCAAAGACTACTAGTGAAATGTACATGTGAAACCCCATAACCTCATACATACTAAGTTAAACACAAATAGACTACTAGCATCATCATTTACTTCATACATTAACATGAAAAGTATAGAAAACTTAACACATGCTAAGTAAGACCTTCATCATAAAGTCATTAATACCAACATCATTCACATAAAATGAGACTTCATCGTATCGACCCCATAGGGCTCATACTATGCATATTATCATAACAAGTAGGTCAATGCAATGATGTCATGCATAATATACATAGAAATATACATTTACATATAGAATACCCTCGAAGAACTCTATTTAGTACCTACTTGTTCAATGCATAGGAAAGTTACATACTCTCACCTACCTTAAGCAACTTCCCTTAGGTTATCCTAGTTAGGGTTCGTCACATTACTTCCATTGTCAATTTTACTTCAGGGTAACCCTAGCCTTAACTTACAATAAGACTATTTTAGCTAAACATGGAATCCGATATTATGGAACATCACACCGGAAAGAGGTGCTCCACTTTCCAAGGTAGAACATTAACATCATGCAAGCATATTGGGGAATTCACTTGGTAGTCCTATAGAGGCAACAAAGTTAAAGAACTAGGAAATATGTATTGGACCCTCTACATTACCATTAGCATTAGATTACCCATCTCATGAGAAATCATAGAGTGAATCTCCCTCCAAGGGAGTCAAAACCTCATGTGGTACCACAGGGTGAATCTACCTCCAAGGGGAGTGAACACCTCTCTTTGTCATATTCACTCGATGCTAAGCTAATTTCCCTTTTTAAAAATCCTTTAATAACATTACTTTCATAGAAATAGGCTATATGAGATTGACTCCTCATATGCATAGCTCATAGGTTATAGATGAGAATTTTCCTTTCATCAACCTAAATCATGTGAGAATATCGTTTCACATGGAAATATCATATTTCATAGCATAGTCTAGTTTAGAGTACAATTAATCAAACCTTTCAAAGGACTCTACTTACTAGGTTATCATACATGCTTTATTTTCCATTCATTCATGTGTGTATATACGTTCATATATGAGAAAACATTTAACATACAATATTTAGATAGTACACATCTGCATACTTCATCATATAATATTCTTGACATCATAGTATATAATTTCCTGTTCATAACTTAATCATGCATTCATATTCATTTGCTTAGACTAATCACTCTAGGAACTATTCTATCTAGCTAGACATGTGCAATGTATATGAAAAATCACATACCCTTTCCTACACAAGTACACCTATCAAGTCATCCTAGTTAAGATACAATTTCATACTTTCATGAATCATAGACTTTGCATGCATAGCAGTAAACATTAGTGCATATAAAAATTCCTTTCATTAGGAACCATAAACCTATACTACCCATAGACATGCATGAGGTCATTTTACATTGTATGCTCACATAATTCTATCAACATAATATTGAGGCAGCCACCCTCTTAAGACCACAATACATATTCATGTAAAGACCACACACAACATTATAGCATAGGAGAAAAGAAATCATCAACATTTGAATCTAAGACTTCTAACCATGCTTTAGACAATACATTCATGTACGGTTTCATAGGTAGGGATGATTCTACACAAGAATATAAAATCATCAACATGTATACCAGAGTTAGTCTTGTCATAATCATTCTCATATAGGAAGCATCATCAATATACCGGGAATAGGATACTAGCATTGGAAACTAGGCATATCCTTCACATTGTGTGATCATCAGAACAACACAATGCCATTTAAGGACAATTCAACTACCAATTGTATACAAAGTTAAAAAAATAGAGAAATTTTACCGATTCTCCAATATTTGATCATCATTGATCAATTTGAAAAAATTCAACATCAATTCTAATAGAAAACATTAGCTATAGGTACATTAACATAATTGAAACCACATAAATCAACATCTGAACAACATTACATTACCCACATTATAGGCTAAATGGAGAATTGCGACGGATCATGGGTTCTTGATAAAAATTGGTTGAAATTCATAATTAAACCAATAGATAAGCATCAATTTATCATAATAATGCATTTGACATCTTTTTGACAATGAACTCATGGCTAGATGGAAACATACCAATTTGGATCATTAAATCTCTTTGAAAGAACTTCTTAGAGATATAAGGTTAACTAATGTTTAAGGATCATCATATCTTATTACATAAGAAATCCACGAAAACTTGAAAAACCGCCTAGCTATTCTTGAGCTTCATCTCCAATGAAAGTTTCTAGAGAGAGTTTATTTTGAGAGGGAACAGTGAAATTTGAAGAATGAATTCAAATATGGGTTTTGATCTTTTTAACAAACTTTAAATACCTAAAGTAGCCCATAATAACCATCCATACTAATTTTTGGACGTGGGGTGAATTTCCCATTAACCCCATAAGTGACGAGCGTGCATAGAATCAGTTGTAGGAATTAATCAACAAGGGCACTCGACGGACCGTTAGTGGAACGACGACCCATCCTTCACCTCTTGTAGCGTTTGGGTCCTCCTAAAAGACCCATTTGGGTGGTCCTTGGGGAGTCATGCCATAAAATTTCGAACCTTATTATGATTTCAAACATGTTGTGTTCCTTTCCTATCAATTTCAGCATCAAACAACACGTAAAACATACCAAGGCACACTAGGACGTCTCAAGGCTAACATTCCAACATGTCAGACGTTTAACCTCCAAACAACTTCAAATCAAGTATACACAATGTAAAAGACTTAATTAACATATTATTAACCTTTTAAGGTATATGTAAGGGTCTAATCATCTTAGTTCATTTTGAGAGGCCTTACATAAGTCTCCTCCCTTAGCATCATTTTATTGATCGCGCCCGCATCATTCTATAGCTCTAGCAGGGTATACTGGCTCTTATCGATGAGAAATTTATATTAAACTCTATATTTAACTCATACTGTTTTATTATAATCTATAAGTAGCTTCCACATTCAGTCATGCTCAATTGCATTGACCACATTCCAATATTAACTCTCAACATGTTATAACGGGGTCATTACATTCAATTAGTCATATTCAGTATTTTAGCATCTATATCATGTTCATATTATTTCATTTCTTTATTGATTTGTTAAGTTATGTGTTAATTCAAATTTACTTTTTCCTTCATGCTCAGTACCTTTCTTGTATGACGCATACGTGCGCTACATCTTCTTATGATGTAGTTTTAGATTCAAAGCTTCCAGATCACGCATATCTCGGTTCTCGATCTTTAGTTCAGCTGAATAAGTTGTGAGTCCTCATTATTCGAGGACAATATTCATGAGTTTCTTTTCACTATTTATACTCTTTTGTTTTAGTTTTTCTAGTTCTTGTTGGGGAAGGTCCCAAACATTTTTTGTAATTTTAGATCCTTTTTAATGCGTAGATAGATTTAACTTTGTATTTAGTTAATATCTTGTTTGTATTAAACTCATCGATATTACATTTATCTTATTTTTAGTACATTATTATTGCCCATCCTTTAATTTTATTTATGATTTAGTTTCCACATAAATTTTTTATAATTAGCATGATCATGATCCTGCTAGTAGGTCTAGATTGGGATCACTTTCGGTCCTGGATCTCGTGTCCATTTCAAGGGGTATCCTTGTGACATGAAAAACTTTGTGTCAAAGAACTAGGTTTAAGTTTCCTAGGATGTTCAAAAGCCGCAATAAGTAGTCTCCCTTTCTTGGGTGTTAGTGCACCACATCTAATAAAAAGTAGTCTAAATAATGATTTAGTTTATATCTTTATTTCATTGTTACTCCTATCGTGTGTAAGGTATGATCTAATTCCTCATTATAACTCGACATTTTGTTTTTTCAGTTATCATGCCTCTTCGTAGATCTAATACTGAGAATGTAAATGCTAGGAATGCTAAAGCAAATCCTCCATTCGGATATTAGAAAGTCTCAAATGTTGAATTTTTGAATGCTATATCGATATGGGCTTAGAGTGTCACCAACCAAAACAATCAACTAGTTCAAGCTCATGTCAATGCTAATGGTTGATCAAAAACAATAGGGGTTCGTGATATTGTTAGGATTAATTATCATGAGTTCTTAGGATCGCAGACTAAAAAGGATCCCCATAATTTATTTGTTGCAATTAAGATTATACTTGTGGTGATGGAAGTCACTAGGAATGATTGGATTGAGCTATTATCTTACAAACTTAATGTTATTCCTTTTAAATACCAAGGACCTGGGCCTGAGTCTAATCTAGTGTCAAATTCTTAAAAACTGTGTTTCAAGGCCTATGTGAAGGTAATCAATTTAATTAGGAACTATTAATCCTAAAATTCAAGGAGCGATCACGATGTCCGCACACTAGTGAAAGTGACTTAGTGTGGCTTTGGGTTTGTACGGGGTTTAAAGAGTCGTATCAAGTTCATACTTTGAAAAAAGAACTAGGGCACACCTTAGTGAGTTTTTACGGTAAAAACTTCAGTATACAACTCCACAAGGATAACCTTATGGTCACTCGAGGAGGACCAAACATTTGACCCTTAAATCAGTCAAAAAAATAGTGTACAACAATACGTGGATTGACGAGCCGTCTATGGATTCACGCCCTGTTGCTGCTGCTCGTAAGACAATCCATAGAATCCTCCCCATGGACTCAAAAATGTAGTATTTTTCCCAAGCAACGTTTGGCCAGTATGATACGTGATTGGGACGATGGGGCATCAATGCGGTATCATCGATGGACCCTTATCCCACTGCCTCCACACTAATTATGTAAGGTTTGTTAGGTAACTAGTTAATGAATTAATTAATGATTAGGGTCGGTTATAAATATTTATTACCTAAGTCAGTTAACTTACCTAACACCTCATAAATCCCAAAAGCCAAAAAGATCCCACTTCTCTATAGTTTCTGTCACTTCTCTAAAGACACCCATTGAAGAACAAGTCCAAGATTATATAGGGGTTCAAGATAAAGGTCTTACACTACAAAAATCTATGTCTTAATAGGTATGAGAGATATTCACTCTTGGGAGTCCTTTCCCCTAATGATTCTTCAAAGTTTGGTTTTCAATGTTCTTGAAAAAAAATAGTTTTCATCTAATTTTGTGGATCTCCTTTCTAAATTGAATAGTGTAGTCTTTACTGGATTATTAGTGATGGTTTATGTATATTTATGTGTTGATTGATGTATCCCTTAAATCATTGTCCTAAATCTCTATAATGACCCATAAACACCCTTCTTCTCCTAAACCTAACTTGTTAATTGGATTGATTTTGATTAAGGGGGATGAAGTTAAATGTTTTATTCCATAATTTACTATTATATGATGATAATGATATAATTTTTTGGTGAATATCATGGATTTGGGGTGAGATCTTTGATGAGATTCCTTGAAGCCATTGTTAAACCTTTCAGGATCATGAATACTCTATTGTATTAATGTTGGCCTATTCTTGATAATGTTGTTCAATTCAAGTATAAATGCTGAAGTTATGAATGTATTATTAGGATATGAATATGATGAATGTGAGATGACGAAAGGTGTATGATTATGATTGATAGGAAGTGGTTCTCTTGTGCATCTTTTTAC
Source organism: Solanum habrochaites (assembly GCA_027704765.1). Taxonomy (NCBI): domain Eukaryota; kingdom Viridiplantae; phylum Streptophyta; class Magnoliopsida; order Solanales; family Solanaceae; genus Solanum; species Solanum habrochaites. The sequence goes on from JAKWJA010002491.1 coordinate 17,022,317, forward strand.
TATGAAAATGATTTAATGTTCTCACTTAATATTGGGTTGTGATGAAAGGATTTTTTCATCCTAGAACCTAGCAGCTATGATTATATAATAAAAGGGGTTATTCTCCTAAGACTTGTATTATAAACTAATATGATGGATGAAGTAAAAACACTTCAAAAAGGGAATTTAGCTTAGCACCGAGCGAAATAGACAATGAGGTGTCCCTTCAAATGAGGAAGGTAGGTTTCCTAAAGGTCTCATGAGGTGGAAACTATAATGAAGTTGTCACATCCCAAAACAATACCCTAGAAGTTAGGTTACAATCTTGGATCGTAACCGGCATCGTCAAACTATCGGAGTTCTTTTTATACCATTCATTGCATATACAAAGTGAAAAGTAGTGCGGAATTAAAGCTTTTAAAAAAATACAGTCTTCAAAATCTCTTTCGTATAAAAGTAATAGGAAATACTAAGTCTCAATGTCATAATCTTACGACACAAGAATACATGGGAAACGGCCCATACTTCAAAATATGAATATAGTTACTTAGTCTATTATAATACTTCAATAAGAAACATAAAAGACATATATGTCCTCGAGTCAAGTGAGGACATACTTCAACTTCTCTTGAAGGATCTTCTAAGTACAAGTCTTCACTTCTCAAAGCATCTCACAAACAAAGAACTATATAGATAGGTAAAATCATGGAGTAAGTACAACCACATATAATAAGTATGGCTATATGCATAAAAATAATGAAAATGGACTTTATTTGAAATATGCATCTTTTCATTTAAAGATAATATTTTAATGTTAATAACATCATAAATCAATTTAGAAACACATAAGATACTTCTAGGATGTAATTTCCTCACCTAAAGTCATCCTAAGATTAACTTAAGTCAGACAAAGAGAGACCGCCCATACACCCTATCTAGATGTGACTAAAAGATCCTTAAGATTACCTATAATGATTCACATACATACTTACAAAAAAATCATAAACCTCAAGGTAAGATTCTTCTACCAAAGGTGAACTCTAAGTCTCACTTGAGTTAGTTGTGAAGCAACCGCCCATACATTCCCTTACACACACACTTAAAAGATGATATACACTCCCTAAGATAGAATCATGCTCATATAATACAGTAACACATAGATGATATGAAATTGTCTTCCCAAAGGCTATAAAAAGACTTACTTAAGTAGGTCAAGAAGATAACATCAATGATTGAACTCTTCAAGACTACACAAATAATCCTTATGACTTCCTAAGGCTTATATCATATCCACAAAACAAACCAACTTCCCTATGTAGAGTCATCCTCAAGAATTCCAAAGATAAGACATGAAGAGATCATCTGTTATGCCCTCTCCACACTTTAGCTACGGAATCCTTAAGTCACTTTAGATTAGGTACTCATTTATTTACATACTACTTAACACAAGTTATTAGTTTATAAATTCTTTAAGACTCATACATCACATAATGGACATTAAAATAATGGTCTTGGACAAGACCTAGGAACTCCACATAACACCTTCAAAGTCTATTGTGCAATGTCTAGATAGCGCCATACCACTACCTAAACTCCATAAACTTCTCAAATGCTAATAGGTATTCCATATGATGAGAAAATGCGATAATCAACATAGACCATGATAGCAAGGCATGGAATTGAGAGTTCTATCCTACTCCGATGAGGTCGTTCTACTTGTCAATGGTAGAACTTAGACACATCCCATGTAGGCACATGGTAAAAGAATATGAAGGGAATTATTTTTATTCTAGTCTCATACTTAACTAGAACTATTTTCCCTTACCATACTCACTCGGTGATAGCTTTCGTCCTCAGGGATTAATGCATACATTAGGTTCACATAAAAGGATTCCATAACAAGTTCATAACCCAATCACATTTACCCTACCAAGAAAGGTTCACTAGGGCTACCTCACAATGGAGACAAAAGGCTCATGATTACTTTCTTAAGGATTAATATGATGTTGTTCCAGTCAATAACCTTATGTCCATCATTCCTTTACTTTGAAGGATACCATTACGACTTACACTTCAATCAATCTTAACCTTACACTTAAGTCAAGGTTTGCACATAAGAGACTCCCATAACATCATTTAAAGTCACATGTCATTCATATATTCAAGACTAAGATATCTAACACACTAAATAAGATATCACATATCCATAACCATATACATATTAACCAAGAGGTACAAGTCAACTAAGACAAGACATCACATACTTCACTTTTAACACATAATACATGTCATTCTAGAAACACCTCTAAAACAACCTAACTTCGTCAAGTCATCCTATATATAATATAAACATCATTAATATACTCCACATAGTCGTATAAAGTCAATTACGAATAAACAAGACTTAACCTGACACTATAATCATAATGTCAAAGTCATAGTCTAACATGATCACTTAAGAAAACATAAGTAGAAGAATACATATATTACTATATAACTTCACATATAGATAGATAATGTAACGCTTCACATAATCAAACTACAAAAATAGCCACATAACTTCAAGTAGTTACCAATAAGGCCATGCTCATAATATTGCATAAAGTAACGCAGACAAGGCCATATCAATTGCAGTTAAAACCAATAACACCACCATCATAACTTCACCATACCAATCATAATAGAATAGAAGTATAATTAATATCAAATTAAAGAAATTCGGTCAGCGTACCTTCATTCCCCTGTTCAAACTTCAATTCAATGTTAAATCGTCCAATTCAACATCACAAGGCCATTACTAAAAGCCATAACCATCAATTCAATCAATATTCATAAAATCCAATGAAATCTTTATCAATTCAATATAGGTTTTAAAATATAGTATCAATTAGATAAAAATTGAATATAATTCTTATATCATTAGAAATGCCATAAGAAACTACATAACAATTTATCAATATTAGCTTAATATAAAGCAACCCACATTATAGTAAAAAAACTAGGGTTCATCAATTTACATGGGTTCATAGGTAATTTAGATTGAAATAATCAATAAAATATGAATATATCATAATTCAATGTTTAGAAATCATTTATACAAGAACCTAAAACTTTAAAAAACATATTGATAGTTGAGATCCTTTATGAAACGAGTTTCAAGGATAAAAAGACATACCTCAAGGATGATAATTATTCACTTTGATTAGGAAATTTCGACACAAAAAACCCTCACAAAGTTGCCTTTTCAAGCTGGACTTGAATGGAGGTTTTGGAATATTTTTAATAGTTTTGGGTTTATTATTTTGAAGAATGAGGTCTTTCATGTGATTACCCATTATATACTTAATTAAAATACCCAAATAACCCTTAAATAACCGTCCATAACCTAATAAGAAGTGGGTGAATGGAAGCAGCCTGCGCAGGAAGGCAGCTGCGTGCGATGCATGCCCTTGACGGGGAGTCACAACCATGAAGGGGAATCACAGCCCTCCATCGTTGTCTACAGTGGATGGCCAAGCTTCCTTTGCCTAACTTCCCTTTGATGGGGCATCAAGAGGCCTACGAGACATCGACTGCTCCGTCATTTGGGGTCTACCTACGACTGTCATGCCAACAGTTTTGGGTCCTTCCTCAAGGACCTATAGATGGTCGTCGGGGATAATTTTGCCGGACGTTTCCATCCCAAATACGATCGTATATAATTTTAACACCTTTAACATGAATTTAATCCAAAACAAACACGTAAAATTGGATGAAACTCGCCTAGACGTACAAGGTCGACTCAAGGCATATCTTTCGAACACCTTGGACGTTGTTGGTCGTTTGACCTCCAAACTTCACGGAACTTTAACCACAGACTATAGATGCTATATTTAATCTATTAATAACCTTAAAAAACCATGAAATATATATTAACGTAAAACTACATTTTTAGACATTTATGTGACATAGTCATCGAAAGTCTTAGTCGTCCCTTGACGTTTGACTTCCAACACCCCTAATACTTTATCTGTCCCTTGACGTTTGACTTCCAACACCCCTAATACTTTATCTATTGCCTCTATACAATATATTAGACATATTTAGGACCTTAAAAAATCAATACCAAAATGTTAGGATCTATTTATCCTAGGTTATGTTCGGGGTCTTACAACGGATTAGCATAAAGATAATTTCGAGTAACAATATCATAGTTCCTTAACTATGTGCCCCCATAAGAAAATAATCTAGTGGATAACCATAGAATATATTATGATGTATATGTACTACCTTTTCATGTATGATACCCTCCTTTTGATGTGACTGGTTGACACCGAATTCCATGTTTAGCTCACATTCTTTCATGTCGGTTAAGGCAAAGTTTCCCAAAAGTAAAATGAATGAAAGTACAAATATGCATAATAAATAGGAGGACTTGAGAGGTGTAATAGTATAGGTAAGGGAATGGGACTTTACCTATATATTGCACATGTGGACCTTGAGGGAATAATTCGTTGGGTTGTTTCTTTATATACATATGTTATGAATGGAATTCCTAATGATGATTCTATATAATATTGGTCTTATATGATGGTGCTTTCACTTGATATATATGATAATGGTCTAAATATCAATGTATGAGGTTGGATACACATTGTATGATGTTATAAAATGTAAAGAGAATGATTATGGTCCATTTGTTAATTTACTTAGTTTATGTTGGGTTATGGGGCTTCGCATAGATATTGCACTAGTTAGCTTAAATTGGGATTATGGGTAAGATCTTCTAATATATTGATGAAATGTTGGTTATGGCTATATTATGATTCTTTTATTTAATATGTTATATTAAAATGTCTTATTGTGATTATGATATGGACTTGGCTATAGTCTTGTAATGTGCATAAAAACTTTTAAAGTAACTTTGCATGCTTATAAAAATATTCTCTGTTTGTGCATATTTTCAAATGATTTACTTTCATATATTTCCATACTTTGTACATGTAGTTTGTACTAACCCATATTCTCATCTATTTTACTGTAAGTGTATGTTTGCCATTGAATATGTTCCACTCCTTATAAAAGAACTTGGATTAATAACCCCAAGTTGGTGAGTTCCTAAGTACGAAGATGAAGAAGATTTTTTATTGTTTTCATATTTTCTATTCCAAATACTTTATTGCCATTTGTATAGGAGAAATATTGTAATTTTGTAAGAGCTATGTCCTAAATCTTGTACTCTTATGTTAGATAGTTGTGTGAGATGATTGTAGAGAATTTTTGATATATGAGAAGTCTATATGAACTTAAAATGTAATGTTTAATTTTTATGTATTTTTATTTACCTACGAAATGTGATGACGTATGCTAAGGAATTTTATAAGGCATCTTTTAGGATGAAGACACTAGTTATGTCTAGAGGGTGCGTCCCGGTTTTGATAAACATGGTATTAGAGCATTGATAGAATAATCATAGGAATAATGTCTCACAAAAGCACGTCTTCATAGATTCCATTTTAATAATTTTGTAACGCGACACATTTATCAATGAGAGTCTATATGATAGTTAAAAATTCTCAGTTCTTTCGTTTTCTTAAGTCGTTCCTCAAGAGTCTTATCTCTCTGTGTCCGTTTATTCTAACCCTTTTCTTGTTGTTATAGGCTGACTACTAGATTGGTATCTTCAAGAAGAGTTGAGGAGGAGATTTTTAATGTGGGAGTTTCTCCCCTAGGTAACAAAGCTCCTCTACATGACCTAGATCCGATCAATCCTCCGGCTATGACTGATGAAGAGATAAGGACGACTTTCATAAACTTGACTCAAGCCATGACTACTCAATCACAAGAAGTATGTACTCAATCTCAAGCTATGGAGGCTCAAGAAAATCGAGAATTTGCAACCCGTGTGATTCAAAATGCTAGTACCATGACTTCACACTTGAGGTACTTTTCAAGGCTGAACCATCCCATGTTTTTTGGGTCGAAGGTTAATGAAGATCCCCTAGATTTTATTGATGAGGTTATTAGATTTTATATCCTATGGGTGTGATTTGAAAAGACAAGGCCGAGGTAGGCGCTTATTAACTCTAGGATGTGGCCCAAATATGATACACTCAATGGAAAAATAATAGGGATTTTTAGAGCGATCCCATAGGTTGGGAAGTCTTTAGGAGGGAATTTCATTATAGGTTCCTCCCAAGGTATAAAAGAGAGGTAAAAGTGGAAGATTGCATCCACCTTTGTCAAGGAGGTGTGAGTGTGCAAGAGTACTCTTTTAAATTCACTAAGTTTTCCAAATATGCCTCTTCTTTGGTGTCCAAACTTAGAGATGAAATGGGCCACTTTGTGACGGGTGTGTCCCATGGTATTATGGAAGAAATTTGTGCGCCAAGGCTTCATTACAACATGGACATTTTTTTTTATGGTGCATGCTCAACAAGTTTATGAGAGTAGGCTCAAGAGGAAGAATAGGAAGTTCAAGAGGGCAAGGCTCCATGATGGAGGTACTTCTAAAGGTAAGTTTGAGATCTAAGAAAAACCAATGTTTATGATGAGATTCTCCAACCAAGTCTTTTCTTATGTCCCAAAGGCTAGTTAGTAAAGGGTGTCCACACCAAGGTCCCAATGATGGAATGGTTGCGCTTCACAAAGTGAGATCCCACAATGTGTTACATGTGGAAAGAACCATGTTGGTAAATGTTTAATTGGAAAGGATAATTTCTTTGGTTTTGGAAATAGTGGGCATAACGTTAGTGATTGTACTTGACCTAGTCTCAATGAAGGGAGAGTAATCGAGCACAACAAATTTGTATTCATTCCAATGCTTCTAAGAAGAACTAGCTCTATGCTCTCAAGTCTAGGGGTGATCAAGAGGGTTCTACCCATGTTGTTACCAGTATGTTTCAAGTATTTTCAATAATTTTTATGCATTCCTAGATCCCGATGCCATGTTTTTTTTTAACTCCTTTAGTGCCTATGGCTTTCATATGCTCCCCGACAAAAGTCTGTAGGTGTTGTTCTATAATATTTTCCAATTGAGTTACGTTGGTTGATTTTGTAGAACTTGATATATTGGACTTTGATGTCATATTGGGAATGAATAGGATTGCATGGTTGTTTTGCTTCAATTGATTGTATAAACAGGGTAGTTAATTTCAAATTTCCTAATGAATCCATTTTAGAATGAAAGAGGGGAAACTCAATCCTTAAAGGTCAAATCATTTCATTTCTAAAAGATTGTAAGATGATTTATAAGAGTTTTCTCTTTAATATTTTGAGGGTCAAGCAACTTGAATTTGGGACTCCTCGTTTAGAGTTGGTTCCCGTAGTGAAGGACTTTGTGAAAGTCTTCCCCGATGATTTACCAAAAATTCCTCCCAAACAGGCAATAAGTTTCTTCATAGTTTTGATGTCCGATACTAAAAACACATTTAAATTCCTCATTATTGGACGAATCCAGACGAGTTGAAAGAAATAAAGGTTAAAATCAACGATTTTCTAGATATGGTTTTAACACAACCAAATATTTCCATAGGGGGTGCTTCGGTATTATTTATGAAAAAGAAAGATTGTATTTTAGAATGTGTGTTGACTACTGACAATTGAACAACATTACTATTAACAATAACTATCCTTTTTCTTTGATTGATGATTTGTTTGATCAACTCCAAGGTGCGAGTTAATTTTCGAAGATTTATTTGAGATCGGGGTATCACAAAGTAATATTTAAAGGAATTTAGATACCTAAAACGACTTTCCATACTAGGTATGGTAATTATGTGTTCCAAGTCATGTATTTTGGTCTAACTAATGCCATGACGACTTTTACGGACCTTATGAAATGAGTATTCTAAAATTATATTGATTCATTTGTGATTGTCTTTATTGTTGATATCTTGGTATATTTTAGGGGTCAGAATGAACACATGGGTCATTTGAGGATAGTATTGCATGTTTTCAAGGAACATCAACATTTTGTTAAAAATAATAAGTGTGAATTTTGGTTGAGATCGGTTTCTTTTCCTGGCAACATTGTTTAACGTGAGGGTATAGAGGTTGATCCAAAGAAAAAGGAGGCGGTTACGAATTGTCTTAGACCTTTTACTCCAACGAATATTCAAAGTTTGTTAGGTTTAGCCATGTATTAGAGGAAATTTGTTGATGGTTTATCATCTATGTCTTTGCCTTCAAAAATCTTAACACAAAATAAGATTAAATTTTAGTGGTCGGAAGCTTGTGAAAGAGGTTATCAAGAGTTTAAAGAAAATCTTTCCCCTCCGGTTTTGACTTTATCCGAGGGTATCAAAAGGTTTGTGGTGTATTGTGACGCTTCACATGTAGATTTGAGTTTTGTCCTCACACAACATGGTAATGTGATAGCATATTCCTTTAGACAACTCAGGTGCATGAGAACAACTATACAACTCATGATCTTGAATTAGCGGCTATAGTGATTGATTTGAAGATATGGAGAAACTATATCTATAGGGTTCATGGGGATTTGTTCACCTACTATAAAAGTTTCCAATATGTGTTCAATCTAAATGAGTTAAACCTCCAACAAAAATATTGTTAAAGCTCTTAAAAGACTATGATATGAGTGTCCTTTACCACCCCGACAAAGCCAATGTGGTTGCGCATGCTCTCAGTCAAATGTCAATGGGTAGTTTGTGTCACGACCTGAGAGCACACCTAAGATGATATGGCACACTTGGACCACGACAAGGCATACTTGACCTCTCAAAGGTCTTGTACAAGCCCTATAACATCGTTCATTTCATACATGTATAAAAAGTAGTGCGTAATTTTTCACACGAATAATATCTCATATTATCATTCATATAAAACCGTAGGAAAATAATAAGTCTCAACATACGCCAAACTTAGACTCAAGAATATTTGGGACACGGCCCATACAATCGAAATATATAAATACTTAGTCTTTTACAATAATTTGAATAAAATAAGTCTAAAGATAGATACGTCCTTGAGTCAAGTAAGGACATAGTTCAACTTTGTTTGAAAGACTCTAGATTCCAAGCTTTGATTCAAGACACCTCTCACCTTCCACCAACACCTTTAGAAATAGACAACATGTATGAGATTAGTACAATTCATGTACTAAGTATCACATAATGCATAAAATCATGAGAATCAGACATTTATGATAAACATGCACATTTATACACCTAACATCACATTTTGAATACCTTCCAAGACATATCTAAATTATATGAAATTATAACATCTTACAGTAACATTACAGTGACTTCACTGTAAATTCAAATGAATCTCACACATCACAATATAGAAACAAGAATATATCAAAACACATAGATCCTTCTACAAAAGGTTATTCAAAGGCTCACTTGGGTGAATTATGAAGCGACCGTCCATACAATCCCTTCATACACACCTCAGAGATCATTTAGACTACCTAAGACAAAGTCATTCTGATTAGACACAATAGTATATAATATGACATCCTCTTACCAAAGGTGATCAAAAGACTTACATAAGTAATTCAAGAACAGACCGCCCATACACCCTTTCAAAGCTTACCTAAATAATCCTGAAGATCACCTAAGTTTATATCATGTCTACTTTATTAATTTTCTCTCCCTATCTGGAGCTATTCTTAAGAAATTCTTAAGTAAGACGTGAGGTGAACATTATTATACCCCCTTCATACCTTAACAAAGCAACCCTTAAACTACTCTATGGAACTACTTATCCATTTACATGCTTTCTAACCTAAGTCATTATCTTCATTAATTCACTAAGAGACATTCAATATTAAAGGACATTCAAATAATGGTCTTGGAGAAGACTTAGGGACTCATACACTAAAATCTTCAATGTCTAATATTACAATGACTAGATAGTGTCCTATACCACCACCTACACTTCATAAAATTCTCCAACACTAGTAGTTATCCCATAAAATGAAAATAATCAATAACCTATATAGACCATATGAGATATGCATGGAATTCTGAGTCATGAACCAACTACAATGGAGGGTGTTCTACTTGCCAACAGTATAACGAGGACACATCCCATGTAGGCACATGGTTAAGGACTATGAAGGGTTTCTTTGTTATCTATTGTCATCTCGTCTTGGGAAACGCCCCTCACATACTCACTCGGTGCTAGACTTTGTTCTCATAGACTATTTAAATAAAGGAGGATATGAAGAGGTACCATAACTTGTTCATAACCCAATCACATTACACCTTACCATAGAGGGTACGCTAAGGTTACCTACAATGGTCAAGAGGATAGCTCAATGATTTTTCTAAGGATTATTTCATATCGTTCTAGCAAATTAACCTTAACTACATCTGTCACCTAACAAGAATAACATTATGAGTTTTCACTTAAAGGCTATCATAACCTTCAATCTATTTTGAAGTTCAACATAAAGGACCTTCTCCACTATGTTCATGGTCACATGTCAACCACACATACAAGACTAAGAAGCTTTGTCATACTAAGTCAAGAACTCATACTCACATTGTACATGTATCAAGTAAGGGACACAATCCTATCAAAACAAGAGACACACATACTTCACCATATCACATATAGAATACTATTTAGGAAGCATATAGGGTTAACCAATGTAATCTATAGGTCAACATATCAACTACTATTGTATTATTAATCTAAGTTATCACAACTCTCATATAATATATCAAGAAGATTCACACCTCAATATCATGTAATACATATAATAACTTCACTATAACCTAATAGATACACCAATTGTCAGAACCAGAGTCTAGACCCTAGATGAAACCGGCGTCGTTGACCTCTCAGAGGTCATAGACAACCTACTTATGTCATTGTTACCTCCTCTAGGTTAATTTTAGAAGAAAATTTGAACTTTTTGTTTACTTATTTCATATGAAAAATCTTCTACTTAACAACATAGGCGTTCAAACAATCAACTCTCTAATATTAAGATCATCAAATGAATGAAATAGTTCAATACTGCAGTAAACGTAAACTTACCAAAACAGACACCAATATAATGTCTGAAATAATATGGGGAAAAAATGCTAGTGCAACACACTCCACTACATAAAACCTACATCTAAGATAGATTATAACAGTAGAAATCCTCGAAAGCATGAGTTCCTACAAAGTCTGGATGAATGTTCCACATTCGAATAGCTACAACGTCCTATCGTAAGCTCTAGCGTCCGCCTGTGCCTGCGCTTATGTATGGGTATATGAAAGCACACACCAAGGACATGCATGAGTACAAATATCTCTCCCCTAACGGCATGAATTATGGAAAGTGAAGTAAGAGGACTTGGTAAATCAGATTAGGAAAGTCATGTCATGATAGTAACGTGAACTATCATACTTATCATTTTGCAAATAGCACATCACATATTGCACATATCATATCACATATTTCATATCATTCTTTCTTATGCTATGAGACTTTAAAATCAAGGACTTGACATTAGGACTTCCCAAAATGAGGTCTCAACACATGGGACCTCAACTAGGGAGTCTTCATTAAGAAACACAAAGTTTGATTCATTCATTCATACGTACTTCATTTTTCATTCTTTCATATACTAGTGCAACCACCAGGCATGCCTACGATGTAGTTTACACTCTCATTGGGTTCGTTGTGGTTTGACCTAGAATAACCTACTGTCATTACATAAGTCTAGATCACCCCTTTATTATCCTATCCTAACACCTTTTGTATCGTTCATTTCATTATGTGTATTAGTTGATGATGGACTTATTATCTCTATGGGAACTTTAACATTAACTTACATAGATCATCTGAACATCATTAAATCCAGTGTTTTCCCCCCACCTTATAGGGTGGAATCACCGGCCAAAGTGACCCAAACATTCTAGCGTATATAGGGAGTCGAACCCTGATAGATCCCTATATTTCCATTATAGGTTCAAACACTAGGAGATATAAGGAGATCCATATTCTTCATGATGGACAATCTCATCTCTTGAGATTTAAGTGAACCTCCGCCATTCCCGAAGGAAGGCATCACCTCTCATAGATCATTAGATTTTTTCTCATCTCATCATTTGTATTAAGTATGTATTAACTTCAATACTTTCATTAGAGTGTTCATAGAGACTGGCCTCTTCATTAACTTTACACTCTCATAGGTGAGTACGTTTTTGTAACATTTACTTAGGCTCATTTGAGATTTCTCTCATATATCATATTAGTCTCTTATAATGTTGTCACCACATTCAATAACTTTAGCACATTTTCTCATCATAATTACTCACCCCTTTTACGTGAATGTTCATTTTATCATATGCCAATGCACTTGGACATTTAGTGTGTTTCACACTCTCACTTAACCCTTTTAGGGGTACATAATTTCATCACATACATCATAGGTTCACTTACTTTTTAACGTATGCTAGACTGATGAGTCTATACATACAAGTCATGAGGGTTCATTCATAGTTCATTTAAGTAATTCATATCTTCGTAATATTATGTGATACAAGACTTATGCATCTTGTATGTATTCCTTGATCTCAATTTAGATCTATTTTAGGCAACATTCTTTTGAACATTTATTCACGTACAACTTATTTGTCAATACAGAATTGGGCAAGGGAACTCCATTTCGAATCCCTTGGATAACACTTCCATTTTTATACATTTTCCCTTTTTTCTAATGTTCACCCTTGGCTTGGGGAAGCGATTATGAATCCTTTCCTTCCTTTTTTCTTTCCCTCAGTTCACCTTACATGTTTAGGCAATAGGGGACCCAAAATCGAATCCCCACAATAAGAATTCTTTATTTTTCTTTTTTCCTTAACTCCTTTTGTGTTGGCCGAGAGGATGTGGGTTTGAATCCCACTCCTCTCATCTCATTATTTTTATTACTTTCTCCTTGTCTCCTTATTCGACCGAGAGGTAGTGCGATCAAATCCAACTCCACCCATAATTTTTTTGTACTTTCTCCTTATTCTGTGGGTTTGAACCCCACTTCTCTCACTTATTTATTTTTATTTTTAAGTATGAGGATCAGATAAGGCATCCAATTTTGATTCTCTGTAACCCTATTTCCTTACTTACATTTTTAGTGATTTTAACATGGTGAGGTCTCGGGTTCAATCCTTAATGACCTCGCTTATTATACATTCATTTTACATTGCATATTGTATAACTTTTCTTGGCAGAAACAAACCAACAAGGGTCTGGTAATTGGGTCACATTTTTTAGTTAATTTTTATCAACAATTATACGTTACTTCTTAGGGCATTTCGTGAATAATTTTTTTTACATTTTTAGGTGTAGTTTCATAGTTACATTTAGCTAAGAGTGTTCCGCTCAAATCAGCAACATTATGCCTCATCTGAACATCACAATTTATATAAGATTGTGCACGTTAAATACAACCATAAAACACGTAATTTTGGAACATCAAATCGAAAGTATATGTCACTTCTTACACAATGCACACACATAATTTTTCACATAATTTAAGAAGACATAAATTATCAGTCATGTAATTCCGAACATTGTTTCATGAACATATTAATCACAGACATCACATTAAAAACCTAATGTACCAGCAGACATACAAACCTAAGATCATTGGAAGCTAGTGACAGGGAACATGTAATGGGGAACAACCTAGTTTTCGTAGTAGATTCATGTAAGACTTAAAGGTCTCTTGGGAAAAGGACAAAGAGAAACAAACCCATACAATGTTTTGGGTTTAAAAACCTTCAAAGTGCTGCGAAATCCACCAATAAACGAACGACCCTCCTTACCCAACGAGAAATTATACTTTTTGCTTTACGTTTTCATGTTATCTGGTCGTTTGTATTTTTTTGTAATTTCTTCAATTGTTAAGAACTTTTGATTTTTTTTGTTTTCTGTTTTTTAACAAAAAAGAGAGTGAAATCGTGAGATAGTGTTTGAAGAATGGGAGATAAACGTGAAAGAGAGAGATGTGACGTAATGTTCGAAAGAGAGAGATGTGACGTATTGTTCCCTTAGAACTAGGGCATTTAGGCAAGACTTAGTCAAATTAGATCAAATAATAGTTATAAAAAATTAATTAATAATAAAAAATTGATTTTCCTTTTTCTAAAATCATCATCTAAATATTAATTAATTAAATTAATTCTCCAAATTAAATAATCAAATTAAATTATTGCTCCCACCTAGTTTCAAACATGGTGGAGAAAGATTTCGCACAAAGTCCACTTTCGGCCCTTTCTACCCAAATTGCCCCTCCACCATATTGCTTAAAAAATTAATTAAACATCTAGGCTAATTACGATGCTACTATTTCCCTTGAAAAACACCATTTGACTCCTAGACCCTCCAAACTTTAGATTACCCCTTTTAGGTACGGTAAATGCTTAACCAGGTAGATCTTCATATTCGGATGCCCAAATGGATGGACCCAACTTTTCCTAGGTCAACGTACTCACCAAGTTAGTTGTCTTTGTTGTTGCAAGGGCTCATAGGTCTGGTTCTACGTGCATCAATCCTGTGAACCCGATATAATCGTAGGTATTCTAGACACATTAAGCATTACATATAATAGTCATTTTTAGGGTTGTTATCCCCACCCCTTAGGAACATTAATCCCCGAATGATACTCCTTATAATCTAGCACGATGCTAGTCATATCATATTATAGATATTATATACAATTAAGCAACAACAACTAACAACAGAGAAGATAAGGAAAATTAGACTTAAGAGTAGGAAGTCTAACCTAATAAGCTAAAAAGATGAGTTACAGGATCTTATATCGGCCTCGGCCTCCCACTTAGCACCATCAACAAGATGATTCCTCCACAATACATTCATTGTTGAAGTCTCCTTTTTCCTCAGCCTTTTGATCTATCTGTCTAAAATATTAACAGGTCTCTCCTAATAGGACAAATCTACATCAACCCCCAATCCTTCAACAGGTGGAAACGATGCGGGATCACCTAGGCACTTCTTTAACATAGAGACATTAAAGAATGGATGAACGGAAACTAGCTCCGCAGGCAATGCCAACTTATAGGCCACCTACCCACATGCTGTAGGATCTCATATGGCCCAACATAACTCGGACTCAACATCCCCTTCCTTCCAAACCTCATCACCCCCTTCATAGGTGATATCCTTAAATTGACCTGGTCACAAAGATCAAACTCTAAAGGCCATTTTCTATTGTATGCATAAGATTTATGCCGAATGTAAGCAGTAGTCAACCTGTCCTAAAACACCCTGATCTTCTTTAATACCTCATGCTCTCTCGACACAAAATTGATGATTCTCAAACCTCGAACCACCCAATTGGAGACCTAAACCTCTTATCATATAGTGCCTCAAATGGTGCCATCCCTATGTTGGAGTGATAACTGTTATTATACGAGAACTCTATCTAAGGCATATGGTTGTCCCACCTATCTCTGAAGTCAATCACACACGCTCTTAACATGTCCTCCAATGTGTGAATGGTGCGCTCTGCACTCCCATCAATCTGAGGATTAAACGAAGTACTAAGATAAACGTGCGTGCCTAAGCTCTTCTTGAAGGATCTCCAAAAATGTGAAGTACACTGAGCTCCTCTATTTGAAATGATAGACAATTAAATCCAATACAATGTTTTTGGTTGCAACACCTTCAAAGTGCTGCGAAATCCACAAATAAACCAACGGCTCTACTTACCGAACGAGAAATTACCTTTTTGCTTTACGTTTTCATATTATCTTGTAGTTTGTATTTTTTGGTATGTTCTTCAAGTGTTAAGAACTTTTGATTTTTTTTGTTTTCTGTTTTGTAACAAAAAAGAGAGTGAAATCGCGAGATAGTGTTTGAAGAGAGGGAGATAAACGGGAAAGAGAGATATGTGAGGTAATGTTCCCTTAGAACTAGGGCATTTAGGCAAGACTTAGTCAAATTAGATCAAATAATAGTTAATAAATAATAATTAATAATAAAAAATCGATTTTCCTTTTTCTTAAATCATCATCTAAATATTAATTAAATAAATTAATTCAACAATATAAATAATCAAATTAAATCATTGCTCCCACCTAGTTTCAAACCTTGGTGGAGAAAGATTTCGCTCAAAGGCCACTTTCGGCCCTTTCTACCCAAATATCCCCTCCACCATATTGCTTAAGAAATTAATTAAAAATATAGGGTAATTCCGATGCTACGATTTGCCTGGAAAAACACCATTTGACTCCTAAACCCTCCAAACTTGAGATTACCCCTTTTAAGTCCGGTAAAGGCTTAACCAGTTAGATCTTCATATTCGGATGCCCTACATGGATGGACCCAACTTTTCCGAGTTCAACTTACTCACCAAGTTAGTAGGCTTTGTTGTTGCAAGGGTTCATAGATCAAGTTCTATGTGCATCAATCCTGTGAACCCGATCTAATCGTAGGTATTCTAGACACATTAAGCATTAATTATCATAGCCATTTTTACGGTTGTTACATTATCCACCCCCCATAGGAACATTCATCATCGAATGATACTCCATATAATCTAGCACGATGCTAGTCATATCATATTATAGATATTATATACAATTAAGAAACAACAACTAAAAACGTAGAAGATAAGGAAAAGTAGACTTAAGAGTAGGAATTCTAACCTAAGGAGCTGAAAAGATGAGGGTTACAGGATCTTATATCGGCCTCGGACTTCCACTTAGCACCCTCAACAAGATGATTCCTCCACAATACATTCACTGTTAAAATATCCTTTTTCCTCAGCCTTTTGATCTAGCTGTCTAAAATATTAACAGCTCTCTCCTAATAGGACAAGTCTACATCAACCCCCAACCCTTCAACTGGTGGAATCGATGCGGGATCACCTAGGCACTTCTTTAACATAGAGACATTAAATAATGGATGAACGGAAGCTAGCTCTGCAGGCAATGCCAACTTATAGGCCACCTACCCACACGTTGTAGGATCTCATATGGCCCAACATAACTCGGACTTAACTTCCCCTTCCTGCCATACCTCATCACCCACATAATAGGTGATATCTTTAAATAGACCTGGTCACCAACATCAAACTCTAAGGGTCATTTTCTATTGTATGCATAAGATTTATGTCGACTGTAAGCAGTAGAAAACCTGTCCTAAATCACCCTGATCTTCGGACCCAAAATTGATGATTCTCAAACCTCGAACCACCCAATTGGAGACCTACACCTTTTATCATATAGTGCCTCAAATGGTGCCATCACAATGCTGGAGTGATACTTTTTATTATATGAGAACTCTATCAAAGGCACATGGTCGTCCAAACTACCTCTGTAGTCAATAACACACACTCTTAACATGTCCTCCAATGTTTGAATGGTGCGCTCTGCCTGCCCATCAATCTAAGGATTAAACAAAGTACTAAGCTAACCGTGTGTGTCTAAGCTCTTTTTGAAGGATCTCCAGAAATGTGAAGTAAACTGAGCTCCTCTATTTGAAATGATAGACAAATAAATCCCATGCAATCTTATAATCTCATCAATGTAGAGTCTCACATAATCCTCGGCTCTGTAAGTAGACTTCACAGGGATAAAGTGGGCAGACTTAGTCATCCTTTCCACAAAAACCCATATGGAGTCATTGCGTCTACTAGTCTTTGGAAGACCAACCACGAAGTCCATATTAATGGCCTCCCACTTCCACGTCGGAACCTCGATAATATGTGTAAGACCACTAATCTTAAGATCTTCTGCCTCCACATGCTTACAAATAGGACACTTAGCCACATATTCAGTAATATCCTTCTTCATGCCAGCTCACCAATAGATTTGTTGAAGATTATGATAAATCTTGGTGGAACCTAGATGTATGGAATGTTTGGAACCATTGGCCACTGTAACAATTTTGGTCCGCAAATAATCCAAATCTGGTACACACAACCTATCATGGTACCTAAGTATGTCGTCACCTCCCAATGTAAAAGACTCACTCATGTAACCAACATTGAGTACTTCATCTCCATCAACACAAGATCAAGATGTTGACCCTTCTTGACTTCAATTACTAAGGATGATTAAGAACAAATATGAATTGAAACACCCCCACTAGTACATTCAACTAATCACACACTCAGTCTGGCCAGTCTGTATATATCTTTCACCAACTCCTTCTTCTCATCCACAACAGGGTTGTACTTCCCATGCTCATCCTACTCAATGAATCATCTACAACATTAGCCTTACCTTAATTGTAGTGGACATTCATTTCTTTGTCTTTCAATAGATCCAACAATCTCCGATGATGTAGATTCAACTCCCTCTATGTGAACACGTACTGGAGACTTTTGTGGTCTGTGAAATATCCACATGAACTTCATACAAGTAGTGCCTTCACAGTTTAAGTTCAAAAATCACAACTGCCAACTCCACGTCATGAATTGGATAATTCTTTTCATGAACCTTGAGTTGTCTGGATGCATAATCTATCACCTTACCACTCTGCATCAAAACACAAACCAAACCAACCCTGGATGCATCATAATAAACAGTGTAATTCTCACTATACTTACGCAAAGTAAGCACTGGAGCTGAAGTGATTCTGTCCTTGAGCTCTTGGAAACTCTTCTTATTAGTCTCCGCCCATTCAAACTTGACTTTCTTCTTTGTCAAAGTTGTGAGTGGGGTAGCAATGGAAGAAAACCCCTCTACCAACCTGCAAGAATAACCATCAAATCCTAAAAAGTTATGGATATATGTGGGAGTAAAGGTTTCAGGTAGTTCTTAACATCCTCAGTCTTTTTGGTGTCTACCTCCACACCATTATCGAACACAATATGACCCACGAAGGTTACTAATCTCAACCAAAATTCACACTTGTTGAATTTGGCATACAACTGATGTTGTCTAAGTACGTTAAGGGTTAGTCTCAAATTTTGTTCATGCTCTTCCCTGGTCTTAGACTAGATGAAAATGTCATCAATTAACACTGTGACAAAAGAATCAAGGTATTCACGGAAGACTATATTCATGAGATCCATAAATGCAGCAGGTGCATTATTGACACCAAATGACATAACGAGAAACTCGTCTTTGGAATATCTTTATCCCTAACTCTAAGTTGATGGTACCCTGAACGATGATCAATTATCGAGAAGAAGCTATACCCCTGGAGTTGGTTGAACAAGTCATCCATTCTTAGAAGTGCATACTTATTCTTGTAGTGAGATCTTGTTACTGCGCTTGAACTCTTTGAGTTCAGTTGGAGTCGTTCTGTAAGGAGAAATCAAAATTGGTTTAGTATCGAGTTCTAAGTCGATACAAAAGTCAATCTCTAGAGGGGGCGGAACTCCAGGAAAATCATTAAGAAACACATCTAGGAACTCATTCAATATAGGACTTGAGTCTATGAAAGGAATTTCATAATCTAAATCATTATCACTCATAAGATGACATAATAATCCCTTCGACATCATTTTATTGTCCTTAAAGTTCAAAATCAAGGGATTAGGACGAATTTCAAATTGTACCCCTCCTAGACCAGCTCTAATTCATTAGGGAAACGAAATCTAACAAACCTACTAAGGCAATCCATACAAGCATAAAAACTATGAAGCCAGTCCATTCCATGAATGTCACACCCCGTTTTCGCGCAGCGGCGCAAAAGTTTTTCCAATTTAAGTGACGTAATTAAATAGGGGATTATTTTAGCTTTTTCAGAGTCGCCACTTGGAATTGAGTTACTGTGTTCCAAGTCACCTTTTATTTAATCCCTAATAAAAGGAAATGACTCTTTCTTTAGTCTGCGAACCAGTTCGGGTAAGGAATTCTATTGGCCGAGGGGAAGGTATTAAGCATCCCTCGAGTCCAGTGGTTCTAGCACGGTCACTTTATGGACTTCTCTAACATAAACTATTTTTGGAATATTATATTATTAAGAGAACTGTATTTACCCTCATTCTTAGATTTATATTAACATATTTACAACTGCACTATTTTATAAACATGTGAAGTTTTTACACATTTTTATTAATTATTTATTTATTTTTCATTCTTTCAACATTTGCCTACTTCTTAATTTCTCTCTTTTATTTCTTTTTATACTAATTTTTCACGTTTTATTTTTGTTTAACTTTCCTTATGGTTTTTTTTACATTGATTTTCTTCCTTTTCTTTTCTTACCCTTTTTAATAGTTTTGTTTTTTTTAATGATAATAATAAAATACTTTATATATTTTTAACACTATACTTTTTGTATCTTTTTATTTTTTAAAGTATGTTTTTTTACCTTTATGTTCATTGGTACATTCTTTTTATGATTATATTTATTTTTTATTTGTATTCTTTTTCTAATTCAAATGTTCCTTCTTCACTAATTTCTTTCTTTCTTATTTTCCCATCTTTGTCCTTATCCATTTTATGTTATTACTATTTTTTTATGTTTTCTATTCAATTGTATTATCCTCTCCTTATCCTCCTAACCAAGTTTATATTATTATTTTTAATAGAATCAAAAAAATTGAAGACAATACACATAAATAATATAAAATATAATTTTAATACATTTCTACACACAACAAAAACAGAATTCATTCAAATTTAGTAAGACATCAATATAAAAATTGGGATAACTACGCATATTATCATTAGAATCAAATAACTACACATATTATATTAAAACTAAACATAAAAAAAAGATAGACTTAGACAAGTGTTACTTAAAGCATGAAATAACTATGAGTTATTGATACGAAATAAACTACGGTTGGTTATAGCAATTTCACACAAAAATATATCTAATTATAAGGGATCTAAACATAAAGTTGATATGGAAATATTTGAACAAACTTCATATAAAAACTAATGGTGAACCCATGGAAATTGACAACTTAAATATATGCAATCAATGCTGTATAACATGATTATAAATTATCAAAAAAATAAAAATTAAATGGTACCTCTTGCGAAAATTCCACAAAAAGAAAAAAATTCGAATAAGGAACCACGAAAGTAAACCTTAACTTCAACTTTTCTTTTTGAGTCAAAGCAAAATATGTGAATATATTTACTGATTTTTTTTGTGGGAGGGTCTTTTTCTTTTTAATTGTATTTTTTCTTCACGTTTTTTTTCTTTCTTCTGATCTTGGCCTTTTTTTTTTTTAAATGATGTTGGCGTCTGTCTTTACTATAGTGCGTGTGCAATGTACGTGGGGTGTGGCATGGTGAATGCGGAGGGAGGAGAGGAAAAGGGGGGGAAGGGAGGGGGGGGGAGGGAGGAGGGGGGGGAAGAGAGAGAGAGAGAGAGAGAGAGAGAGAGGAGAGAGAGAGATAGAGAGATTAGAGAGATTGGAGGGGGACAGTGGTTAGAAAGAGAGGGAAAAGTGATGGGAGAAGGAGAGAGAGAGGTAAGGGGCGGGAAGGAAAGAAAGAAATAAAGATGAAAGGGGGGTGGAAGTAAAATAAAAAGAAGCAGTAATAAATAGAGGGAGGAAAGGAAGAGAGGGAAGACGAGAGATAGAGTAGAGAGAGAAGAGATGATAGAGATATGAGAATTATATAGAGATATAGGATCCTTTTTTTAACAAGCAAAATAAAGTATCGAAGAAAATATATTTTGGTTTATTTGTTTTTATTTTTATATCTTTTAAAATAAAAACCTAATGAAAATAATAAAAGTCAAAAATAGTAATTTAGATTGATAATTACTTATGCTCTAAAATTGGTTGTTAAACTTTAATTCGGTCAAAAATTATGGGTATACAGTTTGCCCCTCTTTTGACTGGAAACAGAAGAGTTTCAGACAAAGAAGTAGACAATGTGAAAAGGTTTTGACCGACAACTTATTTGAAAGACCAAATTGTGCGATCGAGTCCTTGTTTGGAAATCCTACTATCCGGGTGATAAGGGAATCAGGGCCCACTTGTAGTTTCGAGGAGATAAAGTGATGAGTTTAAGTTAAGGGGGTTCCATCGAGGCTCAGATCGCGGCTTCTATCCTTAGATAAAAATGAAAATATTAGACAAAAGAAAAACAAATGTACAAACTTCTAATCCACGCAGCTGTTTCTTGAATCTTCACTGATTTTGACTTTAAGATATACCTGGATGGTTGAGTGAATATCTGAACCTTAGAATGGGAATGGAGAACTGAACTTGCCACTTAGACGATCTTTTGACATTCTTCAAAATGACAAACTTTGAAAAATGCTCTTGAATGAATGGATGTTTTCTGATCAAAAGTTTTGACTAGTAAACGATGTTTGGAAGTTCAGGACTGCTACTGATTGAAGAAGCGCTAATTCTAACCAACCAGGAATTGATTATTCTAAAACAATTTGAAACATTGTCTGGAATTTCAAATCCAAACGGTCTCAGTTGAGAAAACCTGAGAATCACCAAAAACAAAAATAAATAAATAAAAAATTTTCCACAGTTGGAATTAGGAAATTTTTTTAAGAGTGATAGCAACATATGAATATAAACATAAACTCGGACTAGGACGTGTTTATTCAGGAGCAAGAAAACTAAAAAATTAGCTAGCGAAGTCTTAATCCTATGAGAAAGTAATCTTAATCCATTTTTTTGGAGGGTCCTGCTAGTCCCATTATCCAGGAGGGTCCTGCTGGTCCCATTATCCAGGAGGGTCCTGCTAATCCCATTATCCAAGAGGGTCCTGCTAGTCCCATTATCCAGGAGGGTCCTGCTAATTGAATTTAATAGACTTTAATGGTGTGTTACTATGGGTATATGAAAATGGATATGTATTATCAGGTGAGAATACTAACTACTTAAGTAGTTACCAGTTTTATGACATGGTCAGATAATAAGCTTCAGTGTTGCTTTCACATTTGAGAAACGAATTAGTGTATTACTACATGAATTGGAATAAGCATTATTTTAAAGAAATATTTTGTGGTGCATATATGGTACAATACTAATATATTTAGGTTATGAAATGTATCTTGAAGTTTAAGAATGAGGACTGACATGTTATCTTAATCATCAATAGGTAGATTAATACTACAATAACTAACTTATAGGGAAAGAAAGTCCTATTGGAAATAGACAATACAATGATAATATGTCACAGGCCTTAATAAAATAGAATCCAATAATAAAAGGAATAAAAGAGTATTTATTAAACTACTACAATCTTCATGGATAGAATAATGAAAAGATAGCATCCTTGAACATGAGCACCTACCAACACTTTGAGAAGGGTTCCAAGTTTCTTTAATAGTCCTTCTTAATCTACAATAGTTGAACCTTACATTTGTAGTTATATAAAATATATATGGGTTCGTAGGCCACATGTAAAAAGTGTGGGTATATGCACATAAAACATTTGAAGTCATGCATATAAAGGACCATTTCTTTACAACGCATGCAAGGTAATTTCAAAGACTTTAGTGGACATACAGGAGAGCATATACAAGAAAAGAATCAAAACAAAAGAAAGCATGATCATAACCAAAGATATATCACCAAAAGGTCATATTAACAATTCATGTTCAATAGTTCATATCAACATAACATACAAAACACATACCAATAATCTCATCCCAAGCCTATAAGTGCAATGAGCATATGAAGCCCCATAACGCCACAAAGTCAAGTAAACAAGATAGGAGACAATAAATAATACTTTGCTTCATACAACTTATATCATGAATAGTCATTACCACAAATTGAAATATAGACCAATAACACATTTATGAACATATACAACATCATGTAAGAGCAACATCATATATCATAAGCATTATACATTTCATATTATAATGTTACATGAGAACAATCTCCTAGGACTTTCCCCAGAGTAAACTTGCGCAATGTCTAGGTTGAGTCCCATACCCCTATCTATACTAAGTAGAATCCTCAAGTCACCCTCGTAAATGTCCATTTTCTTTAGTGTTTCATTTTACTTAAAGGGACAACCACGCTAACCGATATTAGACCATGTGAGCAAGGCATGGAATCTTGTATCATGAAACCCACACCGAAAGAACGAGGTGTACTTGACAAGGTAGAACCAAAACATAAATATAGCATTCTAGGTGGATCCACTATCTAGTATTCCTATGGAGGCAACATAGTTAAATAACTAGGAGATATCTTAGAGACCCGTAGTTCCAAATTACATGGCAGACTCTATCTCATGAGATTTATGGTGAACCTACTTTCAAACTTGGAAAAGGACACCTCTCATATCTAGCTAACTCAGTGCAAAGATAAAGTCCCATTGAATTTCCTTAATGTTATAATTAATTATCAATCTTATCATATTCCATAAGTGATAAACTCTTGGTATAAACATGATCATAGGTCAGTAGGTTGAAGATGAGAATTTCCTTTCAACAGATGCCTTAATTATTGATATTAACATATCATAGTCATATTGTGTAAGGAACACAAGAGAAGCAATCAACCTTGCATTGTCATTCCATTACCATGATCACACATTTAACATCTTAATAGGCGATCGATCATATATGCATATAATCATCATACATACTTCAATTGCATAACAACATCAATTATATGACAACATCAACATAATAGAGCATTCATGACTCTGAAGACTTACCTATTGGTTCCAAGAATCTTCATCAAGAACTTACACTCTATTCATAATAATAATCCAATAATATAGAGAAATACTCATAAACATAACCAATACCAACCATTCTAGTCATACACAAGACCAATTCATAGTCAGGGTTAAGAGAAAGGGTTCGTTTATGAGTTCGTTCAAGCAATAGTTCCAATCCCAACATTACATGACATTAAGTGAATGATATAACATAATCAGTTCCATTATTTAGGGAGAGAACATGATCCATACGAAAACCAACAGTACCATATAAATAATTCAATAATGCATACTTAATTATCATAGAAAATCATAATTCATCATTATTAGTCATCAATTTCGAGTTTGGAAAAAACCCACTGGTATAGTAAAAACCTTAGGAATTTGAATTGTTAGAAATCGTCTTTGAAAAGACCTCTTGGGGAAAGGAATCCCATGTGAAAAACCAATAACTTATTTGAGGAAATATCTACGAATTTAGAGTGAAAACCTTGGAGACTTTGCCTTCTTCCTCAAGCTTACTTGTTCTTCAATGGTGGTTGAATAGAGAGAGTGTTTTAAGAGAGATAAGAGGGATTTGGTAATTCTGATTTGGAGTGCATGTAAAAGGTTTAAAAATTACCTAAAGCAAATATAAATTCTTCCCCCAAATTACCCAAAATACCCCTCACATAATTGGGTCTTTTTGTGAAGTTAAATTGACTTAAAAACGGCAGCTCAATCTGGGAATTAATTGCACGTCGCGGGGGAAATTCCAATTCGTTTTTCTGAAATTTGGGTCGAGGCAGTGAGCCTCATGGAGGCCTCGCGTTGCCACGAAATTTTTGCCTTCCTTGTGTTTGCTGTGCAACACGTGGCAGCATCCAAATAATGGCTTCCACAAGCTGCTTTGGCAGCTTGCTCGCGAAGGTTAGGGTCCCCCTTAAGGACCCTTTGGGTGATCCTTAGGGATTAGTTACTGGACTTTTGTACCCTTTATGCTATAGTCTACCTATTTAAAGTCTTTTTACAAGTTTTGTACTTATTTGGACACTTCCAAACCTTCACCAAACATAAGGACACCTACTAGTTAAATTTAGCTAGTTTCCGGACGTCA
Source organism: Solanum habrochaites (assembly GCA_027704765.1). NCBI lineage: Eukaryota > Viridiplantae > Streptophyta > Magnoliopsida > Solanales > Solanaceae > Solanum > Solanum habrochaites. Next base: position 17,047,935 of record JAKWJA010002491.1, read on the forward strand.
AGGTCTTTCTTTGTCGTCTTGGTTTTAATATTTTCTAATTGAGTTTAATATATTAATATAATATGGAAACATGATTTTAACCAATATTTTTTAGGAGAATCTGTAGTCTAAGTCATGAGACTTCCGGAGCGTTAAATTATCCTACCCTTAGGAACATTCGTCTGCGAATGTCACTAAAATCTTTTGTAGGGAAAGAATACACTCAAAACTTGCAGCCCAACCAATAGCAACATATAATCATAGTAAGTCACAACTCATAGGATTACTTCACAACTTCTTTCAACACATACCATAACATTACACCTATCTATTCAATTCATGATGCTCATCATATGAGAGCTTAATATTTGATAACACATATTGAGGAACTACCTTCTCAACATCAACATGAGCTCAAGATAAATCAAAAAGTTACCACGCTATCATTCCTCTAAGACAACAACAAAATTGTAAGTTAAAAAATAGAGCATGAAGGCATTTTTTGAAACTCAATTTGTTACAACATTTACCAAAACACTCACCCATTTAGAAATCAAGTCAATTTCATATTATTCATTATTTTCTTTATTAAGAGGATTGTCTAACCTGAAGGTTAAAAAATATGAGGGAATCTGGACTTCATGTTAGCCTCGACCTCCCATGTCGCACCCTAAAAAAGATGGTTCCTCCATAGGACTTTTATGGAAGCAACCTCTTAGTTCCTTAACTTCTTCACTTGGCGATCTAGGATCTCAACTGGAACCTATTTATAGGAGAGGTTCTCCTCAACCCCTAAACTTTCAATAGGTGGGATAGACACCAGGTCTCTATGCATTTCTTGAGCATAGAAACAGGGAACACTGGATGAACTGAGGTCAGTTCACTAGGCATTTTCAGTTCATAGACAAATTTTCCGACCCGTTGTAAAACCTCAAAAGGACAAACGTACCAGGGACTTAACTTCCTCTTTTTACCGATCTCATCAACACCTTTCATAGGTGAAATCCTCAAATAGACTTGATCACCTATTTAAACTCAAGATTTCTTCTCCTATTGTCGCCATAAGACTTGCGGACCAATAGGTGGTCTTCAATCTATCTATTATGACCCGAACTTTCTCTACAACCTCACAGATAATCTCGAGACCATGGAGTGAATACTCACTAACCTCAAACCATCCAATAGGGAACTTACATATTCTACCATAAAGAGCTTCAAAATGTGTCATGGAGATGCTTGAATGGTAACTATTGTTGTAGGAGAACCCAATCAATGGTAGGTGATCATCCTAACTTCCCTTAAAATCAATAACACGGGCTCTTAAAATATCTTCTAGGGTATATATGGTACACTCCGCTTTACCATCTCTCTGAGAATGAAAAGCGTTGTTAAGTTTCACTTGAGTACCTAAATCCTTTTGAAAATCTTTCATAAAAGAGAAGTGAATTGGGAACCTCTATCCCAATGATGGACAAAGAAATCCCATGAAGACTCACAGTCGCATTAATGTTGATTATTGCATACTCTTTGTCTGTATATGTGGACTTAACGGGGGATAAAGTGCGAAGATTTCGTGAACCAATCCACAATAACACAAATTGAATAATTTTTCCTCTAGGTTTGAGGCAACCCAACAACAAAGTCCATATTGATGTTCTCCCACTTCCAAGTTGGGACATCCTTGACTCAGCTTAAACCACCCGATTTTAGATGATCAGCTTTAACTTGTTGGCAATTTGGACGCTTAGCAAAAAACTATGTTATGTCCCTTTTTAAACCATCCCACCAATACACCTGTCGAAGATCATGATACTTTTTGGTGGAAGCTTAACGGGAACCATGGGATTCTTCTAGAATAAAATTTCTAAAATCCTCGATATCCCGAACACATAATCTCCCTTGGTACCTTACAACACCATCCCCCTTTGGGATATTTACTCATTGATTTTACCAAATATCGACTCCTTCAACTCCATCCATAGAGGCTCAAGATGTTGCTTAGATTTCACCTCAACCACTAATGATGACTCGGATTTATGATGGACCATAAAACCACCATTTGTAGAATCTTCTAACCGCACAACCAAATGAGCTAGCCTATAACATCTTTCACTAGTTTTTCCTTCTCTTGTTCCGCATGAGACACACCACCCATATTTATCCGACACAAAGCATTCGCAACCACCTGGCCTTACTGGGGTGGTAAAGAACACTTATGTCATAATCTTTCAAAAGTTCTAACCATCTTCTCTATAGGAGGTTCAACTCCTTTTTTGTAAACACATATTGAAGATTCTTATGGTCAGTAAACACATCCACATGAAAACCATACAAGTAATGTCTTTAGATTTCCAAGGCAAAGACTACGACCGCTAACTCAAGGTCATGAGTTTGATAATTCTTCTCATGAACTTTGAGTTTCCTAGAGCATAAGTTATCACTTTGCCATGTTGCATGAGGACAATTTCAGAGCCCACATAGGAAGCGTCACAATACACCACGATGCCTTCATTACCCTCCAGTAAGGTCAACTCTAAAGTGGAGGTAAGCTTATCATTCAATTCTTGAAAACCATTTTCACAAGCTTCGGACCACTCAAACTTCACCTTCTATTGAGTCAAAGTTGTCAAATGAGAAGGAATACATGCAAATCCATCAACAAACATTCTATGTTACCCATCTAGACCTAAAAACCCTCTTATGTCGGTGGAAGTCAAAGGTCAAGGATAATTTGTAACTGCATCCATCTTCTTCAGTTCGACCTCTTAGCCCTCACAAGAGATAACATGGCCCAGAAAAATAGCTGATCTCAACCAAAATTTACACCTCCTAAATTTGGCATAATGTATGTGTTCCTTGAGGACTTGCAAAGATAACCTCAAATGACTCTCATGAATATTCATTCTTGTAGTATATCAAAATATCATCAATGAACACATAAATATCTCAGAAAACTCTTTCATTAGGTCCATAAACGCCGTCGGCGCATTTGTTAACCCAAAAACATCACTACAAATTCATAGTGACCATATCTAGTTCAGAAAGCCATTTTGGGAAAATCTCCACCTCTCACCCTGAGTTGGTGATATCCCAAACTTAAGGCAATCTTGGAAAAGTAGCTAGCAGCTTGGAGTTTATCAAATAGATCATCAATATGAGGGAGAGGATACTTGTTCTTTATGGTGAATTTATAGAGTGTCGATAATTAATGCACATCCTAAGAGACCGATTCTTCATCCCAAACAAGACTCAAGCACCCCATGGAGAAATACTAGTTTGAATGAAACCCTTACCTAGTAATTCCTTGAGTTGGACCTTCAACTCTTTCAATTTGGCCGGAGCCATTCGATATGGAGGAATTGATATGGGGTTCGTATTTGCTAATAAGTCAATGCCAAAGTGAAATTCTCATTCGTGAGGAATGTTATGCCTCGTACTTTTTTTTATACGTAGTGCGCATCGTGATCTAGAAGACGTAAAGAAATATTAGGCAAGGATGTTATTTCCAAATGTGATATTAAGTATGAGTATGGCTAATTTAATTTCCTTAACTTTAATTCAGGGAGAATTAGTGGCTAATTTGGATTGATTTTAATCCATGGGGCCCCACCACTCATAATTGGTGCTGATTAGGCTTATTATCCATGGGCCCACACTCCAGGCAAAATTAAAAATTGATCAGATTGTGGGCCTGGCCTTAGTGGGACATGGTAGAGGGGGGCTCCCTCCACTTTCATAATATTAAATTGAGGGGAGAAAATCCACTCCATGCCTAAATAAAGTGGTGAAATGCATTGCTGCATTCATCTTCTTCTTCACCACTTGCTTAGTCTTAGCGCCATGGAAAATGAGAAACCCACCCTGCAACTCTTGCCAGCAGCTGCAAAATAATTTGGGTTAGTAATCTCCTTGTTTGGTGTGTTATTCTTTAGAATACCTTGTTAATTATCCATTAATTTTAAGAAGGGGGCGTGACCAGATAGCTTAGGAAGTTTGTTTTTAGTATGAATGTGCTACAGTCTGAATGAACCATAATCGGATTATTAGTGGTGTCCCGTGTTGGCTTGGGCTGTTTTGGATTCAAGCAAACTGTAAGAAAATTCTGTTTGGCATTATGGTATATTTGAGGTGATTATGAGTATATACTTCGAAGGAGGAATACGAATCATGTAGAGGTGTTGCGAATTATAAACGAGTTATCGCTCGGTGTGTCGTTTGCTTCGCTGCTATGGTTGCCGAGAACGGAACTGTTTTGGGGAGGGGGCTTTTTAAATTATTCTTTGGGTTATCATGTGTTATGTATTGCTGTGGATAATTTGGATTGTTTGTTCACTTGGGACGAAGTAAGGAAAATAGGGGAGTTGTGCCGAGAATTTTTCGTTAGAATTATTAGCTAGCTTAAGAAGTAAAGCACGATGTCTTCAATTGCGGCAACGATTGTTGCTTTTTTTTAGATTAATAGCTTGAGCATAAATATTGACGTGCGTCCTCGATATAACGTCTGTAACGTTTGTCCCTTCTTTCTTTGCTTGGCATGACTTTTAAAAATACGCGAATACGACGATTTTATACTTAGCTCTAGAGCGTCTAGGTGACGTATAGTCTTGCTATCCACAATTATTCCGCTATATATCTCTTATGTCTAAGGCTATGATGATCTCTAATATCTATGGTAAGGCTTCTTAGAGTCATTGAGATTTTACGTTTCCATATCGTATTAAGGTCCATAATCTTGATAAAAAACTTCAATCTTTGGTAATCTCCTTGCTGGTTCACGTTGATTTTTCTCAATTTTTGAAAAAAAGGGGTGTTTATAGAAATGATTTTAATTGCAAGATGGTTGCTCATAATATTCTGCTCGTGCATAGAGTCATTATCATTGCATTTCACCACAAAAGTTCACCTGAGTCCCCCGGGCCGGGTAATTTCTGCGTGCGGGTTCTTGCATATGCACCGAGTTCCCTCACTAGAAGGGCCGGGTATGTATATATATATATGAGTTTGGTGATGAAGATGGTTATGATGATGATTGGATGACGGAGATGCGTGATGATTATTTTGCCGAGCCCTTACTATGGGGCCGGCTGGGCCAACTTTAAATGTTAAATATATGCATTATTTCTCTTAAAAGGTTATAGGTGTAGCGATATTTTGTTTCGACTTGCCATATTGGTATCTGTCATCGGTTACCTTATGCTGTTACATACTCAGTACATTGTCCGTACGACCCCCCCTTTTCCTCGGTGGGCTGCGTTTCATGCCCGCGGTGTAGACGCACATTCAGGTATGATCCTCTCCCGCCTAGGAATATCTACTTTAGGCTGATTGGGATAAGCTCCACTGTTCCAGAGCCCAAGTCCTTTTTGGTACATAACTTTTGTGTAGTCTTTTGCTCGTCTATGGTAGGCGGGGCCCTGTCCCCATCGAGTTTCCTAATGTAACTCAAAATTAGAGGTATCTGTGGACATTAGGTGGTTGTATATAATGTTTTGGATCATGGTCTGGACATGGTTTTTGGTTTGGGATGGTCCGCTTGTAACAGGGGCAGTCCTTGCGGCTGCTACATCATGGTGTATTGTTGGTAGTGGCGCCTTGTCGGCTCGCGTATGCTTTTATGTTGAATGTTATGACTCTTATGAGACGGTCCCTTATTATTATATACGTTGGGGTTGGCTTGATTTGATTAATTCCATATTGTGTCTTAGTTTCCGTTATTATCGTAGCAGGTTGGTTGTGGATGTTCCCAAACGGGCCTATCACTCTGCCCATCGGTTGGGTCGTGACAAAGAGTTGTATCAGAGCGGTTCTTCCTCGGAAGTGTCTACAACCTGTCTATAAGTCTTGGTTTTATCGGTGTGTTGGTGCACCACATCTATACACAGAATCTACAGGACCTTTTTAGTATGTCATTCTTTCTTCTTATTCTAGCTCTGCGATAAGCTATTTAACAGGATTTAATCCCTCTCTAACGAATCCGTGTGTTTTCAGGCCTATGCCTCCAAAGAAACTACAGCCTTCCCAAAGGGAAAATCGGTAGCATAAGTGTACTAGTCCATACCCGGAGAGTTTACTCGGGCCTGTGCCCAGTCTATGCTTGTATTATGCTCCGTCGGAGAGCTCCTCTACAACACAACCCCCCCCACCCCACCCCGCCAAGAGCTTAGAGCAGAGCAATCCTTCGGGTGACACCACCAGCCCCCCGAGGCCCAACATCTGAACCTCCCGCTCCTCCTCAGGGGCGGAGTATAGGCCCATGAGAGATGCGGTTACAATGGCTGACTAGATTAGTGGCGATCAGGCTCGCAGGCATGGACTAGGATTGATCATGCGGACATATCGGATCTTAAGGGCTCGTGACTTCTTAATTTGTAATCCTCCGGAGTTCTTTGGGTCAGGCCCCACTGATCCGCAAGAGTTACTTCGCCCCAGAATGCAGCGTACATTGAGGATAAATTAATGCTTCGGGACCGAGTCCTGTTGAGTGGCACGTATCGTTTTGCGGATGTACGCTATTATTGGTATGAGTCTTGGGAGTTATCTTAGGGTGGGTGCTCCTCCATCGGTATGGATGAATTTGTGGAAGGCTTTCCGGGCCACTTCCTGCCTTCAGAGATGAAGCGAGCTAGAGTCGATAGATTCTGCGTTTGAAGCAAAATGGCCGGAGCGTTTCGAGAGATCCTAGCCTCGAGTTTGATTCTTGGCTAGGCATGCGCTACTATGTGGGCTGATATGGTAGACAGGGTACATCTTTATTTGATTGGGAGGATTGGATCGTTATTTGATTGACGGTTGTTGCAGTGACTCTTCACGCCATGTATGGACATTGCTCGGTGCAGGCAGATGCACAGTGGGTAGAGATCGAGCACCCTGGGGACGTCCGCCAGATAGAGATTATAATAGAGGGCCAGCATAAGAGGGCTAGATCACGCAGGTTAATCCTGACGATTTTCAAAGCGGGCATCTCAGCGCAGTTTAGATTTTCTTCCCAGGTCCACACAGAGTGTCACCCCCACGTTTTCATGTGTATGGTGCTTCGATCGTATGAAATTCGGGGAAGCTGGTCCAAGCTCTAAGGCGTCAGGGTCAACAGATGGGCAGGGGTTGAAGCAGTCGAGGCTACCTTGCCTCGGTGTTCTCGTTGTGTAATTCCCATCCTGGGGAAAATGTCGTTTGGCTATCAGGTGCGTGTTTTTCTTGCGGACGTCAGGGCCCAATACTAGAGTGATTGTCACCTTAGAGGTAGTGCAGGTGTAATGGCACAGCCTCCATGGTTCGTTCTGGTTCAACTTCTTCTGTGGCTATGCGCCCCCTACGGGGCAGGGGGTATTCGGCGCCCAGGCCGTGGTAGAGGACGTGGTAGAGCTTCCAGTTCTAGTGGTTCCTCAAACCGTATATAGGCTTTGACTTATATCAAGATCAGGAGGCGTCACCTAATGTGATCACAGTTATATTAGCACTATACTCCCGAAGTGTGTATGCATTGATAGACCCACGGTTCCACCTTATCAGCATATAATCTCCGTTGTTGCTAGTAGGGATCGAATAGAGTCTGATTGATAGAAACCATTTGAGGTAGCTACACCCCTGTAGGAGAATTTTGTCATAGCTACGCGAGTATATAGGAATTGTTCAGTATTTTAATATATTCCCCGTGTCCGTACCGTAGCAGATTTAAAGAGTTAAATATGATTGAGTTTGAATATTTCATGGGCATGGATTGGTTGGCTTGCTTGTTATGCTAATGTTTGATTGCAGAGGAAGATCGTTCGATTTCAATTTCCAGGGGCAACCGATTAATGAGTGGAAGGGAAGTACAGTATCGCCGAAAGGTAAGTTCTTTCATACCTCAAGGCCAGGAAGATGGTTAGAAAAGGCATATTTACCATCTGATTCGGTGCATGCCATAAAGGCAGAGGCACCGACGCTTCAAATCAGTCCCTGTAGTTAATGAATTTTCCCGATGTATTCCCCTAGGAACTTCCCATGCCTCCTCCAGAACGGGAGATAGAGTTTTACTATAGAGTGTACTGCCCAAAGATACCCAGCCGAAATCTAGACCTCCTTATAGAATGGCACCTCTGAGTTTGAAAGATTGACAAGAGCAATTGAGGGATTGCTAGAAAAAGGCTTCATCAGTGCCTAGTACGTCACCTTGGGGAGCACCGGTACCGGTTTTTGTGAGGAAGAAGGATGGGTCGCGGCGGATGTGCATTTATTATAGGCAGTTGAACAAAGTACAATAAGAACGGTATCCCCTCCCAAGGTTGAACAATCTATTTGACCAGTTGCATGGTGCAAAGTGTTTTTTCAAAGATCGACTTGCGGTCATGTTATCATCATGTGCGGGTAAGGGAGGTATATCTTCCAAAACGGCATCCCGGACCGATATGGGCATTATGCAGTTTAGAGTGTTGTCTTTTGGGCTGACTATGCTCCACGGTGTTCATGGATTTAATGAATCGAGTATTTTAAACCATTCCTCGTATGTGTTTGTTATTGTATTTATAGACGATATCTGTCCTGGTCTATTCACGTTCGAAGAGGCATCGCAGATTCATTTAAGGACGGCTACACTTTAGGGTGCGTCAGCAGCACCAGACGTTTGTAATGCTAAATTTTCTAATGGAGTTCTGGTTGACTTCAGTGGCATTCGTGGGGCATATTATTGGACTGATGTATTCGGAGTATACACGCAATGAAGATTGGAGCTAAAGACTTGGCCCAGACCTACGACACCTACTGAGGTACGCAACTTTTTTGGTTAGCCGGATATTACCGGAGATTCGTAGAAAAGTTTGCTCTCAATTTTCGCCCCTTTGAAAGGCTAACTCAAAAGCAGCCCAGTTCCAGTGGACAGATGCTTGTTGAGGCAGCTTTCCAGCTATTGAAAGACAAATTTGACTACACTCCAGTCCTAACTCTCCGGAGGACCAGACACTATGTTATTATTGTGATGCTTCGGTTGTTGGGCTAGGATGTGTATTGATGCATCATGGCAGTTATCGCCTATTGCCTCCCGACAAACTTAGGAAGCATTAAAGAACTATCCACTCACGATCTGGAGTAGCGGTCGTGGTTCAAAATGCCTTGAAGATAATGGAGCAGATTTTTATATGGTGTCCATGTGTACATCTATACTGATCAATAAGAGGTCTCCAATATAGCTTTAGACAGAAGGGAGCTGAACTTACGACAGAGCGGGTGGTTAGAAGTTTCTACGGATTATGATGTTGATATTTATTCAATCCAGGAAAGCGAAGTTGTAGTCAAATGCTCTTCGCCGTAAAGTCCATGGGTAGCTTGACAGATTAACAAACCAGAAGGGAGGGATGTGGTTCGGGAGATTCAGTGGCTATCCAGCCCTTGGGAGTCCCGTCTAGCTAATTCGGAAGATAGTGGAGTTTCTATTCGAGAGGTTTTGCTGATCCCTCAATCTAGATGAAGTAAAGAGACAAACCATCAAGGACCCTATACTGCGCACAGTATAGAGATGCCACTCTTCAAAAGAAAGACCCCATTTAATGTACCACCTGACGGAGTGTGTACGATATGAAGGTCGTTGTGTGTACCCGTACGCGGGGCGACTATTGGCAGGTTATGGGAGAGGCCCACTCTGCCCTTATTCTATTCACCCAGGGTCCACAAAAATGTATCATGACGCTCAGATGCTTATATTGGTGGGATCGCATAAAAAGGACATAGCTGAGTTTGTTGCTTAGTGCCCAAATTGTAACAGTCACGATCGAACATCAAAAGCCGGGTGGATTATTACAGGAATAGAGATCCCGACTTTGAAATGGGGAGATGATTAATATGGACTTCATTACAAGGCTGTTACCTCGCACAGTCAACGAAGTATGACCCTATATGGTTCTTGTAGCTAGGCTGACGAAATCGCCCATTTTTCGTCCAGTCAGTGCTACTTATTCTGACCTCAAATTATGTGAGGTTATATGTCAGGGAGATAGGAGACTTCATGGGGTTCCACGTCCATTATATCAAGACAGCGGAAGCTCATTTACACACTGTTTTGGAGATCATTTAGAAGGGATTGGGGGACACAGGTGGAACCTTAGCACAGCATTTCATCACTCCTCAGACTGATGGGCAGGAGGCTGAGCGTAAACTATTCAGACACTAGAAGTATTGTTGTCGGTCCTGTATTATTGACTTAAAAGGCAGCCTGGGATGACCACTTGCCGGTCCGTGAGTTTGCCTATAATAATAGCTACCATTCTAGTATCCAGATTGCACCGTACGAGCCTTTAATGGGGAGGAAGTGCGGGTCACCTATTGGTTGGTTTGGATTTGGCGAGACTAAGTACATAGGCCCGGATGTGATTCAGCAAGCTGTTGACAAGGTGAAAGCTTTTCAAGAAAGAATTATTAGCAGCCCCAATCCCGGAAGTTATATGCAGATAATCGATCGGCGTCGAGATTTGGATTTCAGTTTTGGGTGACTGGGTATTCCTGAAGGTATCACCCCTGAGGGTGTGAATGAAGATCGGCAGGAATGGGAAGCTCATCCCCTAGATTACATGGGCCTTATCAGATTGTTTTCGTAGGATAGCAAGGTTGCCTATGAGTTGGGATCTACCATCTTATTTGGAGCGGTACATCCAGTCCTTCCCTGTAATCGATGCTACTTAATGTTTTGTGAATCCTTCTAAGTATTCCCTGTAGATGAGATTTCCAGGTAACAGAGGATTTTGTCAATATGAGGTGAAACCCGTGGCTATACTTGATACTCAGGTTAGAAGGTTAACGACTAAGGATGTGGCTTCCGTCAGTGTTGTGGCAAAATAACAATAGGAGGAAATGGACTTGGGAAAAGCGAAGACAAATAAGAATAAGTATCCTTACTTGTTCCCCGTCCCCACCTGCAGGAATTCAATTCATATCTTGACTATATTTGATAGCTCAGAGATTTAGGTAGCTTATTAGGCTCTGTAGTTTACTGAATGCAGGTTGTGGTATACACTTTTAGGAGAGACCCTCGCTGGAATTATTTTTGCAAGACGCTAACTTGAACATTCGAGGACGAATGTTTCCGAGGGGGAGACGTTATGCCTCTATTTTTTTATAACGTATGCGCATCGTGATCTAAACTGTAAAGAATATTAGGCCACGGATGTTATTTCCAAATGTGATATTAAGTATGAGTTGGCTAAAATGTAAGTGCCATGAACTTTAAGGTAAGGGATTTACTTAGTTGGCTAAGTTGGATGATTTAGAATCCATGGGCCCCACCACTCATAATTGGTGGCTGATTAGGATTTAATTAAATCCAGTTGGGCCCCACCACTCAGGCGAGGCGAAAAATTAAAAAGGGATCAGATTTGGTCTTGCCTTAGTGGACAGTGTAGAGGGGGGCTGCCTCCACTTCATACTCTAAATGAGGTGGAGAAATCACCTCCCATGCTAAATAAAGTGGTGAAATGCAATTGCTGAATATCATCTTCTTCTTCACCATTGTCTTAGGCGTCCATGGAACTGGAGAAACCAACCCTGCAACTCTTGGCACAGCTGCAACATAATTTGGTTAGTGAGTACGCTCCCCTTGTTTTGTTTGGTTTAATTCTTTAGAATACCCTTGTTAATTAATCCATTAATTTTAGAAGGGTGTGACCATGTAGCTTAGGAAGTTGTTTTTAAGTTATTGAAATGTGCTAAGTAGAAATGAAACCATAATCGGATTAATAGTGGTGTCCGTGTTGGTGCTTGGGCTGTTTTTGATTAAGCAAACTGTAGGAAAATTCTGTTTTGGCTTATGTATTGTTGAATTTGATTATAGTACTACTCCGAGGATGAATACGATAAGTAGTGTTTTGGCGAATTATAAAACGAGTATCGCTCGTGTGTCCGTTGCTCCCTTCGCTTGCTATGGGTGCCGAGACGGACTGTTTTTGGGGAGGGGTTGTTTAATAGGATTCTTTGGTTTATATGTGTTTTGGTATGTTGTGATAATTTTTGGTATTGTTGTCGATCGGGAACGAAGTAAGGAAATAGGGGAGTTCTGCCGATTTTTCGTTAGATTATTAGCTAGCTTACAAGAAAGTCAAGCACATGTTTATCTATTTTGCGGCACGATTGTTTCTTGTTATAGTATATAGCTTTAGCAGTAAATATTGTAATGGACGTGCGGCCTCGATTATACGTGTAATGTAACGTTTGTCCCTTCTTTCTTTGCTGGCATGATTTTTAAAAATAAAGCGAATACCGGACAGCTTTGGATACTTATCTCTAGAGTCGTCGAGGTGTGGACGTATATTCTTGCTTCCACAATTAATTCCTCTCATATATCGGCTAATGTCAAGGCTGATGATGTCTCTAATATCTATGGTAAATGCTTTTAGCGTCCATTGAGATTTTTACGTTTCCATATCCGTATTAAGGTCCATAATCCTTGATAAAACATCATCTTTGGTAAGACTCTTGCTGGTTTCACTTGCTTGTTCTTTGAGTTATAAGAAATTATTTTAATTGCATAGGGTTGCTCATACTATTCCGCTCGTGCATAGAGCATTTCTTTCACCGAGTCCCGGCCGGGTAATGTTCCGTGCGGGAGTTTTCTTGCATATGTCACCGAGTTTCTCCTCACTAGAGGGCCGGTATGTAGTATTAATATATATGAATTGGTGATGAGTATGTTTTATGATGATGATGATGACGGAGATGACGTGACTTATTATTTTTGTGCGAGCCCCTTACTAGGGAAGCTGGGCACTGACATGTTACATATATGCATATTTTCTCTAAAAGGTATATGTGTAGCAATATTTTGTTTCGACGTGCCATATTGGTATCCTGTCATCTTACTTATCTTTACATAATCAGTACATTGTCCGTCCTGACCCCCCCTTTTCCTCGGGGGCTTGCCGTTGCATGCCCGCAGGTGGTAGACGCACAGTTCGTGATCTCCCGCCTAGGATATCTACTCGGCTGATTGGGAGAGCTCACTGTTCCTGAGCCCAGTCGTTTTGGTACTAACGTGTGTGTCGTCTTTTGCTTCCTATGGTTATGGCGGGGTCCCGGTCCGTCGAGTTTCACTAATGTCTCCTTAGAGTCTGATGGAAATTATGTGGGTTGTATTATATGTTTTGAAATGGTCTGGACATGGTTTTGGGTTGGGATGTCCGCTTGTACAGGGGCAACCCTAGGCTGCGTACATCATGGGTGTATTGTGTGGTGGCGCCTTGTCGGCTCGCGTATGCTGTTATGGTTGAATGGTTATGACTCCTTATGAGACAGTTTCCGCTTTATATATATATGACGTTGGGGTTGGCTGATTGATTAATTCCATATTGTCTTATTTTCATCAGTTGAATTTAGACTAGCATTTTGTATGTGGGTGTCCAAAACGGGCACTAGTCACTGCCCATCGGGTTGGGTCGTGACAAGGAACTCCAAGAAGGTCATCAGGAAAAACCTCCGAAAATTCCCTCAATAAGGGAACCAATTCAATAGGAGGGGTTTCACATCTATATCCTTAACCCTCACCACAAAGTATAGACAACCTGTGTCTATCATCTTACAATCCTTCATGCAAGAAATGATTTGACCCATTGGCATATAATTTCCCCCCTTGTTCTACAATATATGGAAGTAAAAAAAGTATGAACACAATCCATACCGAATATGATATCAAAATCAAACATGTCAAGTTCTGCCAAGTCAACAAAAGTAACTCTATGGGGAAGTATCATATGACATTTCCCATAGACTCTCTTTTGAACTACCAAATCACCCATTGGGGTAAAAACCTAAAGGGTTCAATCAAAACATCAGGAAGTATATCAAACTTCCTAGCTTCCAAAGGTGCAGCAAAATAAATGGTAGCACCGAGGTGAAGCAAAGTATAAATATCGATAGAGAAGACTTATAACATACCGATAACTACATCGGTAAAGCTTTTTTGTTCACCAGTAGCCTTGAGTACATAAAAAGGGTTCCTTTTTAGAGCTTCAGATCTAGGACCACTTGATTGAACCTGACTATTCCCCTTTTCTTGACCCTTCACATTAGGACAATCTTTCACCACATGGCCACTTTTGCCACAACCATAACAACTATTCGTGCTAACAAGTCATTCAACCACCTGTTTCTTACCATAGTTTCCAAAACTTGGTCTTTCTCTTGTGACTCTACATTTCTCCCCTTTTGAGATTTAGAGTTAGACAACCTTTTATTGTGAGTCTTGGAGAAATTTGAAGGAACTTGGTTTGAAAACCTCTTCTTGAACTTAGGTTCGTCTTGAATGTAAATTCTACTCTTAGAAGAAATACTTTAAAAAGACCTTACCTACTTAGATTCTGTATTATTTTTTCTTACACGACTCTGTTCTACTTGTTGTGGATGAACCATCAACCTAGAAAGATCCATGTTTCCATGAAGCATGGCTATACGACATCCTTCTTCAATCTCTCCGGACACACTCATTACGTAACAACTCATTTGATCCCTATCATTATAAACAGAAGAGGAAGCATGTTTGGACACATTAATGAACTTTAAGAAGTATTGCTTAAAAATCATACCTCCTTGACGAAGGTTGATGAACTCTTCTACCTTAGATTCCCTTTTCTCCTATGGAAAGAACCTATCAAGAAACACCTTTTTGAAGAACTCCCAAGTCACGGGAAAACCTCTTAAAGCCCGACTATCCTTTAATTGATTGTACCATGTCTGAGCCCCCCCCCCCCCCACAAAAATCCCCAAAACATTTTTTTTTGAAGTTTTTTTTTTGGGATTTTAGGCACAACTCGATCTTTTCAGTCATACTCACCCCTATAGTAAACAAATTCTTATAGAGATCATCAAGAATGTCTTGGGGGTCTTCGTCAACCTTGGATTCAAAGAAAGTGGGAGTATTCATCCTCATAAAGTCTCTCAAACAGGTATCCATGGTACTTGTATTTTGGTTTTCTAGAGGTACAACCTCCCGATTAGCTTGTGTCGTAATGGCTTGAGCTTGTGTAATGATTGCTTGGGACATTTGGAGAAGGTATTCCCTTACCTGACCATCCATTACGACCGCAGGATTGACCAGCACATGATCATTCACAACAACTTGCTCTTGATGAGTAACTTGATTGCCTTAGGGAGTAGATCCCGCATTAGCAACCTCCTCTTCTACTCTTCTAGCCATTGTCCTTCTTGTATTCATTGCCTATAACCACAAGAAAGTGATTTGATTCTAAAATACACAGTGTCCAAACCGTAGAGGCAAGACATAGTATTACCAAGAAAAATGGATTTATCTAATCATCACATAGCATCTCATTCATAATTGTGGCGCTCTTCACAACCTTGAACAAGAGTCCATATAAATGTGGTTTAGTGAGACATTAACCCTAGGTTATTTAACCTCTTCCTCTAATATAAAGTTTGGCATCCATAGAGCACCCCCCTAGGTGTAACCAGCGTCGTCATCCTTGAAAAAGACTCAGACAAGCCCTTAGCATTCATCATAACATATCATTGGTTAAAAATCACAGAAAATTAAAAACTTTTACATATACTAAGTGAAGTATACTTAGACTTCTCGCTTATCATACATTTAATTTTACTTATGATTCTATTTTAGATATATGATCAACATACATACGATCATCCAAAATCTGTCTCACGTGAAAACCGTCTAAAGATTACGAATCTTGGACTTAGTCAATACAATGTCCATATGCCATATAGGCCTTAATAAAATTGAATTAAATAATAAAAGGAATAAAAGAGTATTTCTTAAACTACTACAATCTTCATGTCTAGAATAATGAAAAGATAGCATCCCCGAACATGATGACCTACCAACAATTGAAGAAAGGGTTCCATGTTTCTTCAATCGACCTTTTTAATCTTCTATGGTCGGACCCTACATTTGAAGTTATATAAAGTATATGGGTTAGTACACCACATCTATATGCACATAAAACATTTAAAGACAAGCATGAAAAGGACCAGTCTTCAGAAAGCATGCTAAGTAATTTGAAAGCCTTTAGTGAACATACAAGAGAGCATATAGAAGATAAGGATCACAACAACATAAAGCATAATCATAACCAAATATATATCATCATAAGGTGATATTAACACTTCATTTTCAATAATTTATATCAACATAAATACAAAACACATACCTATAATCCCATCCCTAACCTACAAGTGAAATGATAATACGAAGCCCCATAATCCCACATAATCAAGTAAAAAAAATATGAAACCATAAGTAATGCTTTGCTTCAGGCAACTTATATCATGAGTAGTCATCACCACATATAGAAACATAAACCAATAACATGTTCATCAACATAGACAACATCATATAAGAAGAACATCATATATAATAAGTATTATACATTTCATATTATCATGTTACATGAGAACAATCTCCTAGAACATTTGTCAGAGTCAACATTTGCAACGTCTAGGTAGAGTCTTATACCCTTACCTATACTAAGTAGACTCCTCAAGTAACCCTAGTAAATTTTCATTTTCTTATAGTCCTTAATTTTAATTAAGGAAAGAATAACCTTAACCGACGTTAGACCATGTGAGCTAAACATTGAATTGGGTGTCATGAAAGCCCACACCAAAAGAAGGTGGTCTAATTGCCTAGGTAGAACCAAAGCAAGAACATTGCATTCTAGGTTGATCCAACTGCTAGTATTCCTCTAGAGGCAACATAGATAAAGAACTAGGAGATATATTAGAGACCCATAGTTACAAATTACATGGCAGCCTCTATCTCATGAGATTCATTCTCAACCTAGCTTCGAACTTGGGAAAGGACACCTCTCATATCTACTTCATGCGCGGTGCTAAGCTAATGTCCTTTTTTGAATTTCCTTTACGTTATCATTAATCATTAATCTTATCATAGGCCATAGGAGATTTAAATCCTTGTATGAACATGATCATAGCTTATTAGGTTAAAGATGAGAAATTCCTGTCATCACAACCTTTCATTAGTGAAGTTAACATATCATATTCATATTACGCAAGGAACACAAGGGAGGCATCATCAAACTTGCATTGTCAATTCTATTACCATGATCTCACATTTAATGTATTCATACGCCATCATATATGTATAGGCCAACATCAACTTAATAGATCAATCATAACTTTAGAATACATACATTGCTTCCAATAATCTTCATCAAGAACTTACATTCAATTCATAACAATCATCCAATAACATAGTGAAATACTCAGCAATGTAATCGATTCCAACAAGTCTAGTCATACACAAGACTTATTCATAGTAAGGGTTAAGGGAAAGGAAGCAATACTTCCAATCCAAACACATGACATTAAGTGAATGATATAACATAATCGAATTCCATTATTTAGCGTGAATACATGCTCCGAACGAAAAACAACAATACCATATCAATTATTCAATAATAAATACTTAATTAGCTATAGAATATCATAATTAGTCATTAAATTTGAATTTGGAATAAAACACACTCGTAGAGTAAAAACCCTAGAAAATTTGAATTGTTAGAAATCATCATTGAAAGGACCTCTTTGTGAAAGGAATCCCAAGAGTGTAGAACTCATACCTTCTTAACGAAATAATCCATGAATTTTGAATGAAAACCTTGGAAACTTCGTCTTATTCCTCAAGATTTCTTGTTCTTCAAGGGTGGTTGTATGGAGAGACTGTTTTTAGAGAGATAAGAGGGATTTGGTAATTCTGATTTTGAGTGCGTGTAAAAGGCATAAAATGTACCTAAAAGCAATATAAACTCATCCCCTAAATTTCCCAAAACAACCCTTGATGGACTGTTATTTCATAGTTTTTTCAATGCTTTTTGCTTACGAGTTGTGTGTGTCTAGAGCGTTTGGAGTAGTTTTAACATATTTTTACATTTATTTTTTGCAGGAAAGTTGTCTAGAATAAAAACATATAAGGAAGCTTGAAAATAGTGCATAAAGATGACATAAAAAGGCCATGATGCCCAGTCGTTCAATTGATGGTTCGTAGGTTGTGACCGTTGATGTGAACTTCATGCAAAGACAGAAAATCAGGAAAGTATTATCAAGTTTGGAACCATAAACTCAAATGACGGTCCGTATAAAAGGATCCAATACCTGATTTCTCAAGATTATAGGTATGAAACGATGAAGGAGCCTCAATGGATCGTATATGAGGCGATGAACCATACTCGAGTCCATCATTTTATTCTTAGAAGATAGTGAGATGATGAAGAAAAATAGTTTTATATCTGGACCGATAGAGGCAGTCTACGGACCGTTGTTCCATCGATAGTTCGGTAGTAAGGGTCGTTGATCAATGCCACATTTTTGGACAAACTTTCCTTATTTCAATTCCTTTTAATTTAGGATAATATTTTCTATAAATAGGGATTAAAACCTCATTTTCTAGTGTTAGACATTATAAGTATTGTTCTTGGTTATTTGGAGAATAGTTTTTACGAACTTCAGCAATAATTCAATTTCCGAATTTTGTTTGAAGATTTGTCTTGCAATTTGAATTTGATTTTCTGGGTTTATTCTTATTGTTGATGTAAGTTCATGATTTCTTCCTTTAAGATTATGAATTGTGATGTGGCTTGTATGGGTAAGTAAATCCACAACTACGGTTGTGGGAACCATGGGTAATTAACAAAGTAAACCTAGAAAATAAGCAATTCTCAAAAAGGTTCTTGCATGTATTGATAATTCTTTCGCTTAAAAGTCTTTCTAACGGTGTCCAACTTTATAACTTGTCTTGTTACTATTTGCCGAACCAAGGAGGTAGTAATAGGAAAAAATTATCAACATAGAATTTGTGAGGGATGCTATCTAATAGGCTAGCGTCGGTTGGTGCAAAATAATAACTAAGCCATATATCAATTATGATGTATAATATGAAATAAAGATAAAGGTTTGTAGCTTATACACATGTAGCCGGACCAAGGTACGGGGGGAAATTCTCTAGATGTTGGACCAAGGAATTAGAGATATATAACTTATCACTTTACATGTAAAACACTCGGGAAGAATTGTTATTCATAGGAATATGAAGTTATGAACCTATAGGGAACACATATACCCTAGTTAATATCACAACTTGACAAAAACTAAATTTTTACTTTTTCTTATTTGTTAACTTAGAAGTGTTAAAGAAATTTGTTTCACAAAACTCCCCTTCAAATTACTTGTTTTCGGAAATATCTTGGCTAAAAATATGTAATTGTACATTTTAGTTAAGTCTAAACAGATTTTCTTGTGGGATCGAACCCTACCTACTAGCTGGGTTCCCTACTTGATTATGACTGCATATATTTCTTTAATGAGGTGTAATTTGAGCGTATAAAATTTTGATGCTGCTGTTTGGGAATCTAGCTTTTAGTTTAATTTTAAATACATTATTGATTTGTAGTCAACAATAACCTGATTTTACTTTTTCTTTTTTGTTTTTATTTCTTTTAGGTCTAGCTTTAGTGTATGTCAAGTACACGAAGCCGAGTAGAACCACTTAATCGTACAGTGCGAAGAATGGAAAATAAATAGAACGCAGCCAACCTAGATGATGGGGCAATTCGTCAGCTTCCATTACTAGTTGGGGTACACAATCAAACTCTTGCTGATAATTAGATAAATGATACGTTGAGTATGCAACCTCTAGCACTATGACCTCAGGATTACTATAGGGGAAACAATAACATTGCTGAATCTAATGAACCTCTTGTCCTTCCTTCTTTGCCACCAGGGCACACATTCTTGGTGACAAGTAGTTTGATGCATATGTTCACGGTAAAGGGTTTATTCTCGGGATTTTCATCAAAGGACCCTCATGGTCATAAAGGCAAACTGAGGTCTGCGTGTAAGAGATGTGTAGGTAGGACTGACTTGGATATGAATGTCATTGGCTTACGAGTGTTTCCTCTATCACTGACAGGAGATGTCGCCATATGGTTTATTGAGCTTCCTAACAACTCCATTTATACTTGGGGTCAGTTGAGAGATGTGTTCTTAGCAAGGTGTTACCCAATATCCAATAAGCTTAACCATAAAGATAAAGTGAACAACTTTGTGGCACTAGCTGGGGAGTTACTCAGCTCTTGGGGATGATTTACTAAATTTGTGAGAGCCGTCCCACACCACCACATTAATGATGAGTCATTGAAAGAGTACGTTTATCGGGGTCAAGATGATAACAATACAACAGTACTCGACATTATTGCGGCGGGAGATTCCTATGGAGAGTGAACATATGGAGAGATCAGAAAAGTTTGAAAAGATATCTCACAACAACAAGGCTAGGATCACTAGAAAGTTGGACACTGGGATAAATATCTTTGAAGTACAAGCTACAAATGATCCAGCGGCAGATGAGATGCAGAAAAGTTGGCACAAATGACAACTGAGCTAGGGTTGGTTTTGAAACATGTGAGTAGAGGTGCAAAAAAGGTAAATGCGATGAGCTATTTTACTAAATCACCACCGCCGGTAGATCAGTATTATAATGAAGAAGATGCCTATGCAGGAATGAGAAGATGGGGGGTTTTTGACCAAACATCGAAGGCTTCAATCAGGAAAATTGGCGTCAAGGTCAAGGAAATCAAGGTCAAAACTATGGTAACTACAATTGAGAGAGTCAATATGTTCGATATAGAAACTACAACTACAACAACAACTTCAATCGGGGTAACTATGGTAATAGGAATGATCGAAGTGGTACCTATATTCCCTCAAAAAATTTAGAAGTTTCTCCTAGGGACAGTGGAGGTAGTATGGCTTGAGTTGAAGATATGCTTTAAAATATGAAGAGGAGGGTAGAAACTAGTGATGGGAATGCCAAGGATATAAGAGGTGATTTAGCTAATATTTTGTAGAAGGTAGATGCACATGTAATTTTGATTAAGCATCTTGAGCTACAGATGCCTCAATTTTCTACTACCATGAATCCATGCAAACCTAGCAGGGTTCTAACAACACTATCTAAAATCCTAAAAATTATGGGCATTTCATGGTAGTCATTACTCGAGGGGGTAAGCAAACCATTGATCCACCTATGCCTCTATGATAGAAGATGCTAGGAGAAAATACAAAGAGGTTGTAGAGGCTAGTGGAGAGATGTTGGACAACACGGTTATAAAAGCAGAGGTGTCTCAGAGAGTTGTCCCTATTCTAAGACCTCCACCTCCATTCCCTTAGAGATTAGTAAAGAAGACTAAGGATGGTAAATACCGGCAATTTATAACTATGTTGAAACAATTTTTCATTATGTCCCTTTGATAGAAGCTTTGGAACAAATGCCTGGGCATGCCATCCTTATGAATTGTATGGTGATAAAAGAAAATATCGGTGAGTTTTGAAGTTGATGATAGAATGCAACATTGTAGTGCTAATGCTACAAGGTCTCTTGTGTAGGAAAAGAAAGATCCTAGTGTTTTCACCATTCCATGTACAATCAAGTTGCTACATTTTGCTTAAGCACTATGTGATCATGGTGCAAACATAAACCTCATGCCTCTTTTATATATATACGAATTTAGGCTTGGTTACCCAAAGCCTACTATGATGTGGTTACTGATGGCCAATTGAACAATGAAGAGGCCTATTGGTAAAGTCCATGATGTGATTGTGAAAGTGAAGTCATTTATATTTCTGGCTATTTTGTTATTCTTAACTATGAGGTGGATTTTGAGGTTCCCATTATTCTAGGTAGGCCATTCCTTTCAATCGGGCGTGCATTATTTGGTATGGAAAAGGGGCAGAAAAAGTTTACATAGAAAAATGAAGAAGCAACTTTCAACATCTGTAGATCCATGAAGAAGAGTAGTGAGATTCAAATTATATATGCTAAATCCTACAAGGTTGATAGTATTTTTGAGGTACAAATTGAAGAGCGACTAGGCGTTAAGGCACTAATGGCAGTGACCATGAATTTTGAGGGTGATGGTATTGAAGAATATGGGTATTTTATGGATGAACTGAATGAATATCGGTCAAAACAAAAGAAATTAGAGTTAGATATGAATCATCTGGAGTCTCCAACCACGAAACCATCTATTGAGGAGGCTCCAAATTAGAGCTTAAGCATCACCACCTCATCTAAAGTATGTGTTCTTAGGTAGAGATGACACTTTCCATGTGATAATTGCAATGGATTTGAATGGGCAACAAGTAGAGTGTTTAGTGGAGGTATTGAAGAGGTTCAAACGAGCCATTGGTTGGACTATTGTGGGCATTATTAGGATTCCCCTCAGTATTTGTTCACAAAAAATCAAACTCATGCCCAATCACAAACCAAGTATTTAGCACCAAAGAAGGTTAAATCCATCTATGCAGGAGGTAGTGAAAAAAAAGGAGATCATCAAGTGGTTGGATTCTGAAGTCATTTATCCTATTGCAAACAGTAGTTGGGGTGCTCTGTTCAGTGCATGACTAAAAAGGGTGGGATGAGAGTTGTTCCTAATGAGAGAAATGAGCTAGTTCTAATATGACAAGTGAAAGGAAGGAGAGTTTGTATGGATTACCGAAAGTTAAATGCATGGACTAAAAAATACCATCTCCCCATTCCTTATATGGATCAGATGTTAGATTGACTCGCAGGAAAAGGGTGATTTTGTTTTCTTTTATGGCTATTCGGGTTACAATAAAATCTGTATTGCCCATGAGGATGAATATAATATCACTTTTACTTGCCCTTATTAGACATTAACATTTAAAAGGATGCAATTTGGGTTGTGTAATGCACCGGCCACTTTGCAGCGATGTATTATGTCAATATTCTTAGATATGGTGGATGACACTATTGAGGTGATCATGGATAATTTTTTGGTGGTTGGAGACTCATTTGATTTGTTTGAGCAATTTGGCTGAGGTGCTAAAAATGTGTAAGGATTGTAATCTAGAAATTAATTGAAAAAAATGTCATTTTATGGTGAAAGATGGTACAATGTTGGATTATTGTATTTCATATAAGGGATAGAGGTTGATCGAGCTTAAAGTTGAAGTTATAGAGAGGCTTCCTCCACCTATCTCTATAAAGGTGTTAGAATTTTTCTGGTATATGCAGGTTTTTACCAGAAATTTATAAAGGATTTTTTGAAAATGGCACATCCTTAATGCAAAGTGCTTGAGAATGAATGTATGTTCTATTTCGATGAATCTTTTGTGAAAGCGTTTAGAGATTTGAAGGAAATGTTAGTGTCCGCACCCATTATTATTTCCTCATATTGGAGTAAACCAGTTAAGGTGAAGTGTGAAGCTAGTGGGTTGCTCTTGATATGGTATTGGGACAATAAAAATTGCACCTCATTTACTATGCAATTAAGGCCCTAAATGAAGTTCAAAAGAACTACACGGTAACTGAACAAAAGCTTCTTGCGATGGTATTTGCTTTCAAAAATATTCGCTCTAATTTGTTTGGTACGAAGGTCATAGTGCACAAAGACCACTCCGCGTTAAGGTATTTGATGTTAAAGAAGGATGTGAAGCCAAGGTTTATTAGATGGGTACTATTAGTGCAAGAGTTTGACTCTGAGGTAAAAGGCAGAAAGGGGACTGAGAATGAACTTGCTGATCACTTGTCTAGGTTATAAATTGAATCTATGTGTGAAGTAGAAGATAAGGCTAAAATTAATCATGCTTCTCTGGTGAAAATGTATTGGCCGCTTCTCAATATTTGATTCAATGGTTCGTAGATTTTTCAAATTATCTAGTTATTGATATAGTTCCATTGGACTTGTCTTTCCATCAGAGGATAAAGTTCATGTATTATATGAAAAAATTCTTTTGAGATTAGCCTTATTTTTAGCAGAGTTGTGCAGATGGGATTATTCGTCGTTATGTACCAAAAGTTGAGATGTTGAGTGTTTTGGAGGCATGTAACTCTCGCCAGTGGGTGGGAACCATAGTGGTATTCAAACTATTCATAAGATTTTGCAGTGTGAGTACTATTGGCCAACTGTTCACCAAGATGCTCACGAGTTTGCCAAATCATGTGATCCGTGCAACCGAGATAGAGTAATCTCAAAGAGGCAAGATATCCCTTTAAACCCTATTTTTGTGATTGAGTTATTTTATGTATGGGTAATTGATTTCATGGTCCCGTTTATGAGTTCTCATGAAATGACGTATATACTCGTGGCGGTCGACCATGTGTCAAAATAGGTGGAAGCAATAACTCTTCATTAATGAAGAAAAGAGTGTCACTACGTTCTTGAAAAAAAGTATCTTCTCCTGATTTGGCACGCCTAAGGACATTATTAGTGATGGGGTCTCTCACTTTTGTAACAAGTTGTGTAAAGGGATATTGTATAAATATGAGGTTCGCCATAATGTGGCTACTCCTTATCATCCACAAACTAGCGGGCAAGTTGTGGTGTCCAATCGAGAAATCAAAAAAATTCTACCAAAAAAGTGAATGATAATAGAACGGATTGATCAAGGATTCTTGATTATGCTCTTTGGGCCTACCAGACTCCATTCAAGACTCCCATAGGTATGCCTCCATACCAAGTTATATATGGGAAGTCTTGTCACTTACTGTTCAAGTTAGAGCACAAAGCCATGTGGGCTATGAACAAAATGAAGATGGATTGGAATAAAGTGGCGGACCAAAGACTGAATAGTTGAATGATCTTGATGACTTTTTCCTCAAAACCTATGAAAGCTCATCCATCTACAAAGAGAATATGTTGAAGTAGTATCACGACCAAAGGATTGAAAAGCCAGAACTTGCGGTTGGTGATTTGGTTCTTCTATTCAACTCTAGGCTACGCTTGCTTTCGGATAAACTCAAGTCCAAGAGGGCAGGGCCATTCCTTGTCACTAAAGTGTTCTCACATGGAGCAGTTGAGTTGGAGAATAAGGAGGGTGCAAAGTTCACAGTCAATCGGCAAAGGATTAAAATCTATTTGAGCATGCGGAGAATATCCATGAAATGATTGAGGCCTATAAACTTGATGAATTCTGAGTAATAAAGGAACCTCCATCGTGCAGCGACGTTAAATCAAGCGCTTCTTATTAGGCAACCCAAGGTGTATCCTCTAGCAAACAATAGGTTTTATTTTCTTTGTAGGAGTAGTCGTATATTCATATTTCGTTTTGTTTTTAATCTCATTTCATTCTTTTCAGAGTGCTAGCGTTGTCTAGAGATAAGTGTAGGTTCCATGTCTCAATATTGTCAAGAAAAACACAAAAATAATAGCCTAATGGGTGTTACATGTGCAGTGACCAACCCAAAAATCTGCAGAAAAATGTTTTGATGCACAGGTCTACGGACCCTATCGACGGGTCGTCGTTCAATCGACACACCATTGATGGTGTCCGTAGATCACGGGTATGTTCCTTAAGTTTTCTATGTCAAGATGCAAATGATGGTCCAAGTTGACGGACCGTCAACTGACCTATGGACCATCGACGGGGTTTCGTAAGTCCCAAATTCCTGTAACATGAGCCAACCCGGACGGTAATATTAAAGGAAAAACGGTTTATATTCAGTCCCACCTTAAAATTATTTTAAAATTCCTTTCATAAACATTGTTTTTCCTTTCTCAAACTCCATCATTCTTTTAAACTTCCATATCAATCCCAAATCAGAATCTCCCCAAATTCAACAAACTAACTCTCTTGTTTCCCCATTGTTCTTTGGCCGATGATCAAAGTTTGGGCGCATAGGCTACTATTTAATTTTTATATCACAACCACAACACTACGAACTAAAGATATTTCTATTTTACACATTGAATTCTCGTTCTTAGTTGTTTGACAGAAATTTGGATGTGGGTCTTGACTTAGGGACTAAACTAATTGATATTTCATGCTAATAACTCGTGTATTACGTCACTCGGATTGAAATAATCTGGTTGTATCGATTATTAGTCTGCCTATAATATATTTTTTCTATAATGTTAGAATTTTTTTCTTAGGGTTTCGTAGTATGGATAAAATACAACACAAAATATGTGAAACCAAAACTATAAGAATGACAAATGTAGTTTTTGGGTGTTATAATACTTGTCTAACTTGTGTGGTTCAAAAATTGCCCTAAATGTTGATCTTGTAAAGGCCTTAATTTTGTATAAGGCCTAAAGTACGAGACCCCGTAGACGCACCGTTGATGGATCGATGGGCCGTTGATTGGGTCCGTAGATTAAACTATTCTTAATTTGTTAATGTCTTAAACAACAGATGTGTTAGAGGAAGGAAGTGTACTACGGTCCGTCAATTAAATGATGGTCTATTCTGCACGTCTATCATTTTGATATGAGAGGTCTGATAATTTTGATTAAGTTAAATAATTCTAAGTGTCTAACAAAGGATCGCTATTTGATCGACAGACCATCGATAGTGTCCGTCGACCTGAAGTTGCAGAAGTGAACTACGTTTAGATTTTTTTTCTTCTTTCTTCTGATGGTTTCGAGCGTCTAGTATTTTTGAGGTTAGACTAACAACTGATCTATAGTTTCAAATTTCTCCTAAACAGGAGATCGTATACTGAAGGGGTAAGTCCAAGTCCATTGCTCCGTCTTGTCGGATGATTGCTACCTTATACAATGAGCACGATCTAGAATATGTTACCTCGAGAGCCACTACCCCCACACAAGCTGCTCAAGTCACTAGGGATACCCCTAAGAATGTGGTTCCCGGCATAGTCAATGTATCCAAGTCTGATAAGGAGATCACAGTGATTGATACACCTTCTGGGGTTGCCTCTAGATCTGTAGGAGCATCAGGCTCTTAATCTGCTTTGACTTTTGAAACGGCCCACTCTTAAGGGTGGAATAAGGTAATTTCCTCTGATTCCATCTCCCAAGGGACCACTCAGCCATAGAGTGACGATCATGAATCCTCATCTAATCAGGCTATAAGCTTGGAGACTGCCCCTACACCCCGAGAAGATTACCATGCATCGGTAGCTGAGTAACCTAATTGGTGGTGCCACGATGGTCAGTATCAGGACTAAAGAGACGCCAGGATGTAGAATGAGAAGGGGGGTTATGACCCGATTGGTCACTGTTGAGTGCCACGTTCTTATGGGGTGTTTTCATAAAGTCCCCGAGGGGCCTAGTTTATTAATCCGACACAAGTTTGAGTGGATGCCACGTAGCTTGGGTTCTTACAGTAAGGAGATAGTCAGGTAGTTCTACGCTTCGTATGTGGCTACTCTCAGGGGCTCTATCGATAGGCGGGTGAGACCTGCCAAACGAGACCCACTAACTTCTGTTCTAGTCTGGAGCTGCTAGGTTGATATCTCGGAGGCCGCCCACCGCCAGTTCCTGAATGGCCCCACCATTAAGACATAATGGGCCCCGATTACTCCAGAACCGACTACTGGTTGGAGATGGTCAAAAGCGGCCAATTTTAGAGTACCACATTGCAAAAAGAGTCTATGAAGAGGTGGATAGACCAAAATCTAGCGTCTAATGGTGGAGGGCTGACTGGGTGTTAGACCCCCGAGGGTTGATTAAGAAGGCCACCCTCACATTCACGACCAAAATCTTCTAGTTGGTAGTCCAACACCGTCTATCACTGACAAATGCAGATAATATTCCTACTTGAGAAAGGGTGGTATTGCGGGCAGTCTTAGTGATGGGGTTGGAGATAGATGTGGCTAAGGTGCTGATCATGGTGAACCATGAGAGGTATTTTAATACCTCTAGTACTTACCCGTTTGGTTGTATGATCTTCCAGCTTTGGAGGGAGATCGTCGTACCTGTTTGTCCTCATGACAAACATCGTCACCCGGCAGGGACAGTCGATATAGGTCCCATCAAGGATGAGGCCAATGTAGCAGCTCCAAAAAGAAGACCCCTGATTGAGGTTCCACCATTGAGCGAGAACTTGGTGGATACGGTGGAGTTAGCCCAAGGGCATGATCCTACTAAATCTTAGCCTTCTAACACCACCCTGGTTTACTCAACACATGCTGCCAGCTCATCACGATCCACACCGCCATTTGAAGCATTGGATTCTTCAGCGCAGTTACAGAAGTTAAGGGCACAGATGGCCACCCTACTTCACCACATGAAACTTTGGATATAGAAGTCCATTGATGAGGCCGAGGACCGGATTGACAAGAGGGTGCCTAAATAGACTGAGCAAAAGATTCAGGCGGTCCAATAACGCCTAGACAACTTCTAACTTTGTGTGCTAGCCAGCCCATTCCCATGATAGACCTCACTACTTCTAAGGAGGCGGTTGATAGTTTGTGTGCTAATGTAACTGTCATTATAGAGATGAGGGGTACGGAGCCAAAGAGTGTGCCTATTAAGTTCGTAAAGGACACAATGTTTGACGCTTTGTTCAAGCCTTTTGATGAGTCGCGGCCTGAGCCACATGGTCGTTAAAAAAGGCACTGTTCTAGCTGCGCTACTTATACTGGAGATGATTCCCTTGTGATAAATAAAGAGAGGATGAACCTTGAGGTTCCTAGGAGGGCTTCGTGGTAGATGAGGAAGCTCGACAGATTAGGGCACGAGAGATGGTTGTTGGGCCGTCTAGTTCCATACTGGTGACCGGTAAGAGGAGCACCACTGATGATGCAGTAATGTTGCGGGTTCTAGGAAACCGGACCCGTCCACTTATTAAGAGATCGTCGATGCTATGCACCTCGGGTTTGTTTCAGCTACCACCTTTTATTTATGTTTTTTTATGTATTGGGGACAATGACATGTTTTTTTGTTGGGGTGGGGTCAATAGAAAGTGAGTTTTAAGGTGAAGTTTGAGTATCCCAACTAACAATCCTCTCTTACGATTTTCTTGCATGTGTTCTATTTCCCCCCAAGAGACAGGTTTTTTTTTTATTGAATCGGCATGTCGCTATATGTACAAAGTATAAGTAGATGAAGCCTGATGGCTAAAAATACATGACATCCTATCCTAGAAAATGCTTTCATGAATAGGTGAAAATGATTTGAATGTGTTGGATTTAAGCATTACATAAATATACACCCACTACATAAACCTCAACTAAGACCTAAACTGGGAAATCTGACAATCTGATAGTGTAATAAGATGTCAACACAGTGTGAGGAGTTTGGAGTGATCATCAGTTGGTACGTATATAAAAATTGCTCAGTTAGTCCTACAAAGGGAATTTGTGTTAGAATACTAGGAAAATATCATAGGTACTTATTCAAATTAGCAAATATCTAGCCTAAAATGAACTTAACCGAACAGAAGTTTTATCCCTTTTGATCCAAATCTGTAAAGCCTATAATAGATATAAAAAAAGTTGTCACCAATTCACCTTCCTTGGGTTTAATGTTTTGTCCCTTGTCCCTCATTGGACATGTGCATCTACAGTTAGGCCAAAAGTCTAAGTAGAGGGTGGCTAATGAAAAAAATGACCTTGTGTTTTCCCATACCCAACATCGGGTATTGTATACCTCAACTCATGGAAATTCCATAATTCTAGGGTGGCTATTATGAGTGAGAACCCAAAAATGGGTATGAACACTGTTGGATGCTTAAAAGAAAAGAGAAAATGAGTGAAAGATGTGACTCGGTGAGATTATTAGTGTGAATGAAAGAAAAATGTTAAGTAAAAGAAAATTAAGAAACATAGTGCATAAAAGTAAGAAAAGAGGTTGAAAAAGTTGAAAATTAAATATGAGTCATATCCAAAAAGAAGGGGAGCAAAGAAAATATGAAAAACAAAGAAAAGTAGGGCGTAAAAAGACAATGAAAAGAGGTAGGAACTTTAGCGGAGATGTCAAGGAGGGAAAAAATTCACTAAAAACATAGCTAAATGTACCACACCTTAACCTGAGCCTACGTTACAAGTCAAGAAAGTTCTACCGTTATCCTAGAGTCTAGTGTTGTGAACCTAAGTAGATATAATAACAGTAAGTCTATGTCGATATGTACTTGTAACACCATAAAAATCCTAGATGTGTCATAAAGTCTAGCATGGGTGTCATAAGGTTTAAGTATTGTTTTTAAGTCCATCATAAATGAATATAGGTCATATAGAAAATTTAAGAACCAAAATACCCAAGAACGTCCATGACGTCAGGGAAGTTTGTTTAAAGGGATGCTAGCGTGCCTTAGACTATTTTACTATGTTTTAGGAATATAAAATAAACAAAAAGTAGTGAAAGGGTATCTAATATGTGTTTAAACTGTTTTATGGTTGAAACGTCTATGTACGACTCCTCAAGAACAGACCAAGGGCCCTTGAGGAGAACCCTTGCAGTTTGATGCAAAACAGCCTGACAGTGTGACTCGACGGGACAAAAGATGGATTGTGTATGGACTGACGGGGCATCAATGCCACCTTCGTCCCAAACATAGTCAATTTGATAAGGTACATGGACTCTCACAACCTCTGAACTCATTGGCGGAGTGTAGAGGTGCAAGCTACAGTCCGTGTGTGAATAGACGGGGCGTCGATGCCACCATAATCCCACACCTAGCCAATGCATGGAATACCTTTGTCTTCACAGTCTCAGAGCTCATCGAAGGAGTCCAGGATGAGAGTGGAAGATTCCGTCGACTCACAAACGGCCCGTCGTTTGAGGTCTCATCTGTGAGGGTCGAGTGTTCATCTTAATTTAAATATATCTCATTTAATAACTTAGCGGTTATATGGTTGAATTAGGGGTTAAGGGAGTCTAATTAATAGTATTTAAGACCCAATATAGATACTCCCAAACCTCATTAATTTAAGACAATTCTCAAATACAAACTCTCTTCCTTCTCTCTTCTTTCTCTCTCTACTTGAATTCACCATTGAAGACTACAAAGGAGAAGGGTTTGCGGGCTGGAAAGGTATGAATTCACCATAAATTTTTCATCAAATTTTAAGGTATGAGATCTATTTCACCTTTGAGACTCTCTCCTTAAAGGATTCCTTTAAAATGGATTTAAAAAATTGAGTTTTCTTATTCATTTTATTCAATTATGAAATCGAAGTTTTTGATTGAGTTGTTGATGATTTAGTTGGATTATATTCAATATATTAACAATAATCTTAACTTGTTTATCATAATTTTTGATGGTTTAGTCTAAATTTAAGAACATGATCCTCATGTCCATAACCCTAGATTGTTATCTTGACCTATATTGTGTTGTGCTCATTCAATTTATTTGGTTGTTGATTAGTTTACTATCCTATGGTGTTATTATGACTAAACTAAGATTAATTTTATGCCTATCATGCTATTTCTTGATATTTGATTTAGGTTATGAATTATATTGTGAAATTAGCCTATGTATCTTGTATTAAGTTATGATCTAGTGTTCCATTGTGTTGTAGAGATGCAATTGGCCTTGTTATCTTATTGGTTATCATTATTGATGATGTTACTCCCCAAATTGGATTGAGTTATAGGTTGATGGTAAGACCTTGATGATAGACTATGAGAAAGACTTGGTAAGTCTTAGAATCTATATCTTTAATTCCAATTGTAATTAAGTGTTGTTAAGTCATGATGTTATATTGGAGTATGCCTTATATTAGAATTATAGAATGGTATGTTGTTGGATTGAAATGTATTGACTATGTTGTGAGGTTGATTAAGGTGTATGTGATATAAGGATTGTGAAAACTATCAATGTGCCTTGATATGCTATTGAATGTCAATGTGTCCACCTCACTAAATTGTGATGAAAGGACTTATACTCATACAATTTTTATTGAGATATTGATGATGATGCTTATACAGGGGTAGACCATATGACCTAAACTAAGCTATGATTGATAATTAAAGGCTTAAAGACATTTCAAAAAGGTACTCTAGCTTAGCACCGAGTGAAGTAGATTAAAAAGTGTCCCTTCCCACATAGGAAAGGTAGGAACACAACATTACTCTTAAGATTGGATACTATAATGTATGGAGCATAAAGAGGGTCTCAACTATATCTCCTAGTTCATAAACTATGTTTCCCCCATAGGAATACTAGCTAATGGATCAACGTAGTTGTTATGTTTTATATTTTGGTACTACCTTGGCAAGTTGTCCGCCTTCTTTCGAGGTGAAGTTTTAAGATATCGGGTTCCAAACTAGCTCATGTGGACTATGTCGGTCAAGGCAAGATGTTCCAAAAAGGTAAAAATGAATTAAAGGACTTGAACTCTAACTTGAATAACCTAAGAGGTCTAGCTTAGTCTATGTAAGGGTATGAGACTATATCTAAACATTGCACTATTTAGCCTTGAGGGGAGTCCTACGAGGAGGATTTCTTATATATGTTTAGCTTACGATAATATATGGTTTATATATGATGAAAATGAAAAATTGTTGATACTATATGTTAATTAGTTTATTATGAGTATGTCTTGGGTCATAATGTTAATATATGATGAAATGTAAACATAATGTTATGTTATGTAAAGTTGGACGTTCATCATGGTTTATTGTTGAGAAAACTTGATTAAGTAAGGTTATGGGGATTTGCTTGGTTTTTGCACATGTTTACTTGATAAAGGTTCATGAGTAGTTGTCTTGCTTATTTTGATATGATTGACTCTTGTTCATTCTTGTGATGTCATTCCTTGATGATAGGGTTGTAGCAAATCATGATTTTAAAGTATGTTGGAATATGTATTACTTGTAGAGTTAGTAAGCCTTTTCGGTTGATCAATATGACTTGCTTGGCTTTGCATTAGGTTCCTAAAGGGGTAAAATGGTATGTTTCCACTAAGAGTCCCTTTTTAGCATGTTTTGCTTGTATATGTGTATATGGTCGCATAATTAGTACGTGTGAAGTACTAACTCCATTTTCCCCCTTTTCCCTAACGTTTTAGGTTGCGATCGGTGAAGAGTTTGGAAGGCGCATTGTTGAGCCGTTGATTCTTCCCTTTCAATCCAAATGGGTAGGTCCGTCAATTTCCAGGGTAATGCCCACCACCCTAGCTTACGGACTTGTTATGAGTTGAAACTCTTTAATTTCTTCTCGTTTTTTAATTGAGTATTATACTTTCTAATAACCTAATATGTGGTCTTTGTGATTTATAATGTAATGGCTATGCCCATATGTTCCAATAGTTTCGATGGTATGAAGATGTGACAAACATTAAGACTATATTTGTATTTTATTTATAAATGTATGTGCACTAAAATGGAAGTCTTGTAAACCTTCCTATATGAAGGTCTAGTATACTCGCTATTACTATATATTATGTGTAATGTAGAGTCTATTTAACCTCCAGTATGATAACTAATGTTTGAAATTTGTACACATTTTTCAACCTATGAATGTAATGACATGAGACTAAGAGGCTAGTCTTAGTCCTTGAAAAGGATGATGACACCGGTTACGTCTAGGGGGTAAACCCGGATGTGACAAACTTCGTATCAGAGCATGAGGTTGAATATGATTGAGTTATGTCTCTCTCTCTCTCTACCACGTTTATGTAGGTTTGTATTCATAATTGTGAAGTGCGCCACACTTATAAGTAGGAACCTATATGATGCTTTAGCAATCCCTCTCTTTCTTGGAAATCTTATATCGTGCCAATAGGATATACTTATGGTGTGCTTTCACATCTAATCCTATTGTTATACTTATAGGAATCATGAAAACTTGAAGGAATATGGCTCGAAGACTTGAAGATGAAGTTTTGAATAAAGTTCCTCCCCGTGGTGAGAAAGTTCCTCCACATTAAGAAGAGGCTAATGTTGATAAAGCTTCGGTCAATCCTCTACCATTGACGGATGGAGATATAAGGTATGCCCTCATTCAATTGTATCAAGGAGATACCGTCCAAGACCCAGCCATGACATCCTAGGCCAACCGGGTGGTCGTGCCCCGTCCTCATCAACAAGTCACTACTATGGATTCCCGTTTAAGGTACTTCACTCGAATGAACCCTCCTACTTTATACAAGTCTAAGGTTGATGAAGATCCCCAAGAATTAATCAATGATGTCTCTAAAATACTTTTTGCTATGGTTTTGTCCTCAAGTAAGAAGGACGAGTTGGCCACATATAAAATCAAGGACGTGGCGTAATCTTTGTATGTACAATGGAGGGATAATAAGCTTTTTAGGGGTGGTATGGTGACTTGGGAGATCTTTAAAGGCGGCTTTTCTAGACCGATTCTTTCTTAGGGAGATGAAGGAGGAAAAAGTGGAGTTCATCAACCTTCGCCAAGGAGGAAGAAGTTGTCACGACCCAACCCGATGGCCGTGACTAGTGCCCGTTTTGGACACCCCCATACAACCCTGCTAAGTAATAACCAACGAAAACTAAGAACATTTGTAATTTATCAAATCAAGCCAACCACCCAACCTTCATATATATATCAGAGGCCTGTGCTCATAAGGAGTCATAACCACTCAACCATAACAGCATAGCGAGCCCGACAAGGCCTCGCCACTATTCAAAGCATATAACATACTGCTAATGCCGACAAGGCTGCCACTATAACATCATACACAATGATGTACGCAGCCGACAAGGCTCGCCCTGTATAAGCGGACATCAAACAAACCATGTCAGACATTATCCAAAACATATATATCAAACCCACATAATGTCCACAGACCTCTAAGAGTACATTAGTGAAACTCGACGGGCCAGGGCCCCGCCAAACCCAAGACGAGCAAAAGACACACAAAAGTTATGTACCAAAACGACTGGGCCCTCATGACAGTGGAGCTCTCCCACTCATCAGAGTAATATCCTAAGGCAGGAGGATCACCGAACGTGCGTCTACACACCTGCGTGCTAATGAAACGCAGCTCCCGAGGAAAAGGGGGGTCAGTACGGACAATGTACTGATATGTAATCATACAAGGTACAGTTGACACAGGATACCAATGATGTGGCAGTCGAAACAAATATCGCTACACATATACCCTTGTTAAAGAAAATCATGCCTTATTTAAACATTTAAAGTGCCCAGCTTCCCTAAGTAAGGGGCTCGGCAAAATAAATCATCACCTCATCTCCGTTCATCATCATCATCATAACCATTCCCTCTCACACCATCATATATATAATAATACATACCGGAATACACGGCGGCCCTCTAGTGAGGAACTCGGTGACATTGGGGGCCTGCCCAAGAAAATACGCACGAACATTACCCCTTACCACGCCCGTGACCGGTGAAATGATAAATGACTCTCTGCAGAGCAGAATATTAGAGCAACAAGCAATAAATCATTTTCTTAACTCAATAGAACCATCACGTGACCAGCAATGAGTAAATTACCAAAGATTAATGTTATCAAGATTATAACCTTTAATATACGATATGGAAACGTAAAATCTCAATGACCTAAGAGCATTACCATAGATAATTAGAGATCATCATAGCCTTAAACAAACAATAGCCGATATATAGAGGACTATTGTGGAAGCAAGAATAATCGTCACCTAGACTCTCTAGAGATAAGTTCAAATCTTCCCGTTATTCACTTATTTTTAAAAAAGTCATGCAGGCAAAGAAAGAAGGGACAACGTTCCAAACAATACGTATAAAATCGAGCCGCACTCCCAATATCTATCCTGCTCAAGCTATAAATCGATAACACGCAACAAATCGTGCCGCAATTCAATAAACCATCGTTGCTTTACTTTCTTGTAAGTAGCTAATAATCCTATAACGAAAATTCGGCAGCACTCCCCCGAGTTTCCCTTACTAACTTCGTCCTCAATCCGCAACAATCCAATTATCCAACAACAATACCAATACACATTACACCCCCAAAGAATCATATTAAAACAGGCCCCCCCATACCATCACCAAACCCAGTTCCGTCTTGGTCCCAACCATAGCAGCGAACGCAACGACACACGAGCGATAACGCGTTTTATAATTCGCAACACATCTCCTTAATCGTATTCATACCTATTTGGAGTATATACTCATAATCATTCAACCTATACATAATGCCCAAACCAGAATTTTTTCCTGCAGTTTGGCTTTCACCAACAGCCCCAAGCACCAACACGACACCACTCATAATCCGATTATGTTTTCCATTCCATACTTAGCACATTCAATAACTAAAACAAACTCCTAAGCTACTGGTCACAACGCCCAGCCCTGCTTAAAATTAATGGATAATTAAAAGGTATTCTAAAGAATTAAAACACCCAAACAGGAGATTACTACACCAAATCTAATTGTGGCAAGCTGCTGGCCAGAAGCTTGCAGGGTTGTTTTCTCCATTTCCATGGCTGCCTAAGACAATGTGAAGAAAGATGATATGCAGCAATGCATTTTATTTTCAAACCCTCTTTTATTTAGCTGGCATGGATTTTCTTCTCCACCTCATTTAATAGTATGAAGGTGGAGGCAGCCCCCCTCTGACACCTGTCCACTAAAAGCCAGCCCACAATTGATCCTTTTTTTTTAATTTTGCCTTGTGTGGTGGGGCCACACTTGATTCATTAATCCTAATCAGCCACTCATTATGAGTGTGTGGGGGCCCTTGGTTAAGTCATCCAATTAGCCCTAATTCATCCCTCACTTAAAGTTAATGAATGGCCCTTCATTTAGCCAACTCATACTTAGTATCACTTTGTAAATAACAACCCTTGCCTAAATTTTCCTTTACGTCTTCTAGATCACGATGGCCCACTACGTAAAAAATATACGAGGCAACATTATCCTTCCCCCCCTTACGAACATTCGCCTCGATGTTAAGTAGGTGGAGCCTTGTAGGGAGAGCGAATCAAGGAGAGTGGCGGCAAATGACAGAAGACAAGGACGTGAGGAGAGGGGAGGTGACGGGAGTGGAGGGAGGTGTGTTGTTGTCTCGGTGTTAATGATACGCACCGCACGTTGGGGGTAGAGAGCGCGTGGAGGTGTTTTGTTGGATGTAGGGTGACCGGATGGATGCTTTAGGCTTTGATCGCGTAGTTTGAGGTGTTAGAATTGGAGTCTTGTCAAAAAACAAATTCCAGCGAGGTACTCTCTAAAATTATACACTCTCAACCGCATTTCCGTAACTTCAGATGCCTCACAGCTACATAATCTCATTACTATTAATATAGTCACGCTAGGAATTGAATTCAACCTGCAGGTACGTGGAACACAAAGGATACTTATTCTTCATTTCGTCGTCCTTTCGTCTTCCCAGTCTTTCCTCCCTTTGTTATTTTGCCACAAACACTTTTGACGAAGCCCACATCCTTAGATACGTAAACCTTCCTAACGTGATTATCAAGTAATAGCCACGGGTTTTCCCCATATGACAACTCCTCTGTTACCCCTGATATCATCTACAGGAACATCTAGAAGGATCAACCATACTTTTCGTAGCATCGATACATGGAAGACTTGGATGTACCGCCTCCAAATCAGATTGGGGTAATCCAATCATTAGGCAACCTTGCCTATCCTACGAACAATCTGATAGGCCCAATGTATCATTCCCGGACTGAGCCTTTCCCCCCTTCCTCCTCCCAGATCTCATTCACATCAACACCCCTCATGTGATCACCTTCAGCATCCAGCAACCATCTGAAACTCCAAATCTCGACGTCGATTATCTGCATTGACTTCTGTCGACTCTGGGACTGCTAATAATCTTTCTTGAATAAGCCTTCAACCTGTCAACAGCTGTCTGAATCACATCCGTGCCTATTAACTTAGTCTCCGGCCAACAGGGGGGATCAAACCAAACCAATAGGTGATCGCACTTCCTCCCATATAAGGCCTCGTCGGTGCCACTGGATCTAGAATGTTAGCTATTATATAGGAAAACTCAATGATCCGGCAGTGTCATCCCAGCTGCCTTTGAGTCAATCATCAGGTCCCGCACAATCTTCTAGTGTCTGAATATCGCGCTCAGCCTGCCCATCAGTCTGAGGGTGAATGCTGTGCTAAGGTTTCACCTGTGTCCCCAATCTTCTGAAACGATCTCCAAAAGTTGGCTGTGTAAATTGAGGCTCCTCTTGTCTGATATAATGGACTGGGAACCCCATGAAGTCTCACTATCTCCCTTGACCTATAACCTCGCTATCTCACCGAACTAAGTAGTCCCTGACTGGAAGAAAATGGCGCCGATTTTCGTCGCCTACTCTACCATAACCCATAAGAGTCAACTTCCGTTGAGTGCGAGGTAAGCCCTGTAATGAAGTCCATAGTAAATCATCTCTCCCATTTCCAAGTCGGGATCCCTATCTCCGGAATACCACCAGGCTTTTGTAGTTCGAACCTCTTGACTTGTTGACAATTTGGGCACTGAGCAACAAACTCCTGTCTATGGGTCCTTTTTCATCCATCCCACCAATATAAGCATATGAGGTCCATGATAACATTTTTGTTGACCCTGGGTTGAATATAATAAACGGGGCAGAGTGTGCTCTCCCCTAACCTACCTGCCGTCGTAGCCAGCCCCGCAGTATCGGGTACACAACAATCTGCCTTCATATCCTAACACTCCGTCAGTGTAACATTAAATGGGGTCTTTTCCTTTAAGAGCTGCATTCTATTACTGTGCCCAGAATAGTTCCTTGTATGGGTCCCTTTTATTAACCTCATGCTATGATTGAGGGCTCAGCAACCTCTCGAATAGAAACTCACTATTCGAATTAAGCTAAAACGGCTCCAAGGCGGATAGCCGCTAATCTCCCCGAACCATATCCCTCCCCTCTGGTTGTACATCTGTCAGCTAACCCATGGACTTACTGCTAAAGCATCTCTCAACATTATCTTCGCTTTCCCTGATGATATAAAATATCAACATCATAATCATTTAGCAACTACTGCTAACCACGCCTCTGTCTAAGCTTTCACTCCTTCTGTTTAATAAAGCTATATGGAGACTCTTATGATCCTGTATAGTGTCCACATGGACACCATATAATAATGTCTCCATATCTTCAGGCATGAAACACGACCGCTAACACTCCAGATCGTGAAGTAGGATAGTTCTTTTCATGCTTCCTAGTTGTGTCCGGGATGCATCGGCTTATAACTTTGCCATGCTGCATCATACCCATCCTAGCCCAACACCCGAAGCATCACAATCAATAAATAACATAGCCGTGCTTGTCCCCTTTCGGGAGTTTAGTACTGGAGCTGTGTCAATTTGTCTTCAATAGTTGGAAGCTTCGCTCACCAGCATCTTTGCCACTGGAACTTGGCTGGCCTTTTGAGTTAGCTGTCAAGGCGCCGACCAATTGAGGCAAACTTTTCTAACGAATCTCCTGTAATATCCTGCTAACCCCTAAAAGCTTTGCGTAACCGCCTCAGTAGGTGTCGTAGTTTCTGGAGGCCAACTTTACTGCCTCAATCTTCTGCGTGTCTAACCCGAATACCATAGCCTCCATAATATGCCTCCAAGAATGTCCACTGAAGTCAAAACCGAATCGCACTAGAACAATAAAAAAAAGAAAATTTAATCGTTCTCGTGGAGAGAAAGCATTAGGGTTGGGAGTGTGGTGAGGTGCGTCCAGGGCGGGAGGGCTAGGGGGAGGGGTTTAGACTCGGGGAGGGGATTTTTATGGAGGGAGGTTGGTTGAGGCTGGGTGGGTGGGTGGGAGAGTGTTGGAGGGAGGTGGTTGGTGGTGAGGGTGACGAGGGGTGAAGGGGTGAGATGGGATTTGTGGAGGTGGGTTATTGGTGGTGGGGCTTGAGGGTAGGAGGAGTGTTTGCGGGGCGTGGTGGAGGTTGGAATCGAAAGGAGGGTGTGAGGGGGGGGTGGGGGGATGATGTTCGGGGGTGGGATGGAGGGGGTGGTGTCATGTGTAGGAGGTGACTTATGCGGTTTGTGGGAGGGAAGCGCAGGAGGGTCTTGCGCTGCAGGTGTCTGGCGCGTTTTGGGATGCGGTGGGGGGGGTGGTAGGACGTGGCGGGGGGTGAGGGCGCGGGTTTTTAGTGGCTGGTTTAGGGGTTTATGGGGGTTTGGGGGAAGGTTAGTGGATGCTGCGTGTGTAGAGGTTTGGGGCTGGGAGTAAGGGTTGTAGGTGGTGATGTGGACGGTCGGGATAGAGGTTTTTGGTTGGTAGCGAGTAGGGGTTTACTTGGGTTGGGTCGGAGAGGGGGTATGGTGTGGTTGGGGCTGTTTGGGGTTGGGTTTGGAGAGTATGATGGGTCATGATGAAGCGTTGTTACGTGTGAGGTCGAGGGGAGGGATTGGGTTGAGTGGGGAGGGGTTGCAGAGGGTGTATGGGGGTGGGTTGGGGGGGGGGGTGTGGGGGATGAGTAGGGGAGTTGGGGAGGTTGTGGGGGATGGGGGGAGGTGGTTTGTGCGAGGATAGTTCCTTGATTGAGTTGGCGTTTGGCTATTTCGGGTGGCTTGGACGGGGGTGGAGTGATGAAAAGGGGCGTGTGGATACGTGAGGTGCGTGTTGCGCGTGGTATGCGGGTGGAAGCGATATTGAGGGGAGGGTATGGGTAGGGTGACCTTGCGCGTGCAGATAGTTGGTGGGAGGAGAAGAGGGTATCGGGTGGTAAGTGGACGTGGGCGGTTTGGGGGCATTATGGAGGTATGTTTGGGGAGGATTGTGCGGGGTTGAGGGTGGATAGGGTTGTTTGTTTTTGCGGTGAGAAATAGTTTGGGTAAGTTGAAGTTTAGTGGGAGGTGGGTGTTGGGTGGGAGATTAATGAGTGGGGGGACGATGGGTGGCGTTGGGGGTGGAGTAGATGTTGGGGTATTTGAGGTGCGTCGGGTTGGAAGGGTGGGGTGGTGGTAGGCGCGGTTGGGTGTGGAAGTGTGGGTTGGGTTTTGTAAGCGTGTGTGAAGGGGGTTTTCGGTGCGGGTGCGCGTATTTGTGGATGGTGCGTGTGTTGGGGTGGTTGCGGTGGGGGGAGAAGAGGGAGAAGGGTGGGTTGTGTTGCGTGGGTAATGTTGGATGGGTGATGTGGGATGGTGCGCTTGGTTGGGTTGTGGTGGATGGTAGTGGAAAGGGGGGGGTAGAGGTGGGGGGGTGTGTAGATTTGTGGTTGGGGTTGTGTCGTTGGTTGGGGTTGTTGTGTGGGGGAGGGGGGGGGAGTGAGGGGGGGGGGTGGGGTGGTGATCCCTGTATTTGGATGGGACGTGGGGGAGTAGGTGGGGGGAGTTGGAGGGGAGTGGTTGATGGTGGTATTGGGTAAGTAACAGGGTGTGAGGGGAAGAGAAGGGTTAGTGGGGTGTTGGGGGAGTTGTGAGGGGGTGTATGGTATTGTGGGTTATTGTTGTGTGGTGTGGGATTTGATGGAAAGGTGGTGATTTTAAGGGGGTTTCGAGGGTTTGTGTAAAGCTTGGGGGGAATTTAGTTGAGAGGAGGGGAGGGCGGGGGTGAAGGTTTAATGGGGGCTTTGGTTGATAGCTGGCGGGGTCTTTGAGGCTAGTCGGTGGGACTTGAGTGTGACGAGATGGGAGAGGGGTAAATGGCCTGAGAGCAGCTATTTTGGGGTGTGTGTTTGCCGGTGGAGGTCAGTCGAAGAGGGAAGATGTTGGGGTGGCAAGTAGGGTTACATGAGGGGGTGCAAGGGGATTTTCTTGGGGGTGGGGAGAGTAGGATGGGACGTAAGGAAGTGAGAGAGGGTTTACGGGGCGTGCGGGGTGGTAGGGGGGGGTTGCAGGGGGGGCGGTGAGGTGGGGGTGTACATTTTTATGGAAGGGTGAGGTTGGGGGGTGTGGAGTTTGTAGGTGAGTTCGGGGGGGACGTCATGTGATGTTGTGGTAGTGTTGGAGGGGGGGAGGGCCGTATGTTAGGGTTGAGAGGGGTGGTGGTGGGAGGAAGAATGGCGTCCGGGGGGCGATAGATGGGGCAAGTAGCATGGCGGGAGAGGGGTGGGGATGTTGGTGGTTAGGAGGAGTGGAAGAAGGTGAGGGATTAGGTGGGGGGACGGTTTTCTACGTGAGCGGGAGAGGATGGGAGTATATTTTAGTGGGTGAGGGCGGTTTAGGATGAGGGGTTGGGGCGAGTGGTGATTAGGGGTGGGAGGCTTTGATTCGTTGGGGGTGAGGGGGGACGGTTCGGGTGAGCTGTGGGTCTGGGGGTGGGGGGGTAGATGGGGTCTGGGGGGTGGTGTATAGGGAGGTGATGTGGGGGGTGGGGTTAGGGTGGGACATTGGTCGTTGTGCATGGGGTTGGGTGAGGCGGTATGGGTTTGTTACTGAGGTGTTGGGGAATTGGGATTGGGGGGGTAGACATGGAGGGTTTCTTTCACTTTGTTCCTCTTTCCCGAATATCGTCTATAAATACAATCACAAACATATCAGGAATGTTTAAATACTCGCTTCATTAAAATCCAGAACACCGTGGAGCATTAGTCAGCCCACAAGACAGCACTCTAAACTTCATATGCCCATATCGGGTCACCGAAATGCGTCTTTGGATATTCCCTGCCTCCTTACCCCGCCCTGAGGATAACCTGACCGCAGTCTATCTTTGAAAAACACTTTGCAAAAAAACCCTGCAATTTCAAATAGATCGTCAATCCTTGGGAGGGATACCTTTTCTTTATTGTTACTTTGTTTCAACTGCCTATCATCAATGCACATCCGCCGCGACCCATCCTTCTTCCTCACAACAGTAACCGTGCTCCCCATGGACGTCTAGCCTGATGAAGCCCTTTTCCCAGCAATCCTCAATTGCCCTTTCATTCTTTCACTCAGCAGGTTCCATTCTATAATCTAGAAGGAGGTATAGATATAGGCTGGGTATCTGCATCATCTATGTAAATCTATCTCCCGTTCTGGAGGAAGGCCTGGAAGTTCCTCGGGGAATCATCGGGAAATTCATTAACTAACCGGGACTGATTGAGGAGTTGGTGCCTCGCCTTTATGTCATCACCCAGAATCGATGGTAAATATAGCCTTTTTCTACCATCTTCCCGCCTTGAGGTAATGAAATGAACTTCCTTTCGGCGATACAGTTACTTCCCTTCCACTCTAATAATCGGTCCCCTGGAACTTGAAATCGAACTATCTTTTCCTCT
The DNA here is from genome assembly GCA_027704765.1 of Solanum habrochaites. Lineage (NCBI taxonomy): Eukaryota > Viridiplantae > Streptophyta > Magnoliopsida > Solanales > Solanaceae > Solanum > Solanum habrochaites. Next base: position 17,090,718 of record JAKWJA010002491.1, read on the forward strand.
GCAATCAACATTAGCATAACAAGAAGCCACCAATCCATGCCCATGTAATATCAACCAATCCATATTTAACTCTATTAGATCTGCTACGTTCCGACGACTATAGATAACTACGACTTGACAATTCCTATATACTCTCGCGTAGCTATAGCAAAATCTTCCTACAGGTGAGTACTCAAATGGTTCTATCAACTCATACTCTATCCCGATCCTACTAGCAACAAGGGAGATATATATATAAGGTGGAACCTGGGTCTATCAATGCATACACACTTCGGGAGAATAGTGATAATATACCTGTGATCACATGCGGTGACGCCTCCTGATTCTTTGCCTATTAGTCACTGCATATATACGGTTTGAGGGACTCGCTAGACCGGGAAGCTCCACCACGTCCTCTACCACACGGCCTGCTGCGCCTGAACCCCTGTCCCGTAGGGCGCAATAGCCACAGAAGAAGTTGAAGTCCATCAACGGACCCTGTAGGCTTGCGCACACCCCACCTCAACTACCCTAAGGTGACACTCCCTCATAGTATTTGGCCCTGCGGCCGCAGAAAAACACGCACCTGTAGCCCAACGACATTCCCCAGGTGGGAAACTTACCACAACAGAGAATCACGAGGCCGGTGGCCTCGCTTCTGCTCAAAAAAACCCTGCCCGATCTGTGACCCTGAACGCCCTAGAGCTCTGACCAGCTTCTGATATCCCATAACGATCGAACCCCTACCAATTAACGTGGGGTGTCACTCTGTGCTGGCTGGAAGAAAATCTACACATCTGCTGAAGGCCCGCTTTGACTTTCAGGATAACCTGCTGATCTAGCCTCTCTTATGCTGGCCTCTATTATAATCTTATCTCTCTGGCTGACGTCCCCCCGTTGCCGATCCTCTACCCCCTGTGCATATGCCTGCACCCGAGCAATTTCCATACCTGGCTGAAGCTCACTGCATACAACCTTCAATAAGTAACATCCAATCCAATCACATAACGATGTTACCCTGTGCTGCCATAACATCAGGCTACAATAGTAGGAGGCGGCATGCCTGGCCAATGAATCAAACTCGAGGCTATACTCTCGAATGCTCCTGCATTTTTGGCTTCAAACGCAAATCTATCGCTCTAGCTCGCTTCATCAATCTCTGGAGGCGAGGAAGTGGCCCTGGAAAGCCTCACAAATTCATCCATACCGCTTGAGGAGGCACCCCCTCACCGGCCCTGCCCAATAACTAACTCTCCCAAGACTCATACCAATTAATAGTTACAATCCCGCAAACGTACGTAGCACTCAACAGACTCGGCTCCGAAGCCTTGATTATCCTCAATGTACGCTGCACTGACGAATAACCTCTTGCGGATCACCTGGGGCCTTGACCCAAAGAACTCGGAGGATTACAACTTAAGAAGTCAACGAGCCCTTAAGCTATCAGATCTGTCCGGCATGACAATCCTAGTCCATGCCTGCAGCCTGATCTGCCACTAATCTAGGCAGCAATTGAACCGCATCTCTCATGGCTATCCTCCTCCCCTGAATGAGGAGCTGGAGGTTTCAATGTTGGGTCCTCGGGGCTGTGTGTCCCCCGAACTGAGCTGCCTGCTCGGCCAAGCTCTTCTGGCGGTGGGGGTGTACAGAGCTCTCCGATTGGAGCATATCCAGGCATAACTGGGCACCGGGCCCTAGTAACAACTCTCCGGTTTGACTAGTACCTTCTGCTAAAACCCCAACCGAAACCAGTAGCCGATTTTTGCCCTTCTGGGCGGCTGCGCTTTCTTGGGGCCTAGCTGAAAACACACGATTCGTTAGAACGGGATTATCCTGTTCATATAGGAGCTCCTATCGCACGATCTAGAATAGAGAAAGAATGACATCCTAAATGTCCTGTAGGCTTCTTCCTGTTTATAGATGTGGTGTCCAACACACCGATAAACACGACTCTAACTAGACACGGTCTGTAGACACTTCCGAGGAAGAACCGCTCTGATACGCACTCTTGTCCACGACCCTAACCCGAGGCCGTACTAGTGCCCTTTGGACACCCCTACAACCCTGCTAAGTATAAACCAACTGAACTAAGACAAAATTTGGTAATTTAATCAAATCAGCCAACCCAACGTCATATATATATAAGAGGACCTTTCTCATAGGCGTCCTAACCACTCACCATACAGCATACGCGAGCCTGACAAGGCCGCCCCCAAAAAAAAAAAAACTATTAATAGCAATAATAACCTACGTATGCGACAGGCTCACTCCACCAATACACAATGATGTGCAGCCGACGAGCTTGCCCTTGTATAGAAGCGGACATCCCAAACAAACCATGGTCCAGACCATTATCCAAACATTATATAAAACCACATAATGTCCACAGACCTCTAAATTACATTAGTGAAACTCGCGGGACAGGGCCCCGCCATAACCCCATAACGAGCAAAAGACTACAACAAAAGTTAATGTACCAAAACGACTGGGCTTCCGGAACAGTGTAGCTCTCTCCAATCAGTGCAGAGTGATTCTCTAGGCCATGAGGATCACGAACTGTGCGCTACACTCTGGCATGAAACGCCAGCCCCCCGAGGAAAAGGGGGGTCATTTACGGACACATTACTGAGTAATGTAAGAGCTACAGGTAAGTTGACAGGATACCAATAGGCAAGTCGAAACAATATCGCTACACATATACCTCTTAAGACGAAAATCATGCATATATTTAACATTTAAGGTGCCCCAGCTTCCCTAGTAGACAGGGCTCGTCAAAATAATCATCACATCTCTCTCCGTCTCATCATCATCATAACCATCCTCATCACCCATCATATATATAATATACATACCGGCCCTCTAGTGAGGACGCGGTGAATCTGCAAGAAATCCGCCGAACAGTCCGGCCCGGGACTCCGTGAAATGATAAAGACTCTATGCACGAAGGGCAGAATAATTATGAGCACCCTATGCAATTAAATCGTTCTTATAACTCATAGAACAATCAACGTGAACCAGCAAGGAGTAATACCAAAGATTAATGTTTTAATCAATATTATGAACCTTTAATATACGATATGGAAACGTAAAATCTCATGACTCTAGAAGCATTACCATAATATTAGAGATCATCATAGCCCCTTAGACATAGCCGATAGCTAGAGGATATTGTGGACAAGAATATACATCACCTAATACGCTCTCAGAGATCAGTATCAATCTGTCCCGTTATTCACTTTATTTTTAAAGTCCAATGGCCAGGCAAAGAAAAAGAAGGGACAAACGTTCACAATCCGTATAATCGAGGCCGCACGTCCACTATTACTGGCTCAAGCTATTAATCTATAACAAAAGCAAACAATCCGTGGCCGCAATTAATAAAACAAATCGTGCTTACTTTCTTGTAAGCTAGCTAATAATCTAACAAAATTCGGCAAGCACCCTCCCCTATTTTCCCCTTACTTCGTCCCAATCCGACAACAATCCAATATCCACAGCAATACAATAACACTATAACCCAAAGATCAATATTAAACAGCCCCTCCCCAATAACAAGTTTCCGTCTTGGCAACCATAGAGCGAAGCAACGACACACCGAGCGTAACTCGTTTATAATTCGCAACACATCTACCTTATCGGTTTCATCTTTGGAGTATATACTATAATCACATTCACATATACAAATGCAAAAACAGAATTTTTCCTGGCAGTTTGCTTTATCAAAACACCCAAGCACCAACACGACATACCACTAATAATCCGATTATGGTTTCCCTTCCTAATTAGCACATTTCATACTAAAACAAACCTTCCTAAGCTACTGGTCACGCACGCCCCCTTCTTAAAATTAATGGATAATAACATGTATTCTAACGAATATAACACACAACCAACAAGGAGATTACTAACCAAATTATTTGCAGCGCTAGGCCAGAGTTGCAGGGTTGGTTTCTCCATTTCCATGGCTGCCTAGAACAATGGGTGAAGAGAAGATATATGCGTGCAATGCATTTCACCTCTTTATTTAGCATGGAGTGGATTTTCTCCACCTCATTTAATCTTATGAAGTGGAGGCAGGCCCCCCTCTACACTGTCCACAAGGCCAGCCCACAATCTGATCCTTTTTTTTAATTTTTGTCCTTGTGGTGGGCCCACTTGATTAATTAACACTAATCAGCCACCAATTATGAGTGGTGGGGCCCCTTGATTAAATCAATCCAAATTAGCCACTAATTAATCCCTCACTTAAAGTTACTGGCACTTCATTAGCCAACCTCATACCTTAGTATCACATTTGGGAATACCACCCTTGCCTAATATTTCTTTACGTCTTCTAGATCACGATGCCCACTACGTATAAAAAAAATACGAGGCATAACAGAAGTGTCAATCAGTTGTCTTTGCACTTCATTAAGTTGTCCAAATAAGCTCTTTTTTTTGTCTACGATCCTAGAAACCAAATGATCAATTTTTTAACGGCCGTGTCAAAGGACTTACAAGAGGAGTGTCAGCCATGCTACATCACAACATGAACATTCCCCGTCTTATGGTGCATGCAAGAAGGGTTGAGGAGGCAAGGGCTAAGATAAAGAGTAGAGATTTTAAGAGACCGAGGTCATATTATGGAGGTTCTTCGAAGAATAGGCTTGAAATACACAAGATTTAAGAAGCGGGTTTCTAAGCAAGTCCCTTCAAAGTTCCGAAAATCTTGAGGTGATAGGGTGTCTAACCCTAAATTCAAGAATGGAAAAGGTACTAATTGACCAAATGAGAAGACAACTCATGGAAAGTGTGGTAAAAAGAACTATGGCGATTGCCTTAAGTGAACAAATAATTGCTTTAGTTGTGGAAAGAGTAGTCACAAGATGAGAAATTGTCCAAACTTGAAGAGTCAAGACAAGGATGGTGGTCAAGCTCAAGTAAGTGGTTCTAGTGATGCTCCAAAGAATAGCCGCTTTTATGCTCTCCGCTCTAGGGGTGAGAAAGAGACTTGTCCCGACGTGATGACCGATATGTTGAAAGTCTTTTCTTGTGATGTATATGTCTTAATTGATCCAGCGGCTACTTCATATTTGTTTGTTTTTTTAAACCTCCAGTAAGCTAAAATTATATTTTTGTAACCCGATAATTTTGGTGAACTTTTTGAAGTGTCTTCTCCGGTGTGTGAGTCGGTGTTGCAAAAAGGTGTATATAATTTTTTCAATAATGTTTCCGCATATAGTTTCTTATGTTGATCTGTAGAAATCTATATGTTTTGATTTTGATGTTATAACTTGGGTATACGATTGGTTGCATGATGTTTTGCCTCCATTGTGGATATGTAAACAAGTGGTTAGGTTAACGTTCGGGCAATGAACCCATTGTACAGTTGAAGGGGGGGGAATTTTATTCCTAGAGGACGTATTATTTTTTGTCTAAAAGCATGCTAAATGATCTCAAAGGGTTGTCTATATCACATAGTAAGACTCAAAGATCTAGAATCCGAAGTTCCTCCTATTGAGTCAGTCCCCTTAGTGAGTGAGTTTCCGGAGGTCTTTCCTAATGACCTTCTCGGTATTCCTCCCAAACGGGAAATTGACTTTGGGATTGATTTATTACCGGATACTAATCCCATACCAATTCCTCCTTGTCGGATGTCTCCAACCTAATTAAAGGAGTTGAATGTTCAACTCAAGGATTTACTAGATAAAAGTTATATAAGGCCTATATTTTATCCATGGGGTGCTCTAGTTTTGTTTGTGAAGAAGAAAGATGGGTCCTTGAGAATGTGTATCGATTATCCCCAACTAAACACGGTCACTATTAAGAATAAGTACCCTCTCCCTCGGATTGAAGAATTGTTTGATCAACTCCAAGGACAAGCTACTTTTAAAAGATACACTTGAGGTTGGGGTATCACCAACTTAGGGTAAGAGGTGAGAATATACCAAAGACGGCGTGTCAGACTACGTATGGTCACTATGAGTTCTTGGTTATGCATTTCGATCTCACAAATGCTCCTGCAGCATATATGGACCTAATGAATAGAGTGTTTCAAAATTACCTAGATTCATTTGTCAGTATCTTCATTGACAATATCTTGGTATATTCGAAGAATGAGGGTGATCATATGGTTCATTTGAGGGTGGTATTGCAAACCCTTAAAGAACATCAATTGTTTACCAAATATAACAAGTGTGTGTTTTGGTTGAGGTAGGTAAATTTTCTTAGGAACATCATATTTATTATATTTTTTTGGGGATTTTGGTTTTTTTTTGAGTTTTTTTTTTTTTTTATTTTTTTTTATTAGTAGTACCCAAAGAATTGATATTCGGAGAAAATTGTCCTAGACGATTGACTCCAACAGACATTTAGAGTTTTCTTGGGTCTATCGGGTTACTAATCGTAGGTTTGTGGATGGTTTTACCATCTTTTTGCGTCTCCTTGACTACTTTAAAACCCAAAAGAGCAAGGAATTGAGTGGTCGGAGGCACTGTGAGAAAAGTTTCAATTGTTGAAAGATAAGGTCAGTTTACTTCCTGCTCCGGTATTTTGACTTTCCGGAGGGTAACAAGATTTTGTAAGTGGTATTGTGATGGCATCCCGAGGGGTTTTCAGGTGTGTGCTTATGCACACGGGAAAGCGATGCATACAAACATGCTCTAGGCACTTAGTACATGAGAAGAACTTATCCCACTCATGACCTTTGATATATCGGTCGTGGTTTTTTCTTTAAATTTGAGGCAATTACTTTCTATGGTGTTTTCATGTTGATGTCTTTGCTCACCATAAGAGTCTTCAATATATACCCAAAATGAGTTAAATCTGTGACGATGAAGGTTGCTAGAGTTGTTGAAAGATTATGATATGATAGTCCTTTATCGCCCAGGCAAGGCTAACGTGGTTGTGGATGCCCTAAGTCGATGACTATAGGTACTGTATCCCACTTTGATGAAGCCAAGAAGGACCTAGCAAGGGAAGTACATAAGTTTGCTAGGTTGGCGGTTAGGTTTGAAAGTTTTACGTATGGGGGTGCTATAGATCATCATGATTTCAAGTCATCCCTAGTGTTTATGGTGAAGTCCAAACAACACCTTTATCATGCATTAATGAAGTTGAAAGAATCGGTTCTCGGCAAGTTGAATGAATCATTCTCCAAAAGGGGGGATGGTGTGTTAAGGTACCAAATGAGATTGTGTGTTCTCGATGTACATGGTTTGAGGGATCGGATCTTAGAAGAAGCCCATGGGTCTCACTACTCAACTCATTCAGGGTCGACAATAAAGTACCATGACCTAAAAGAAATATATTGGTGGGAAGGTCTAAAAAGGGACATAGAGGAGTTTGTCACAAATTTTTTGAATTGTCAACAAGTAAAGGCCGAACACCAAAAGTCGGGTGACATACTACAAGAGATCCAAATTCCTACTTGGAAGTGGGAAGATATGCATTTGTACTTTGTAGTAGGTTTACCTCAGACTGAAAAGCCATATGATTTAATTTGGGTAGTTTTGGATCGATTGACCAAGTCTGCTCACTTTATTCCTATCAAGTCTTCCTATTCGGCGGAGTATTATGGAAAGATCTTCCTAGATGAGATTGTGTGCCGCCATGGCATTCCGTTATCCATCATATCGGATTGGGGCGCACAATTCACATTTAGATGTTGGAGGTCTTTCCAAAAAGAGTTGGGTACTACGATGAAGTTGAGCACCACTTTTAATTCCCAAATGGATATTCAAGAGGAGAATACGGTACAAACCCTTGAAGATATTCTTAGGGAATGCATTATAGATTTTAAAGGGAGTTGGGATAAACATTTACCTTTCGTGGAGTTTGCCTATAACAATAATTTCCATTCATCAATTTCCATGGCTCCCTATGAAGCCTTGTATAGTAGGAGGTGTAGGTCTCCTATATGATAGTTTGATGAGGGCGAACCTTCGCTTCATGGTCCCGAGTTGATTAATAAGACTTAGATAAAGAACCAGTTGCAAATGGCCTAAAGTCAGCAAAAGTCGTATGCCGATCATACGAGAAGGGATTTGGAGTTTGAAGAAGGTGATAAGGTGTATTTGAAAATTTCACCAATCAAATGGGTGGTTAAATTTGTCAAGAAAGGAAAGTTGAATCCTCGTTTGTGGGTCCCTACGAAATCTTGCAAAGGGTTGGTAAGGTTTCGTATGAATTGAAACATCCTAGTGAATTGTCTTCGGTTCATACAGTTTTCCATGATTCTATATTGAAGAAGTGAATTGGTGATCTCGAGTCCATTATTCCTACTGAGGGTATTAGTGTCAAGGATAACCTCTCTTATGAGTAAGTTTCTATTCAAATTATGGATAGGCTAGTCAAAAAGTTGAGGAAGAAAGAGGTGGTTTACATAAAGGTGTTATGGATGAATCACCTAGTTGAAGGTTCTACATGGATGGTCCTGTTTACGCTCATCTTTTTGAGACTAATCATTTAAGTCATTCTTTTTACTAATATAAAGGATGCTAGAATTTAAGGTTTCTTTATTTTTGGGTGATTTTTTGCAAAGCATGCATTCTTGAAAACTTTACAGTGAAGTTACTGTAATATTTCTTTTGAAAACTTGAAATTTCGCTTTTTGCTTTTATTAAGTGATGTTGTGTATTTTAATATCGTGAATCTTTATAAAATTATATATAGAATGTTGTTAAGTTGAACTTTGTGCTAATTGAATTATTAATGTATGTTGAGCTCATAAGTGTTGTTAGAAGGAAATTCCTCATGATGAAGTGTTTTGAGCCTTAGGTGTGGTAATATGAGTTTTGATATTTGCCTTGTTGAAATGTCATTGTTTATATTGATTTGTTGTTGTTAATTGGTTGGTCTACTAGTCTTGAGTCTATTCCTTCCTTCAAAAGAGTTTTGGTGTCATTCGGGGACGAATGTTCCTAAGGGGGGATAATGTAACACCTTGAAAATCCAAGTCGTGTCGTAAATCCTTACATAGGTTTCATAAAGTTTAAGTATGTTTTTAAGTCCCTTATAAATAAATATAGGTCATTTAAAAAGTTTAAGAACCAAAACGTCCAAAAACGTCCATAACGTCCAGGAAGTTGGTTCAAGAGAATGTTAGCGTTCCATAGCCTATTTTACTAACTTTTAAGAGTCGAAAATGTGCGAAAAGTGGTGAAAGGGTAGATAATAGGTTCTTAAAATGTTTTATGGTTGAAATGTCCGGGTAAGACTCCCCAAGAATGACCAAGGGCCCTTGAGGAGGACCCTCTATGTTTGATGCAACCCTTCCTGGCAGTGTGCATCGTCGAAATAGAAGATAATCCGTGTGTGGACCGACGAGGCATCGATGCAACCGTCATTCCATACTTAGGATGGTTGAAAAGGTCTCTTCACCCTCACATCCTCTAAACTCATTGACAGAGTGCAGAAGTGTTGGCTAGGGTCTGTGTGTGGATCACGGGGCGTCGATGTCACAGTCGTCCCACACTTAGCCAATGAATGGAAGTCCCTCACCTGCACAGTCTCTGACAGGAAGAGTCCATCGACTCACAAATATCCCATCGTTTGGGGTCTCGTCTGTGAGGGTTGAGAGTTCATCTTAATTTAAATTGATCTCATTTAATTAGTTAGGGGGTGAGGTGGTTTAATTTAGGGTTAATGGAGTCTAACTAAGTTTATTTAAGACCCACTATAAATACTCCCAACCCTCATTAATCTAAGACAAATATCAAATACAAACTCTCTTCCTTCTCTCTTCTTTCTCTCAATACTTGAACTCTCCATTGAAGACTAGCAAGGAGAAGGATTTGGGGGCTAGAAAGGGATGAATTCACCTTCAAATTGTTGCCAAACATTAAGGTATGGGATCTAATTCACCTTTTAAACTCTTACCTCAAAGGGTTCCTTCAAAATTGATTTCAAAAGTTGAGTTTTCTTATGGGTTTCATTCAATTACGAAAGTTGATTATTAATTTAGGTTATATTGAATAGATTAACAAGAATCTTAACTTCATTATGGTACTTTTTGATAGTTCGGTCTAAATTGAAGAATATGATCCTCAAGTCCCTAACCCTAGATTGTTATCTTGACCTATATTGTATTGTGATCATTAAAATGATTTTTTATTGATTAGATTACTATCCTATGGTGTTATTATGATTAAACTAAGATGAACTATAGGCCTATCATGATAGTTCTTGAGATGTGATTTAGGTTATTAATTGTATTGTGAAATTAGCCTATGTATATTGTCTTAAGTTATGATCTAGCGTTGAATTATGTTATAGAGATGCAAATGGCATTGTCATCTTATTGGTTATCATTGTGTAATGATGTTACTCCCCAAATTGGATTGAGTTATGGGTTGATGGTAAGACCTTGATAATAGACTACGAGGAAGACTTAGTAAGTCTTATAATGTGTATCTTTAATTCCAATTGTGATTAATTGTTGTTAAGTCATGAAGTTACATTGCAGAGGATTATAATTAGATTATTGATGTATGATTAGGTTGCTTGAAATTCTTGACTATGTTGTGAGGTTGATTAAGGTGTATGTGGAAATGATAATGTGTTGAACGTCACATATATGGATTGTGATTGAAGGATGTATACTCAGAAATCTTATTTAGCTATGATGATGATGATATTATACAAGGGAGTACCCTATGACTAAACTAAGCTATGATGATAATAAAGGATGAAGACATTTCAAAAGAGAGTCTAGCTTTAGAACCGAGTGAACTAGAATAAAGAGTATCCCTTCCCACATATGGAAGTTATGAAATTTACATTACTCTTGAGAATGGAGACTACAATGCATGGCACATAAACAGGTTCAAAGTTTACTCCTAAGTCTTAACTATGTTTCCCCCCAAAGGAATAAGGTAGTGGATCCTCATAGTTGCTATGTTAATGTTTGAGTACTACTGGCAAGTTAGTCCGCCTTATTGGTTGTAGTGTTTTATGGAGCGTTGAGGGAAAGATGTCCTAAAAGGTAACAATTAAAGGTGAACTAGAAACTTGATGAACATAAGAGGTCTAGTTAGTATAGGTAGGGTATGAGAGTCTACCTAAACATTGAGTTAGTGAAGCTTGAGGAGAGTCTTAGAGGAGGTTCTCATATAAGTTTAGTTATGATAATATAGGATGTATAATGAATGACCATGGTACATGTTGATACTATATGTTGATTAGGTCATTTATTAGTATGCCTTGGTTCATATGTTAATTATGTGATGAAATGTAACCTAAATGTTATGTTATGTAAAATTCGGGCAGGTCATAGTCTTTTTTTGAGGATACTGATTGAGTAAGGTTATGGGGCTTGATTGGTTATATACACTGTGGAATGATAAAGTTAGATTAGTTGTTTGCTATTATGATATGATTGACTCTTATTCATTCTTGTGATGTCATTCCCTTATGATAGGGTTGTAGCAAATCATGGTTTTCAAGTATACTAGAATGTGTATTACTTGTTGAGCTAGTAAGCATGTTTTGTTGATCGATATGACTTGCTTAACTTTGCATTAGGTTCCTAAAGGGTAAAATGTCATGGTTTGACTAAAAGTCCCTTTTTAACATCCTTTGCTTGTATATGTGCATAAGGTCTCATGTAGTACATATGGAGAACTAACCCCATTTTCTTTCCCTTCTGCTAAACATTTTAGGTTTTGTTCGTTGAAATGTTTGGAAGGCGACATAGTTGAAGGCTTGAATTCTTCCTTTCATCCAAGTGGTGTGAATCCTCAACTTCTGAGGGCAAAGCCCCATCTCTCTTATGGACTTGTTATGAGCTTAAAGACTTTCATTTCTTTCCTTTTTATTTGAGTATTATACTTTTGTACGAAACTGTATGCTGTCTTGTTGGAAATATGTAAGGGCTATGCCCATACTGTGATAATCGTTTACATGGTATGAGATGAGACAATCTTAAAACTATCTTTATATTATACATATATGTATGTGTAATAAAAATAGAGTACTATGTAACCTTCCTATACAAATGGTCTGTGTATACTCCATACGACTATATATTATGTGTATGTAGAGGTCTATGTAAACCTCCAAGTAGTGATAATGAATGTTTTGATTTTTTTTTCATTTTTCAACCTATGAATGTGATGACATGGGACTAAGAGGCTATTCTTAGTCCTTAAAAAAGACGACGATGCCGGTTACATCTAGGGGGTAAACCTGGATATGACAGTACTAGGTATGTATGAACTTTTTTTTCAACATGAGTGTTGAAAAAAGATTCTTGTACCCAAACGTAAAATCACTGTGCGAAAAATGAGGATTTCATTTGAAGTGAGGGCACTAGTTTAAATGTTGGAAAGTTATTACCTTTTTGAGAGGCAAAACAATAGAAGTGTCTTTCTGCGATGACTTTGTGTCAATGGTGTGATCTTCATAAGTTAGGTTGCTCAAATCTTAAGTATGCACTAAATACAGGAAGTCGGGATTGACAGCCAAGTGATTGCGAAAGCTTAAAAGTGTAAACTTTTGTACAAGTGTGGTTTTGATTCATAGTGCGTCGCTGGAGGACAAACAATGAATATAAGTTGAGGGTTTTGATGTACTGTAGTTTCATGGTGTTTGCAATGTTTTTTGCTTAAGATTTCATTGTCTCTAGAGCCTTTTTAGGTAGTTTTAGCATATTTTAATGTTTTTTTTGCAGGAAAGTTGTCCAAAATAAAAACGCATAAGGCAGCTAGAAAATAGTGTAGAAAGATGACCTTCAAAGGCCATCGATGGCCCGTCGTTCAGTTGACGGTTTGTAGATTTTCACCGTCGATGTGCAATTCAAGCGTACGGAGAAGATCATGAAAATATGACCATGTGTGGAACAATAAACACAAACGATGTTGCGTTGATCAATCGACTGACCGTACTAGTGAACAGTTGATCGGTTTAGATAAGGTTCTTCTACCTTATTTCTCTACATCCTAAGTATAGATTGATGAAGGAGAATCAATTGACCATAGATGAGTTGACGGACCGTACTGCAGGTATGGCGTTTGATTTATAGAAGATGTTGAGCTGATGAAGAAAAAAAATTCTAAGTTTGGACTGACGGAGGTAGTCGACGAACTGTCACTCCATCGACGGTCCATCAGTAGGGGTCGTCGATCAATGTTGCTTTTTTGGAATAACTTTTCTTATTTCAATTCCTTTTCTATAAATAGGGATCAAAACCTCATTTTGGGGTAATACATTATTAGTATTGTTCTTGTTTTTTTTTTAAGATTGGTTTTTGAAAACTTTGGCAATAATTCAATTTCCGGATTTGGTTTGAAGATTTATCTTGCAATTTCAAGTTGATTTTATGGGTTTATTCTTATTGTTGAAGTAAGTTCATGCTTTTTTTCTTTAACATTATGAATTGGGATCTTGCTTGTATTTGTAACTAAATCAACAACTAGGGTTGTGCACGATGGGTAATTAACAAAGTAAAACTAGCAATTAAGCAATTCACAAATAAGTTTTTGCATGTATCAAGAATTATTTCGTTTAGAAGTCTTTTTAACGGTGGAAAACATTAGGAATTGTCTTTTTGCTATTTTCCTGACCAAGGAGGTAGTAATAGGAAAAAGATTATCAACATAGATTTAGTGGGATACCATCTAATAGGCTAATGTCGATTGGTGCAAAGTAATAACTAAGCCATACATCGATTATAATGTCTAATATTAAATAAAGATTAGTGTTAGTAGCTTGTACACATGTAGACATACCAAGGTACGAGGTGAAAATGTTGGAGCAAGGATTTAGAGATACATAACTTATCACTTTAAATGCAAAACACTTGGGAAGAATTGTTATTGCTAGGAATACAACATTATGAACATATGGGAACACATATACCCTAGTAAGTCTCACACCTTGTTAAAAACTAAAATCTTAATTTTTCTTATTAGTTAACTTAGAAATGGTAAAGAAATTTTTTTCACAAAACTACCCCTTTAATTACTTGTTTTCGGTAAATCCTTGGCTAAATATATATAATTGTCCATTGAAAATAAGTCTAAACCATTTTCCATGTGGGATCGACCATAACCTATTAGTTGGGTTTTCTACTTGATTATGATCGATTATAATTATTTAGGGGGGTGTAAATTTCGTGTTTCACCCCTCACTTAATTGGAACTTTTTGTGAAGTTAAAATGACATAAAAACGACGCAGACGAATCTGCGAAGTGGCTGCACGTTGCGGGGGAAATTCCAATTATTTTTTCTAAAAACTTGAGTGAGCATGAAAACCTAGTGGAGACCACATGAGCGAGGAAACCTTTCGCATCTGTGTTTGCTGCGACACAGCGTGAAACCTCAAACTTGGCTTCCACAGCTGCTTTGGCAGCGTGCTCGCCAAGTTTGTCTACTTTCAACGACCCTTTGGGTGGTCGTTGGATAGTCATTACTCAACGTTTGGACCCTTTATACATTATTTTTACTATTTAAAGTCTTTTTACAAGTTTTGGACATCATTTGACACTCCTAAACCTTCACCAAACATAGGGACGTATACTAGTTCAATTTAGCTAGTTTCCAGACGTCAAGATCTTTCTTTGTGGTTTTGAATATAATCTTTTCAAATTTAGTTCAATGTATTAATAAAGATCTGTAAACATCATTTTAACAATTCTTTATTTGGCGAAGCTCTAGTCTAATTCATGGGACTTCCAGAGTGTTAAGATACCTATTGAGATAAGTAATCATTGTGACTTGAGTTGTAATTCTTAGAAGCAATCTCCAATTTCCCTTAATATGTGCATGTATAGGTTTAGCTGTTGGTGATTCATGAAAAGGCTAAGATAATGACCCTACCTTAGAAAAGTGGGGATCCCTTATCCTGTAGGGGTTAGTACCGGGATTCCATGTCAAGCTCTCATGGTCTATGTCAGTTAAAAACAGCTCCCACAAATGAATGTAATGAACTAGGTCATCCTAAGGGTGTAATACTTATGGTAGGTGGTGGAATGGGACGCCATCTATGCATAGCACAAGAAGGAATTGGAAGGAGAGTCTAGTGTGTTCAGTAGTAGAAATGTATGAAGGAGTTACTATAAATGTTAATGAATATGTTTAAATATGTGTAAGTTATGAAGCATTTGATTATATTACTAATGTTTATGAGAGATGTAACTTATTGAATTGAAGTGCCTAGTAGGGTGATTCCTAAGGAGAACAGAACAAAGTGGGAGTAGTAGATATGACTCTGACTTTACATGACACAGTGTAACTGGGGTTGTAGTGGAGATGGTTTTATGTGAAGTTATTTAAATGAATGAATGTTTCCTCTACTAATGAATGTTGACTCGTTTATATGAGATGAAGTATCCTTATCTTTGTTCGTCTTAAAGATCACTTGGATATGTAATGAAGAGGTTGTATGAGCGGTCTCTTCATGTATTACTTAGGTGGGTGTTAGGATAAATTTGGATGGAGGTTCTAAATGACTAATGGTTTACTTAATGAAAAATTCCATATGTTGAGAATCATGAAAGTATTACTTTGTATGTTAATGATGGCTTATATGATGTCTTGTACAATTTATTCATGATGTTCAACCAAACTAGAATGAAAAGTATGTTTCAACTAAATTTCCGGTTTAAAGCACGTTTTTGATTATTGAAAAAGCCATACTTAGTATATTGTTTGTTCTAACTCCATATTCTTCTCTATTTAAAAAAGTATAGGTGGTGGCAAGTGGAGGTTTCTAGAAGTTAAATCTTGCGAAATAGAGTTCTCTCAAGATTCTTAAGTCAATATGTTCGAGGACATGGACTATATTTTGTTTTCATTCTATTAAACACTTGTATTAGACTATGAGTTCATTTTCTATGTGAGGGACGTGACGCTATGATATTATGATGTGTCTTATATGGCTTGTTATGATGAGACTTTGTTTCTTAAGTTTAATTTAAGAGTTTCTTATTGACTATATAGTGAAAAGTTATAATTCCGCACTAATTTTCGTACGCCCTAGAAGGTTTTTTTTGTTTTTCATGTTTTTGGGTGTTGTTTGGAGCATAAAATTAGTGGGGATGATCCTAGAAACTATATGGAAATGCGTAGGGTCAAAATTTCCGGGATCAACTCCCCAAGGACCATCTAAACGGTCCTTGAGGATGACACAATGTTTTGCAAGAAGGCTGCCAAGGCAGCCTATTTTTGGCACTGCGTGTGCGTCGCGCAGCTTCCACATAAGAGGCTAAAATATTTCCATGTGATACGGGCTTTTCACGAACCATTATGCCTCAAAATGTATTCAGACCAATGATTTGAGGGTATTCCCGCGATGCGCAGCCATATCCTAGATTTGTTCATGTCGTTTGAAAGTCAAATTAGACATGGTTGAAGGGTCCAATTATTGTAGGGGTGTTTTGGGTACTTTGTGGAATTATTATTAATGGTTTTTGAGTCACTTTTAACCCCAAATCACCAATCCAAACAAAACCCTCAAGATTCCAAAAAAGAATCTCTCGATCTTTCCCAAAAACTTTCCAGTGATTGGATTTGAAGCTTCAAAGACAAAGGTATCTTTTATTTAAGTTTGAACCCTAATTTCTTTGGCTTTCTATCAAATAAGGTATGGTTGTCATTCTTTAATTCCTCTCACATTCAATGAGACAATCCAAAGGTTTTTAAAAAAGGTTTAAAAATCCTAAATCTTCTATTTCAAATTCTAAGCATGGTTTCTTACATGGAAAGGATTTAATGAATGAAATATGATGTTTTCAATGTTAATGTATGAATTTATGATAAAAAATTCATGATACCATGGGCACCCTAATCCTCTAATTTTTGTTATTGAAGTGGATTTGATGAATATGATTTGATACTGTAATAATTATGATTATACTATGTCGTATTATGATTAGATACTGCCAATTATTTCCAATTATGATGAATTATTGTAGAATTGAGTAAAGTTTATCAAGGCTTGGATGAAGGGTAAGATGATCTCAATTGTTCTAGTCTTCTTGAATTGATCTTGTGTGGAATGGTCCACATATGGTTGCGGTATTTACATGATATATATGAATGTATATGTGAATTTTTATTATGGCCTTGTAGGTATTGAAAGTAAATTAAAAAGATGTTATGAAGCATATGTATAGTGATGTGTTATAAAGTTATGAAAGTGTATATAGAAGATAGTATGTCTAATTGAAGTATGATGTGAATGTAAAGCATGGTTGTGTATGGATTATGATGAATGTAATATGATCATGATTAGGTGACAATGTTATCAATGATTGTTATTATGTGAAAGACATTATCACATGTACTCACACATACATTGAATGAATGAATGAAGTTAATGAAAATGTAATGAATGAGAGTCTATCGAAAGACTTTTTTAAATAGAACTTTTAAGAATGAATTGGGGATTTTGGGTAAACACTCTCGTGAGTAGAGATGCAGCATCTATTACCAAACTTAATATTCGTAAGAACTCTAATGAATGAAAAAGGGAGTTTTGGGGGGGTGGACTCACTTCGTGAGTTGAGATGTACTGTCTAGGAGCTACCTCACTATTACCAAGATTTGGTCCAATGATTGAAGTATAGATTGAGAGGAGTATTTCAGTGATTGAGATGCCAGTACTTATAGAAATATCTTACCAATATTTAATGATGTAAGAATGTCAAAACTTTGTGGGGAGTATGCTTAGAACCAAGAGGATTGAAAGGGGTGATTCTCTTTACGAGTAGAATGGTTTGTATTCAGCTACCTCTGAATGAGTACTCATTGTGAGTTGAGATGTATTAGTTGTAAGAAATATGTTTATCCCTTGATTATGTGGTCGCATAGGTTTAGCTATTTGTGATAAATGCAAACGGTAAGATAATGACCCTACCATAAGAAAGTGGGGAACCATCATCCGGTAGAGGTTAATACCGGGATTCCATGTCAAGATCTCGTGTTCTATGTAAGTTAAAACTAGATCCCACAAATAAATGTAATTTACTAGGTCTTCCTAAGGGTGTACTATTTATGGTAGGTGGTGGAATGGGACGCCATCTACGCATTGCACAAGTAGGCATTTGGAGGGAGTCTTGGTTTGTTCTTGTAATGTAAATGGATGAACAAGTTACTATATAATGTTAATAAATATGTTGAATATATGTGTAATGTTAAGAAGTATGTTGAATATAATCGTTTCCTCCTAGAACTCAAAAACTTTATCCTCAATACAGACAAACCGAAGTCTCGTCCTACTGTATAACCTTTCAGTATGAAACAAATCATGAATCGCCTCAGAAAATCTTTCTGAAACCAACATGTTCTGACCTTCGTCACGAAGTTAGTTTCTCTTCTCAAAATGAAATCCGAGAAATCAAATCCGACTTTCATATAGAAACGACACCCCTGTCCGTCAGGTTCGAAAAAACCAGCTTTTTAGTTATGAATCTGCACAGCCGCCTCAACACAATATCGGACAATGAGGATGATGACAACCAACTCTGACATCAACAACAAACCATATGGTTGAACACAGAAGTCTTCTTGTACACAAACCAAAAACAATGCGCTACCTCCTGCCAACACCAGGTTTAACTGTTATTTCCTCTAATAAGACCTCAGAGTCATCAATCCTTATCAAAATAGTGGTGAATCAATTCTTTTGTTATTAACAAAGTTGCTTTGCTGATAGCGGTGCGGATCGGAGGGGGTATGCATCATGAAGGTATCGTTCCACTTCAGTATTTCAAAAAAGTACTTCAAAATTATACTCCGCTACAGGAGACACTTTTGAAATAACTACAAGCTTTCTAAAGCTCATATTGCAACAATGGCAGTTGTTTACAAATGATTTTGTTATTACTGAAGATATTAATGAAACGAGATATCATCCGTGAATACGTTTATTACCAATATAACCTTAGTTTACTTAACTGGATGCTATCTCCAACTAATATATTAGGAAAAGATATTCTTTTCCCTTTTGTAAAAACTCTTTCTCAGAAGAAAGCAATTGTCAGAGAAACAAATGTTTTCAAAATAAACAAACTTTCCCAACATTCACCTTCTTAAAGGAGAAATCCGTATTAGAAAATCGAACAAGTTTTAAAAACCCGGAGAGTGGTAAAAAAATAGCAATCTTCGAAGAAATTTGAAAAAGGAAATTGTTCAGCTTTTCCTCTGCCTTTTTGGAAGGAGAAAAAAGCATATTTGTTTCCTTACCATACATTGAAGGATGCAATGAAAAAGGGCCATGACCACTAAGGCAGACCCATTCGATGAATAATTGAAATGAGAAGATTGCAAGAGAGATTAATACTCTTTTAAAAAATGCATAATTAGGGTTTCAAAATCTCCTTGGAGCTGCTCTGACTTCTCGGTTAACAAAAAACTCTGAGACGACAGAGGTTTTGCGCCGAGATGTTAATTAATTACAAGCCTCTCAACTCGCGTTTTAAAATGGATAGTACCATATACCTAACAAAAAGAGACCTTTTGAAAAGGATTTCCAAGGATAAAGTCCTTTTTTAGAAATTTGATATGAAATCGCGGGTTTGGCAAATACAGATTTCTGAACACGTACCTACAAAACTACTTTTAATGTTCCATTGGGTCAGTTTGAATGGAACGTAATGCCTTTTGCCTCAAGAAACGCCCCTTTGAATTTCAAAATCATCGATGAATTCCATTTACATGCTTATTCCTACATGGTCAATTGTTTATATTGATGATGTGTTAATATTTTCTGAGAACATTGATTCTCAGTTTTAAACACCTCAACACATTCTTCAAAATGTCAAAAAACACTGGCTTAGTAGCAGTGCTAGAACAATGATTTGTTTCAACAAGAGTAGGTCTAGGCCATGATTTTTCAAGGAACCTTTAAAAAACCCATCTGAAGAGCCTTAGAGTTCTATTTAAATTTCCCATGAATTATTTGAAAAAACCCCAGACTCCAAGAGATTTCTAGGAAGTTTGAACTATGTTTTTTTTTTTTTTTTGCCGATTTTGTATCTCCAAAAATCGACACATCATGGGAACCTTTACAGATGACTTAAGAACTGTCCCTGTTACATGGAGTTCTGACAAACCCAAGCGGTATTTGTTCGAGTAAAGAGTGAGTCCAAAACAATTCCTTATTAGGGTCCACAAACCCCATTGCTTCAATGATTGTTGAAATGATGCCTCTGACCAGGGTTTGGAGGTATACTAAACAAATGGTTTAGATCCTGAATCTACGAGCAAGGGGTTCGTGTTACTTCAGGAATCTGGATCCTATCAAAACGAATTATTCCCACTGTAAAAAAGAAGGGGGGGGGGTTTCTTGTCTATTGTTCTTTGTATAACAAAATTCAGGATGAGCTTATCAAAAAAGTTTTGCATTAAGAGTAGATGAACGTCTGCTAAAGAAATCTCAAAGATGTTAAAATTGTTTCAAAACAAATCTTGATAGGTGCAAGCTGAGATCATAGCTTGATTTTGATTTTGATTTCATCAAAGGAGAAAACAACTCCCTACCAGATGTTTTAAACCTGACTGTGGAATTTTGCAGGGAAAACATTAGGGCCATGTAAGCCGTAGCAAAGGAAGACAAGGATTCTTCACACCCCCCCCCCACCCACCCCACCCCCCCCCCACCCCCCAAAAGAAAAAACAAACCAGCTAATAACAAAAAGATCAAAAAAAAATAAAAAAAAACAAATTAAAAACAAAAAAAAAAAAAACAACAACAAAAAGAACACAATACAAAGCTGTAACAGGGCCAAAGGCCAAATAAGAACCACATCTAAGATTACGCGTACAAAGCAGAAGATTGTCACTCCCTAACCACTGCAGAGGCCGTAACTTAGCATCACCAAGTGACGGAAAAAAAAAAAAAAAAAAAAATAATAACAAAAAATAAAATAAACTACAAAAAAGAACAATAAACCAAAAAAAAAAAAAAATAAACAAAGCAAAAATACCAAACAAAAAACATAAAAAAAAAAAAAAAATAACAAAACCGAAAAAAAAAAAAAAAAAAAAACAGAAAAACACAAACAAAAAACAAAAAAGAAAACAATACATTAAAAAAAAAAACTCAGAACAAAATAACAAACATACACTAACAAATACAAAACAAAAACACACAGAAAACAAAAAAAAAAACAACCTAAAAACAAAAAAAAAAAAAACAGAGAAAAAAAAGCGAGGAAAAAACAAGAAAACAACAAATCCCCCACAAAACAAACAAAAACAACAAAAAACAAAAAAAAAAACAAACCAATAAAAAAAAAAAAACAAAAACACACAAAAAAAAACAAACAAAAACCACAAAAAAACAAACAACAAAAAACAAAACACCACAAACAAAAAAACAAACAAAAATGGCTAGACCATTAGCTAGCTCCCTCCACTTACACCATCCAAAGCCGAATCTTCGTCCATAAGGACCTGACTTTAAATCTAAAAAACTTTTTCACTGTTTACAGCAGATTATCCACTCTACCGACTTCTTCTCAACAAAAGCCCCTGAGGCCAAACTACCCTCCACTACCTCAAAATCTAAATTTGAGACCAACTGTTGCTCCTGAAGCTTCAACCTCCCGCCAAACAAAAGCAGCTTATGCAATGAAAGCCCCTGAAACTTTCGCCCAAGCAGTCAATCCAGAATTGACTAAAACAATTTCCACAAAACCAAATCAAAAGGAAGAACTTTTTGACTTTCAGGTGTCACAAGTGCTACCTTTGATGGCACTCAGTAAAGAAGTATCTAACATGGATGTTGATTTATTAATAAAACCATGTTACACTGATTTTAATTATGTGGAAACAGATAATCCACTAAAAACCAGGAGATACTTTGAAGCCATACTGGTGGATACACAATCCGTCGACATCGAGCATTGTAAAGATGCAGATAATCAAATCATGTATTCCAGGATTACAATCAAGAGAATACTAGAACCATCAGAATGGTTTGCAGATCATCTTCACACTCCCATTGCTTTGACAATGACACACCGCCCACAGACTTATAATTGGTATGATTATAAGGCTGCATGGATGAACTTCCTCTATGTCAGACCAAGGCACACTTGGTTCATTAAATACAGCACACCTCTAACAAAGGCCATCATCCCACGATGGTTTTATGAATGGTGGACTTTGTTTGGAGGCACCAAGGAAATTCTACCCCAAAGATTCTCCACTGATATGCAGAATTTCAAACCCAGGAGGAGATCACAACATTACCAGAGCATATAAAAATATGCAAATATTACATCAAGAGAAGAATCTCTTATATCATCACTTGGAACTTTGTTAAAAGCGAAATAGATCGCATCAATTATTTGTGCAAACAAATACAGGTAAAAGGCTGGGTTCCTAAACAGCAAGGAAATTCAGCAGTACAGATCATTGAGAAGATCCAGACTTCTCAAAAGAAATTATCCAAAGCAGCCCTCAAACAAAAATTAAAGGAAGCCTTGGACAACATCGAAGATCATTCTGAAGAACAGATCTTCAAATTACTCAAGGATGCTGCTTCTTCTGAAGGAGAAGATGACGATAATGGTGACATGTGCAATCCTAAAGGTTTAGCCTTGGCCTACATGGAACCAGATTATGAATAGGAAATGACCCTTCGCAAAGATAGAGGCAAAGCCGGGAGGGAATTACTTGGTGTTAGTAAAACTTCACTATGTTTCTAAAACTGGGTCACTGAGATGCTAAGAGACAAAATTCTTTTGGAAAGCACTATTACCTTTATCAAAAGAAGACGCACTATCAAAAGAAAAGATGCTCCATTATCTTTGATAGGTCCCTCACCCAGTGTCGGCAATATCTCAGCCATCCACTTGTAAGCCTATGATAAAAGGCACCCTTTTCTCTTTCTATAAGAAGGAACTCAATTTCCCATTAGAGGCATCAGAAAACCTCACACTGTATTCTGAATATTTCTCTCTCTCTATGTTTAAATGTTTGAAGTTTGAATAAAGAAATCTCCTTTTCTTGTAAGTTTACTATTTCCTTTTAATTCCGCATTACTTATGATCCGTATGGTTATGTATCAGAGCCATGTTGGCAGTATCCGTATTAGTATTGAGCAGACTAAATACAGTACTGTCTAAGGCATTGGACAACTTATTATGAAGTAATCCATAAGTTTAAATTGTTATCATGGAAAGTATTGTTTAATAGATATACTTCTTGATCTTCTTTATATTATTCTATACTGGTGTGTAAGGCGTATCGTGCTCTGATATGAGATGAGGTATCCGATTAATTATCCGAGCATACGTTGCGCAGCAGAACTTGGAACCACTCGTCATAGCCAGGAGGGCGTCAAAGAGTTTAGTCTTATGCGTGTCCCGTAGCGAAGATAACTTATTTAGAACGAACGTGAGTGTTAGACCAAGACACCGCCATAGAAGAATTATTGGACGAAGTATAGTCTTAATCCACAACTTTAACATATTTGAGTTTATGATACGTTGATTAATCAGATTTTGTCAGTAAGTCCATTAGACAGTATTTCTTCACTAATGGCATTAAAATCAAAACATTTAAATAAAATTAATATATCTTCGCAATCAACAAAGATTGCAAAATTGGAAAAAATGATTACAAAAGGGAATATGCCAGAAGAAACCTTCAAAAGATTACCAATTAGTAATTCAGTTTCCTCACTCGTTCAATATTAAAACTTGTGAATCTATGTTGCTCATTAACAATTCTCTGAAATTGTTCGTCTTCTCAAAGATTGATGATCGAAACAGGTACAAGTCTAGCGTTAATTATTTAGATATGGTTTAGTTCAAGTGCGTAAAACCTGGTTCAGAAGAGGTTTGATAATTCCGGTCCTGGCGTTCTCCTCAGAGATGAAGATTTATTAATTGTGATGATTCTCTTCTAGGATTACTTCAAGTAATCTCACTGGAGGACCAGTTACTTCACTGTTATCCTATTTCTCAGTCGACATTAACGATCCTAATGTCACTGAACTATGATCTCAATGTAAACCAAAAATCTAAACAGCAAAGATTTAGAGAAATTGCTGTTGTTTATCGGGTCTATTACGAACTTATGAAAACTCTCAACTTGCCACAAAGCTGGTCTTGAAAGTGTCAAAGGAGAACCATGCTCATGGAAGCTAACCACACGCATAGTTCTATTTTTGTCCTCTAGGACTTTGCAAGGACAAGGATATCTCTCCAATAACGAATGGCATTTGGATATCACCACCTTTACTTCTCATCCCTCGATCACACATCGAAAGTTATTCAATTCCCGGAGGATCTATGATTTAAAATGTCTTGAAAATACCAAATGAGTTCATCTGCCCGAAAGGTAGTCTTGGTCATCCTCCTTTCTTGTGCCCTCAGGACGATTCCCAGACCAGCTTCTTCACAAACCAGAGGACGACATGACAACATCACTATTGCAAGCAACTCTGTAGACAATAGTAAAGGTAAGGTCACAGGTGTTGATTTCACAGGTAATATACCTAAAGTTTATTACCAAGAAATTCCAGGAAGCCCTACAGCAAGCGAGATGGAACCGCCTGCTGATAAGCCTGCTTGGATGAAAATGTTAAAGGTAAATAAACCCTTTGAACCTAACCCAGCTATCCTACAAGAACAATGGATTCATCCTGACAATCAAGTCAGAAGAAAATGGTATGTTTCCTCTTATACTCTTAAGCAAAGAGAAAATTTCAGAGAAATTTGGATAAAAGACATGAGAAGGATAGGTTGTGAAATCGAATTCTTCAAATGGTTTGAAATGACTGGTAGAATTGAAAATTGTACTGAGTCTTTACAAGTTATCATTAACAAATGGTATACTTCTTCTAACAAGGTAGTTGAAACTACCACTCCTCCTCTTGAAGGAATCAATATTCCTATTGCAGGTACAGTGATCAAAGCCTCTCCCTTCAAAGAAAAAAGTGATAGACAGGCGCTTTACTCACTGCTGCAGATATCGATAGGGTTGGTGAACAAAACAACTACTCAAACCAAATCCTCATGTGATCTTAGACAAAGACGACAACAAGAACATCTCTTAGTGCGAAGACACACGGCTTTACTTCATCCAATCACAATATTGAAACATACCCAGGGTTCAAAATACCCGAATTTTCCAAAGAAAAATTTCCAAAACTTTCTGATACATTCGAAGTTACAGGAAGTATCATTGAGAAAATTAATGCTCAGCTCAATAATTTTAACATCTCCAAAAAGAAGGATAAAGAAACCAAAAGTGTTTCTACAATCCAAACCCCATGCTTCCATGATTGTTGAAACTGATGCCTCTGACCAGGGTTATGGAGGTATACTAAAACAAATGGTAGATCCATTGTTGTTAGTTTGTGTAAAGACTTCTGGTTCAACCAGATGGTTGTTGTTGATGTCAGGTTGGTTGTCATCATCCTCATTGTCCGAATTGTTTTTTGAGGAGCTGTGCCTAGATTCATAATCTAAGAAAGCTGGTTTTTTAGAAACCTGACGGACAGTGGTGTCAGTTCATTATGGAAAAATCGGATTGATTTCTCGGAGTTCTTTTAGAGAAGAGAAACTTCGGAGAAGGTCAGACATAGTTGGTTCAGAAAGGATTTCTGAGCGGATTAATGATTTGGTTCATACTGAAAGGTTAACAGTAGGAAGAGACTCGATTTGTACTGTATGAGGATCAGTTTTGAGGTCAGGAGGAAACGATGCTCCATAGCACTCATCACATTGCGAACTTTGTGAGTATAAGAATGACATAAAAACGACGCAGACGAATCTGCGAAGTGGCTGCACGTTGCGGGGGAAATTCAAATTATTTTTTCTAAAACTTGAGTCGCGCCAGTGAACCTCGTGGAGACCACATGATGCGAGGAAACCCTTTTCCATCCTTGTGTTTGTTGCGACACGCGTGCAACCTCAAAATCTTTGCTTCCACAAGCTGCTTTGGCAGCTTGCTCGCCAAGGTTTTGTCTCTTCAACGACCCTTTGGGTGGTCGTTGGATAGTCATTACTCAACGTTTGGACCCTTTATACATTATTTTTACTATTTAAAGTCTTTTCAAGCTTTGGCCTTATTGACACTCCGGAAACCTTCACCAAACATAGGGACGGTATACTATTCAAATTTAGCTAGTTCCGGACGTCAAAGATCTTCTTGTGGTTTGTGATATAATATTTTCAATTAGTTCAAGTATTAAAAGTAATCTGTACAGCATTTAACAATTCTTTTATTTGGCGAAGCTATAGTCTAATTCATGGGACTTCCAGAGTGTAAGATACACTATGAGAAAGTATCATTGGACTTGAGTGAATTCTAGAAGCAATATCCAATTTCCCTTATAGCGTGCATGTATAGGGGTTTAGCTGTGGTGATTCATGAAAAGGCTAAGATAATGACCCTACCTTAGAAAAATGGGGATCCCTTATCCTGTAGGGGTTAGTACCGGGATTCCATATCAAGCTCTCATGGTCTATGTCAGTTAAAAACAGCTTCCACAAATGAATGTAATGAACTAGGTCATCCTAAGGGTGTAATACTTATGGTAGGTGGTGGAATGGGACGCCATCTATGCATAGCACAAGAAGGCATTTAGAAGGGAGTCTAGGTGTGTTCATGTAGTATAAATGAATGAATGAGTTACTATATAATGTTAATGAAATATGTTTAATATATGTGTAATGTTAATGAAGCATGTTGATTATATTCCTAATGTTTATGAAGGATATGTAACTTATTGAATTTGAGTGCTGCCTTAGTCTAGGGTGATTCCTAAGGAGAACAAAGTGGGAGTAGTAGAATATGACTCTACTTTACATTGCACTAGTGTAACTTGGGGTTGTCTTGGAGAATGGTTTTTATGTGAAGTTCTTAAATGCATGAATGTTTCCTCTACTAATGAATGTTGACTCGTTTATATGAGATGAAGTATCCTTATCTTTGTTCGTCTTAAAGATCACTTGGATATGTAATGAAGAGGTTGTATGAGCGTTCACTTCATGTATTACTTAGGTGGGTGTTAGGATAAATTTGGATGGAGGTTCTAAATGACTAATGGTTTACTTAATGAAAAATTCCATATGTTGAGAATCATGAAAGTATTACTTTGTATGTTAATGATGGCTTATATGATGTCTTGTACAATTGATTCATGATGTTCAACCAAACTAGAATGAAAAAGTCTGTTTCCACTAACGCGTTTTTATTATTGAAAAAGCCATACTTAGTATATTGTTTGTTCTAACTCCATATTCTTCTCTATTTAAAAAAGTATAGGTGGTGGCAAGTGGAGGTTTCTAGAAGTTAAATCTGCGAATAGATGTTCTCTAAGATTCTTATGTCATCATATGTTCTGAGGACATGACTATATTTTGTGTTATTCTATTAAAACACTTGATTAGAAGATGAGTTCATTTTCTGATGTGGAGAAGTGACGATATGATATATGTTCTGCCTTATATGGTTGTTTTGATGGAGTGACTTTGTTTTCTTAAGTTTAATTTTAGAGTTTGTTATTGACTATGTAGGAAAAGTTATAATTACGCAATAATTTTCAGTACGACCTCTCGAAGTTGTATTTTTTTGTTTTTCATGTTTGGGGATGTTTGGAGCTAAAAATAGTGGGGGATCCTAGAAACTCTATGGAAATGCTATAGGTCAAAATTTCCGGGATACAACATCCCCAAGGACCAATCTAAAAGGTCCTTGAGGAGTTAAACAATGTTGCCAAGAGCTGCCAGGCAGCCTATTTTGGAACGCAGTGTGCGTCGCGCAGCTTCCACATAAGAGGCTAAAATATTCCATGTGATACGGGCTTTTCACGAACCATTATGCCTCAAAATGTATTCAGACCAATGATTTGAGGGTATTCCCGCGATGCGCAGCCATATCCTAGATTTGTTCATGTCGTTTGAAAGTCAAATTAGACATGGTTGAAGGGTCCAATTATTGTAGGGGTGTTTTGGGTACTTTGTGGAATTATTATTAATGGTTTTTGAGTCACTTTTAACCCCAAATCACCAATCAAAACAAAACCCTCAAGATCAAAACAAAATCTCTCGATTCTCTTTCTCCAAAAACTTCCATTGATTGAGATTTGAAGCTTCAAAGAAAAAGGTATATTTTATTTAAGTTTGAACCCTAATTTCTTTGGCTTTCTATCAAATAAGGTATGGTTGTCCATCCTTTATTCCTCTCACATTCAATGAGACAATCCAAAGGTTTTTAAAAAAGGTTTAAAAATCCTAAATCTTCTATTTCAAATCTCAGCATGGTTTCTTACATGCGAAGGATTTAATGAAGAAATATGGGATGTTTTCAAGTTGTTATGTAGGAATTATGTAAAAAATTCATGATTACTGGGCACCCAATCCTCTAGGTTGTTATTGAAGTGGATGAATGAATATTGATTGATTACTGTAATAATTATGATTATACTAGGTCTATTATGATTAGATACTGCCAATATTTCCAATTATGAATGAATATTGTAGAATTGAGTAAGTTATCAGGCTTGGATGAAGGGTAAGATGATCCATTGTTCTAGTCTCTTGAATTGATCTTGGGGGAATGGTCATCCAAAGTATGCGTTTGCGTCGGTCTTACATGCTATATATGAATGCGTATATGGAATTTGTAGGATGGCCTGTAGGTATGAAAGTAAGTAAAAAGATGTAGAAGCATATGTATAGTGATGTGTTATGAAGTTATGAAAGTGTATATAGAAGATAGTAGGTCTAATTGAAGTATGATGTGAATGTAAAGCATGGTTGTGTATGGATTATGATGAATGTAATATGATCATGATTAGGTGACAATGTTATCAATGATTGTTATTATGTGAAAGACATTATCACATGTACTCACACATACATTGAATGAATGAATGAAGTTAATGAAAATGTAATGAATGAGAGTCTATCGAAAGACTTTTTTTAAATTAGACACTTTTAAGAATGGAAATGGGATTTTGGGGACAACAATCTCGTGAGTAGTAGTGCAGCGTCTATTACCAAACTTAATATTCGTAAGAACTCTAATGAATGAAAAAGGGAGTTTTGGGGGGGTGGACTCACTTCGTGAGTTGAGATGTACTGTCTAGGAGCTACCTCACTATTCCCAAGATTTTTCCAATGATTGAATTATAGATTGAGATGAGTACTCTTCGTGAGTTGACATGCAGTACTTAATAGAAATATCTTAACCAATATTTAATGAATGTAACGAATGTCAAAAACTTTGTGGGGATGTATGCTTAGAACCAAGAGGATTTGAAGAAGGGGTGGATTCTCTTTACGAGTAGAGATGTTGTATTCAATGTACCTCTGAATGAGTACTCATTGTGAGTTGAGATGTATTAGTTGTAAGAAATATATTTATCCCTTGATTATGTGGTCGCATAGGTTTAGCTATTTGTAATAAATGCAAACGGTAAGATAATGACCCTACCATAAGAAAGTGGGGAACCATCATCCGGTAGAGGTTTTTAAAAAAAATGTTTGTTACGGGATTCCATGTCAGATTCGGTTCTAGTAAGTTAAAAACTAGGATCCACAAATAATGTAATTAATAGGCTTCCTCAAGGGTTTTTGTACGATTATGGTAGGTGGGTTGGAATGGGGAGCCATCTAAGAATTGCATAAGTAGCATTTGGAGGGAGTCCTCTTGGTTTGGGTTGTGTAATGTAAATGCTGAACAAGTTACTATTATCATGTGATAAATATGTTGTTGAATTATGTGGATGTTAAGAAGTATGTTGAATATATCTATAATGTTGATGAAGGCTATGTAAATGATTGAATATGATGTGCCTAGTCTAGGGTGATTATAAAGGAGAACTAAGTCAGAGTAGTAGTATATGATGCTACTTTCACATTGCACTAGTGTAACTTGGGGTTGTATTGGAGAATGGTATTTATGAAAAGTTCTTGAATGCATGAATGTTTACTTGTTTATATGAGATTAACTACCCTTATCTTTGTTAGTCTTAAGGATCACTTTGTTACGTATTGAAGAGATTTTATAGGCGGTCTCTTCATGTCTTACCTAGGTGGGTCTTAGGATAACTTTTGATGGAGGTTCTAAATGACTAATGGTTTAATTAATGAAAATGTCCATATGCTTAGAATCATGAATGTATTACTTTTTATGTTAATGATGACTTATATGATATATTGTACACTTGATTCATGATGTTTCACCAAAATAGCATGAAAAGTATGTTTCAACTAAATTTTTTGGTTTAAAGCATGTTTTTGCTGCTTGTTGCCATACTTACTATACTGTTTTTACTAACTCCGTATTCTTTTTTGTTTAAAAAAGTATAGGTTGAACGCAAATGAAAGTTTCTAGAAGTTGAAACTAGGGAAATAGAGTTCTCCCAAGATTTGTATGTCCTCATATGTTCGAGGACATGGACTATTTTTTGTTTTCTTTCTTTTAAAGAATTGTATTAGAATATGCACTTCTTATCTATATTATGGTCATGAGCCTATGATATTAAGACGTATCTAAGATGGCTTGTCATAATGAAACTTCGTTTCTTACGTTTTATGAAAGAGTTTCTTATTGACTATGTTGTGAAAAGTTTTAATTCCGCACTACTCTTCATACCTATGTGATGAATGAAATCTAAGAGGCTTTTACAAGACATTCGTGAGGTCGAGTATAACGTGAAAATTTTTAGGGGGTGTTCCCCGGTTTTTACAATAGAACAATTATGTACTACACACCAAATCCAAACATTACATCATAGGAGACTAGAGCACATTCAACATTTAAATAGACAACTCCTAACATGTATAGGATCACACATTCATATAGGGTTATATAGGTATGGTTCATTCTATAATAATATGGGTCATTCTATAATAATACTTGTCACAATAAAGCATGTAGACCATGCCATACCCTAGCATAATCATTGATATTATACTTCACATAATTAATACACCTTAACCATGATATTTACATTGAGGACTACATACATAACCTTCATGGAAAATCTTCATACCCATGATCAACATAAAAATAGAGAAGACATAAACACCACCACCATTAGTGGACCAAACCATACAATATCAATTAACATACTATAGACTAGAAGGAAACACCACCACCTTACAGTGAAGTCAAAGGAAACATTATAGTGACTCAAGGAAACATTCCAGTGAAACCATTTCTTACCTACTCTTAGTTAACTCATTCCCTCGAATTTTCCTTAACCAAGGTTATCCTAAGTCTCACTAAGGTGAGACATGAAGGAACCTCCGCTACAATCCCTTCAATGCATACCTAAGTGATCATCAAGGATACCCATTATAAGATTACTTCACACAGGTAACAAGTCAAAACTCTATGTCAAAACCCTAAAAAAACATACTTTCATTTAACAACCTTCCGTAAGTGTCGTTAGCACAACCACATTCGTCATTCATACACTTCATAATACATGGAATAATATTAACATTATTTATTGATATTATACATTAGGTTATATAACTAATTTACATCACATAGCAACTCCTTCACACATTGCATAAAAAGACACACCATGACTCCCCTTTAAAGAGCCTACTCGTGAAATGGATAGATAGCATCCCATACCTCCACCATCCCTAAGTAGTAGACTCTTTAGACAACTTAATTTATTACATTCTTTGTGGGGGATAGCTTTAACCAACATAGACCATGAGATGTATACATTGAATCTTTGTATTAACCCTTACCGGATGAGGGATCCCCACTTGTCTATGGTATGGTCATTCTCTTATCATTTACATGGAATCTCCATTATACTTATGATGGAGCATAATTAAGGGATAAGGATATTTTTTCTAATTACTCATTCACTACTATCGAGAAGTACTCATCTCAAGGGGTATATCGAATAAAACATCTCCACTCACGAAGTGTAGCAACCACTTCTTCATATATCCTGGGTGCTAAGCATAACTCCCCCACGGAGTCTTAAACATTCATTACTAAAGGTCAGTTGATAACAATATATCAACTCACAAAGAGTGTCCATCCTCTAACCTATCTTAGAAAGCTCTTGGGAATGGTGATGTTGCTACTAAACAATCTCAACTCATGAAGAGTGGTCACCCCAAAACTCCCCTTTTCATTCATTTAGTCTTTTATCAAGAGTAGGTAATGGTATAGACACTTCATCCTTACTCAAGAAGAGTTTCCACCCTACAATCCCCCATTAACATTCATTAACTTCATTGATTTTATTTCATTGTGTGTGCAAGTTTGTACATGTGAGTAAACCTTTCACATAATCACAATTTCCATACCTTGACTTCTAATCATTCTCACATCTTCATTCATCACATTTCACACACTAGAATGCTTCAAATATATACATACTCTATTTTGACATATTCTATACAAGCTATGCAATTCAAGTTTCATAAAGCATATCAACATGAACGTCATCATTATCATTACTTTACTTTACATACTATGCCTTCATGTACATAATATCAAGACACATTATTTACACATATATCCATATATTTCAAGTAAACACCCCCATTAAAGGTTGACCATACTACTCAAGAGCATTTCACAGTAAGAACTAAACAATATGACCAACTTACCATTCATCTAAGCTTTAGCCACCTATTAACAATTCCTCCAATAATTCATCAAAATTAGCCCTTAAGGCAGTACCTATGTCATAATATACAAAAATAAACAAAAATCCTAACATTTTTAATCATGTCCATTGAACCCATCTCATAAGCTAAAAGTTAATAATGATCATAAACGGTTTCATTTGGGTTTTGACATTTAAATTACCATCTATCATTAGAAATAACTCTTTTTAATCATTCAAATATTTTTGTGAAAAGACTCAGACTTAGAGTCAAGGAATATACAAGTTGCAGTTTGAAACCCTTTTTTTGAAATATCTTAGAAGTTGCTCCTTGAATGAAAGAAGGTTCAAGGATGACTACCATACCTCAATGAGAATAAATCCACGAAAATTTCATGAAGAAAACTTCCACAACCTTCCCTTCTAGCCCTTCCTTGAGTTCTAGCTTCAATGGAGTTTGGGAGTGTTCTTTCTTGACGGAGGGGTTCTTAATATTTGAAAATGGGGTCTTCTCTAGTTCTAGGACTTAAAACCAACATAAAATTATTATGAAAACTCTAAATTAATCATTCATGGTTCACAAAATGACTTGGGGTGAATTTACAAAAACACTCCAAGCTTGGCAAATTTTCTTGACAAACTTTTAGGACCACCATCGCGGACCCTAGCTTCTGGACATCGCCTGTTCGATGGCCCGTCCTTCTAGTGCATCGATTGTGACTGAGGCTGACCACAAAAGGTTTAATATCCCACTACATAGGTTCGATCTATGCCCCCAATGACGGGGCGTCATTTAGCTTATCATCCATAGGTGAGTGGCGTCAATTGCCCAGTTCTTGGCAGATTCTGCCAATGTGTTGGGGTCCTCTTCTAGGGAAACTCATGAGCCTAGGTGGAGTCATACCCAGAAGTTGAACTCCTATAAATGGTAATCTAGTTCCTAGGTTATCCTCATTTCATTTTCAACCAAAATGAATAGGTTAAACATTAAAAACATACAAACACACACACACATTCCAAGGCACATCTTTCAAACGTCATGGACGTTCACGTTTGACCTCCAAAAATCACAATCCTTTAGAAACTTCATAAAAATTATTAATTATTTTAATACATAATTAAACCATGATATACATGTGCAGTTCTAGTTCATCCTAGTTCATTTTAGGGACGTTACATTCTCCACTACTTGGAACAACATTCGTCCTCGAATGACACTAAATACTTTCCAGGAAACAACTAGGAAAAGATCACACATATCATCAAGTTCATAATATTCATAGTCAACTCATCAAACTTACAAGGAGCACCAACTTCATATTATAAAGCATTCTCAAGTAACACAAGAAATTCGGAACACGTTCCACAATTAAAAATACACAATCATTTCTTCATTTCTGGAGGGACTACCTTCTCAAACCTTAGACATTCTCATACACATAATTTTTACATACATTGCAACCATTATTCATATAAATTCAATTCAATCAAATTCTTAAATTTCTTACAGTGATCACCAAGACTCTTATAGTGAAGCACGCATAAAATTCAACAATTGATATTTCAAGCAATTTTAACTTGAAGACACGACAATATGAGAGAAAATATCATATAAACTCAAATTATAACATAAACATAACAACCAAAATAATTGAGACTTACCGCGGGCTACATTTTGGATTAGTTCCTTACTTAGTCCCAAGTACAAAGAGACGATTCCTCTTTGGAGCATTCGGATATAGACCACCTTGAGGAGCTTGGTTGACCTCGTTCCCTTCTGTCTTGATGTTAGGAAAGTCCCTCATATTATGGCCCTTATTACCACACCCAAATAAACCATCTGTACCGGCAAGACACTTATCCAAGTGTTCTTTTCCACAACTAGCACACCTAAACCTGTCAAAAGTATGGCCACCCTCTGGGAATTTTTCTTGGGAGCCCTATACTTTTTCCCCATGGAATACTTCATTATAGAACCTCTTCTTAGGTTTGGGTTGACTTTGTTCATCAACCTTAGGCCTCTTCTCATACCCATTCCTAACCCAAAACTTGGACTCCTAAATTTGTTAAGCATATATATTATCCTAAATATATCAATATCATTAAATAATATTTCCATACGACACTCTTTTCTATATTAGTGCCATGAAAAGTTGGAGGGTTCATCCTCAAGAAATCCCAAATTCAAGAAGTGGGAGTACTTACATTTGGTTAGGGTCTAATTTCTTGGTTATCTTGGGCAACCAATTGATTTGTGACAACTTGAATTTGAGTCGCATTAGTTCAGTCAAGTCCATAGGGGCAGACCTTATCTCCACATTAGTAAATCTCCTTAAACTTGGAGAGCTTGAGGAACTTGGGGCATATGAGCAATTTTGGGCACTTTAGGTCCTTGGGGTTGTTGAGGAACATGAAAGGGAACCTCCTCATTCCCTTTCTCTTGGCCAACTATAAGGACTTTTTCACCACTGGGAGGGATCTCTCATTAGCGACTCCTCCCTTTTAGCAGGTGTCCTCTTTATATTCATGTCCTATAAGCACAAGAGAAGAGGTTGAGAAAGACATATTATAGAACTCAACTCTAAGGCACGACACTAGAATAATGAAGAAAGTGAAACTTCCATTGCCTTATAGGATCTCACTCATGGGTGTATCGCGACTCACACTAATGAAGAAGACTCTACTAGACGTGGCTTGTGAGACTTTAGAACCTATATTATTTCCCATAACTATATGGTCTGATACCAAACTTTTCAAGACCCGAAAGTACACCCTATAAGATAGGAAAACCCTTAGGTCGGGACAATTGCGTACTGACCCTTTGGAGGTCTTGTACTAACCTTTTAGCTATCATTCATTGCATAAGACATGAAATGTTATGCAAAATTAAAACTTTTCACAACATTAATAATAACAGGAAAATATCTTTAAAAAATACTATAGAGTAATCACATCATGACAAGTCAACTTACAGACAAAACTTAATTATCTTAGCGACACGACCCTTTATATTGAATGAAGAAACATAATATGTCTAATACAAGTCTACAAGAAGAACTAAAGAAATAAAGACTATGCCCTCGAATATATAAGGACATACTTAGTATTGAGAGAGTAGATTCCCAAGCTTGCCTTCTCATCTTCAACTTGCCTCCAACCTATACTTATAAGGTATAGAAAAGTACGGGGTTAGTACAAACATTGTACTAACTATGTCAATATGCAAAATCATGCAAAACAAGACATTTTTGTAGAAATAGTCTTTCATGCAATTTAAGTAAAGCATTCATGCATATAGGAAGAAAATAGAACATAATTTATCATGTAAAACATAAAATAAAACTTCCATAATTTTAGCATCAAAATCACCTTACAGTGAACTCAAATGAGATATTATAATGAACTCAAGGAAACATTCTAGTGAAACCATTTCTTACCAACTCATAGTTAATTCCCTCGAATTTTCGTTAACCAAGGGTATCCTAATGCTCACTAATGTTATATATGAAGGGACTGCCCATACAATTGCATCAATGAACAACTAAGTTATCCTAAAGACTACCGAATATAAGTTTACTTCGCACGGGTAACAAGTCAACACTCAACCCAAAACACTAAACAAACATACTTACATTTAAGAACTTCATATATGTACCCTTATTCAAGTGGACGATTAAGTTAGACAAGGTGAAATGTGGAAGTAGCATCCCATATTACTACTCCCACAATGTGCTCCTTCAGGATTCCATGAACTTATAAACACCACATTCATTAGTCATAAACTTAATCATACATTGCATAATATTAATGTATTTCTTAACATTAGACATAAGGTTAAATAACTCATTTACATCACATAACAACTCATCCTCACATTGTATAAAAATACACAAAAAGACTCCCCTTTCAAGTGTCTACTCGGGAAATAGATCGATTGTGTCCCATATCACCACCATCCCTAAGTGGTACACTCTTTAGAAAACTTAGTTCATTACATTCTTTGTGGGAGATAGCTTTAACCGACATAGATAATTACTGCTAGACATGGAATACCGGTATTAACCCCTACCAGTTGAGGGATCCCCACTTGCCTATGGTAGGGTAATTTTCTTAGCCTTACTATGGAATCTCCAATATTTATACCTATGAGAGCACATAGTTAAGGGATAAAGAGATTTCTTCTAAGTACTCATTCTCTACTAACGAGGAGTATATGTCACAACGGGTACATTTGATACAACATCTCAACTCAAAAAGTATAGCCATCCCTTCTTCATATCCCCTCGATGCTAACAACCCCACGGAGTCTTAAATATTCATTACTAAAGGTCAAGGGATAACTATTGGACAGAACATCTCAACTCACAAAGAGTGTCTAT
Organism: Solanum habrochaites; assembly: GCA_027704765.1. NCBI lineage: Eukaryota > Viridiplantae > Streptophyta > Magnoliopsida > Solanales > Solanaceae > Solanum > Solanum habrochaites. Next base: position 17,127,612 of record JAKWJA010002491.1, read on the forward strand.
CGTCTAACCTATATTAGAAAGCTCTTGGGAATGGTGAGGTTTCTACTAAACACTTCATGTCAACTCACGAAGAGAATTCACCCAAAAACAACCTCTTTAATTCATTTTATCTCTACTAACAAAGAGTGTACAACCTACAATCACTCCTACCCATTTATTAACTTCATTTATTCATTTTATGTGCGTGTATGTGAGGGTGAACATGTGAACACACCTTTCACATAATCACCATTTTCATAGATTGACTTCTAATAATTCTTATATCTTCATTCAACACATTTCACTCACTAGCATACTGCAAATATACACATACTCCATTTAGATATTTTCTACACAAACTATGCAATTAAAGCTTCATAGAGCATATCAACATGAATATTATCACTACCATTACTTTACTTCAAGAGCATTTCACAATAAGAGCTAAATAATATAACAAACTTACCATTCATCCAAGCTTTCACCACCTATTAACAATTCCTCAAATAATTCATCAAAAATAGCCCTTAAGTTAGTATCTAAGTAAGAATATAACCAAAAATAAACCAAATCCCTAACAATTTCTAATCTTGTCCATTGAACCAATCTCATAAGGTAGAAGTTAATAATTAGCATAAACATGGTTTCATTGGGATTATGACTTTATAATCACCGTATAACATTAGAAACAACTTATTTTAATAATTAAAACATTTTTATACAAAGACCCATACATAGAGTGAAGGAATAAAGAAGTTGGAGTTTGAAACCCTTTTTGAAATATCTTAGAAGTGGCTCCTTGAATGAAAGATGTTTTAAGGATGACTACCATAAATCACTGAGAATAAAATAAAAAAATTTTGATGACGAAAACGTCCATAACCTGTCCTTCTACACCTTCCTTGAGTTCAAGCTTTTATGGAGTTTCGGAGAGCTCTTTCTTGAGGGAGGGGTTTTTATTATTTGAAAATTGGTCCTCGTCTAGGTCTAGGACTTAAAACCAACTTAAAATAATTTTAAAACCCTAAATTAATCATACATGGTTCACAAAATACTTGTGGTGAATTTACAAAAACACCCCAAGCTTGACAAAATTTCTTGGCAGCTTTTCCGGACCACCATCGACGGATCCTAGCAACTGGACGTCACCTGCTTGATGGCCCGTCCTTCTAGGGCGTCTACTGTGATTGAGGCTGAGAACAAGGGGTTAAGCTTCCACCGCTAAGGGTGTATCTACGCCCCCATTGATGGGGGTGTCATTCAACTTATCATTCATAGGTGAGTGGCGTCGATTGCCTAGTTCTTGGAAGAGTTTGCCTAAGTGATGGGGTCCTCTTCTAGGGCCCCTCGTGGTTCTTAGATGGAGTTTTACCCAAACATTGAAATCCTATGCATGGTCATATATGTCCTAGGTTCCCCTCATATCATTTTTCAACAAAAAAGAACATGTAAGACTTGCCAAAACATACAAACACACACAAGCACTCTCCAAGGAACATCTTTCAAACGTTATGGACGTTCTTGGATGTTTGACCTCCAACCAACACCATACTTTAGAAACATCATCAAAACATCACTATTAATTATTTTAACACATAATTGAACCATCATACACGTGTTAAGCTCTAGTTCAACCTAGTTCATTTTAGGGATGTTACAACTCCATCTGTGGTATCTAACCCTTGAAATGATATGAGTAGGTTTGTGACTGGTGTTTCCTACCATGTGAAGTAAAAATGTCGTATGTACATTCTACATAATTACATGAGATTTCCTAGGCTTACGGTGTATGCACAATCCATTGAAGATTCCAAAGTTAGTAGGATTTCAAGGAATTTCAAGGGGTAAATACAATGAGCAAAACAAACCCTGGTTTCAGAAGAGGGATCAAATCAAGATGAGTTTAGTTCTTCAAAGTTCAAGATTGAGAGTGGTAGCGATTACCAAGTTGTTAATCCTACTTATTCTACATGTGGGAAGAAGCACTATGGGAAATGTCTAGCCAGTACCGGGGGATTCTTTAGTTGTGGTAAGGATGGATATAAGGTAAGTGATTGTCCTACTATTGCGGCTAGAAGAAGAGAGGCCAAACAAGTTCTTTCTAGTGTTCCCAATGATGGTTCTCCGAGGAATAATCACTTCTATGTTCTCTAAGCAAAGGAAAATTTAGGTGAAGATACTTGTAAGTTATAGGTTTCTCTCTTTAGCGGTTATGGGTTCCTTCTAAGTGAGGGAGTATGGGGAGTAGTTGGGTTCAAGATTTGTAACACTCCGAAAACATAGGACCTAATATAGAGCCTCACATGTTGAACAAAGACTAGAAAAATTGTTTTAATTCCTATAATTATGTGTTAAAACATTAACGAACGTGAATGACGTCCAGTGAATTGTGAAATAGAGGTTAGCCTACCTTGTCATGTTTCATGGGATTTTAAGAGTTGCAATTCTATGAAATTTATTAGGAAAGTGTTAAAATGTATTATAATATGTTTATGGTCAAAATTTTGGGTACGACTCCCCAAAGACCATCCTAAGGGTCCTTGAGGAGGACCCTTCCAAAATGACCAAAAGCTTTTAAAAGACAGCAGCTATCAATGGTTGACAAATGACGAGCCATCATCTAGATGACGGGGAGTCGATGGATCTATTGTCCAAGACTTAGAAATTTTCCAAAAATGGTCCAAAAGACCAGTCTCTGACAACATCGGCGGTGTACATTACGGGGGACATGGGCTGGCGTTGACTGACCTACCGACCAAAGGTCGAGTCTACTAGGTCAGGTCTGGTTTTGATGTCCAATTATTAATGAAGTCGATTAAGTTAGTTATTTTCTAAGGTTGTTAATTAAGGGTTGAGGGTTTTTAATTAAGGGTTAGGAGGTTTCTTATTAAGTTAATTAAGGGAATATATAAAGACCTAAACGTAATGAAACTAACACAATGCACTTCAATTCTCAAAAACTCAAATCCTCTTGCTTATCTCTACTTTCTCTCTCTATTTTCAAAGATTTTATTGAAGATAAATTCAATGTCATAAGGTCTCCATGATCCAAATCTCTCCATAAATCTTCATTAATAGCTAAGTATGGAAGTTCTTCACCTTTTGGACTCCTTTCCCCAAAGGGTTCTTCAAGTTTGATTTCCAAAAGTTGGTTAATATATGGGTTTCATTCCTTATCCGAAATTGATATTTTAAATTATATTTTTCTTGGTGTGTTTTAATTATTATGAATATAATATGATTGATTATTTGTGAGAATTAGGGAAGGTAGTCATGTTAGTCCTATTTCTATAGAAGAGATCATGAATTAACACTATTTCTGTAACCCTAGGTTATGAATATATGATGAATTGAATAGTTATCATGCAATTGAGTTAGTTCTAGTGGTAATAACTATTATATGATTTTATTCAGCCTATTAATGGATGAATATGGTTGGTTAATGGTAAAACTATGGAAGAAGGCTTGTGAAGGTAGATTTGTAAGACCCATGATCTTGACTTCTTACTTCAATTATGATGGCTTGTACTTGATAATGATGTTCGATTAAAGTGTTGAATGTGATTAGATTAGATAGGTCATAGTAAGATGAATGTAATTGTAATGTCATGATTATATGGATTCAGATATTATGATTAATGTATGATGATATAAGGTTTATTATTGATCTATTATGTGTCTTACTATGACATGATGATAATATGTTAATCTCACATATGAGGGTTGTGATACGCTTAAATTACACTTCCCTAAAGAATTATAAGCGGTCTTAATCAAGTAAAGAACCCAACTAGTAGGTTGGGGTCGGTCCCACGAAGAAAATAATTTAGACTTAACTTTAATTCACAATTACGTCTATTTAGCTAAAGTCTATTAGAAAAAAAAGTAATAAAATGTTTTTTTTATGAAACATGTTTCTTAAACTTTCAAAGTTAACAAGTAAACAAAAGTAAATGTAGAGTTTTTATCAAGTTGTGAGAATAACTAGGGTATATGTGTTCCCCACATGTTCATAACCCAATATTCCTAGTAATATCAATTCGTTCCTAGTGTTTTATATGTAAAATCAAAAGATATGTATCTCTAAATCCTTGGTCCGGCATCTAGAGAATTTCACCCCATACCTTGGTCTGGCTACGTGTCTACAAGCTACTAACCATTACATTTACGTCATATTAGACATCACAATCGATTATGACTTCGTTATTACCTCGGACCAATCCACACTATCCTATTAGGTAATATCACACTAAATCTATGTTGGTAATTTTTTTCCTATTCCTACATCCTTGGTCAGGCAAGTAGCAACAAGGTGAGTCTAACATGTGCACTCGTTAAAAAAACGTGAGAGAAAGAATTATTAATACATGAAAAAAAACTACTTGAGAATTGCTTAATTGCTAGGATTACTTTGTTAATTATCCATGTCCCCACAACCATAGTTGTGGATTTAGTTACCCTTACTCGAAAGATCACAATTTACAATATTGAATAAAGAATACATGAACTTATTTAACAATATGAAGAAAGCCAGAAATTCAACTTGAAACTGCAAAAATAATTTCAAACGAAATCCAAAAATTGATTAATTGCTCAAGTTTGCAAAAAAAAAAAACAATATAAAAAACAAAATAAAAAAATAATCAGATTACTTAACCCCAAAACGAGGTTTTAATCCCCTATTTAAAGAAAAACATAGTCCTAAAGAAAAAGGAATCGAAATAATAAAATTTTTGTCCAGCGCGGCTTCAATCGACGACCTCACTGAATTGATGGTCCGTTGAGTGCCTCCGTAAGTACATACATGGAATGAGTTTTTCTTTATCGGATAGCACTTTTTGATTTAAAAGACAGACCAACAGTATGGTTCGTTGATCCATTTACGGCCCATCAGTGCTCCTCCGTCATTCCACACTAAGAATCTTGAAAAGTCATGTACTAGAACCTTATATGAACCAATCAGCAATTCACTAGTAAGGTCCGTCAATCATCTTATGCTCATAGTTCCATACATTGTCACTTTCCGTTGTTTTCTCCCTTAGCCTAACGGTCACCACCTAAGGTTCATCGATCAGACGACGGGACGCCGATGGTCTTCGTAGCTCCTATTTTGCATTATATTCAGTTGCCTTATGTGTTCTAAACCTTGACATCTTTTTTGCTAAAAAACATAACACTTATGAAAAACTATTACATAAAGGCTCTAGACACACACAACTCTTAAGTAAAATGCGTTGAACTGTGAAATAATGGTACATCAACGCCCTCAACTTAAATAAGTTGTTTGTCCCCAAGCGTGCACTAAGACTCAAAACAATATTTGTTCAAAATATACATTTTTAAGCTCTGGCAAACACATGGCTATCAACCCCGACCCTTTCTTTGATTTCGTGCAAGCTTACTCTCTCAGGTTCGATAAGCTAACTCATCTGGATCACATCATCACACAAATTCACCGTGCAACAAACAACTGTACTGGTTTACCTTTCACCTGGTACTAACTTTACGATACCACAACTAGTTACCTCACTCCAAAAGAACTCCTCATTTTTCACATATTAATTATGAATTTGGGTACAAGGATCTTTGTTCAACACTCATTCTCAAGAATAAGTTCAAATACAGTCAGTTCTCTTCGCCATAGATTTGCCCTTATTTTTACTGCTTTAGTTCACTAGACTAGACTCTACGATCACGGTAGGACTTTCTTGGCTTGTAACGTAAGCTTAGGGTTAGGTGTGGTACAATTGGATACATTTTAGTGGCTTTTTTCCATGCTTGACATTACTGCTAAGCTTCCTACCTATTTTCATTGCCTTTGACCCCTATTTTGTCTTCTCTTTTCTTCTTTGTTTTTCTTCCTTTTTTGATGTTAATTTCCCTTTTTTCACACTTTTTCACCAAAAAAAATTTTCTTTCTTTTCTTTTATTATTATTTTCTTTTTCAATCAATTAATAATCTCACGGAATCACATTTTTTGCTCACTTGCGCTTTTTTTAAACATCTAACTCTTTTCATATCCATTTTTGGGTGCTTACTCATAATAGCCACCCTCAACTTATGGTTGGTCTGTCACATCAGGGAATACCCGCTAGACGTAACTTGTGTCATTGTCCTATTTGAGGACTAAGACTAGCCTCTTAGCATACATCATTACATTCATAGGTCAAATTTAGCGGAAATTTAATAATTTTTTTTACTACTTCTACATTGAGATTTACATAGACCTCTACATGAAGTGTGCAATTTACTTTGAAAACCTTTATGCAAATCCAACAAGCCTATACCAAATCAATAAGGCATATTCATTAAGTCATAGGCATGTACATATCACAAGACCAACAACATCAAATCTAGTCAAGTCGACATGCATATGATGCAATTGAATACATAGTCAAGTATATCTAGCATCCATCCATAAATAACCACAAGTATGAATAAGAGTTCATCATAACATAACTAAAGCAAGAAAATTACCCACAATTCATATCAAGTTAACAAGTGCAATGACCGACCAAAGCCCCATAACCTTACTCATTAAAAGTAACCAAACAAGAATCACGACCAACCTCCTACTTCACGTAGCATGGCATTTAAGAGTACATGTCATCATACTTTAACAATGTAGACCAACAAATATTCATTAGTGACACCAATCAGCATATAGTATCAACAATATTAAAGTTCATCATATAAATATAATGTACCAGTATAACCATATTCATACATAATAACATCCTCCTAAGACTTCCTTCAAGGCTAACTAGTACAATGTTTAGGTAGAGTCCCATACCCTTATCTAGACTAAGCTAAATCCCTTAGGTATTAGTTAGAGTTTAATCCTTTCGTTCATTTTACCTTTTTTTGGAACATCTTTCCCTAACCGACATAGTCCACATGAGCTAATATAGAATCCCGTGTCATGGAATCCTACAACGAAAGTAGGCAGACTACTTGCCAACGTAGTACCAAAACATAAAAATAACAACTACATGGATCCACTAGCTAGTATTCTTATGGGGGAAACATAGTTCAAGAACTAGGAGATATAGTTGAGACCCTCTTTATGCTACATGCACAGTCTCCAATCTCAAGAGTACACTAGTGATCCCACCTTCCCTATGTAGGAAGGGACACTACTCACTCTAATTCACTTGGTGCTAAGATAAAGTGTTTTTTGAAATGTCTTTATTAATCATCATAACTTAATGTAGGTCATAGGGTATAATCCTTGTATAATCATCATCATCATTGTCCTTTCATTAAAATTTATATAGGTAAGGTTAGCACATTAACATATAACTTCATAATAAGGCACATTGGTAAATCATTCACCATATTTATAACATTTACATCATAGCTTACACCTCACAAACCATAATCAAGACATTTCATTTCAACATCATACAGACCCTATCAAACTTAATACGTGGCATAAGCAAATGCAACGTCGGGACTTAATCACAACTATCCATAATTGAAGTAAATAATAGGGGTCACAAAACTTACCAAGTCTACTTCACAAATCATAATAAAGGTCTTACCATAAACCCTTACTCAACCTAATTAGGGTGTAGTATCATCATATATCCATAAACAACATTATTATAAATCCAATTGAATCACTTTATCACAATTCATCACGACTTCGTAGGTTAAGATTAGATACTTAGGTCAATTCACAACATACTTCATAACCTAGATCAACTTCTCAAGAACTAACATAATAGGACTATAATTCATCCTAATTTAGTCATGATTGATACACCAACATCATCAATAGTAATTCAACGAATAACCAAATCAATTTTGAACCAGTATAATACAATTCATATGAAGATCACAACCTAGGGTTAAGGTGTAAAGGTCATCTTCGACAAACTAGACCAGTTCATAAAGATATATAATAATTGAGTTAAAAAAATGTATTATATTCGTAATACATCAAAATAAATCATTATCAAATCAATTCACAACATCAATTTCGATATTGGATGAAACTCACTTGAAAACTCAACTATTTGAAATTCAACTTGATGGAACCCTTTGGGGAAAGAGATCTCATGCCTTGCTACTTGATGAAGATTGATGGAGGAAATTTAACCTTTGAATCCCTTAAACCCTCCCCTAGCTTGGTGTTCAATGGAGTTCTTCACTAGAGAGAGAAAGAAGGGAGAAGGAAGAGAGTTTTGGGTTTGGGAATTATGTGAGTTTAGGTTAGGCTAATTAGTTTAAGGCTTTATATAAGGGGTTAAATCACTTAATTATACCTAGCCTAACCCCTAATTAACTTTCTAAATAAGCCAATTAATTAATTAACCTAAGATAAAACGTGCAGTGAAAACCAGTCCTCACATACGACACCACGATCGACAGATCATGGATCAATCGACAGCCAAACCCCCTTCCGTGCTGCACATCGTGGTTTCATTCATAGACTAGTACAAATGGACCATTATCCAAAATTTAAAAGTGTTGGTCAACGTATGGCTTCAACGCCCCGTCGATCAACCTACGCCACGTCATTTCCCCTCGTAGGTGCACACTACCCAAATAGTTTTTGACCCCAAAAATGCAAGGGTCCTCCTTGGAGAGTTATTCCCAGATGTTTCGACTATGAATAAACTTGAATACATGTTACTCACCCTTCCACCAATTTTCATCATTTCCCGACTCCAAAAAGCTAGTAAAATAGGCTAAGGAACGTAGCACTTCATTGAACTAGTTTCCAGATGTCATGGACGTTCTTGCACATTTTGGTTTCTAGACTTCCTAAATGACTTATATTCATTAAAATAGAAATTAAAATAATATCCAAAACCTTATGAAACTTATATTAGGATCTAAAACACGTCTAGGATTTTCATAATGTTACATTATCCACCCTCATTAGGAACATTCATCCAAGAATGACACTAAAATCTTTTGAAGGAAAGAATAGACTCAAGACTAGAATTCCAACAAACAACAACACACAAAATCACCAATCATATCATTTACACAAGGCAATTCAAAACATCAATTACCACTAATAAAGGCTCAAAATCACATTGTGAGGAATTTCCTTCTAACAAAAACTATATGAGCTCAACATAACATATATGAGTCAATTATGCCATATCTTAATGTTTCAATATTGTACGTATCATTTCATAAAGACTCACCATATCAAAATGCGCAACATAGCTCTAAACAAGAAGAATTGCAAATTATTAGTATACTTCATTATAAGTCACTGTAACATTATAAAAAATTCACAGTTTTTGCAAAACTTCCCCAAAAATCAAGAAACTTAGATTTTTTTAAATTATTTTCAATATTAATAAGAGCAACTAATCTCAGTTATCAAATAGATGAGGGTAACAGGACTTTATATCTCCCTCGGTCTCCCATGTTGCGCCCTCAACTAGGTGATTCTTCCATAACACCTTTATAGAAGCCATCTCTTTATTCCTTAACTTCTTTATTTGTCTATCAAGGATTTGAAGTGGAACCTCCTTATAAGAGAGGTTATCTTTCACACCAAGACCCTCAATAATAGGAATAGATTTGGGATCACCAATACGTTCCGCTCGACCATCCGTTTGAGGACGAAAAGTGGTTCTTAACTTTACCTTGGTACCCAATCCTTCTTAGAATGACCTCCAAAATTTGGATGTGAATTGTGCACCCCTGTCTGATATGATGAATAACAGAATACCATGGCGACATACAATCTCATTTATGAAGATTCTTGCATTTTCTTCCTCTGAATATGTTGATTTAACGGGAATAAACGAGTATACTTGGTCAACCTATCCACAATCACCCATATAGAGTCATATTGCTTTTGTGTCCGAGGCAAACCTACCACAAAATCTATGTTGATGTCTTCCCACATCCAAGTAGTAACTTGGATTTCTTGAAGTAAACCACCCATTTTTTGATGTTCAGCTTTCACTTGTTAGAAATTTGGACACTAAGCAACAAATTCTGCTATGTCCTTTTTTAAAACTTCCCACCGAAACACTTCCATAAGGTAATGGTACAGCCTTATTGAACTCGGATGAATGGGGTAACGGGACCCATGAGCTTCCTAAAGAATCCGGTTCCTAAAACCATCAACATTAGGGACGCACAACCTTCCTTGATACCTCATAACACCATCCCCTCGTAAGGGAATGACTCATTAAGCTTGCGGAGATCTGATTCCTTCAACCCATCAATGGTTGATCAAGATGTTTTTTGGACTTCACCTCAACTACCAAAGAAGACTCGGAGTTATGATGGACCATAAAACTACCATTCGGAGAATATTCCAATCTTCCACCCAATCTAGCCAACCTATGAACATCTTTCACTAGGATTTTCTTGGATCCATATACATGAGACACACTATCCATGGATAAATAAGTTGGATAATCCACAACCACATTGGCCTTTTTCGGGTGATAGAGAACACTAATATCGTAATCCTTCAACAATTACAACAATCTTCTTTTTCGGAGATTCAACTCAATTTGAGTAAACACATATTGGAGACTCTTGTGGTCGATATACACATCAACATGAACATTGTAATAGTAATGCCTCCATATTTTCAAAAAAATACCATGGCCACTAATTCAAGATCATGATTTGGATAGTTTCTCTCATGCACTTTAAGTTGTATAGAAGCATAGGCTACCACTTTCACATGTTGCATGATCACACACCCTAAACCCACTCACGATGCATCACAATATACAACAGAACCCTTTGTACCCTCCGGTAAAGTCAACACCAGAGTAGAATTAAGCCTATCTTTCAAGATTTGGAAGCTTCTCTCACATGCCTCCGACCACTCAAAATTCTCACTCTTTTGGGTCAAAGTAGTCAAGGGAGATGAAATGGATGCAAAACTATCCACAAACCTCATATAATAACCCGCTAAACCCAAGAAACAGTTAATGTCGGTCAGTAAACAAACTAGGATAATTCTTGACCACCTCGATTTTCATTGGATCAACCTCAACTCCCTCACTGGAGATGATATGACCAAGAAACGCAATCGGCCTCAACCAAATCTCACATTTGCTATACTATGCAAATAATTGGTTCTTCTTAAGCACTAGTACCACCACCCTCAAATGTTCCATGCGGTCACCCTCATTTTTCAAATATACCAAGATGTCGTCAATGTAGTCAATGACAAATGAAATTAGGTAAATTTTAAACACCGTATTCATGAGATCAATAAATGTCGTTGGGTCATTAGTGAGACCAAAGGACATTAATAAAAAGTCATAGTGACCATATATAATCTGAAATTTCGTTTTTGGTATATCCTCACTTGTCACCCCAAGTTGGTGACAACCTGACCTCAAGTCAATCTTAGAAAAGTAGCTTGCCCCTTGGAGTTGATCAAACAAGTCGTCAATCCAAGGGAGAGGATACTTGTTCTTAATACTGACTTCAATAAGTTGTCGGTAATCAGTGCACATCATAAGGGACCCATCCTTCTTCTTCCACTAAAAGAACAGGAGAACCCCATGGAGAAATACTAGGTCAAATGAAAACCTTATCTAGTGAACTTTTGAGTTGAGCCTTCAACTCTTTCAATTAGGTCGGTGCCATCCAATTTGGAAGAATTAAATGGGATTTGTATCTGGTAACAAGTCGATACCAAACTCAATTTCCCATTCAGGAGGAACACGGGGAAGATCATTAGGAAAGACCTCCGGAAATTCCGTGACTACGGGGACTGACTCAATGGGAGGAATTTCAGAGTCTAAATCTTAGACTCTTACTAAATGGTATAAAAACCCTTTAGAGATTGTTTTACATGCATTTAAACAAGAGATGATACGACTTCTAGGAATAGAATTTTCCCCCTTCCAATATAAAAAGGGTTTATTTGGAATGTTAAACTTCACCACCCTTGTTCTACAATCTATAGAGTCAAAGCGAGCATGCAACCAATCCATACCAATATGACATCGTATTAAAACATATCAAGTTCCACTAGTTCAACATAATTAACTCTGTTGGGCAACTTTATAGGACAATTTCTATAAACAATCTTTGCAACAACTGACTCACCCACCGGGGTAGACACAATAAAAGGTTCATTTAGAATGTCGGGTAAGATATCAAATTTCTTAGCTATCAAGGGAGAAACAAAATATAATATAGAGACAAGATCAAATAAAGCATATACATCAATGGAAAATACTTTCAACATATCGGTCACCATGTCGAGAGAAGTCTCTTGCTCACCACTAGAGCGGAGAGCATAAAAGCGATTCTTCTAAAGGGAATCATTAGAACCACTTGCTTGACCACTATACTTGTCTTTACCCCTCACATTTGGTCAATCCCAAACCTTGTGCCTACTTTTACCACAACCAAGACAATTATCCGTCCCGTTAAGACAATCACCATAGTACTTCTTGCTAAACTTTCAAAAAGTTAGCTTCTTGGTTGGTGAACTAGTATCCCTTCCCTTTTTAGGTATAGGATCATACACACTATCATCCCTAGCATTAGGGAAATTGATTGGACACCCTCTTCTTAAACCTAGGTTTGTATTGAATTTAAAGCCTACTCTTAGAAGAACCACTATCAAAACATATTTCCCTCTTGGCGTCTCTACTCTTCCTCTTAGACCTTGCCTCTTACACTTGTTGAGCACAAACCATGAGACGAAAAATATTCATATTGTCATGTAGTATAGACGAATGAAACTCTTCTTGCAAGTCATTTGAGACTCACTTCACAAAGGGGTTCATTTCATATCTAGTGTCGAAAATTAAATAAGGAGCATACTTTGACAATTGAGTGAACTTCAAAGAGTGTTACCTCCTTGACGAAGATTTATGAACTCCACCACCTCGGATTACCTCTTCTCCCTAGGAAAGAATCTATCAAGAAAAGCCTACTTTAACACCTTCCACATCTTTGAGTTGGTAAGTGCATAATCCGGCCATCTCACTAGTAAACAACCCCATAGCATAAAGGATCTTATATGTTTCATCAAATGAACTCTTTGGGGTCTTCTTTAACCTTGGACCCATAAAAATTAGGGGGATTCATCCTAGTGATATCCCGTAGATGAGATGTCATGGTAGCAACTTGTTTGTTTGTTCGGGGTACAACCTCCCAATTATCTTGGGCCATTATGGCTTGGGCTTTAGTAGTGGCGGCTTGTGCTTGGGTAGTAATATCTTGGGCCCTTTGTAAAAGAGTAGACAGGATGGCACCATTCGTCAAAAGATTATAGACCGGAGCTTGGTCATCATTGATATCTTCATCAAGGAGAGGGACTTGATCACCACGGGGAGGACCTTCTGCATTGGCTTAGTCCTCTCCAAGGACGATGATTCGAGTTATGTCTAAGGGGTGCTCCCCAGTCGTGATAGACCCTGAAAATGAACTAGGCTGTACTAAACCATTAATTTTGTTTTAAGGGATTTTCACTAGTTAATTTAATATCTAAAGAGTTTTTAGGTCAGTCGGGGTGATTTTTAAGTTAAACGTCAAAGAACGACCAAGACGTTCAACGACTAGACATCTATGTGCTTGTGTGTGTCTAGTGTGCCTCTGCATGTGTCATGATTTGTTTGGTGTCTAAAATGATTGGAGGAGACTCCAAGACCTAGATGAGCATGTTTATGGGTTTAAAATCTCGGGTACGATGTAACACTCTTGAAGTCTAATACCTAATCTAGATACTCACATGAATATCAAATACATAGAACACTTTTAAGTCATAAAATAATATATTTGAAACATTTAGTATGTATTATAGTAAAAACGTCAAGAAACGTCCATGACGTCTGGTAAATTGTTAAATGCGCACTAGTGTACCTTGGCATGTTTCATGGGGTTTTAAGAGTCGAAAATCAATGAAAATTTGTATAAGGGTGTTAAACAAGTATTAGAGTGTGTTTAGGGTGAAAAACATTGGGTAAGGGTCCCCAAGGACCACCCTAAGATTCTTTGGAGATGACCCTTGAAATTGACCCAAATCTGCAATTTCAGACAATGTGCATCGACGAGCCAAGTGATGATCCGTCGATTGATAAAAGCTCCGTTGATGGATATGCCGTTCAAAACTTAGAAGATTTGAAAATTTTCCAAAAATCCTAGTATCTTTGGTAATCGACACCTTGCCAGTACGGTGACATCGATGGACATACAGACCGTGGGTGGGGGTCTATTTTGGGTGCCTAATTTAAAGTTGAGTCAATTTATTAGTTACTTGGTTAATTAATGGTTAAGGGGATGGGAACTCTTCACTATTGGGATCCCTTTCCCCAAGAGGCTCCTTCAAATTGATTTCAAAAGATGTCAAAAATATGGGTTTCCTTCTTACTCTGAGATTGATCTTTCAAATTGAATTGTTATTGATTTACATTGATTATTAATAATAGAATATGATTTTTTATACTATAATTTTTGTAGTTCTTGATAATTTCCTTAGTTTGTGATTAATTTTATCCTTTACTCTAACCTAGTTATGATCCTTAGGTCATCGATTTGCACCTGCCAAAGTTGTTGCATGTTGTTGTCTACTTGGGGTATTTTTTATGAATTTACCCCAAGTCTTTTAGGACCCTAGGATGATATTTTTAGTGTTTTTAGGTTATACTATGTTTTAAACTCTAGAGCTAGACAAGACCCCTCACTTTAAATATTCAAACTCCCTCTCTAAAGAAAACTCTTCCAACGTCACCATTGGAGCTAATACTCAAGGAGGGCAAGAAGGGCTGGTTTTGACGTGTATCTTCATAAAACTATTAGTGGGTTTCCTTGTATTTGGGGTATGGTATCATTCCTTGAACCCTATTTCATTCAAGGACTCATTTCCAAAAGATTTCAAAAAGGGTTTTCAAACTCAAATTCCTTCTATGTTTGATTTTAAACATAGATCTTCTTGTAAAGGTGTTCTGATGATTTAAATTTGTTCATTCCTTTATGAATTCATATTTTTATGTTAAAAACCTAATGAACTTATGTATATTCATATTTCAAACTTTTAGCTGTAGAAATGGGCAATGAGCATGCTTGGGTAAGGTATGAACTTTGGTTTTCTTGTGTTGTTCTATTGGTTTAGCTACTGCCTTTAAGGTCCTTATTATGATGTAATATCGAGAAGTTGATTATAGTTTATAATGTCTTGGTTAAATTGTGAATTTCAAATATTTCATAGTTCTTATTGTAAATTACTCTTGAGTGGTATAGTCCACCTTCTTGGTGGAGGTGTTTATTTGATGAACTTGATATTACCTAGTATATTTTTTGAGTTTGGCTTTTAATGCCTAGTATATGAAATGAAGTGATGTCGAAGATAAGTATTGTTTTGTGTTTTGTGAAGTTTAATAACATGTTTGGCTTAGATTATGCCTAGGTAAAGTATACGACTTGTGAAACATGCAAAGTGTGTAAATTAATGCATGTAGGACTAAAGCATGTATTTCTCTAATGTTTATGAAATGATGATTTTATGCAAGATGTTCTCACAAGTACTCACACACACTTAAATGAATGTATAGTGTCAATTTTATTAAATAGATGAGTTTTGAGTTGAACACTCTTCGTGAGTTGAGATGAAATGTTTAGTAGCAACCTCACTACATCCTCAGAGCTTTCTAAGATAGGTCGGAGGGTAAATGCCCTTCGTGAATTGAGATGTGGTCTTCACTAGCTATCTTTAACCGATAGTTTAAAGTGTTTAGAATCCGTGGGGGGTTATGTATAGCACCGAGAGGAAATGAAGAAGTGGTGGTTACACTTTGTGAGTTGAGATGTTGTATTTCAATGTACCTCTTGAGATGATTAATCCTCATGAGTAGATAATGTGTACTTAGTATTAATCTCCTTATCCCTTAACTACTCGCCCGCATAGGTGTAGCCATTGGGAAAGACATGTAAAACCTAAAAAAAATGACCTTACTCTTGGAAAGTGAGGATCCCTCATCCGATAGGGGTTAAGTAGGGATTCCATGTCTTGCTCTCATGGTCTATGACGGTTAAGCTAACCCTTCACAAAAGAATAGATTGAACTAAGTGTTCTAAAGGAAATTACTACTATGGTAGTGGTGGCAATGACTACTATCGTACACTCATTGCAACCATGTAGGCTTCCAAAAGGGAAGACATTGTAACACACCTTCTAAAAGAATGGTTCTACTTTTAGGATGGATGGTAGGATGCTTATCTACTCATGCATTGCATAGGCAATTCCGAAGTAAGACTTTTGGTGGTTTGATGTTGCCTTATAAGGTCTTTCCATTGATTGAGGGGCTTGTTGTTCTGCCCTAGTTTAAGTAAGCCGAAGGGGTAGTCTTGAGATTGGGGTTTGGTGTGTATTGAAGGAGGCATATGCGAGTTCTTTCATGTCTTACCTAGTGAGTTCCTAGGGATATCCCGAGGTAGGGAAACTCATACAGAAATGAGTTTACTTTCTCTTTTGGTGCTTGTTGGCCTTGGAGTTTCACTCATTCTGAAAGAAATAGTCATTGTATTACTTCAGGTTGAAAATATTTTTAATAATGCTATAGTGATTTATTGTAAATCCACCCTCAAAATGGTTTCACTGTACATTCTTAATAGTTCACCACTGTATTTGTCTCAAAGTAGAGGTCACTGTAAAGTTTTGGAAGTTACTATAAATTGTCTCTCTCTTTTTGTTTAAAATTATGAATCTCCTATTACATTTAAGTATGATTCTTTGCTGTTTTTCCTTTATATCCTTTGAATGTTTTTAGTTTAAAGTGCATGAAATGTTTCTTTTACGAAAATGTCACTTTTTTGCATGTTTTAGCATATCATACTTAGTACAATTATTTGTACTTACCCCCATACGTTTCTTTATCTTATAATTATAAGGTTGGGAACTTTTTTGAAAGATTTTGAAGCGAAGCTTGGGATATTCACTCTCTCAAGAAGTTTGTAACGTTCCCCCTCTTGTCAAGGGAATAGTCTAATGTTTCGAGCTTGTATTTATTAAGACTTAATATTTATTGATTTCAATGAAAGGGTCGTGTCCCTAAGATATTATATGTCGTTTTAAGTTTGCTTGTAATGATGAGATTTCTAAGTATTTGTGAAAGATTTCCTTTTTATTTATTTTATGTGGTAAAGTTTGTAGTTCGACGTATTTTTCATGTTTTATGTAATGAATCTAGTTTAAGGGTTGTACAACCCCAAAAGGTCAAGGAAACTGGTCAACGTAAAAAAGGTTCCTCCAACCTTCTAAAGGGTGGGCTTTTGGTCGTGACACTTTGAAATCAGATGTCCGCTCACATCTTATAGAAGCTTTGGTCCATTGTTGTGAGTCGCCACAAACACCATGCACAGAGGCTATAGCATATAGAAGTTTTCACTTTCCTTCTCTTTGTATGTCTTGCCTTTTTAAAAAAAGAGTTGAGTCACATGAGGTCTCTTCTCTTAAACTCTTATTTTTGTGTTTATGGAACATGAATACGGGGAGATCAACCGCTAGAAGAGAGGAGGGAGGTGTAACTAATGAGAGGATCCCTCCCCGTGTTGACTAAGTTTCTATTGTTGGTATGAGGAAGAGAATGAGGAGGTTCCTCCTCAAGAACCTCAACTGCCTCCGGAGCCTCAAGAACCCCAAGTGCCTCCTATTCCTCAAGCTCTATTTGCTTAAGGAGACATGACTAATGCGGAGTTTAGGGCTTCCCTAATGAACTTTACCAACACATGCCGACTCAAGCTCATGTCGTCAACAATCAGTTTTTTCCCAAGCTAACCAAGGAGTTTGAACCCAACCTAATGCTGGTACTCCCGCTTCTAGAATTTGGTATTTCATGAGGATGCACCCTCCCTCTTTACATGGCATTAAGGTAGATGATGATCCACAAGGTTTCATAGTTTAGGTTTTCAAAGAGGTGTTGTTATGGGTGTGGCCCCTAGGGATAAAGCGGAGTTAACCGCTTACCAACTCAAAAATGTGGCACAATTTTATTTTAAGCAATATAGTACTGAGAGACCCTTAGATAGAGGTCCAACTGATTTGGAGGAATTAAAAGAGGCTTTTCTAGATAGGTTTTTTCTCCTAGAGTTTAGGGAGAAGAAGATGGTTAAATTCATGAACCTTTGTCAAGGTGGAATAAGAGAGTACTCTCTAAAATTCACCCAACTCCCTAATTATGCCCCAAGCGTGATAGTCAACCCTAGGGCTAGGATTAACCACTTTGTGATGGGAGTGTCTACCTTGGTGGATAAAGAGTGTCGTACGATAATGCTTCTTAATTACACGGATATATGTAGGCTCATGAGTATATATGCACACACAAAATGATATTGCAAAATTAGGAGATAGGCAAGATTGGTACTTTAGTCCTGCGGATGAGTCAAGTCACCAAACTCCTAATAAGAAGTTCTTCACTCTTAGATTCTTTTGGTGTGTCCATTGTGTGGTAACAAGGAGAGGGCTTTAAACCAAAATTCTCAAGGTGGTGGCCATTCTTTTGAGAGGACTAGGTGCCCTACTTGTGGGAAGCAACATTTGGGTAGATGTCTTGCCAGAACGGATAGTTGTTTTGCATATTGTATGTAATAAGGGCGAAAAGATGAGGGATCTCGCCAACATCAAAGAAAGAAGGAAATAGGTCAATCCAGCTTCTCTAGGTCCTAATACTCCAAAGAAGAACCATTCCTATGGGGTGGGAACTAGAAAGTATAACTAGTCCAGAGTTGATGGTTTCAGTAAGTCTTAACTCTTTATGATTGTTGTTTTTATGATTTGAAATGATTTTATGGGGTTTTATAGTTCATATGATCATGTCGTTTTGATGATTTTATCAAAGAATGGAATGTTTGAATTTTTTAGAATGTTGGGCATAGTTACAGTGAACCTCAGTGTAAATTTTTTGTATTTTGAAAAAAATTTATTTGTGTTGAATTAAATTTTCAATGTTTTGCAAATTAATCGTATATGAGCATTTTTTAATATTGGAGAAGGCAGTTCCTCCATAGGATAAGGTTAAGTGTGAGTTTCAAAAATTTCGAAGTTTGCAACAGTTGCCTATGTTGCTAAGTGTCTGAAAGTGTGAAATTATGCTCCTTGCAAGTTGATGATTTGATTTTGAGTTTGTCGATCATTATTTTGATATGTTATGTGATGCTAAGTGACTCCTTGTTGATCTTGATGTTTTAGAGTCAATCTAGGACAAATGTTATTCCAAGTGGGGAGAACATAACGCCCCAAAATGAACTAAGTGAACTAGAGCCTCGTGGTTTTTTCTTGAGTTAATTTTAAGTTAAAATGATTTACTTAAGTGTTCTTAGTCAGTTTATGATGTTTGGTTTAGTTTGGAGGTTTAACTCCCAAAAATGTCCATGACGTTCGTAAGGTGTGCCTTACATTGTACTTGTGTGCCTTTATGTGTTTGTGTGAGTTTTACGTGCTCACTTTCCTTGAAACATAGGTGGAATGTTCCTAATACATAGACGAATTAGTTTAAAGGTTAAACATCCGGGTAAAACCCCCCTAGTACCCAAGGGTCCATATATTTTAAGGGCCAAAACTTACCAAGACTCCAACGATCACTGGCCCAATGGAAAGACATAGCAATCTACTCTACTGGGCCTAGGCCATACGACCACCACCTTCGACTCATGGGAGTCGTTAAATACATGGTGGGAAACTCAACCCTCCCTTTAACCAGTCTCTGATGCCATTGACGCCCAGCAGCATGGGTCGTCAATCAATCGCCGCTCAGTAGCTTAGGTTGTCGATTGGCACCTGCCAAAGCTTTTGCATGTTGCTTCCTACTTGGGGTGTTTTATGTAAATTCATCCCATGTGTTTTAGGACCCTAGTGTCACGGACTTTTCAATCTTGACAATACTCCGTGCGGCACTTGACGGTTTACTCACAAATTCTGCAAACTCAAGTAAGCCTCACTCTCGGATCGCTACGAACAAGAGATTAGACAAACTTTGGAGAAGGACTCAATACTGATAAAATCTTGGATGCCTTTACAAGTAAGAATGAAACTACTATTTATACTACTCTAATGCTAAAACTAGAAAGTAAACTATAACAATTCCTCAATACGATGCCTACAAACAAAGCTTCTAATCTTCCAAAAAGGACTCCTAGATGCTCCGAGTCTGGCCCCATTTGCTGCACAATCCTCCCAAAGGCTTGAACTCCTGAACTGCCGTCCACCACTACCTTGTAACAGACTGTAACGGCTGTCAACTGCCGAACAGCTGAACTCTGTTGTAACGGCTGCCTCTTCAACTGCTGCGGGCCCCCTTGGCTGCTTATCGGTCTTGGGCAATCTGCCCCCTTGCCCTGCGCTCCTTGCTTCTGGCAAGCCCATTTTGGGTGGCGCAGCCTTGGATGGATGTACGGACTCAACAATCATCCCCCACACCCCATGATGCGACGACCCGACGCATTGCTGCAGAAGAACCTCCCTTGAATTTTTTATCTTTGAACTGCCACAAGTCTTCGTACTTCTCCCATCTCCCAAAGTGCCTCCTCCGGAGTTGTCCCTTCCATGTACAGAAACATGGCACTTGGCTTCTGTCCTCTTTTCGCTTGGCTTGTAATGCTATGATAGCTTCATCTCGCACGATCATGCGAGGCAGTACTGTGATTGGGGCCCGATGTATTTGTTCCGGCTGGATCGTCCTTTTCCCATGATAATAGGCTTAAGGACGCTGCTGAAAGACGGGGTGGATTTGAAGTGTGTGAGTTAACTCCAACCTGTATGAATTTATTTACCCCCTTGGCGACATTTTAATAAACGTACCCTTCATATTTTCCGCACCAAGTTTTGATGGCATGACCTCTAAAAGCGCCTTAAACTTGCCTCGGAGTAACCTGTTACCCGCAAAACCATATCACCTTCTTTGTAGTGGTGGGGACCGACGCTTGCGGTCTCGGAGAACTTCTCATCCTCCTTCCCGGCCCTTGCTCAAATAAGATTTGCAAGGTCGAGTTTGCTCTTACCCACCCCTTGCAAGGTTGTAAGCACCCAAACTCTTCCCTCAAATAAAGTTGGCAATGATGGGGAGTTTTGAGGTTTCCCCTAGGCCCGTTGCAACGATCGAACGGTGTGCGCCCCTGTAGATTCACATTCACTCCTCTGCAAGTTTGTCAGAAACTGGCGCCATGTCTAGGAGCTTAGCCCAATCTTTTCTGATGTGCACTGACATATGCCGCTAAGATAGCATCCAACAAAGGCGTTGAACGGCGTTCAGTTTGGCCATCAGTTTGAGGTGGAAACTGTGGAGAAGTGAAGTTTAGAAACCGCCAAGAATCTCAAGAGTGTCACTCCAAAAGTTCCCTGTAAAAACGAGATCCCGATCGCTGATTATTAACTCGCAGCCCCAATACTTCATAACATTTAAAGAACATTGTGTGCATCGTTCCTTAGCAGTACAACCTGCTGTGGTCAGGCAGAATGTAGCATACTACTTGAAAATCTATCCACTACTACCATAATAGTGCCAACCCTTTGAGCTTTCGGCAAAGAAGTATGAAATCCCTAAGATATACTCTCCCATGGACGATCACCTTGGGTAATGGCTCTCAACAGCCCTCCGGGTTGCCTTTGGCTCTACCTTGTCTGCTGTCCCCCAGACAAGTCTGCACAGTACTACTGCTCGATTCTCTTCCCGCTACGTGGCCAAGAATAGAAGGCTTCACTAACTAACGCCCTCGTTTCCTCCTCTTCTGTCCCGGAGCCCATCCACGGAGTTTCGTTGCTTCCTTGATAATCCGCCGCCTGATGATCTGAACTTTGTCACTAAATCCTCCGGCCTGTGGTAAGCACAATCATCTTCTAACTATACCCAAAACGCTTTTGGATTGGCCTGTGAGCATCCAGCTGCATAATCTTCTTGGCCCTCCGGATCGCGTAGCATAACCATCTTTGATTGCGCTTGTAATTGCACTAGCTGACTGAGGTAGATGGCCGCTAATTCAGTCTTTCCCTCATGCCTCGGCGTACCACATTGCCCTTTTCCTCCGTCCTGGTTTGTATCCAAGTTGTAGTCAAACTCCGCTAAGAACTCCTGCCACCGAGCCTGCTTTGGTGTGATCTTCTTCTTGCGACACTGAAAATAGCTAGTGGGCATAACATTGTCAGTTTTTTACTACGAATTGGAGCCTAGTAAATAATGTCTCCATTGGTGCGAACAATGCACAATGGCGGTCCATCTCCTTCTCCTGCACATGTACCTTCGTTCAGCTTCATTCAACTATCCCGGCTTCAAATGCTATGGGGTGGCCTTCTCTGCATCAAGGACTCCCACCAATGGCAAAATCAGAAGCATCCGTATGGATCTCGAAGGTCTTGGTGAAATCAGGCATGTCATCAATACGGCTCTTCTTCTGTAACTGCAAGGCCTTAAAGACCCTCAAATGCTTCGTGGCCCTCCTCGCTCCACACTAAGGCAATTTCTTTCTTCAGCAGCTCGGTCATGGGGCAGCAATGCGGAGTACCCGCTAATGAACCTCGATAATAAGTAGCAAGTCCAAAAATGAACTAGTTCGTTCACTTTAGTAGGCCCCGCCTCCCAATCTGGATGGCTTTAACCTTTGCCTCGGCCATAGCGAAGCTCACCTGGCTGATCACAAGGTGGCCCACGAAATGTATCTTTGGTTGGGCGAACTCGCACTTCTCCGCCGTCTTGACAAGAGCTGATTCCTCCCCAAGATCTTGTAAGACCTCTTCAGTGTTCCACATGTTCCTCCTAGCAAATTGCTACTATATACGACGATGTCCCCATCTAATTTCACTACTACAAACTTGTCCAGTAGGGATGTAAAATCTCGTTCATCAGCGTGCAAATGTGGGCAAGGGTGCGGTGGTTAAAGCCGAAGGGCAGCACCAACCATTCGAATCTCCATACCTGTCACCGCATGCTGTCTTGGTCTCAATCCCCCTCTGCGAATGCGCACCTTTGAAGTAGCCTTTTCCGGAGATCCATTTGGTAAAATACTTGTCTTCATCCAAGAGATCAAAACAAATCTTCGATCAGCGGATTGGATCACTGTTACCGAATTGTGATCTTGTTGAGTCGCTCCTGTAATAATGCATAGCCGCATCGACCCGTCTTTCCTTCTTTTTGAAACAGCACCGTCGCTCCTAGGGTGCCTTGGATGGACAATTTGACCCTGCTTCGATGAGCTCTTTCACTACTTCCTCATTTCTTCTAACTCCGGCTGAGCCATGCGATAATGTTGAATCGCATGTGCTTGGCTCCTGCCATCCAACTCCGATCATGTGGTCTACCTCGTGCCTTGGGAGGTAGAGTTTCGGCAGCTTCCTCCGGCATCACAATCTTGTTTCCCTGCAAAACAGCCTCTATCAATAGGCGGCAGTGGCCGCATAGCACCATGGTCTTCCCCCGACTGCGATGGTGGCCTAAGAAGGTTGGTGGCTGCCTTTCTTTCTTCTCAAGCCCTTCACAATCTGCATGGCCGAGCATTGGGAGTATCCTTTCTTCTTTGGCACCCTAACAAGAGGCACCATAAAGACACTTCTCCTTCCATCACCTGAGTTGTTGAAGTAGGGATCAATCAATCGTTTGGCAACTCTGAAAGATTTCCTGCCGAAGAATAACATCGGAATGTCCAAAGGAGCCACTGTAAAATTTGTCTTCCTTTCCACCCCGCCCTTAAAGTGATGCTGACCCCATGAGCAATTCCACATACTGGAGGTGGGGGGCATGCCGTCTTGAGCGATTGTTGCTTGGAACTTTTTAGTCCCAATTTTTCTGCCAGCCGTTTGGGTCAGATGTTTTGGCTTCAGCCCCGGAGTCACCATGGCCTCGAAACTTGTTGCCCATTGATGGAGATATCCACATACTGCGTACTGAAATCCCCTGGGTGTCGGCCTGCTTGGCAATGCTCCGCAGATTCCAACCATGCCAACTTAGTGGTGTCTGTCCTCGGTTCCGCCTTTTCTTGTCCTCCTTGTCCTTTTGTCGTTCCCGGAGTGGCCAAACCGAAGTCCTCTTTCAACACTTCAACTCCGGGCACCTGGCAATACCATTGGTCGCCCATATATAAGCCCCGCACCCGTCTCCTCTGCTGGACTTGCGGTCCGCTTTCTTCGCTTTCTGGTTTTTCTGGCTTCAAACCGTCTACCATCTGGCTTGTATGTGTCCCAATGCTGCTTGGGTTGTGCCCGACTGTTCCATGCCTCGCCACGATCTCCCTCCCCTCCCCCTTCTCCCTTAGCTTGACTGCCCCTTGCCTCTTTGCCCTTCGCCTTGTCCAAAACGATCATGTTTGAAATCTTCAAGGTTCGGCTTGAGTGCTGTGCCCTCATCAATGGTTTTTACCTTACATCCGCTCCACTCGGTCCGTCGCCCAATTCTGCCGGCCCCGTCCATAAAGGTGAACAGCATGTCGTCTTCCGTTGAGTTGGGAGGAATTTGGGAGGGTCAGAATATGTGAACTCCGTCACATATGCCCTAACCGAATGCTTCCCCTTCTGCTTTAACTCCGGAGTTTTGCGCGTCTCTCATAAACAGCATTGTTGGGGAAGAAACAGCTTTCTTTCTTTAATTCCTCGAAACTGTTTCCCATGTGTTGATATGGTGCGTGGTGCCCCTCTTATCTTGGCATCCTTGCGTTTCCACCATAACATGGCTACGTCGGAACGAAATACCACACGTCTTTGTTTGATCTTGTTTGCATCGCTCTTGACCCTATTACACCTGAAATACTTTTCCAAGTGCATAGGAAATTTCCTACCTCTATAGGGCTTACGCGGACACCCTTGAATGTTGGTGGCTGGGAACTTCAACTCTGGCTCCCCTTTTCCTGGCCAATTGACGTTGATGCAACACCCTCCCTGTCCCCTCTTCGAGAGCTTCAACCTTTTTCTTCAGCGTCTCAATCGTGTCCCAAGTTCGTCCAAGAAATCTGAACTCCAAGGAAGTAATGGTTTCCTTCAGTGCTAATTCGTCCGCTTGCGTACCTCCAACTCTTTCCGGATGGCGGTCTGCCTCTCAAGGGAATGTTCCTCAAGTCCTTTGATACAATCTAACCCATCAAGCGCTGCCCAAGATCTCCACACCGCCTTGCCACTTCACGCTGGCAAGCCGCATCATTCCGTACAGTACTTCTAGGGCCCCTCCTCCGTCGTGCACTTTCGTCGCAATTTGCTGGAAGGATGTTTGTCCTCCGCTTGTGTGGATCACTTGGTGGCAGATCGCCGATGAAGATCTCCTGGTGGAAAATCGCCTGGTGGACGATCCTAGGGGAGGATCGGGCAGATTGGTGTTCATTACGCTTCTGCGGGCTGCTTGTTCTTTTTCCCTTTCTGTGTTCTCTTTCCTCCCTCAGAGCGTACGGTGGGGGTGTGGCTAAGCGCCTCTTCCGTCCTCCTTCGTTCGTCATCCCTCCTACGATGACCCTGCTCTGATACCAAGCTTGTCACGGACTTTTCAATCTGACAATACTCCGTGCGCCTTTGACGGTTTACTCACCAATTCTCAACTCAAGTAAGCCTCACGCTCCGGATCGCTAATAAAATAAGAAGTAGACAGAACTTTGGAAGAAGGAACTTTCATTACTTGAAAATATTGGATGCCTTTACAAGTAAGAATGAACTACTATTTATACTACTCTAATGCCTAAGATCTCGTAAAAGTAAACTAACATAGTGTCCTAAGACTATGCTCCTTATGACAAGCTTCTAAGTCTTCCAAAAAGGCTTCCTTAGATCTCCTATCCCCTTGCCCATGTGCTGCAACAAGCCTCCCAAGCTTGAAACTCCTGAAACTCAAACTACCCTGGTCCGCCCCACAACACTTGTACCAGCTGTAAAACGGTTGTAACTAACTGCCGTAACTGCTGAACTGTTGTAACGCTTCCCTCTTCAAAACTGCTGCTGGCCCGGCCCCCTTGGGCTGCTACTGGCTTGGGCAATCTCCCCCCTTGCGCCGGCGCGCCGCTGTCTGGCGCCCAGTTGGTGCGTTCAGCCTGATGGATGGCGGGACGTCACACTAGGCTTATAATCTTAGTATATTTAAATTATATTAAGTTTGTTTTAAACCCTACACCTAGAAAGACCCCTCATTCAAATATTAAAAATCCCTCTTATAAGAAAACTCTCCCAAGTAACCTTGGAGCTAACACTCAGGAGGCAGAAAGGCTGGTTTGGAAGTGTATTTTCGTGCAAAAATTAGTGGTTTCCTTGTTTTGAGGTATGGTAATCCATCCTTTAACACTCTTCTTCATTCAAGGATTCCTTTCCAAAAGATTTTTTAAAAAGGGTTTCTCAAACTCAAATTCCTTCTATCTTTGATTTTAAGCACGGGTCTTATTGTAAGGTATTATAATGATTTAAATGTGTTTTATTATTGTATGAATTTGTTATTTTCATGTTAAAACATAATGAACTCATGTATATGAATATTTCCAACTTTTAGCTTAAGAAATGGTTAAATGAGCATGTTTGGGTAAGGTATGAACTTTTGGTTTTTCTATGTTTATTATGTGGTTTAGCTACTGCCTAAGATCCTTATTATTATGAAACATTGATAATTTATTATAGTTGACAATGACTGGTTAAATGGTGAACTTTGATACATTGCATAGTTTCTTATTGTAAATTTCTCTTGATGGTATGGTCCACCTTTTGGTGGGGGTGTTTATTTTGATGAATTTTATATTACTTTTGTATGTTTTTTAACTGTGGATTTGAAGTCCTAGTATATGAAATGATGTGATATTGAAGATAAGTGTTTTGCCTTGTGTTTTGGAAGTTGAATAACATGTTTACCTTAGATTATTCCTAGGTAAAGTATATGACTTGTGAAGCATGTAAAGTGTGTAAATTGGTGAATGTAGGACTAAAACATGAATAGAATCTAAGGTTATGAAATAATATTTATATGCAAAATTTTCTCACAAGTACTCACACACACCTAAATAAATGTATGGTGTTAAATTGAGTAAATAGAGGAGTTTTGAGGTGAACACTCTTCGTGAGTTGAGATGAAGTTTTTAGTGGAAACCTCATTACATATTCAGATCTTTCTAAGATAAGTCGAAGGATGAATGCCCTTTGTGAGTTGAGATGTGGTGTTCACAAGCTATCCTTAACTGATAGTTGAAATTGTTTAGAATCCGTGGGGGGTTATGTCTAGCACCGAGAGGATATTATGAAGAGGTGGTTACACTTCGTGAGTTTAGATATTGTACTCCAATGTACCTCTTGAGATGAGTAGTCCTCGTGAGTAGAGAATGAGTACGTAGTAGCAATATCTTTATCTCTTAACTTTGCGCCCGCATAGGTGTAGCCATTGGGAAAGCCCTGTAAAAGCTAAAAAGGAATTACCTTACTATAAGCAAGTGAGGATCCCTCATCCGATAGGGGTTAATGTCGGTATTCCATGTCTAACTCTCATGGTCTATATCGGTTAAGCTAACCCTCCAAAAAATAATTGATTGAACTAAGTCTTCTAAAAGAACGTAATACTTAGGGTAGGTAGTGGTATGGGACGCTATCTACTCAGTGCACTAGGTAGGACCTTCTACAAGGCAAGACTTCATGTTAAACCTTTTAAAAGAATGTACTACTTAGGGTATGTGGTGGTATGGGACACTATCTACTCATTGCACTAAGTAAGCATTTTGAAAGGGATGACTTTGGTGGTTTGTTGGGTGTCTTTTAAGGTCTTGTCATTGATTGAGGGGCTTGTTTCTCCCAATGTGAGTAAGCCGAAAGGGGTAGGTCATGATAATTTCTTGTGTGTATTGAAGGAGGCATATGCATACTTTCCTTCATGTCTTACCTAGTGAGTCTTACGAAAATGAGTTCACTTTCTCTTTTGCTTGGCCTTGGAATTTCACACATTTAGAATAGGATAGTTCACTGTAAATTGCTCAAGTTTGAATATATTGTTATGCTTTAGGATTTATTGTAAATCCCTCAAATGGTTCACTGTAAATGCTTAAGGAGTTTCACTGTATTGGCAAGTAGACTTCACGTAAAGTTTTTGGAAGTTACTTTAATGGTCTCTTTTGGTTTAAAATTATGCAATCTCCTACTAGTGTTAAGTTATTGTTCTTATGATGTTCTGCTTTTATATCCTAAATGTTTTACTTAAATTCCATGAAATGTTATTTTACTTAAATGTCCCTTTTGCATGTTTTTTCATTGCCATACTTAGTACATTATTTTACTACTAACCCAATACTTTCTATACCTTATAAGTAAAGGTAAAAGACTTTTTGAAAGATTCAAAGGCAAACCTTGAGAATTCACTCTCTTAAGAATTGGTATGTCCTCATATTTTGAGGACATAGTCTATTGTTTCCTAGCTTTATTATTAACATGTAATATGCATTTGATTTCAATGTAAAGGGCGTGTCCCTAAGATATTATATGTCTCGAGTCTTATGTTTGACTTTTGACGATTATATTTCTTAAGTATTATGAAAGATTTTCCTTTTTATTAATTATTCGTGACAAGTTTTTAATCCACACTACTTTTCATGTCTTATTGTAATGAATGCTATTGAAGGGCTTCTACAAGACCCCAAAAGGTCAAGTACGCCCGATCATGAAATGAGGGTTTCTCCTTTTTTCTAGGTGTCTTTCCGGTCGTGACAAGCATTATCTTTAACTATATGTCCTTTTAGAAAGATTTAATGTTATATGTGCATATGTTTCCATGCTTAATGCAAGTGGATTGTACTAACCCCTATTCTTTCCATTTTTCCCAAACAATGTAGTTTCGTGGCTGTTAGGTATCAAGTCCATATTTCAGAAGGCTTGGACATCTTTCCCAAGTTGATTGGAGAGTCCTCAATGTTTGAGAATGATGCCTTCTATCTAGCCTAGCCTGATTTCCATAGTCTAAGACATTCTTGTTCTCTCTATTTTTTTAAAGATATTGTTGTAAGAACTAATTGGCTATTACAATATTCGTTTTAAGGCTATGCTTGAATGCTCTACATTTTTTTTAGATGGTTTATATGCGAGATTGGTATATTAGACTAATTCTTATAGCATGTAATATTTTTTGCTAGAAGCCTAAGTAGATTCCTATGTGGGAGTCTAAGTAAACTTTATATGAAGTATGTGAGAGGTCTATGTAAACCTCAATAGAAAAAATGATAATTTTTCCACTTTCTACCGATCCATGTTATGACGAATGCAAGAGGCTAGTCTTAGTCCTATGAGATGGCGACACTATTTATATCTAGGGGTTTCTTCCCGGTCATGACATACGACTCCACAAGGACACACGAGGTCCCTAGAGAAGAACCCATCTCTTACCAAGATGCTTGCCATACAATTGCCAAACGACGCCCACAAGGGACGACGAAACGTTCAATCGTGGCTCGTCAACCATGGGCGTTGGTTAGACCTGTCAGGCCTACATGTTGAGTCTATTTTCAAATGACGGCCCCCAATGATGGGCATACTCCATCTACGCTAGTAGATGTCGGCGTTGTTTAGGCCTACAAATTCCTACACCCCAACTCGTCTAAGTGAAGGGTGTTATGGTAAATTCACCCCAAGTCTTTTAAAAGTGTATCGACGGTTTTGTTTAGGTAATTTAGGTATTTTAAGAGTATTAGTGATTAGACCCTCTCTGAGACTCTAACACCTAAAAATCAAAACTCTTTCAACCCAAAATCTCTAAAAACCTCCACGGAATCTAAGGTCAAGATGGATCTAATGGTGGATCTAATGGCTTTATTCTTGAATTTTATTTTTATTTATTCTAATAAGGTATGAGATTATTTATCTAAGCTTTCTATCACCTTAAATTCTAAATTTCAACTTGATTTCAAAGGTTTAAAAGTTGATGAAAAATCTATTGTTACTCAAACTCATAGGGTTCTTGAATGACAACGTTTTCAATGAATTAGATCATTATATATTATGCTAATTATTTTCCAACAAAACATCTCCATGAACTCCCGTTGTTCTTCTCAATATCTAATGTGTCTTATGAATAGTGTAATTTATTAGTATAAATATGAAAAAATTGAGTTTAGAGTAACGTTGTATGTTGATTTCTATGGGTAACTTATTATCTTAATATTGTGATTAATGGAGATTTCAGGATGGTGATGCCTTCTTTCCCTATTGGAAGAAGTAAATTGACATGAATCCTCTTATGTTAACATAGACTCTTGATATGGAATCTGTTATTGATTGGTATGGTCCACTTAAGTTGGCAGTCTTCTTTTTATATGGATTATTATGATCAATGGCCTGTAAGCATTATTATGTGAATTGTAGTACTTACATATGTTTAGGGTTCATGAATGTATAGTCCTACAGTTACCATATGAAATAATAAAGACCTCTGCAAGGTGTATGGTTAGATGAATGTATAAAGTGAAGGATGATGATATAATGTGTGAATCTTGTATAAAATTGAAGGTGCTCATTTAATGCCTACATGATCTTGAATGATGCTTTATATGTTGATGTCTTTCTCTAATTGATTGCTACGTGAGTAGAAGGATAAAAAATGTCTTGATACAGAATGATGGTGTATCATTGTGTGGTGACTTATTGTCCCTCTTGTACTTTGCAGGATATAGGGTAGAAATTGATATGATGTTTGTGTCTTGATTGGTAGACTTCGTGTCCCTTTTTCTAATACAATGATGGTTATGTGGAAGAGTTGGATCCTCTTGACTTGTAAGCTTTAGTACACCCTTATCATGTATGTGTATAATCATAAGTCTAGGATCCTGTACAACAAGGTGGTGCCTTTCTATGAAAGAATTATATATAGACCTTTGAATATTAAAAGAAGGTTAGAATTGAAACTTTGAATATCAAACAAGGTTTAAGCATGCGCAATTTTTAATATAGAAAGAAGATTTTATATGAAGCCTGATCGTGAGACCTAAATGTGCCCTTCATCGTGCAATAAAATAGATGCTAAATAATAACTGTAGAGAATTGTGTTGTATGGAATGCAATAAACCATCTCTAGGAATTTCATAAAGCATATCCTATTAAAACCTTGATGTGGCATCATTAGTGGACCCATCTTTGTAGTTGTATTATGAGTTGGTTGAACTAAGAAATAGTACCTCCTCAATACCATTGATGTGAAATGAAACTTACTCTAATGAAACAAGGGAAATGACTAATTGGATGTTGATTGTGCAGTGTCTCTACCTCGAGTAATGAGACTACGCAGTCAAAGGATCCCTTGATATCCCTTAACCACTTTGCCATATTGTTAATTGCCCTAGTTTTAACCCTCTGCAAGTAAACACCATCCACGGAGTAGGGTAGCAACCCAAGATTCCATACCTCACCTAGTAGGGTTAATACAGTGAATGCTATTCTCACATGTGGAAACGCACCCTAGTATTTATATGGTTCACAACGAGGCAGGTACGTGGTATTGACGCTATCCACACTGGATTGGAGTAGGCCTTGGAAGGTTTCTAGGATGCGTTCCCCTAGGTCCTTTTCCAAGACCATATGTGAATTCCTCTAAATTGTTTGATTGTCTCTTAAATGCTTATATGATAATGTTGAATTAGTAAAAGCTGTTTAAAATGAGGTTCCTATCTACGGTGCTTGGAGGATTATATAGGTGTGTTAAGAGGTGTATGGGCGTTCTTCTTCAAGTCCGACATAGTGAATCTTAATACTAACCTTACGTAGAGGGTCCTAAATAATATAAATGCTTACTTGATTAATATGCAACTAACTTTATTTTAGGAAGGACTATCCTTACTTTGGGGTAGTCTTGAGGATCACGTAGGTTGTGGAAGGGGNAAAACATTTTAAGTTTTTCGCGAAAAATTATGTGAGGATCGATGCGATGAAAGGATAACGTTGGTACTTGTAGAAGACTGCTGAGAGGTCCAGATAGCGCTGGTGTGCTTTCTAAGGGGTCGAGAACTTCTGCTTCTCCTATATGTGTGTGTAGTAGTAAAATTGTGATCAACAGGTTTGTCAACGTGTGAAAAATGATTGGAGCTTTTAGGTGTGACGTTGATACCGATTTGTGCCTTCCAAGACTAAACACCGTGTGGACATGTTAGACATTCGCATAGCCGGATTGGGCATACCCAGCCGAAGACAGATTTTTTATTTTAAATATCCAATAAACTTGTTTATTTCCCCAGTCATGAATTTATTTTTAGTTCATCTATGCACTATTTTTTGGATCTATGCGCTTCCATGTGTGGCTCACTATAAATTCGATACACAACACAAAGACTTAAGGTTGGAAATCAAATAAGTTAAAAGACCACTATGTGCCGGTTTTTAGCTAGCAAAATTATCACAACACAAAACACTGAATGAAAAATGAATGATGAGAAAACAGGAAACCAATAGAAAAATAATAATGGGAAAAAGGATTTAAAACGCCCAACAAAGATCAAATGCAAAATGAAAAAATTGCAATTTTGTGCAATTTTAAGGACGAATAATGACTTTAACCCAAAAATGACTGATTTCTAACCTATCTCCCTAGTACTACATTACATAGCCAATAACAAATCGCTGATTTATCTCATTTTGTGTGTTCTCAAGGCATCAACAGGATACACTACGGTAGGGGCGAAGAATAACTGTTATCTCAATCTCAAACATTGAATATCTGTTATCGAGTGTGGTGATTTACTTGATGTTAAAGACGTCCATAGATTCGGTATACTTCTATTGTGTAAGTAGGACTGGTGTCTAATCAGTTTGGTTGCGAGGCAACTTGAAACATGAAGCATATGAAATAAGTTTTACTATCCCTTAACCTTAGGCAATATGAGCTCAGTGATGAATCCATAAAGTATGTTTTAGATACGCATTTTAACATGTATAGTATATTACTCAAACACTAGACCTCACATTTATCCTGAAAGTAGATTGAAGAGGAATAATATGCATCATGATAAATTGTGGTATGCGAAAATAAATAAGATAATTTCACATAAGTGATTCTATTCTTCAAATATGTTTTTGTATTTGTCTGCCCCACTCCCCCCCCCCTCTCCTCGTTTTTTTGCTTTTCTTGCCCTCTGCTCCTTTTTGACCTGAATCTTTGCTAATACCAATGCGTAGGTCGAGTCCAAATTAGGCTCGTGTCGACTGAAAATCCAAATATTTTATCCTCAAATGATAAACTGTGGGATCTATCGTAATTGTTAATTAAAATACTAAACAACAAAAATATAGATAAAAAAGACTTTCTAATTTCTAAATTACTCAATTTAAGATTGAGCATATTTTATTTGTTCAAAGAACACTGCCCGAGATATCCTATGAAAGTCAAACACATTGTCACTCATTCATTTCTAGAGGAACTAAACTCCTCTTAGAATGGTCAGATTGGTCGTGCATTTCCAACTGGAACATTAATTTCTTAATATCCGAAGTCTACTTAATATCCATATAAAGATAATTTTCTAGTGCAAACTAACTACAAAACAAAAAATCGGTTGTGTGACTGATTATAATATGATTTGGTTTGAATAAATATTCTTCATAGAAGATTTACAAAATTGCACTAACGCTCCTGGAATATAATGTGGACTATATCAGAAACTTCTTCAAAGGGACTAGCAGACCTCTCTAGGGGCAGATAATGAAATTAACTAGAATGTACTCTCCTAGATATGCGTACTGTAACACATTCTTCCGGTCTATGGATAACTAAGGACACAGGCCCCCTCCGCATAATGGGATTAATATAGGCACCCTCTGCGTTGTGTTAACATAACGAGCAGGAAACCCTCCCTGGATAATAAGGAGGTGAAGTACCTTCATTGGATAATAGGACTAGTAGACTCTGTTGATGAATAGGGCTAACAAGATTTAGCCAGACGCGCCCTCCAGATAATTGGGACTAGCAGTACCTTCCTTACATATTGGATCTAACATGAGCATCTCGAGTGTGATGAATTGTGTGATATAGCTGATTCTCCTTGATAATAGGACAAGTAGGACCCAACTCATAATGTGATTAAAAGAACCCTATCAGATAATGGGAATAGCAGGACCCTCATGGATAATGAAATTAGCAGAACCCTCCTCATAATTGGATTAAAAAGACTCTCCTAAACATTAATAATTAGAGTAACAAAACCCTCCTAAACAATAGGAATTAGAGTAGCTGACACTCCTAAAAAATAGGAAGTAGAGTAGCAAGACCCTCCCAAACAATGGGAATTAGCGTAGTAGGAACCTCCCAAACAATGGGAATTAGTGTAGTCAATGGGAATTGGAGTAGCAAGACCCCCCTAAATAATAGGAATTAGAGTAGTAGGACCTTCATAAACAATGGGAATAGTGTGGAAGTACCCTCCTAAAAAATGGAAAGTAGATTAGCAGGATCGTCCTAAACAACAGGAATCATAGTAACAAGAACTCTTAAACAATTGTAATTAGAGTTGTAGGACCCTCCAAAACAATGGGAATTAGGAGACCAAGACCCTCCTAAACAAAGGGAATTAGCATATTAGGACCTTCATGAATAATGGGACATAGGATTAATTAGTTTAGCAGCCCCCCCCCCCCCAAATAATGAAATTTGATCACTTTATTTGTTTGTCCTCGAAGCTATGAGGACTCACGACTACTTCTCTTCTTGGAAACTCTCACAACCTGGATTCTGGAATGCGAATCACAACCGGCGTCATTGACCTTTTGGAGGTCGCAGAAAAGACTCTTCTTGCATTCATCATATTTAGATGGTAAATTTTAGCTGAAAATTTGGAAATTTTTAGAAGTATGAAGTTTAAATAGAGTTGATATAGTTAATATATAATCTCATCATATACTAAGGTAAACATACATGAAACAATTATCTATATTAGTGTATTAACTTTTCATAAGTATTAAGTTTACATAGACTTCATATGGTTATTTTTTAGTCTCTTTCTTCATCTTGTTGTGTAGTTCAATAATTCCATTTGTCCTATGTTTTACTTACAGGTGCAATGATTCACTGTAATCTCATGCCCACAATGAATCGATGTAAGTAAGTATTAGGTACTCAGAGGATTCTCCCTACCAAGGTTCAATTCATATGTGCAGTTATTCTATCCTATATATTTCTTATACTCTTCCGTTTCATAGCCGTATCTATAATTGGTAATGCATTTATTTTCATTCTTCTTAATTTTGGAGAGATGTTTTTGTTATTGAGTTATTGTAATCCATTGCTATGGCTAGTCTCCCTTTATTGCATCCATATAAGAAGTCATTATAAGCCAATCTTATTTGGTTGTGCCCATTTATTGCTGAAACTTTATTAGTGAGATATTGACACTTGTCATTCTGAAGCTCTTAATCATTGATCACTTAGAACATATGTTCCATCATCATCATCACTCTCACTTTCATAGTGCCATCATTAGTAATAAGATCGTGCAAGCTTAACATGAAATCCAGTGTCTTCCCAACAGGGGTGATTCACGGATTAAAGTTAATGTAGACCATGTGAGCTACTCATGGAATCCCGTGTCTTCCCTACACATGGAAAAGGGTGATCCCCCGCTAAGACGGATGCATCTCAATATTCATTATACATTTAAAATGAGTGGTTCATGATTATAGTGAATCAAGAACATATCGTGATTATTAACAAACATAGGTCATGTGAGCTAAACATGAAATATGGTGTCTTCCCCACACCTAAAAAAGGTTGAATCACCGGCCAAAGTGAAATTCAACATACCTAGCTCGCTTAGATGAAATCATAGGCAAATTCCTATTTGGCTAGACATAGTTTGAAGACTAGGGACTTAATGAGAATACTTATCCACCTCGGTGGTAGCCTCATCTCATGATACTTACACGTGCAAGCACATGCTCATAACTAGTATATCATTGTTATGCTCACTTTCATTATCTTCTCAATATTTTAGAGTTGACTCAAGCATTATGAAAGCTTTCTTATAGATTGGGATTAACTTACTCTTTTGATGACTTGACATCCTTACATTACATTGATGAAATGTAAATTGTCCTTACATATAATCCTTAATTTTCATTGATGAATGTGAATTGTCCTAACATATCATCCTTACTTCATTGATGAATGTGAATTGCCCTTACATATCATACTTAGTTGTTAATGAGATTAGTCTCTCACTTTATTTAACACCACATTCTGGTCACTTACATAATTTAGACCCCTTTAATTATGTTATATCTCACGTTACATCTTTCTTTAGAGTAGTAGCTTCATTTAATCGTTTCTAGACGATGAGGACTTCTTTTAATGATTTACATATGTTCATAGTTCATTCTTTTAGAGCATGTTGAGAGTTCTCCCAATGAATGGCATGCCCTTTGTTATTGATTTATTGAATTACATTATAAGTGCTTACAATATATTTTATACTCTTACTACACAAGATTGACATATGATTATTATTAACACAAACATTTGGGTATAGGTTACATAACCATCTTTGTTGGGATAAGTCAATTTTACATTCTTTCATGCTTGGATTGATATGTATTTTATTCATTATCCAATCTTTTAGTCATTTAAAACATAAATTTATAGCCATTTACATTAATTGAATTACTTAGGTTACCATTTCAATCTTTTGATTATATAAGATTGGCATAAGATAAATATTGGCAAAAGCAATTGGGTATGGACTTCATAACCTTCTTTATTAGCATGAGACAAAGATTCATTCAATCATAATCAATTTGAGCAACATTATTCATTTAACAGACACAACATCAACAACAAGTCACCCTAACAGTAGATATGCACAAAAAATTGTAATCATCTTCAATACATAACATTTTCGGACACATCTTAACATAGTATCATTCTCTAAAAAAATATTCGTTCATGACTTTAGGGTAACGATTTTAAGACATATTTGATGAATTTAAAACCTTTGTAATATCATTATAACAACAATACATCATTCATACAAACACATCAACACTTAATCAATTACTGATGTAGTTAACACATCGTCGATTAATGATTAATATTTTAAGAACTTAACTTTATATGATCACAACTTCATTGATTAATCGACATTAATAATTCAAGAATATTACACATAAAATCACCCATCACCACATACCAACAACATGATCTCTAAGCTATTCAATACAGAATGGAAAAGGAGACTAGGGACAAGGAGTTCGATGATAACACGGGAATAACCCTAGTTTTCAAGATCTATGAATCGTTGGAAAGAAATTTCTATTGGAGATAAAAGTCCAGGAGAAAAACCCATACCTCATTTAGAACATAATCTACGCAGACCACCTTGAATGAAGCCTTGAAGGAACATTGAAATCACGTGAGAGAAATTTATATATTTTCTGCTTTTTT
Source organism: Solanum habrochaites (assembly GCA_027704765.1). Lineage (NCBI taxonomy): Eukaryota > Viridiplantae > Streptophyta > Magnoliopsida > Solanales > Solanaceae > Solanum > Solanum habrochaites. The sequence continues at coordinate 17,164,872 of JAKWJA010002491.1, forward strand.
TTTTCATTCGTTGCTTACTGTTATTACCTCGCCTTTTATATGAGTTTTAACGTGATTATAAGTCTTAGGAACAGATATTGACTCATTAAACATAGGGTTTAATAAGTTAGTTAAATAAATGAATTAACTAATTAATAAAAAGCCCCTCCTAAATTGACTAGAACTAAGAAAAGACATTACTTTGTCAATTATGAAATTTTTCCTAAGAATTCCGTTTTACCCCTTTAAATTAATTAATTAAATGACTAATTTTATTAATTATTGGAAGTATGGAAATTACTAAAGCTCTCCTAAATCAATGGATCCAAAATTAACCTTTTGACCATCCTAGGTGAGGTACTAGGATGTTCCTTGAGGTGTACTAGTTTAGTGTAAGAATTTCGGTTTATCCCCTTCAATTTAATTAATAAATAAATAAATTAATTAAGTGAGCTATGGTAACAAATAAAGTACCCTTAAGTCGTCATAACCATAACTAATCCTTTGGACCATCCGAGGTTAGGTACTAGTTTGTCTTTTTCTTGTCTTAACAAAAATCATGAAATTGCATTGTGATATCGGTTTTTACCTTTTAATTTAATTAATTAAGATTATCATTTTATAAATTAAGTAACCTATGGTAACTACTAAAGTGTCCCTAAGTCGTTAGAACCATAACCAACCTTTTGGACCATCCTTGGTTAGGTATTAGGTTGTCTCTTTAACTAGTTACTAGGTTAGTGTCACCTGATTAAGTCATAGATTATCGGGTGCACTAATTTGTTTATTTTGTTTGGTCCTAGGTTAGATAGATTGTTATAGAAGTAGGTTCGAGTGTAGAATTTGTTAGCTAGTTAGAAACCACATGGAGTGGTCCCTTGTGCACGTTTTCCCCCTAACTACCCTAACCGAATTCAGTCACGGTGGTCCCCTCCTTTGTCCACTTCTTCACATGTCTTGCACATGTGCTTGGATTACTTTCTTTAATAACTATTATTTATGGTTCCTTTTAGAATGTTTACTTATTGTCCCAAGGACCCTCAGTAATTCCTTGGGCACAGATCACTCTACATGATCATTTTAATTGGTTATGTACTTACGGTACTAGGCATGACACTTGGATATCTAGTACCTAAAGTGTTTTCAATAGATAAATTTCTGAATTTTAGCTTAGGGTGTTTTTTGCAGGTAAATTTTGTAAACAAGCTCATTAATACTTAGATATATGGCTAACACCCTTTTATCAAATATTTTCTAATATGCCCAATATTTTTCTTGTTGGGTATTATATAGCTATTGGATATTACCTCTCAGTGAATTCTCTATAATATGCCCAATATTTCTCAATATTGGGCATTGGAATGTCTATGTATCCCCAATATGCATTCCTAAAGGCCTATTGGACTCTTCACTAGATATAAAAATTTTTGGATTGTTACATTATCCACCCCGAGGAACATTCGTCCCTGAGTGATACTTATACATCATTTAAACAAAGAAGGTGATTTCCAAAATTTACTCTATCATGGTTAATAAGATTTCTTATTAAATAGCGATCACACCTTATTTGGTATGGATAACCTTCAGCTTATTCTGATCCTTATATTTGAGATTGAGGAATTTCATTCTCAGTCACACTTAACTTAATGCACGTCACAAATCATGAAACACAAAAAATATACCTATGCTACACAAAAAGAGCAACATAACTTTGTTTCAATTCACATAGTGTTATTATAAGACATACGATTAGGGACATACAACAGCAAATCCACTAAAGCACTAAAACTTAGAGTTTTTTACAAATACACCAAACTTAGGAAGAATATATCTAACCTCTTAGATAACATCATGTTGGACTTAATATTTAAACCTACTGACGCTCAACTTAATTTCAAAGGTACTTGCAACTATTCCATATAGTTTTCTACATACCCCTTCGGCCTTATTACAAAAAGCTTCAAAATAATTTTTGAAGGAGACACTGGGGACAATATCCACTAGCTATTTCTATATCTAACGCTAGACAAATCTATAGCATCCTCAAAATCAAGATGACCTACCAAATTTTCTGGAGAAATGCCGAAGTTCAAACAACCACAAGTGTCGTCAATCTGTCCTTTGACCTGAACCTATAAAAATAGTAAATCGTATAAGGTTAGTACACCACTTGTACTAAGTATGGGTGTATTCACACATATACATATGTCTATACATGATGAAGGAAAGATCTTTCTAAACAACATGACATTTATGGAAAGTGCAGTCACCAGACTTTCTTAAATCGTTAGTTGTCAAATGTGGTATGAATATGATGTATTTTAATTCATTCAAAGCACACAACTCATTTTATGTATAATTAAAAGATATTAATATCATCAACATAATTTTAGAGCAACTCGGCTGAAAATTTGAAATTTTGTTGTGCAGTTCAATGATCTCCTTTAATCTTATGTTTCAATTACAAGTTTAATGATTCATTATAGTCCCATACCTACATTGAATAGAGTAAGCAATTCACAAGAGGAAGGATTATTTAGCTACTATACTTTAGATTCTTCATTCTTATTTCCTTTACGTTTGATTATATATATATATATGTCAATCTTTATTGTCTGTGCCCATTGTTAGTTGATGTCAAACCCACCTTCTCAATTATTGGTACCTTTCTCTTACAGTGGTCTAACAATCTTTTCCTTTCTTAAATTAGGTGTGAATGTACTTATAATCCAATATTTATTGGCTATGACCATTAGTTGGTTATTAATTCTTTTTATATAACTTGAGGCATCTATTCATACTCAAATATCGGCACAATCCTTAGTTTTATTTTTTTAGTCTCTTTCTTCACTGGTCGTGTAGTTTCAATAATTCGCTTTGTGTCGTATGTTTTACTTTACATGTGTCAATGCTTCACTGTACTCTCATATACCCACAATAGTGTGATGGTAAGTAATCTCAAAGACTAAGGAATAATTTCCCTACCTTCTAGTGAGTCATTCTTTACACTATATATTCGTCATGTTTCATAAGTCATTATGTATTGGTCATGCCATTTTTTTAATTACTTTTATTTTAGGGAAGTTATTAGGTATTTAATTAACATTGATTTTTACTTCCCTTAATTGGCATCATATAAGAAGTCATTATAAGTCAATCTTATTTTGCTGCGCCCTTTATTTGCTGAAACTTCATAAGTGTGATATTGACACATGACATTCTTAAGTTCTTCATCATTTCTCACAGTGAATATACTTTCCATCATCATCATCATTCTCACATTCATAGTGACATTTTCAGGAATAAGATCATGCGAGCATAACTTGAAATCCAGTGTCTGCCCCACACCGAATATGGGTGATTCACCGGTTAAAGTGAATCTAGTCCCGTGTCTTTCCCACACATGGAAAGTGGTGATCCGTGTCTAAGGCGGATCTATCTTAAGTGCTCACTCCATATCGAAAAGGAGCGTGTCACGACTATAGTGAACCAAGAACATATCGTGAGCACTAACCAACATAGATCATGTGATCTAAAAATGAAATCTACTGTCTTCCCCACACATAAAAAAAGGTGGAATCACCAGCCAAAGTGGTACTGAACATACCTAGCTCGCTTAAGTAGAAACCACTAGCTAGTTCCTATGATGGCTAGACATAGTTAGAAGACTAGGGACTTAATTAGACTACTTATCCACCTCGGTGGTAGCCACATCTCATAAGACTTACACGTGAAAGCACAAGCTCATAACTAGACTATTTTTGCTATGCTCACTTTCATTATCTTCTTTATCTTTTAGAGTTGACTCAAGAATTATGGCAGCTTGTTTCTTGATTGAGATTTACTTACTCTTTTGATGACTTGTCATGTCTACTTTAAATTAATTAAATGTGAATTGTCCTTACATATGATCCTTACTTTACATTGATGAATGTTAATAGTCCATACATATCATCCTTACATTACATTAATGAATGTGAATTGTCCTTACATATCATCCTTAGGTGTTAATGAGACTAATCTCACACTTTCTAACACCTTCATTCATGAGTATACTTTTAACATGTTAACTTAGGTTTGAGTAAGACTTGTCTCACTTTATTTAACACCCTATTCTGGTCACTTACTTAACTTAGACCCCTTTTATTATGTTATAACTCACATTACTTCTTTACTTTAGTATTCATTCCATTGTTTATGGACGATGAACTCTTCTTTCAATGAGTTACATATGTTCATTGTTCATTCTTTTAGATCATGTTAGGATACATACAAATTAATGGCATACTCTTTGTTATGGATTCACTGAAATATTTTAGAAGTGCTTACAATATATTTGATACTCTTACTACACAAGATTGACATATGATTAGTATTGGCATAATCATTTTGGTATAGATTACACTACCATATTTGTTGGCATTGGCCAATTTTACATTCATTCATGCTTGGTTGGATATGTATGTTATTGAGTAGCCAGTATATTTAGTCATTTAAAACATAAATTTATATCCATTTACATTAATTGAATTATTTGGGTTATCATTTCGAATCTTTTTTACTATATAAGATTGTCATAAGATAAATATTGTCATAAGCAATGGCCATAGACTTGATAACCTTCTTTATTAGCACGATCCAAAGTTTCATTCAATCATATTGAGTTTGGGATACATTATTCGTTAAACGAACACAAAATCATCAACAAGTCACGTTAAAAGTAGGTACGCACAACAAACCGTAATCATCTTCATACTTAACATTTCGGACATATCTTAACATAGTATCATTCTCTTAACCAATCTTTATTCATGACTTTAGGGTAATGTTTTTATGACATTTAGGACAGAATCATATGTATATTTGATGAATTTAACACCTTCATAACATCAGAATAACAGCAATACAAAATTCGTACAAACATATCAACACTAATCATACGGGTAAAGCTAAAATAACATCGTCTATTCCATGATTACACATTTACCGCCTTCATTTTATACGATCAACAGAACTTCATATGGTAAATATTCCATTCATAATATCAAGAACAGTTACGCATATAATCATCCATCACACAACCATACTAAAATCATGATCTACTAATAGATTCAAATACGGAATTGAAAAAGTAACTAGGGTTAACGAGTTCGAAAAACTGACACGGGAAAACCCTATTTTCATGATCTTTGATCAGTGGAAAACGTTTCTCCTCTTGGAGAAAGAAAGTTCAAAACAATATGAACCCATTACTTTATTAGAACTTCATCTACGAAGACCGAAGCATTTGTGAACATTAAACCACTTGAAGACACTTTGAAATTGCCCAGGAGAAATCAATAAATGTTCTGCTTTTTTCTTTTTGTTGCTGTTGCTAGTCTGTTTTTGGCGTCCCCTATTCTCAGAGTATGTAACGTGGATTATATGTCCATGATGGGAACATATCTTGACTCATTCAATTTATTTTTAATAATTTCAATTTAATTCTACAAATTAATTAACTATGGCACTAAAGAACCTCCTCCTATATGACTAGAACAGAGGAAAACAACATAGTTGGTCAAATCCTGAAATATTCACCACTACAGAATTTCGTTTTTAACCTTTACAATTGATTAGCGTCTGCAAAATTATACTATAAATGGACCTAAGGTAATTAAGAAAGTGTCCCTACAACATCATGGAACCAAATTAACACCTTTTGGGGACCCTCATAGGTTAGTATTAGTTATGTTTCTTTGTGACAGTTTTGAGGAACTGGGTAGTTATAAGATTTTTGTTTGAAAAACCAGTTTAAGTTGAATTAATTAAAGGATAATATAAATAAAATAAGAAGTTTGACCTTATTGGTAATTACTAATTCCCTTGTAATTTAATATAAGATAACTAATCTTTAAACCAGCCTAGGTTAGGGTACTAGGTTGTCTTTTCCTCCTGTCTTACCGAAATCTAGAAAGTTCTTTGGATTTATTTATTTAATCGCTATTAACATTAAATATACATTTACAAGATGGCAAAATGTAAATTAATTATTTAAAACCTAGGGTAACTAGTAATTAAGTACTCCCTAAGATCTTATAACCATTTAAAAAAAAAAATCCAAAACGTAACCACTTGTTATTGGACCATCCTAGGTTAGGTCCTACGCTTGCCTCTTTAACGTAGTCACTTCGTTAGTGTAACCCTTAAGTCTTTTGGTTGTCGGGTGCACTAATGTAGTTTATTCGTAAAATCCTAGGTCTATTTTAGGATATTTAGGGCAGTAGGTCTAGAGTCTATAATTTTGTGTAGGAAGTTTAGGCTCCACATCGGGTTGTCCCTTTGCATGGTTTGCCCCCTACTTACGCTAGACCGAATTTGTTAGTGGTGGTCCCCTCTCCTGATTTATCGTATTCTTGACATGTCTTGCACATATGTTATGAGACTAGATTGTTTTTGTTGAATTACACCCACCTTAATAACTCTAAACTTATTGTTCACTTAGGAATGTTTACTTTATGTCCCATAGGACCCTGACTAGTCCTTGGGCAATCTGCTCTCTACCTGACATTTTTTAATGTTATGTACTTAGGGTACTATTCTTGACATTGGATGTCTATACCAATGTGTTTGCAACGCTGTAATTTTCTCATTGTTATTATTAAGTGTCTTTATTGTAGGTATTTCCTACACGACTACATACAAATTAGATAACTTAGATATAAGTCTAACACCATTAATTAATATTTTCTAATATGCTTAATATTTTGCATATTCGGTAGTTTATAGAAATTTGCTATTACCCCTTAGATAATTCTCTATGCTATACCCAATATTTTTCATTATTGGGCATTGGAAAGCTTATGTATTACCAATACGCATTCTTAAAGACCTATTGGGCACTTCACTATATATAAAATTGTCTGGAATGTTCTAGAACCCTTGGAACTCTACTCTTAAAGTAACTCAATCTTTTCAAGACACTACATGGAAAACATGTTTGGCAATATGAATTTGTATTATAAGTATGAGTATGGAAACTACGTACTAACGTGAGATATGTAAAAGGGTTAATCAAGAATAGACATAATCATAAAAGATAAACACATAAGCATAACATAAATTTCATAAGCATATTAAAGCATCATAGAGAATATAAGAGTTCATACTTAACACATTGTTTTTCTAACTATTATGAACTACATCAAAAGCCACCTCGAAGTATCTTTGTACAAGGCTAACGTAGAACCCCATACTACTATCAAAGCTAAGTACTTCTCTTTGGTCGTACTTTATCATAGTTCACTTTCATTATTAATACCTAAGTTCATGATAATATATAAATACTATGCCCGTAGGACATGTCAAAAAACACTTGTGTAATGCATGTGAAGCATCCCATAATACTTCATACAGTAAGCCTATCTTGATATCACCCGAACATGTTTATGTAGTTTTAGGAGTCATGTAATAGACATAGTTGATATTGACAAAAAACTATCCTCTTAATCAATCATGTCATGGAATACTACTCTAGTCACTATCCAAGCTAAACATATATCATGTAGGGATCATGTCATAGGTAGATTCATGTCATACTTGTGAAATGTATAGATTACATCCCATACTATATTCCATACTAGTAACTTCTCTAGACTAACCTATCTTAGTTAAATTATCTTGTAACCTTGTCTATTATGCTGAACATACTACCATGGAAAGTATCTCGTCACACTAACCAAGCTAACAAAGGAAGGTTACAACCATCCTAACCACCATGCAACCAATAATGTAGATGCAATCTAACCATAAGAGAGCATGAATGCCCAACTCTAAGCTACCATGAGAAACTAATCTCAAGCCATTCCATGAATTACACCTTACATAAAAATCAAGCTATCATTAACACAGTGTAGGCCTTTGTCCTAGATCTACCATGAAAAGGTTTTGGACAAACCAAGTCAAAATACCATGAAGTTAAACACCTGAAGCTACCATGAGTAATCTAACCCAAGATTCCATTAGATTTCAACATCTCAAGCTACCATGAGTATTTCAACTAAAGCCTCCTTGAGATTTACTTTCTGAAGCTACCCTTGAGATAATATCTCAAGCAATATGATATTGGTATCTCAATATACCATACCCTTGATGTTGTCCCACCTAGTTTAGTGCTCAAGAAGTTACCATCCAACCCATCTTAAAGTTAATCTTAGACTATCATGATTCATACTCAATTAATTGTTAATTTATTCAATTAAATAATTAGAAGATAATTCTAGTCATACATCATCACATAGGTTAATTACAACTACCTAGGTCAAGATAATACTTAAAAAGTTAAACCTAGTTAAATTCATATCTAGGCGATTCAATCATGATCGAATAGTATCGAATACAATTGAATTAAAAAAGATCAACATAAAACCTTCATCTAGACTCTAATGGCATAAAATCACCATGATTACCTTCAAGTTCAATTACTATAACTCACCATGAAAACATCATGAGAACAACATATAATCATAACATGAACAAAATTTAATGCTACGCACTAGATTTGGATCACAATCAAGACTTACCCACAATGCAATCACAACCTTCTCTTCAATAGGGTTCTTTGGATTCTCAATTGTGAAAAACTAGGGGAGCTTCATGAATGGAAGAATACATGAATGCATGATACTTTCATATGTTAGATTAGAGCCTTAAAACTAGCTTTATACGTAGGTGAATTCGTCCTAAAGCTGCTGAAATTTTTTCTTCCTCTTCAATGATGGTTTTTGGAGAATTTTGGGAGAGAATTGTTTTGATTTGGGATTCTAGGGTCTGTTGTCTATTGTGTTTACTTTATAATACTTACCTCAAATAACGACAATACAGTTAATATAAGACCCTAAAGATCCCAAAAAGACTCCCTGACAGCTATGAACATTTTTAAGCAACTCAATTTGACTTAAAACTAAACTACCGGCAAATCAGGGCACCTGTACCGTGCCTGCGCAGTGGATTTTTTGAGTTATTGGTTGGAAACTAGTTTTTGGGTGACACATACCAAGATGTGTCCATGGGTTCCGATATCGCTAAACAACCACTGTGCCAATCTCAGGGATAAAATTCCCCTTTACGTGATGGCTCCGCATCGCACATCAACTGTGAGATCTAGGCTGCACGGCAGATTCACTGGCCTATGTTTTGGTCCTCTTCGATGACCCGTAGGCTTGTCCCCTTGGCGTCATTCCCGGACGTTTAGGACCTTCATATTTAAGACAATGTACAGGAACAATCTATACTAAATTTCACACTCAAACCATTCACCAAAACTCCACTACAAAACACTATGTTACACGAGTTCTACTTTTCTCCAAATAGGCACACAGTAGTTTAAAGTAGAAGGAGTGAAAGCCACTTGACTGTAAGGAAAGGAGCTTTAAGTTGGAATTCAATGACTAGTTTCAAGACGTCTTGGATGTTCTTGGACGTTCGACCTACATAAACTTTCAAACTTTATATACTAACTCTTAACATTATTTTTTGTCATTTTAGAATATTATAAACTCATTATACACACGTTAGGCTCTAGGTATACCTAATTCATATATGGGCTGTTACAAAACCCATCCACAAACATTCTCTACCCGCTAAACCGAAGAAACTTCTAATGTCGGTTGGAGTTAATGGTCTAGGAAAATTCTTAAAATCCTTAATTTTCTTGTGATCAAACTCAATACCTTCACTTGAGATAATATGACAAAAGAACACCACCGATCTCAAACAAAACTCACACTTGCTATACATGGCAAATAGTTAGTGTTCCTTAAGGAATTGAAATACCACCCTCAAATGGTCAATATGTTCACCCTCATTCTTTGAATGTACAAATATATCGTCAATGTAAACAATCACAAAGGAATCGAGGTACTTTTGTAATACCATCTTCATTACGTCCATAAAAGTAGTCGGTGAATTAGTGAGACAAAAATACATCACTTCGAACTCATCGCAACAATAACTTTTTCTAAAAGATGTTTTAGGTACGTCTTCACCTCTCACCTTAAGTTGCTGGTACCTCGATCTCAAGTCACTCTTCGAAAATTAGTTTGCCCCTTGGAGTTGATCAAATAGGTTGAAATCTGAGGGAAAGGATACTTGTTCTTAAAGGCTAGATTATTTAGTTCATGGTAATAAGTGTACATCCTAAGGGACCCATACTTATTCTTCACAAAAATTACCGTAGTACCCCAAGGAGAATTACTAGGTTGCATGATACCTTTATCAAGTAAGTCTTTCATTTGAGCCTTCAACTCTTTCAATTCGGCTGGAGCCATACGATAGGTATGAATTGAAATGGGGTATCTATCCGATAATTAGCCAATACCAACATCAATTTAACGTTCTGGAGGAATTTTGGGCAAGTCATCCGGAAAGACTTCGTGAAATTTCGTCACTACGACGACCAATTAAATGGAAAAAGTTTTCATGTGTGGATATTTTAATGTCACAATATGGTAAAGACATCCTTCAGAAATCATTTTACAAGCCTATAAAGAAGAAATGACACGAGCTCTAGGAATTGAGTTACCCCCCAACCCCCAACCCCCGCTTCACTTTATGTTGTATTCAATTGGAAAATTGAACTTGAATATCCTTGTTCAACTATCAATGGAAGCAAAACAAGCATGCAACTTATCCACTCCCAAAATAATATCAAAATAAACCGTATAAACTTCTAAAAAATCCACCAATGTAACATTATTGGGCAAAGATATAGGACAACAGAAAAAGACTCTTCTAAGCATAACAAAGTCACCTGCCGGACAAAAAAAGGTTCAATCAACACATTTGGTAGAAAACTGAAATTTCTAGATTCAAGTGGAGTTACAAATGATAAGGTACCACCAGGATCTAGTAAAGAATGCACATCAATAGATAAGACTTGTAACATACCATTGACCATATCGGGAGATTTCTCTTGTTCACTCATAGAGAGGAGATCATATAAGTGGTTCCTCTTAAGATCTTCAAAACTAGGACTGCTTGCTTGAGCTTAAGAACTAACTTTATCTTGAATCCTTACATTAGGTACATATCTAACCTTATGGTCACTCTTTCCATATCCAAAATCATTATCCTCCCCAACTTGACACTCACCCCAATGTTTCTTACCACAAATTGAACAAGTGGGTTTATTGCTAGATGAATTCTCCCTTCTTACCTTCTAGGACTTAGGGTTAGAGACCATATCCTTTTTAGGCTTGGGAAAATTGTAAGGAACGTTTTTGGAAAACCTCTTCTTGAAACTATGCTTTTCTTGAATCTCAAGCCTACCCTTGGAAGTACCTCCCTCATAATATTCAGCCCTCTTAAACTCCTTATTCTTCATCTTGAGTTTACTACCCTCGACTTGTTTAACTAACAACATCAACCTAGAAATGTGAATGTTGTCGTAGAGCATCGGTGAAGGATACTCTTCAACCAAATCATCGGACACTAGCGTAAAAAACTGGTTCATATCATCCCTTGGCTTAGACACAAAGAAAGGTGCATACTTGGACAATTTGGTGATCTTCAAGGAGTACTCTTGCACACTCATACCTCCTTGATGAATGTTGAAGAATTCCTCCACTTTGTCCTCCCTTTTCTCCCTAGGGAAGATCCTATCAAGTAAATCCCTTCTAAAGACCTCCCAAGTTATAGGACCTACTCTCAAAGCCCTATTGTCTCTTCATTTGGTTTACCAAGTTTAAGCCATATCAGATCTGTTGTCTGTTAACATAGGATCGCTAGCTCGACTTCTTGATGTCTGACATCACCCATAGAATACAAGATTTTATATTCCTCATCAAGATTTTATCCTTGTGAAGTCTCTCAAGCGAGAATCCATGGTACTAGCATTTTGTTGAACGCGAGGTCCAACTTACCTATTAACTTGAGCCGTCATGGCATAAACTTGAGAAGCTACCGCATGTTCTTTAGTATTCATACCATGATCCAATGTCACAAAAAATGACCTTATCTCTCCATTCATCATAGCTGGAGGAATGACCGAGCTTAGTGTCACATCCCAGGAGCACCCCATTAAAGTAATTGGTGTTGTCTTCCTCGAGGAGGACTAAGACTAACCTCTTAGCATTGTTCATTACATTTCATAGATTAAGAGTGCAGAAAATTAAATATTTTCATATATTACTACTTCATGAGGTTTACTTAGACCTTTTCACTACACATTAATATTATAAAGAGTTACGTAGACGCTCCTTATATCACAAGTTGATAGTCTTACCTTTTATGGAACAATATAGACAACATACATAATTTAGTCTTAAAAAGGGATGTCACATATTAAACCATCTAAAATGAATAGTAAAATATGGGCATAGCCCTTACATAAATGTAAAAGTGCCACTTAGGGATAACAACAATTTCTTGAAACAACATGAGCAAAATGAGTGTCTTTAGTCTATAACAATGTAACATAGGTAGATTCATAGAAAGACATCATCCTCGAAACATGAGGACATACCAACACATGGAAAAATAATGCAAGACTTCCATCAAACTGGTCACAAACCCTTCAATGATCGGAAAATAAAATGATCGGGAAAAGGGATAAATGGGGTTAGCACTTTACTTGTACTAAGTATGGAATCATATGCACATACAACATATAAATCATTCTAAAAAGGACATTAGTTCAAAACCGTGCCAAATAACTTTGAAAAACCTTATGCGGCACTAGAACACATATATACGTGCACCACAGGTGTCCATTCTTTCCAAAATAAACTCGTGGTGTGTTTAGTTACACGGGAAGAGCAGAGCTCTTCAACACCCCTACACTAACACGAACGAATCCCGTGCGTGCACATAACAGGTACTCTAAGCTCAACACTGTTCATATTATCGATGAGTTTTCATATTAATATTACTCCAACAACAGTTACATTACAAACAACTATCATGCATAATACTGTTATTATCAAACAATAGCGCGTGTGACGACCCATTACACATAATCCCCGTCAAGTATATAATTGCAAGACCAAGTAGAGACCCATAACCTTACTTATTCAAATAAACCTAACCAAGAATCATAAGCAATTACAAACATTACATAACATGATATTAACAGTAGTCATCATCATACTTTATCAATATAGACCATTAACATGTGCATACATGAAACCAACATTATTTATTATTATTAACATATAAAGTAAACACATACATTTAATTCACTTTATAAGAGCATCAAATATAAGAACATCCTCCTGAGACATCCCTCAAGGCTAACTAGTGTAATGTATAGGTAGAGTATCATACCCCTACATAGACTAAGCAAAACCCCTCAAGTCATCCTAGTTTGAGTCCACTTTATTACTTCATTATACTTTTGGGAACATCATGACTTTACCGACAAATACCACATGAGCCAATGTTGAATATGGTGTCATGGAACCCTATATCATAAAAAGGTTAATTACTTGCTAATGTAGTCCCAAAACATGAACATATCATCTAAGTGGATCCACTAGCTAGTATTCCTATGGGGGAACATAGTTCAAGAACTAGGAGATGTAGATAGGACCCTCTTTATGCTACATGTATTGTAGTCTCCAATCTCATGAGTATAATAGTTAACCTACCTTTCGTATGTGGGACAGGTACACTCCCCATACTACTAAGCTCACTATTCGTGCTAAGCTAAGTGCATTTGTGTGTTTTTTTGATGTCTTAAATAATATCATGTTATAGTAGAGGTTAACAGGGTCTATCCTCATTATATATTCATAGTCCTATATCAATAGTAACTTCATTATAACAACTTTCATTACAACCCTCATAAGTGAGATTAGAACATTAACATCATTATATCATAGTAAGGCACATAGTTACTTTATCACTAACCTTATGTCATTACATCTTAAGCATAATATCAAATCACATAATAAATACATTTCAATTAAACATAATAACAACCCTAATAAATCTTATCATAAGGTTTACTTCATTTAACTTCATCACTAAACACAGGTAATCATAATTGAAGTAAAGGTTTGAGATCAAAATACTTGACGAAATCTCCTTCACAAGAGAAATTCACAGTCTTATCATCAACAAAGTAAATTTAATCTAATAATAGTTTTAATAACATCAATAAATTGTAATTAACACAATAATAAAGTCCATTTCATTCATCACACGTACATATACTCATCCAACACTAACTCAAACCTAGTAGTTAAAGGACTTGGGGTCAAGTCCATTGATACTTCTTTCACAAACTAGTTAGCCATCAGACTAGTAATATTGAGATCATATTTAATCATGAAATATTATATAACTGAAATAAACCATAGATGATACAATTTAGAAATTTAATTTCGTAATTGAAAGAAACCCATATGAAAATAATCTTTTTGAAATAATTTTTTGAAGAACCATTTGGGGAAAGGAATCCAAAGGTGAAAGGATACCATACCTTGTTAATTCTTGAATATTGATGAAGAAAAGTACCCTTCTTTCTTCCCTATTACTTTGACCTATACTTTCAATGGAGTGGTTCTATTTGGAGGATAGAAAGAAGAGAGAAATAAGAGCAATTTATGTTTTGGGATTGAGAGGTGTTAAGTGAGGTTTTAAACATAAGGTTTGTTATATTGTTAATACACTAACCTAGTTAACCAACCCCTATTAAATCATTAAACCCCTAACTACTAACTTAATTAAATAAATAAACTAAAATTTACTAGTGAAATTGCAGGACTGACATACGAGACCCTAACCTCGGCGGCGTAGTCAGTCGGCGGGTCTTGGGACCAACCGTCCTGCATCATCGTTGTTTTTGTCAGAGAGTTGCAAAAAATGACATTTTGGAGAAATGGATAAGTTACCGTCAACGGATGTAATCGACGCCCCGTCAATTGTACCATGCCCCGTTGTCTGCCTTCGTTTGAAGATATCGTCTCAAGACAACTTTTGGTCATATTTTGATGTTCCTCTTTAAGGACCCTTGGTTGGTCCTTGGGGATTCGTACATGGACTTTTCGACCCTAAACCAACTTTCATATGTTATAGAAACCTTTTCACAAAAGTTCATCGATTTACGACTCTTAAAACCCCATCAAATAGGCTAAGGCACACTAGCACCTTTTGCACTACTTTCCGGAAGTGATGGACGTTTCTTGACACATTGATTCTAAAACATCCTAAAGAACTTATATGCATTATATTCGACCTTAAAACAGTTTGACAACTCTTAGAAACTCTTGTGAGGATCTGTATTAGGATTTTGACTTTTGGAGATATATTATCCCCCCCCCCCCCCCTAGAACATTCGTCTTAGAATGAGACTAAAAATCTTTTGAAGGGAAAGGATGGCGACAACACTAGAAGACCAACTAATAAACAGGCATATTAGATCAAGAGTTACCACCCAACATAACATTTACACATATAATTCACAACATCAATTACTACACATAAGACTCAAAATCACAAAATGAGGAATTTCCTTCTCACAACAATATGAGCTCAACATATCATTAATGAGTCTCTTAAGCCAAATAAAATATTCACAACATTTAAACACGCTCATTATAATTTCATGAAGGCAACATACAAAAAATACTCAAATAAATGCAAAATTTCGCAAAAGACTATATTCATATGAAAGATCAATTTGGCATTAACCTTTATATAAACATACAGATTTTGCAAAACTGGTCCAGTTCAATTTATTTATTATTTTCATTATTAGTAAGAAAAACTAACCTTAACCAACAAAGGGATGAGGGTAACGGGATATCATGTAGATATCAGTCTCCCATGTTTCTCCCCTCCTTGTTCCGAAACTTCTTTACTTGTCTACAAAGGATTTCAACCAGAAGTTCCTTATAAGAGAGGTTCTCTTCTAAACCTACACCCTCAATATGTGGAATGGACTCGGGATCACCAATGCACTTGTTAAGCATGGAGAAATCGAACATCAAATAAACCAAAGCCAATTCACTAGGTAATCTCAACTTTTCTGCAACCTTGCCAACCATTTGCAAAATTTCATAAGGGCCCACATAACAAGAAACAAACTTCAATTTCTTGCACAATCTCACCACTCCATTTATGGGTGAAATTTTTTGATACAGTTTATTCCCATCTTCAAATTCTAAATCCCTTCTCATATGGTCGATATACACTTGCAGCTTGCCGGCTTAGCTTGATTTGCCAACATTTTCTTATATACTAGTATCATACTCTTGAAAATGTCTTTTCCAAATTTATATTGCAGTCCCAAGAGTGAATACTCCCCATTTTTATTCAAACCCATCCCAACTGAGATCTTTACACTCTCCTCCTAACAGATCCATCAAGCCGGAGTCATAGATATAGATGATCTAAAATTTTATTATACTAAAACCAACCAAAGTAAAGTTATATCAAATTTCCCTTGAAACTCTATTATACACGCGGTCATCGTATATCACACGATGTAGTTTGAATAGTGGTGCTCCGCTTGACAATCCATTAGGGATGAAAAGAAATGATTAGCTTCACCTTAGTACCCAACCCTTTTTGGAATGACCTCAAAAACCGAGAAACCATAGACAAAACAATTTACAATAGTGCGTGACTTTGAATCCTAAATAGTCCGCCATGAAACTTCATCTTTTGTTAGATACCTTGTAAGAAGGAAACCAATGTTGAAAGGATGCACATGCCATTCTAAATCCAGTTTATAATTGATGGAGAAAAATACATTTTTTCTGATTTAAAACCTTGACCTAGCCCTTAAATGGATCCTTCTATTTGTGAGGGATAAAGAAGAGACTGGAAGACAATTTTTTTTTTTTGGGGGGGGGGTTCTTTTTTTTTCTGATTTTGGTGGATGTGTTAAGTCACGTTTTAGAGTTAGAGTAGGTTATATAGTTAATTATCAAACCTAATTAACCAAACCTTAGTCACTACTTAAACCCCTAACTGACTAACTTAATTAAATGAACTAACTACAACCACTATTGAGTATGAAAATTGTTAGACGGCTGAAGCCCTGCCGAGACCCCAACCTATGTCTGTAGTCAGATCGAAACGGGTTTGGCGGACAACCGTTTTGCAGGTCTATCGTCTCGGTCAAAGAGTTGCGATAAATAACATTTAGGATAAATGTCTAAGTGAACATCGATGAAGGAAATCGATGCCCCATCGATACAACCACATCCCGTTGTCTGCCTTCGTTGGTAGATAATGTCTCAAGACAACTTTTGGCTAAATTGGAAATTTCCTCCTCAAAAACCCTTGGTTGTTCCTTGGTGAGTCGTACCTAGAATATTCGACCTAAACAAACTTTGATATGATTAGACATTGTTTTACCTAATATCATCCATTTTCGACTCTTAAAACCCTGTAAAATAGGCTAAGGGACACTACCACCTTTTGCAATTGTTTCTGGACGTCAAAGACGTTTCATAATGCATTTATTCTGAAACTTCTAAATGACTTATATACATTATATTTAAGATTAGAACAGATTTACAACTCTTAGAAACTCTTGTGAGGCTCTTAATTAGGTTTTGGACTTTAGGAATGTTAAACAAGGTCAGCTTGAGGTGCTTGATTGTCTTCTGGAGGAGCTTAGTTTCCTTTTGAAGGATTTTCTGTATTAGCTTAATATTCCACCACTGTTCTTGTGGTTATACATCTTGTATTCATAACCTATCTCCAAAAGAAAGAGATTAGAAGAAAGAGGAGATATACAGTTACCACTATTGAGGCACGACTTTCAAGATTACAAACAAGTGAGACTTCCTAAGTTTCACATAGTCTATCATTCATAGGTGTGGAACGCTTCACATCCATTAACAAGAGTTGACGTAAATATGGTAAACGAGACACAAATTCTATGATTCATTTAACCTCATACTTTGATACCATCTTTTTCACAACCGGGGAGCACACCCTAGATATAATTGACATATTAATCCACGAAGAGGACTTAGACAAGCCATTAGATTTTTCATAACATATCATAGGTCAAAAAGGGTGAAAAAATAATTTTTTTTACATATTGAGCCGTACGTAGACCTCTGACATATTATGTATGGTCTCAGACTTCTCGCATAAGAATCTTACTTAGTCTTCTCATTTAGACAACATAATCATTAATAAAATTTGAATTTACTCTAATACTTTGTCTCATATTGAACAATCTATAATGGAGTAACAACATTGGGCATAGCCCTTACACACATTTATAATTGCCACATAGGGCTTACAATAACATTTTGAAACAATAGAAATAAAATAAATGTCTTTAGATTATATAAATACTACTATGGAAAAATACATGGCACCATCCTTGAACTAGAGGACCTACCTGAACTCAGAAGTCAAGTCTCTGGCTAGCGCGCCTTATACATAAACTCACGAATCTGCTATATAATTGTAGAAATAAAAGCAATATTTTCTAGTACAACCATTTGTACTAATTATGGATATATTCATATAAAACTAATTGAAGAATGCATAAATATGACCATTTATTTATAAACATGCTATGTCCTTTGAAAACCCTTATGTATATAGAAGATAGAATATACAAGACAAGGAATCACAACAACATAAGACATGGTCATAACTATGAAAAGTCTCGTACAAGATCTTAGCATATAATTAAATAAGAATAGAGGGAAAATGTAGAAAATCTAAAGCTTTTATTTACAATAGAATTGTTTTATAAAATAGGAGAAAGTCTATGACACTACATCTCAAATAAATTGATTTAAAACTCTTTAATACAATGTTATGGACACGGCCCTTACATAATTCAAACAAATAATGATAAATGATATAAGCGAACAAAGTGAGTTTTTCCTTGAAACTACGAGGACTCTCCAAGTCTTTATCTTCATGATCCTTAGAAATCTATATTGCAAGTATAAAACATCACATCTCCAAACACTACACTTTGTAAAAAATGTAGAGATACGGGTTAGCACAAAGAATGTACTAATAAGGAGCCATGCATAAACATACATAAAACAAGCTTTAAAAGGAACGTTTAGTTAAAACCATGCTATATGCACTTTTGAACATCATCTTGAAGGGTTGGTAAAATCATAAGTCATAAGAAACTTACATATGGTTTCAGAAATGCACAAAGGATAAAAACATCACCATAAGCATAGCCTCTAAACATAGTCATAATAACATATCTTATTACAAGACGTAATTCTCATGAATAGTAAAATATCAAGATCATTACATCATAATAGAATAACCACATAAGTAACACAATGTTGCACTTGTGTCATGCGTAGATAAAGACCCATAACCCTACCTACTCTATGAACCACGTTTTGATCACCATGTTCATATTTATCATATCTTATTTTCAGCCATAGTTCTTACACATAGTAAAGAGACATTCATAATCACTACCTATTCTATGTACCACCTTTGGATCACCATGCTCATATTTATCATATCTTATTTTCAGTCATAGTTCTTACACATAGGAAAGAGACATTCATAATCACTAGCTAATGTGAAGGAAAGTCAATCATAGTAATAACTCAAATGGAGAAAGAATAAACACATAAGTCATCATAAAAGAATTAAACAATAACGTCGCATATTTAAAAGTCTACTTGTGCCATAAATAAGTGTACTCCCACAATACCCCTCAAACTTAGTAGATTACCTAGAAGATTCATTAGTCGTAGTCCATGCAAGATATTCATATCATACATATATGGATTTACACATTATGATATCATATGGAAACCACAACATAACCCCTTTAAAAGTCTACTTGTACAATGTATAAGTGAATTCACATATGTTTACTCACACTAAGTAACGCTCGTTTACTTGTGAAATGTATTAGTGAAATCACTCACAATATGTAAGGCTCGTTAAGGTGTCATAACTATTTTCCATGCACACATACATGTTAATGTTCATATTCATAATTCATAATAATATATGCATCAAATCACAAAAAAAAATCATGTCATTAATCACATACCACAGTCACTTTTAAGGCTTACTTGTGCAATGCATAATTGAAGTTTCATACCCTCACTAACACTAAGAAAAACCCTTAATTAATCATAGAACTTATTTCATATTCTTGTTTATGTTCGTGTTCATGTTTGTATTCTTGTCATGTCATGGTTCATGTTCATGTTCATATTTTTGTTGTGTTATTTGTTACTTCTTTTCATGTAGGGAGACATAGTATTAGCCGATATAGATCATTGTGTGTTCCATGGATTCTAGTTTCATGAACCCATACCACAAAAAGGTGTCCTGCTTGACTAAGGTAGGACTAAAATGTTTATCTTACTGGTGGATCCACTAGCTAAGACATATGTGGGTACATAGATTCCTGCTTGAGACCCAGACTAACTAAAGTAAAAGGTTTCTATCTAATTAGATAACCATATCGAGAATCTTGACTAACTGGCGTAAAGGTAATCCATATGGAAGATGGACTAACTCGTGTAAAATCTCCCATCTAATATTCATATAAATTTTGTGCTATGTTTAAATACATTCAAAAGCAACATTAAGTCTTTACTTAATTACAAATTGATAAGATAATGCATAAACATTCCAATAATCCTAATATTATAATGAATCATGGATATATTAGGTGAGAATGTCCTTTCAACATTAGAATAATTAACGTGTGAGAAAACCTTTCACATCATAACCATCGTGTGTTCATGAGAATAGTCATTCATTCAACAAAACAATACTACCATAGTGTTAACATATCATGCTTAGTCATAAAATGTCTTAAGTAGTCATAAGATATAATACATATTCATATCTTATAATACTTATCCATATGTAGGGTTGTCTTAAAGAAGGATTTTATCTCAACACAATAATATATATGACAAGTAAGCACCTCCATCTTTCAAGTAGATCAATAGGTCATACCTAATAAGTAAATACCTCCACCTTTCATGCATAATATATAGTATGTAAAAGTTCATATGAGAACTAACCTTTAAATTAACACATTAGATACATAATAGTCATATTCATGAATGTTTGAATGTATGTGTCCAACTGTCCATATAGTGATACCAAAACAACAACCTTATCATCGTTGACATTTCCCCTACAAGGGTGCATAAACATGTACATATTATCTCAATCATGCATCCACCTTATATATCTTGCATTCAAGGGTCACATTGAGTTAACACATAAATCATTCAATACATGGAACATAGTACAATCATGACTCATGTAATTCATTCATATCATGCATAAACATATGTGATCATGTTATAGTTCTTGTGGATGAGATCTTCTCACATTAGGTCCATATACAACTTAGCATACATAATAGCTTCATTCTTAAGTCTTACCATTCTTAACTTGTTCATGTTATTATTTTTCCTTAAAGCCTTAGGGGTCACCTTTATGTTACAAGCCTTACTATCAAGCAATGCCTTATTATTTATCAATTATATTGATAAAGAATACATATTAATAAATATGAACATTACACAACCATGATCTCTAATATATATCTAAATTAAGTCAATTCATATCAATAAGTTTTACTTATAATCAATACAAGTCTAGTTTATCTAGTTTATCGACATCCATCAAGATCTAAACCCTAAAATACTACTCCTTTATAACAAGCTCAAGCATTAAAAAGTCTCATTATAACCTTACCGGGATCTACAACTAACAGAGGTCTACCAACCATGCATCTAATCCTAACAGAGTGAGAAAAAATAACACTAATGGAATAGGGACTCATAGGATATAGTAGCTCGAAATGATTTGTCCTCCTTGACTCCACAATCATGTAATGAGTCAAGGAGGACAAATCATATACATCTAGAGGAGGACTATAAGGGAACATAATTACATTGGGACATCTCATTGTCCATTGGCCTCCTAATAAGAACCTTCAACTAGAACCCTTATTAACATACCACTCATCTTATTCACCGTGAACACTTCCTTGGTCTCCAATATCATATATTAATTGTCTAAGATCCCAATATGTCCTTTTAAATTTGAGAAGTTCTCATTTACGAACTCTTGCTCACAAGCAACTTTATCATCACCGTTAATAGTATCATATGATCCTACCAAACTAAGACTAAACTTCTAGAATTCACTTTACTATGTAGGCTGATAATTTAAAGAAAGCCCAATTCATAACCATCAAGGACACTCAATGACTTCACAATCTAAGCACATTATACCCCACATGGGGTAAGCCAATACAAAATCTTTTAAACAACACTTTCTTCAATTCATTGGGGGGAGCAAGTCATGACTAAAACCTTCACACACATCACACATTATGATTCTATAACATGGAAAATTACACTTTTATGATCTTTGAGAAGATTCTACTCACTCAATATATCTAGGAATAAGTTAATAACCACTACTTAACAACTCTTTCAACATACGTCAAAACTCATAATAACTTTTAAACCACAACACACATAATCCATGAATAAACCCATTCATAATAAATAAAACATAACATTAAATAACCTAAAATCTAGTAAGTCACACAACCATAGTTGGCATCACAACCCAATTTTATCACACAACTTTATAGCACAACCCTTTCAAGTAATCATAACCTAAAGACCAACAGATAAGAAGTAAGAGATACATTAATGGCTAAAACACTATGTCATGACTTTAAAAATGAATAAATGAAGCTTTCCTATCATCTGACTTCATCGTATTCATAAAATGTGGAACACATCATAATTATGAAAAGGAATCTACTAGATGTGGTTTTAGACCACTTAAATACTATTCCAAAACCTTCTGCTCTGATACCAAGTTTGTTACGATCCAAATCTATCCCTTAGATGTGACACAACATGTGGGACTATAAAAAGATTTATACAAGCCCTTAGAATATCATGACAAAATAACAAACGATAAAAATGTGAAAAATTTAAAACTTTTCTTTACAATCGAAGTCTGTACTAAAAGAGGAGAAATTCTATGACACTATCTCTTGAACCATTTATTATAATTTGATTTAGAACATTTCTATCCAATATAAGAATCAGAAACCCTTACATAAGTCCAAAAAAAATGACATAAGGGAACAAAGTGTGTTCATCCTAAAAACAATGAGGACTCCTCCTGTTTTTGTCTACAAGCTCCTTGGGAACCTATCTTCCAAGTATATGACGTAACATCTC
Source organism: Solanum habrochaites (assembly GCA_027704765.1). Classification (NCBI taxonomy): domain Eukaryota; kingdom Viridiplantae; phylum Streptophyta; class Magnoliopsida; order Solanales; family Solanaceae; genus Solanum; species Solanum habrochaites. The sequence goes on from JAKWJA010002491.1 coordinate 17,188,043, forward strand.
CAAACCCAACACTTTGTAGAAATTTTACGAATATGGATTAGAAAAAAATGTACGACGTATGGAAGCCATGCATAAAAATACTTAAAATATGCTTTAAAAAGAACGTTTAGTTGAAGCCATGCTATATGCATTTTTGAACATTATATTGAAGGAATTGGAGAACCACTAGTCATAACCAACTAACAAATTGTTCTTCAAAGCACAATGGATAACAACATTACCTTAAGCATAGTATCCAAAGACAATCAAAATATCATATCACTCATTGCGTGACATAATACTCATGCATAGTAAAATAGCAAGATCATTACTTCTTAATAAAATAAACACATCGGTAAGCCTAGGTATCACTTGTGCCATATGTGATAAATCCGCACAACCCTCCCTACACTAAGCAACACCTTCGGATGATCATGCACATATTAATCATACATTAGTATCATTAATAGTTCATGTACATTTTAAGGAAATATTCATAATCACTAGCTCATGGAAACGAAATTAAATCATAGTAATAACTCAGATGGAGAAAGCATTGATTCATAAGTCATCATAAAAGAAAGAAACCATACCATGGTTACCTTGAAAGTCTACTTGTGCCATGTATAAGTGGCATCTCATTTAACTCCTCATACTAACTAAATCTCTTAGAAGAGTCACAAGACATAGTTCATGCAACACATTCATATAATACCTATATGGATTTAAACATTTTTCTATTATATGGAAACCACACCATAACCCCATCAAAAGTCTACTCGTTCAATATATAACTAAAGTCACATACCGCCCCCCCACTCACACTAAGTAAGTCTCGCTAAGGAGTAATGAGTATAGTCCATGTACATATTTATGTGCATGTTCATAATTCATAATAAATCATGCATTAAATCGTTAAACATCATCTCATCAAGAGATTACCACAATATCTCTCAAGTCTTACTTCTGCAATGAATAAGTAAAGTCTTACACCCTCACTCACACTACGCAAACCCTATAAGTAATCATAGCACATGACTGATATTCTTGTTCATCGTCTTGTTTTTATCATGTCATGGTTCATGTTCATGTTCTTGTTATGTCATGGGCTACTTCTTTATATGTAGGGAACTGACATATATTATGGTGAGTGACATAGAATAAGGTGTCATGAACTCCTAACGAAAACAGGTGTCCTACTTCCCTAAGGTCGGACCTAAATTTTTAGATTATAGGTTGATCCACTAGCTATGGCAAATGTGTCCACATAGTTATGGCATAAAAGGATTGCTACTAGAAACTCAAACTAGCTAAGGTAAAAGGTTTCCATCTCACGAGATAAACATATTGGGAACCGGGACTAACTGAAGTAAAGGGAACCCATAGGGAAGAAGAAGTACCTATAGTAAAATCTTCCATACCATATTCATATCTACTCAGTGGTAAGCTTAATTCCATTAAAGTAACATTAAGTCTTTACCTAAGTTCACATTAAAAAGAGAATGCATAAACATTCCAATCTTCAGAATATCATGATGTCTCATGAATTTATTAAGTGAGAATGTCCTTTCAACTTTAGAATAATCAATATGCGAGAAAACCTTTCAGATCATATCCGTAGTGTCTTCATGAGAATAGCCTTTCACTCAGCAAAACAATACAACCATAGTCTTAACATATTATGCATAGTCATAACATGTCGTAAGTAGTCATAACATATCATAAATATTAATCATAACACACTAAGATGTATCTATGGTTGTGGGAAAGAGGGATATTAAGTCTAACACTAAATTACATATTACAAGTAAGCACCTCAACCTTTCAAGTGGATCAATGGTTTATAGAAAATAAGTAAACACCTCCACTTTTCAAGTGGATCATCATAATAATGTATATTTCATTCATAATAGGTGCATATGATTAGCATTAAACTTTAAATTGACACCTTAGATACGTCATAGTAATATTCATGTATGGGTGACTGTGTATAGTTGTCCTTGCAATGACACAACAACAACAACCTCATCATCATAGATAGGTTTCCACCAACGCATTCATAAACATGTACATAATATCTCGATCATGCATACACCTCATAACTTTCATTCATGGGTCACATTCGGTCAACACATCAAGCATTCAATACATGGAATATAAATACAATCTTGACTCATGTAGTCGATTCACATCATGCATAAACTCATGTGATCATTTAATAGGTGATGTTGGTTAGATCATTTCACATGAGGTCCATATACAACTTAACATACATAACAGATTCTTTCCCAAGGTCTTAACATTAATAACTTTTTAATGTTATTATTTACCCTTAAACCATATGAGTTATATTTATGTTAAAAGCCTTACTCTCTAGCAATACCTCACATGATCCTTTAGTATACATAATTCTTATATGACCTCACCACATGCCTTATTATTGATTAATTATACTCAAATAGGATACATACTACTCAATCTCAGCATTACAAAACAATCATTCCTCTTATAAATCATAATTAAGCCAGTTCATGTCAATAAGACTTGCTTATAATTTATATAAGTCTAAGTTATCTATTCTAAGTCTATCCATAATGATATAACCCGAACCGTTATCATTAGAGAATGAGATAGAGTAACTTCAAAATAATCCATACAAGGGTTTACAATAGTGAAAGTAGGGGAAAACATGGGTCATATTGGGATTTTTGTCAAAAAGAGTCAATACACCACAAATACACCCATAGTTGGTCATATGTAATCATAATTTATCATTTGAAACAATTTTAGAAGGTGACATTTGCTATTTGACAAAACATAAAATTTAGGGAATCTTGAAAATTTATTTTGAGAGGGATCCTTGGGGAAAATTCTAAAGGATAAAAATTTCCTTACCATAGGCGAACATCTGAATAAAAATATTATGAGAAAGACTCAATCTTCAATCCCTAGGTTGATCTCTTCTTGGTTCATCAATGGAGGCTTTAGAGAGAAGATTCGTAGAGGGAAAGGTAGTTCGGTTTTTATTTGGGGTCTTGGGTTAGAATGATTTAAAGTCATTAGTTTAGGGTCTATTAACTATTTATAATAGGTTAACTAACTAACTAATTTTCCCTCCAAGACCTGAACAAATTACTTAACTAACCATCAACTTAATATTTAAAACTAAACTGTAAAAAACTGACAGCATGGACGACTCCCTATCCACTAACCGTGGATGGGTGTACTGGACGTGGTTCGGATTTGTGGTTTGTATGTGGGGCTCATATGTTGCAGGATGTTGAAGTACTTGACCTGCACATTGATCTAAGCGGCGTGGATTGCAACCATATGTCACCTAAAATTCCAGATTTTAGGGCCTATTTTTGGGTTCTCCTCAAGGAAACCTTCGGTTGTCCTTGGGGGTAGTACCTGGACTTTTAATCCCTAAACATGTCATTGAAATATGAGGGTCACTTCTATGTGTTTTAACCCTCATACAACACTCTAAAACACCACTACAAGACTCTAGAACACAACACCACAATTCAGTAGATTGCGGGTTTTATGGTTATATATTTACGTTTAACCTATAAATTCCTCAGGAAATATTTTAACAACATTTAATCAAGTTTCCAACTTCAAACTCGATTCCATTAAGATTTTGGTAAGTCTTACTAGTTTTTATGGGTGCTAGAGAGGGTGATTTCATAAAGGATAAAATTATCTTTAAAATAAATTTATTGTCACACCAAGAAGATTATATGACAAAATTATTAAACCTTGTCTTTTTCAATGATTTTGGTTATCCTTCTTTATTGTATCACTATACATTACACAATATTAAAATAATTTAAATAATGAAAAAAACACAACTCTATATATTTTTCATAAAACTTTTATATTTTTTTCACAGATAATTTTACTCTCCAGCTTTAATTTGCAAATAAGGGGATGAATCTCCCAAACATTTTGACGAAAGGATTTATTAGGGAAATAATGATATCAGGAATGAGATGTTTGAAGCCCCCATTCTCGATATGTAATCAAGATGAAAACAATAAAAAGACCATTTTATGAAGGCGGTCAAACAACAACACAAGATATATACATGCATTCCCTTAAGTAAAATATGCTATATATTCACCAATATTGAGCCCATAACCGACTCAACCAAGCTACAACCACTTGCGTAGGTTTTCGAGAAGATTCATTTTCCTATATCAATAAACATATGTCAATTGAATCAAAATATAGTTACAAGATGAAAACTGTACAGATATACCCAAAAGCACAACTCACTATCACTTCTCAACACGAATAGGAATGAATTACTTCAAATAAAACAATTTGAGTTAGAAGTGTAACCGATACTGCCAGTTACTCCACTTTATGAAAATGTGAGAATAATGGAATTCATGACATATAACAGCTTTGCAAATATGGAATATCCACTCAAGAACCAGAGGTATCATGGATTTATCTAAATAGATATGGATTTAGTAGAAATTGAGAATGTCTTTGAGGAAAATAATCTATATAGTAATAAATATTCAAAGTTCACAATCAAATAATTTTAATCCCTTTAGGATTTTTTTTAGATTATCTACTTACCCCTATTCTTTTATGAAAATCTCATATACCCTAGACATATAATTTGAATGATTAAAGAAGCTTCGTATAATTTTATTTTTGGTAAACCCAACACCCCTACTTGGTTTATAAAATATTCAGAAGAAATGAAGAAAGCACTAATCCCCCAATGGTTTGACAACGATGGCGAAATTTTAAAGGAAATGAACATGTATTATAAACTCAACATTAAACGTAGTTTGAAAAATTTCAGGCAGAGAAGAATATATCTACCCTATCAGAATATATTAAATTGTGCATGTTATTTATTACTAAAAAGATCTCTTATATTGTTATTTGGTCTTTCGACATTCATGAACTCATTCCATCCCATCCATTGGTATCAGAACCATATAGGTTGAGAAGCATATAAGTACCAGCGGCTAAGTCCCTACACTATCCTTAGGATGTCAAATCGAAACATAGACAGAGGTATGTAAATATGTTAAGAGGTTTGTAGTTGTTGTTCTTATTACTTTTATCTACTTAGTTTTATTAGGTAACTTGGGTAACTACTTAATCACGGTTTACAGGTTAGCACACACATACTTTTCCGTTGGATTGTCTAAGATTGTGTGTGTCATAAATCTGGACCTTGAAGGTGCTCCATTCACCAAGACTCGAGGCATAAATCCAAAAAATGTTAGTAAAAATTGTACGAATAATAATTAAACAAAGAATTATTATTTCGAAAGTAATTATTAAAGTATACATTTAAGCCAAAAAATAGTGTTCTTTTCTCTGCTAGATTCTCTATCTATTTTAAATAAATTCACTTACATATCAAAATACGTTAAATAGTATTAACATCTCTCCTACGTCTAATAAATTTGCAAAAAATGAATGTGATATACAAATATTGCGATTAATGAATGTGATATATAAATATGCGATTTGATTCATAATTATAATTTTAAGACTTCTGGTCTATTATTGCAATTAATAAAAATATTACGACTACAAAATTATTAATAGATAATTATATTGATAATACTTTTCCAAGTGAAATTATAGATTGGATTTATATGTACCCATATGTCATCTCTTAAGAGACAGTAGGTTAATAAAAAATTGGTGATTCATTATTAGCATTACTACAAAGTAATTGTTTGAATGGCTCGATATACTATAATTTTTACCGTCACGACCCAAGGGTACCGCGTAAATGTAACATTGTGTATAGAAACCGGAGGGACCCCATACAAGACACTGGCCATTTGTAACATAAGAAATAGAATAATAGAAGTAAAAAGCATGTCAAGTCAAATAGTTTTCAAAAAGGAAAATAGGAAGAGTAAAACACTTGTCTTTATAGCAATCTATTACATTATAATGAAATTGGAACTAACCCATTTATTAAGTAAAATTTGTAAATACAATAAGGAAATTAGGAACAATAATAATTTGTCCCTGTAGCATAAGGACTCATAAAAGATTGAGATTCTCAAAATCAACCACTATCCATGGAATTGAGAAGCCTGACAGGTCATACCCTAAATTTTGGGGGAATGTAGTCAATAGTATGCTATAGTACAAAATAATGTACGAAGTATGATATATATTCATAAATAAATTGAATCATTCTAAAACATGTTCTTTATTACATTCAATTAACCAAGCTAAAAATGATATCAAAAGTTTAGAAAACACAAGTCATGAAACATAGTCAATGCAAGCTAACATTATTTAAACCTATAAACATATATGTTGTAGTTCTTGAAGTAGAATTAATTGAATAATAATGTGGGAAAATTTCCTTTACCGATATATAGACAATGAAATATACAACATGACCCCTAGTGTCTTTAATCTGAAAAAAGTTTGTCCTACTTGCTAAGTTAAGGACCATAAATTTTATCTAAGGTGGATCCACAAGCTAATATCTATCTAGACATCCATCCTATGGGGATACATAGGTAAGGGAGAAGGATATTTACTCTAGAAACAAGACCTCTACTAACGGGGGAGCTTCAATCTCAATATCCTCTTAGTGCTAAGGATAAATTAAATGAAATACTAATTTCTTACCTGTTCTTATTATCCATGGAAGGTAGCATAATCTTCCCTATCCAAGTAATGTCATTATAAATGAAAAGTTATCATACAGTAAAAAAACTAACTTAGATTTCATTACGACAACTCTTGATTTTTGATTCAATCAGGTGACAAGACCTTTCAAACTTAGATCCTTTAATATGTCAGAGAACTTTTCAAAATAAGGTTGTATGTGTATATGAGAAGATCCTTAAATAACGTATCAACATTGATCAAGTAACTCTAACAAAGACACCATATCCAATTCTAAGTGTTGGCGATCATTGATAAGCAAAACAAACCTAACCAAGCGTTGGGGTTGAGTCCCAAGGCAGATGTTTCTTGAGAAACAACAGCCAAGAACAAATTAGTTCATGCTAGTCATAGGTAAAAGAAATTAACGAATAAAAACATAATAAATCAAAGGGAGTAACAAAAGTTTCAATTATTAAGGGGTTTTGTAAGCAATTAATAACTAAAAACCGCCAAAAAATTAGATAAAAATATGGAGACGGGATTATTTGTAAGTGATAAGAATATATTCTAAAAATAAACAACGGCGTACATTGTTATTGATAGTAAATTGTTGTAAATTATGACAAGCTAGACTTTAATGGTGGTAAATTTTCTCTCAGTCAACTTACCTCAAATAAAATCAATTTCTCTCTAACACCAACTTTCTGCTATTATTAAAATAATTACCCTTATCCCATTCACTCTCTCAAGGTAAAAGTGTAGGAAAGGGTTTAGGATTCACTCTTTCGAGCATAACACACGTCAACCCAATAACAAACGGCTATAAATTCTGCAGTTTTAGTATCAACACGTCTCTCTCGTGAAAAACCAAGAAACAAAGAGGAAGTCATATTTGCGATTAAAATCCCATTAAGTTCATACATGACTACTGAACGAAATCACATTTATATAGTGTATGCACATTTAAAAAAAGATAGACCCAACACAAAATTCAGCTCATTTCAAATAATCAGACCCCAAGCACTGGGGTTTTATATAAAAAATTATAGAGATATACACTGATACAAAAAAGTATTTTGCATCAAATGGGTACAGTAGAAAATGTCTTTAAAGACACTTATGATTATGATTTTTTAAGACCTACTTCTAATTTGTTGGAGTTATGAATCTTAATATTATCATGGCTCAAGAACAAAGTCCCCAAAACTATAAGAACTAAAACAAAAAAATAAGTTTTAAAACTACTTTTAAAGCTAAAATTTTTATATTAAGCCACAAGTCTCAACAAGCATTTATAGTTTTCTAGAACATGTGTTGCGAAGTGTAAGGACCCTCAAAATGAATTAAGGTACCTAGAGTCTCACATTTTCCAAAAAACATTTTTAAAATATGATATGTCTATGTTAAAAAGAATAAAAAAATTATTTGAAGTGATTTAGAGGTCATATGTCCAAGAAGTTCGAAAGTTAGCCCTTAGTCATAGTTATGCATGCTATGCATGTTTTGATGTGTTCTGTCTTGTTTTGTTTCTTAACATTTTATGGGAGGACCCTATAAGGTATAGGAGTGTATTAAGGTTCTATAAGTAAAGACAAGATTCATTAGGGGCAACGCGAAAAGCCATCAAGAGGACGCTAAACAGTGCCTTGGCAGTGTCTACCTACGTCCAAGCAAACGATTGTCGTGGTCATGTTGATTCCCCTAGATGTGGGTTGGGTAGATAGTACCATTTTTATACTGGGACTTAAATCACCCAATGTTAATCCTCATGCCCAAACGACAGTTTCCAGAATGGACCATCGATGGGTTTATGATGCATCATATGTGGGGGTCAATGGAGCCTGCAACTTTTAATGCATGCACATTGTTTCATTAAAGGGGTATATGGAAAATTCACCCACGTCCTAACCTGAACCTAGAAGATTATTTTATGTATTTTTGGGTATAATAAATTGTCTAAAAATATCAAATACCCAATAAGACTTCATTCTTCGAAATTGGACATTCCCTCTTAAAAAACATCTCTAGGAACCTCTATTGGAGAGGAAGATCAAGAACATCTTGTAGATTGGATTTCCATTAATTATAAATCATATTTTTCTATCTTCTTCATGTATAATGTATGGTCATGCTTCATATTTAGAAAACCTTTTATCTAAAGACTTCCTTCCAATGTTATCAAATATATTTCATGATCAAATTGTGTAAATCTAGGGAAGATTTTTTTTCTTCCAATTATGTAAAGAAATTATTATGCATGAAGATTCTTTATATATTTTAGATTGAATTTTGATCCAAAATTATTATGAACCCATGGTCCTCTCAAAATCCCAATTTAGCCTATGATGTGTGTAATGTGATCTTGTTGAGATTATTATGGATTGTGATTTCGTTTCTGTAATTGTATCCTTGGCTAATGTTTTTTATTCAAATTTATGGAGGATTTTTTATGAGTTTACAATAAATAATCAATGGTTTAGGAGATAGATAAGATTTAGTATATATTTCCCCGATTCTATAGAGTAATGTGTCATTTGCTAATGTGATCTGATCCTCTAGTAGTAATTGAGTTATGATTTCGTTTATGTTATGATAACATTTCTACAGTATTATATATACATTGAGGTTTAATTATTAGTATTTATCTATTATTATCAAATCTTGGAGGATTTGTGAGTTTGTCCTACTTCCTCTACTTTTCTATAGAGTTGATAGTTTAATTGACCTTGTATGAACTTGGCTGTGCAGATATGACCACTTAGGCGTGAAGTGTATTACTGTCTTTGACTCCGTATCTGTTCTGATATGACATAAAGGCAATGATCGGTGATTGAATATGAGTGTGGTTATGATGATCACCACGTAGAATACCATGCCTAGTCTTCTATTATAGTATCATGATCTAGGTGTTGATGATGTCTACTCTAATTGAATGAAGTTGTTAGGTTTAGTTGTGGTTTAGGAGCTGCAAATGATGAATTTCTAATGGTGAATAACCCCACCTATGTATCCCCATATGAATGAATGATTGATCTATGAACTTATATTTATATGATATGATGAAGTATGAACATATATAGTTTCTAAATATGTTTAGATGATAATATTGCACATATTGTTAGACCTATACACTTATGCATGAATCAAGTAAAGTATGAACACATGTGGTCCATGTTTGTTTATGTGAAAGGTTTGCTCACATATATATACACATACACACACATGAAATCATGTATATGATACTTGTATTATGATCTAATAAAAAGAGGGTCTCTTGGAATGTGTTCTTAATTGTATCCTAAACTAGATGGTGTCTAAATATTCTATATCCATGTGAAACATCTTCTCACAGGATTTAGGTTGATGAAAAGACACTCTCATCTATGACCTCTGAGATAAGCATATGAGGAGTTAATATCCTAAATACTATGTTTTATAATGTAATAGTAATAAAGGCTTTTCAAAAAAGGGAACTTAGCTTAGCACAGACTGAACTCAAATGAGCGTGGTGCACTTCTCATATAGGAGAAGAATTGTTCACGAAAGATACTTTCATATGCGAGTGGATAGAAAAATCCAATTTGCATAAAGAGCAGTTTCCATAATCCTGAAGTTCCATAAATTCTGTTTGACCCATATGATCTAGCAAGTTATATCACCTAATATTCTTGCAAGATATTAATGTTCTACTTTGGAAAGAGAGAGCACCTCTTTTTGTGTAAGGTTCTACAACACCAGATTCCATGTTTAGCACCCATGGTGTTAGTGTTGGTTAAGACTATAATTTTCCAGAAGTATAATGGACAATGGAAGTAATTTAATTGACACTAACTAGGATAACCTAAGGGAAGTTGCATAGTGTATGTTAGGGTATGGGACTTTACATATGCATTGCAAAAGTACCTCTTGAAGGGAGTTCTAGGAAGGTGTAAAATGTATATATATATGTTTATCTTTCTTATACATGACATTTTGGTGTTGTCTACTTGTTATGGCTATATGCAAGGTATGAGTCCCATTGAGTCTATATTCTGAAATATTACCTTATATGCATAATGTTGGTCTTTATGACTTTATGATGAAGGTCCTACTTGGTAAGCATGTAATTGACTATAGTATCATTGTTTATGTATGAAGTGCATGTTAAGGCTTGTAGTCTCTTTGTTGGTTTACATAGTATTTTTGAGGTTATTAGATTTCGCATGTACATTACACTAGTAGGCTTAGAATGAAAGTATGAGTAGGGTTCTATGATGTTTGCATGAAGTGAAGTCCAAGTATGTTAATGTTGAATATAGTCTTACTAAGATGGTGTTGGATGTCTTGACTTGTATGTGGTATTGTAATGACTTCTACTAGTGCTGGTCACAAGATAGTGGTCCAACGTAAGTATAGTCTGTATATGGAATGTTTTTAAATATCATGTAACGACCTGTTTAGTGTTGGAGCAACAGATTTTTATTCTGCGAAAAACTGGCAGAGGCGACAGGAGGACACGAACGAACCGGGTCAGGGCACGAATGGACCGTCGTGGAGAGTGGCGTTTCAAACACTTAGAAAATCTCGAAATGGGTACTGAAATGACTCTACCTAGAACGTCATGACGGAAATGCGCGAAGGACAGTCGCACAGTCTCACGGCCAGTCACAGCGCCATCCACTAAAAACAAGCCTCTGGACTTTGTGAGGACCGCAGGACGGGGGGACCGTCGCAGGGCGACGGCCCGTCACGGGCTACGCAAACCTTCCCCCCCCCAGGTTCGGGTCGGATTTCTTTACCCGTTTAAGGGCCGTTTTTTGACTATTCCTGCTTTAATTATAAAGTTATAGGTTAATGTTAATAAGTCTACTTATTGGGGGGCTTAAAAGAGCGGAACCTTAAAGTTAATCTAGTGGGTCTATATTGCCATCTTGTATTCTTAATTATCTTAATTAGGGTAAAAGAAAAGAGCGTTTGAATAAAGAAAAAATAGAAAGAACAGCAAGAGAGAGAGGAATCGATCAAGACGAGAGAGACGAAGAGCGATACGCAAGGATTTTGAGCAGATAGCTGTTGATTCAATTCTTCGGTGGAGGTAGGTGGTTATGGTTTATGTTACGATATGAGTAGTGAATCTTTAATAGGAATATTATGTGTTTGATACTATTGTAAACCTGTCGTGCTTAGTTGTATGCTTGCATGATTATGATTATAAATTGTGCATGAATTAACAAGCAGGATGAAGTTTATGAATCCCAAATCCTTGAAAGAACTTTAATTCACTTGATAATATTTATAATGAGAATGATGATGACTTGTATGAAAGAAGGATTGATAATTATATAATGAATGATGATTGCCGAGCTGTAAAGAAGGTTGATGAAGGAGTGGGGAGCGGGGAAAAAGGAGAAGAGAAGTACCACTCCTGGTACAGGCATAGAATATGAGGATCGGAGTGTCACGTTCCGACACCAGGATAGAATACTGGATCGAAGAGGTGAAAAGGGAAACTCACACTCACCCGACCCGCCGGAAAAGGTAGAAGATGAGGAGACGGATCTACAAGAGCGACTCATATTAGTGTCACGTTCAAAACCAGGATAGATAAAGGGAGGGTGCCACTTCCCCTTCCTATAAACTACCAACTTAACTCACTCGGCTAAAAGATAGAAATGAGCGTAGGGACGTGTCACGTTCCGACACACAGGATAGAACATGTCCCTTGTCGAGCGATGAGGGCTGGTTGCCAGTTCCTACGCCAACGGTTACCAGAGATTTTATAGAATGAGGATCGGAGTGCCCATCGTTCCGGCACCAGGATAGACATAAGGATCGGAGTGTCAAGTCGACACCAAAGAGGAAGAAGGATAAATGAATCTTGAAAGATAATGAATATACTCACATCAATGAACTTCTTTAATTCCCAAAAGAGTATGGTATTGAGGCTGAGTCTCTCATGTGTGAAACTCTGATTGTAGTCTATGATGAATTCACTGTTGTTATTGCATACCATGGTGAGTATGTAGTGCTACATACTATTATTGATATATCAATGTCCCGATTGAGTTGGCCGATCGATATCTACTAAGTACGTGTGGTGTACGACCCACCGACTTTATGTTTTCCTTTTGTTATTTGTGTAATGCCAGCAAACGTTCTGTCAACTTCAACACAACAGAAGATCTAGCCAGTCTTCATCCATCGGAAATCTCAGGGTGAGCTAATGCGTCCAGCTTGCGACTGGGTCTTCTTCAAGTTTGATGCCTTGAACTTCGGAATGGACTAGCCCTTAGCTTTTTAGTATTCTGTTCTAGACATCCTAGTATAAGTAATTTGAGATAGATGTTCTTTGATGATGATGACTTCCAGGATTTTTGGGCATACGAATAATAGTATTGAATTGTTTTTAGTAATGAGTTTAAGTCTTCCGCATATTTTCTGTTGATCTATCTTGTGTCGAAATGTTAAGGTTTTAGATGGAGTTGGTTTCGCTCACAAGGAGGGTTAATCGGGGTGCCCCGTCGCGTCCCTGATTTGCGGTCGTGACAACTTGCGTATCAGAGATTAGTTCATTGGTATTATCACACAAGAAACAGGTCTAGTGAGTCTTAAGAACGGTATAGGGGACGCCTTTACTTCTGAGAGGCTATAAGACTCTAGGAAAAGTTAACTCTTTCATTTCTTCGTGCTATACTTGAGTCCAATTGGTATCTGGCGATACGAATTGGTATATGCCATCTTCACTCTATTTCGCAGATGGTTTAGAACCTAGAGCAACGACCCCGACACAGCAGCAACAACGGAAGACAAGAACGACTGATGAGCCAGCCTACCTGGGGCTGATTAGCTCGAGGAAAGAAGCCACCGGCACGAGGGCCGATGGGAGAGGCGTGGGGGAGGACGTCCTCTAGCGCGACGATGACAAAGCACCTAGCCCCATAATGATACTAAGGAGAGGTGACTCCTCCACCGATCCGAGAGGAGGTGCCTAAGGAGAGGGGGAGGAACGGGAGAGATAAAAGGGCATGATGAGGGAAATGCACCCAACCTACAACCAGAGAGTGTCAACCAAGTATTGATTATCTTAGTGGGTTATCCGTATCAGGGGTCAGGCACCTCCAAGAGTGGTTTCTTACACCAACACCTCCGCGTTTCAGCAGGTACGAACATGCCGGCTATATGCTCCCGCCATGGATGCATTCATTGGGAATAGGCACATTTCTACGTCTGACTATCGGCCTATTATGACCAAATGACAGCATGAATTTTCAGTAAGTTCGTGAAATTGAAACCTCCAGTCTTTAAGGGGCAGAATCAGGATGCTACGAATTTTCTGGTGATGTATGAGGCTACTACACAAGAGGTATCGTAGACGGTTTGGCGTGTTGAGTTCGTGAGCTATCGTTTCAAGGAACGCCAAACGTGGTTGCGGTCACATGTTGATGTAACCAACAGAGGCACCACCTATGACTTGGGATACATTCTACTACACTGTTTATGGAGAAGTTTCCCAAGGACTTTGAGCGGGATAGAAAAAGGGACGATTTCTTGAGGTCTAGGAGCGAAGGAGGATGACAGTGAACGCGTTAGAGGCCTAAATTTCGCCCCGACATCTATCCAGATACGCCACCCAACCTTTGTTTCAGTCCGCAAGGAACGAAATTCGAAACCGTATTGGTGAAGGGGTTGAGGTCAGAGTTGCGGATTTCAGGACCTACAGGTAGAGGCTACGGCAAATTCCTTCCAAGAGCGTGGTAGATTTGTGATAGAGGTGGAAGGAGTGAAGCCAGCACGGACTTCACCACGACATCGCGACATCGAAAAGGTTTCGAAAGGGAGGCGAGTTTAATGGTCTCCTCTAGAGGACAGAGCTCTGGATGGTTACTCAAGTCGACCAATTCAGTCTTCACTAAAGACTGCTAGTTGGGGCGTCCCACCACAGAACGGTACACACTAATCCGATGAGACAATCATGCATGAACCCGAGAGCATGTTATGGATGTGGGTGAGGTTTTTGGGCCACATCAAGACCGAGTATTGTCCCACCAGAGTTACAGAACACCACTGCTAGAGTAGAGGTGGTCATAGGATAGAGAGCCGCTTTTTGGAGGACTGTGAGTGGTCGAGGTAATGGTGAGTCATCACAACGGTACAGAGGGTTATAGTGGACAAATGGAGCCACTACTACGCCAAATGGTAGGGGCAAGGACAGACAACGATCGGGCCCTTAGTTAAGCTTTCCTGGGAGATTCTGAAGCGACGGGGGTTGATGCTGTATCACAGGTAATCTTTGGTTGTGATTGCCATGGAATCTGTTTATTATTGACCCTCCCCCCAATGCGCTCCACGTTTCATATGTATCTTCATCATTTGCTAATCGGTTCTAAAATTTGAATGAGCTGATATTACTTGACATTGTGCCTATTCTCTGTTCTTACACCGGGGGTGGTTGAAGTCTTGTGTAGTGAAAAGGTACATAGGTCTGGTTTGGTGAACTTTGTGAGGGAGCACACTTATGTTAGATTGGTTATTTAGATATTGGGATTTGACTTTGAGGGTAACCTTTGGGATGACTTGGCGAGTCCCAAAATTTTGCGGCGAATCTTGGATTGTTAATGGCTAAAACCTGTGAAATTGGACCAAGCCGGGGGACAGATCAGTAGTGGAGTGCGAGGGTGTCTTTGTGGTGACTACACTTCCAATCGGTGAGCGTATCATCTCAATTTCTTCGTAGACCTAAAGAAAAGGTAGTAAAGAGCGTGTGTTTAGCTTCTGGACCATTCAAGGATGACACTACCCAGTACCTTAGAATTGAGTCGGTTTCGGTATAGGTCCGGAGGTGTTGGAGGTGTTCCTTGCATGATCTTCATGGTATGCCACCAGATAGCGGAATATGATTTTGATAGATTTTAGAACCCCTCCAGGCACACGCCCCCATTTCTATACCCGTATAGAATGGACTCCCGCGGAGGTTGGGGTTGGCGTTCAAGAGCGTTCAAGGCTCAACTTCAAGCAGTTGTGTTGAGCAAGGGCTTCATAGACCAAGTGGCATCTCCTTGGGGTGATGCTACGGTTTTGTTTGTGAACTAAGAAGGATGGGAGTTTTCGGAGTGCCATGACTATCGACAGTTGAAACAAGGCTACTATTAAAGAACAGTATCCTCTTCATCGACAATTGATGACTTATTCGATCAATTACAAGGTGCTTGTTGTCTCCTCTCAGATTGACTTGAGATCGGTTATAATCAAATGAAATACGGGGCAACGGAGTGCACAAAGACTGCCATTTTCGAACGAGTTCAATGGACATTACGAATTTGTGGTGATGTCTTTTGGTCGTACGAACGCCCCTCTCTGCGTTCATAGCTTGTAATGAACGGGATATTATTTAAGCCGCATTTGCGACTCTTTGTGATGTATTTATAGATGAGTATATGTTATTCTAAAAGTAAGAAGGAAACATGAACCGGAGCATTTGAGGTTTTTTTTTTTGTGTTGGAAATGTTGAGGAGAGAAAAAGCTTTACGCCAAGTTCTTTAAGTGTGAGGTTTGGACTAGTTGCAGTGTCCTTCTTGGGCCTGGATGTGGTTTCGAAGCGAGGGTGAAGGTAGATCCTTACTAAGATTGGGGACAGTGAAAGAATGGGGATAAGACCCACTCTAATGTGTCAGAAATACGGAGTTTTGTTCGGGTTAAGCTAGACTACTACCGCCGCATTTGTCAAAGGCTTTCTTCTATGTGCTTCCCAATTGACGAACTTGACTACGCAGAATGTCCATTTGTATGAGTAGATGAATGTGAGGAAAGCCTTTAAGAGCCTTAAGACTTTGTTGACTACGCCCGCCTATGCCTCACCTTGCCGGTTAGAGGGTAAAAACTTCATTGTTTCTTGGATGCATCTATTCGCGGATTCGGTTTGCAGTGTGCTAATCAAGAGAAGAATCGTGATTGATTATGCTCAAGACAATTAAAAGTGCATGAACGTAACTATCCAACTCATGACGTGGAATTGGCCCCGCCGGGTAGTGTTTGCATTGAAAGCCAATGGAGACACTATTATATGGGGTTAACTAGTGTGAGGGTCTACAAGGATCATCGTAGCCTTCAGTTAGTCTTTACTCAGAATATTTGAACGTGAGGAAAGGAGATGGAGGAACTACTGAAGACTACGACCTCACTATTTGTATATCCAGGGGAGGCGAAGGCTTGTGGCAGATGCCTTGAGTTAGAAAGGACGGAAAGCATGACGGAAGTCAGCTCATTTGCCAAGCCTATAGACCGCCCATTGGTAGAGAGGTCAGACTCTGTAGCTACGACTTGATGGGTATGGAAATAAATTGAGAAGGAAGATGTTGGCTAGTGTGCGAGTCAGATCTTCTTTTCTTGAAAGATTAAGGGAAAACAGTTGATGATGACGAAAACTAAGGCGACGAGATTAAAGTGTGTTGCGAGGGACGCGGTTAAAGAAAGAAAAATCGAGCCGGAAGGTGTGTGAGGATTAGGGCAAGGGTGTGGCCTAGCCCCCCAGCATGATAATTTTGATCAACACTATTCTGCGCAGAAGCCTCTTAGTTCAAAGGTTTCTTAATTCTATACATCCCGGGGTGAAACCAGATGTATCGCGACCTAAACCAACACTTTGGTGGAAGTAGAAAGTTAGAATGAAGCGCCAATATTGTTGACTTTATTGCCAAGTGTCAAAACTGTCAACAAGTGAAATATGCACACCAAAGTCCCGGAGGAACACTTCAAAGAATGCCCATTCCTGAATGAGAAGTGCGAGAGAATTGCAATGGACTTTGTGGTGGTCTTCCAAAGACATTGGGCAAGTTCGACTCCATTGGGTGTGAGTGGAAGATTAACTAAGTCTGCCTCATTTATACGGCCAAGGTGACTCACAATGCCAGAGAAGTTAGCAAAATCTAATCTCAGAACTCGTTCGATTGCAGGCGGTTCCACTATCCATTATCAGATAGAGGGTTACGCAGTTTACTTCTAAGTTTTGGAAAACATTCAATGCAGATTGGGGTACCTAGGGTGGACCTTAGATACGCGTTCCATCCTCAGACCGATGGTCAGTATGAGCGAAACGATTCAAGTGTTGGAGGAATGCTTCGCGCACATTGAGTGCGAGAGTCGTGGTGGTCCATTGGGATGCATTCTTAACCTTTTGGCAGAGGTTCTCGTACAATAATAGCATATCGCTCCAGTATTGATTGGATCATTATGAAGCATCGTATAGGGAGGCGTGTTGTAGATCTCCAATGGTTGGTTGATGCATTCGGGTTAGACCTTGGGCGTACGATCTCTTGAGGGATTCGTTTAGAAAAGCGATGAAGTTGAAGGGCATTCAAGAAAAGCTTTCGCGGAGCAAAAGTAGAAAAAGGAGGGTATGCAGACCGGAAGGTTAGCGACTGGAGTTATGGAGGTGAACAAGTTTCTTGGGTTGTGAAGGTTTCACCATGCAAGGGGTGAGGAGTGATGGGTTTTGCCAAAAGGGTAAGCTAAGTCCAAGCTTATTATATTGGACCATTTGAGGTACTAAGCACGGAAAATTTAGGGGAGGTGTGGCTTAGAATTAGCCTTAGCCCCAGGTGATGTCCAGAGGTGCAATACGGCATTGATGTGTCACATGTTGAAAGATACCATGGAGATGGAAACTAATATCCGATGGGACCTCGTGTTGTTGATGAGAATTTGTCTTATGAGGAGGAACTGTGTTGCTATTTTAGATAGGGAAGTTCGCAAGTTTGGAGGGTCAAGAGCTGATTGCCATCCATCAAGTGCAATGGAAGATCGATCGGTTAAGAGCCACTTTGGGAGAAGGAGGAGATAGTGCCGAGGGGAAAGTACCCACATGTTTACGGACTCAGTATTCTTTTCGCACTTGTTTTCTTCTTGTGATCGTTCGGGAGTTACGAACGATGGAAATTGGTATTATTTGTAGACGACCTGTTTAGTCGTTTTGAAGCAACAAATTTTTATTCTGGGAAAAAACTGGACAGAGGCGACGCGACGGCACGATGGACCGTCAAGGGCACGAAGCCGTCGTGAGAGATAGGAGAGTGTCGTTTTCAAAACACTTAGAAAATCATGAATTGGGTACTGAAAATAGACTCTCCCTGAACGTCATGACGGAATGGCACAGAGGACCGTCGCACAGTTCGACGGGTCCGTCACAGGCCATCCAATTAAAACCAAAGCCTTGGACATTGTGACGGCGTTTTTGACCAATCCCAGTTCGGGTCGGATCGTCTTTACACGTTTTAAGCGGACGTTTTTTGACTATTCCTGCTTTAATTATTAAGTTATAGGGTTAATGTTTAATAAGTCTAATTATTGGGGGGTAAAGCGGTAACCTTAAGTTAATCTAGTGGGTTATTTATTGCCATCTTTTATTTGAATTATATATTAATTAGGCTAAAAGAAAGAGTGCGTTTGATAAAGAAAAACAGAACAATAACAGAAGAGAGAGAGGAATCGAGATCAAGGAGAGGAGAGACGAAGAGATAGCAAGGATTTCGAGAAGAAGCTTTGTTGATTCCAATTCTTCGAGGTGACAGAGTGAGGTAGGTTATGGTTTCTGTTACGCTATTGAGTGAACTGCTTAATAGTGAAATATTATGTGTAAATATTGTAACCCTTGCTATGCTGCCTTAAGTTGTATGCTTGACATGAATATGACTATAAAATTGTGATGAATAACCAAGCATGATGAAGTTATTGAACTCCCAAATCTTAAAAGAACCCTTAATTCATTGTAATTAATAATGAAATCGATGATGCCTTAGTTGAAACGAGGCTTGTTGATAAATTATATAATGAGAATGCTGATGCCTTAGTGTTTAAACGAAGGCTTGATGAATGCAGGGGATCGGGTATGACACCGTTACTAATGGATACCGGTACAGGATAGAATATGAGATCGAGGTCACGTTCCGACACCAGGATAGAATAGGATGAGGATTGCCACGTTCCGACGTACCAGGATAGAATAATGAGGACGGAGTGTCACGTTTCCGACACAGGATAGATAAATGGATCCGGATTTCTGCCCCGCCCTCCGGGGGCAATGCGTTCTGACAGGTAGCAGGACAAATATGAGGATCGGAGTGTCACGTTCGACACCAGGATAATCACTGGATCGGGGGGTGCCACGTTCCTTAGTACCAGGATTAGAATGAGCGATCGGCGTGCCACGTTCCGGGGCACCAGGATAGAAATTAGAGGATCGGCGTGTCAACGTACCGACACAAGAGGAAGAAAGATAAGAATATTGAAAGTAAGGATATATCATCTATGAAACTTAATTCCCAACAGAGTTATGGTCTGAGGCCTTGAGTCCTCATGTGTGAACTCGGTTTGTAGTATTGTATGAAATTGAATTCATCGTTGTTATTGCCCTACATGACGGGAGTAGTATGAGTTGATTAATTTACATTATTATCGATGATATACTGTTCCCTATTTTGAGTTGGCGATGATATCTACTCAGTACGTGTGGTTGTACTGACCCCCTACTTTTATGTTTTCCTCTTTGTATTTGTGCTAAGAATCAGCAAACGTTCTGTCGAAATTCAACTCGACAGCAGATCTAGCCAGTTTCACTTCATCGGAAATCAGGGATGAGCTAATGGTCTAGCTTGGACTGGGTCTTCTCTTCAAGTCTTGATGTTCTTCTTTGAACTTCCGGATGGACTAGATTAGCTTTTAGTGATTCGGTTCTGTAGACAATGTCCTAGTTAAGTAATTTGAGATAGATGTTTTGTGATGATGACTTCCAGATTTTGGGGATGATAATAATAGTATTGAATGTTTTATTAATGGATGTTTAAGTCTTCCGCATTATTTTCTGTTGATATAGCTTGAAATGTTAAGGTTTAGATGCGGTTGGTTCGCGCACTAGGAGGGTAAATGTGGGTGCCAGTCGCGTCCCTGATTTGGGTCGTGACAATATATATGTTGGGTTAATAAATATTGTTTGTATGGTTACTTTGTGGCCTGAAGGTAATGCTTGAGTATGGATAGTAAAATTGGACGTTATTCATACACTGCACCAAGTATCACTAGAGGGTTACTTGGGAAGCTAAGGAATTAATGAAACAATGAGGTTATTTTAAATGAAATGAGATTACTATATAGGAAATGAGTTTACTCTAAATTGAATGTATATGTGTCTTAAATTCTATGTAAGACTTTATATGGTGTTATGACCATGGTATATGTCTATATGAATTGTGTGAATTGTATGATACTTATTGGATCAAGTTTTATGAAGTTTCACAAAAGGCATGATGCATGTTTTCAATGTAAAATGTCCTCTTTAAATGCATGTTCTTGCATGGTTGACATACTTAGTGAATTTTTGTACTAGCACAATTCTTCTTCACCTTTTTACAGAAAGTGTAGGTTATGGATTCTTAAAGGATTTCCCTAAGGTGAAGGGATTGATATGTGTTTCCCTAGCTCAAGGAAAGGGATCCTTAAGTCCAAGGATTTCCTACGTTATGTTTTATGTTAAGTTATGTGATAGCTTAGTTAATGTTTATGTTGTAAGGTCCCTGTCCCTAATTTAATCTAATGATGTTGAGTCTAAGATTGCAAAGAGACTTAAAATCTAACTATGTATTATGTTATTTTATATATAATTGAAGTAATGTTCTAACATATAATGTGCTATGAATGTTTCATTTTTTTGATAAATATACCTATGAAAATGCGATGAATGATGACTATGGGCTTGTAAAAGTCCTCGAAGAGGTCAAATACTCCATGTTACTTCTAAGGTATGCTCCTCGGTCGTGACAAACATTGTATAAGATCATGAGTTTATAAAAGTTTTTTTACGGTACAAAGTCTCATATTACCATGTATAGTAAAATCTTATTCATCGATTGTGAGTCATGGCAGATATATGATTGAGAGGATATAGGACAATAGAGTTTTAATTCTTCACTATTCTTTTGTCGTGCCACAAATAATAACTCTATAAGATCTCTCTCATATGTTTTCCTGTGAGGTATTCTTTTAGATGTGATTGCTTGGATGAGATTGTGTCTCTATGCTTGAGGAAGAAAAATGGAGTTTTGATGCTTTTCTTTATTTTATGGTTTGATAAGTATGTGTGAAAGTTAATTTTGGCATGTGTTAAGGTGATGTCATTTAAGTCTATAGATGTGATTTATGAGGAATGACATGTTATGTGAAGATTCTGCTCTGATATAGTTATAACTTGTTAAAAGTTTTTATGGTTAAAGTGAGTTTCCTTTTGGAACAATGAGTTGATATACGTTTTCTATGATGGTAGTCTAATGATATTATTTAGGATTGAAATGCTTAGAAAATGTGTGGCAAATAACTAAAGATGCATGTTGCCTTTGTATATGTGTGATCTTTCATGGTTGCCTTGTCTAGGTTGAAGTCTCTTATTTAGGCTTAATCCTATAATTGAAGTACTGTGATTACAATGTAGGGTAATTATATGGGTTGAAATGAGCTAAATGATACCTTACCCTAGTGTTGAAACAAAAAGGAAGAGGAGTTATGCCGAAGTCTCCTCTATTGTTTCCCCTAAGGTTTTCATGACCCTTGGTATTAATGTTATAGTTGATACCTTTTGTAGTTGGGTAATATGACCTAAATTGATTGTTATGGATTTCCTTTGGGTGTTCGGCATAGAGAAATGATGATGGTTGAGTTAGTAGACTCCTTAACAAGAGATTAGTAGTGAAAACCCTCAAATGTTGTTAAACGTTCTTGTGTGAGGAATATATAGGTTGGTTATGACATACCTTGACCTTGGTGTTTAAGGACATGATGTTATTACCTTAACCTAAATGGGGGATAATGTGCCTAGATGATAAGGTTTGGAGTGCCCTTGATGTTCCTATGATTATTTCCCTTGAACTTCTTCAAATAGAGAATCACTTTAAGGGGTTGTTGATGAAGGGTATGCATGAGCATAGATCCCAAGGGAGGGATAATGTTCTTACTAGCTAAGGTTGGTAAGATAAGGTTCTCTTAAGGTTGAGATAAGACGCTCCTAAGTGAGACTACCCTATGTGAGGGATGGTGATATGTGTGGTAAGGTGGTAGATCTCTCTATTTGTCCTTCTATTCATACTTGATCTTGGAACAAAAGAGTTCACAGTAGCTTGTTCATGATAGGATCCTTGCATAAAACTATAAGTCGCTTGTTCTCCCTATTTTATGTATAGCTAAATTCACACTATGTTAAGCATATTTTTGAAGATTCTAAATTTCATGAAAAGAGATTTTGATCAATTTCGTGTTTTCTTATGTTTATTGTGCATCTTGATATGTTAGTTGTGCACTTAACTTGATGGGATAATGTAAGGAACACGTTTGATGTAATTTTTAAGGTTTGGTGTTTTAAGCCTTCAATGATAAATCGAGTCTCCCTTAAACAAAAAATGACGAGTCTCTTAAAAATGTATGACTTTTGTGACTTAGGAAGTGTCAATGTACTTTCACTCTTTAGAAGTGAAGGTAGGACTTGCCAATGACTTTATGTGTGCCTATAAATTGTAAGTAATTTCCCTAAATGATGCATGTTTATCAAAGCTAGTGTTGTGCTAGAGATTGAAACTATATGAAATGAATACCTGTTGTTGTAATGTGTGTAGTGCGATTGACTATTTTGATATCACTACGAAGGAAGTGTGAGCATGCTTTGGTTAAAAGTTGAGAACTTCTCAATCAAGTGAATTGATCTTTCTGTATTACAAGTGTATTAACTCATAAAGGCATGTAAATGTGTTTAGGAGAAGGATATTCCTCCTTCAAAATAACTAGGCATCGTAAGGTTGAGTACGTTCTTTATGGCATTAAGTCTAAATTATAAGGGTTCTCATTGATCTACTTTACACAAGTCTATATGCATTGAAGTATGAGTGCCCTGACTGCTTTTGAGGTTGATGGTTGGAATTAGTTTGTGTTACTTCAAGTTCTGAAGAATATGTAAAACGAAACGTACAGAGAATATTATGCTTAATAGAAGGAGGACTTCTCTATAACATGCTAAGATCTATGTGTTTGATTTCATTAAGAGTAGTAAATAAGAGTTTGCTTGCGGTGCCTTCATTTATTCTAAATTGTTTGAAGTTGGTGTTCCCTATAATTTTTGTGCATTAAATTCAATGTGGTTATTTTTTTTTACATGTTTTGAGATTCTTTATGGTTCATTGAGTCCTTAAAAGTTGTTTAGAAATGTTCCAAGTGTTATTTGAGAAAGAATATTCCAAAAGTGGGGGATATTGTAAGGACCCAAAAAATGAATTAAGGTACTTTGAGACACACATGTTCCTAAAAATGTTTAAAATATGATAAATATGTGTTTTTAAGAATTAACTGATTTGTTTGAAATGCTTTTATAGGTAAAGTCCAAGATGTTAAACTGAGCCCTTGAATGTACTTTATGGCTTTTTTAAAATATTTTGATGTGTTGTGTATGTCCTTTGGTGCTCATAATTTTGCGGAAGGACCCTAGATGGTATGGAATTGTTTTTAGGGTTGAGATGTCAAGGCACGACTCCCCAAGGGACCTGAAAAAGGCTTTCAAGGAGGACCCCAAACACTGCATAGACACTGCCTTGGCAGTGTCTACAACGTCCAAGTAGGCGACGGTCGTAATCATGTTGATGACCTTTCGATGGGGGGGGGGGGAATAGTTACATACATATCCTTGTATATAAATCCTCGGACGTTGAGCCTCAGACCTAAATGACGGTTCCCATCATGGCATGTCAACATTTCTACGAGGCGTCGTTTGTAGGCGTCGATGCAGCCTATAATTGCACTACTTGCGCACTATTTCATTAAAGGGTATGAATGGAAAATTCACCAAACGTCCTATACTTACCATAGACGGTTTTTTGATGTTTTTTTTTTGTATATTAAGTTGGTTAAAATATCAAAATCCCATTTAGACTTCATTCTTCAAAATTGGGCTTTCCCTCTCAAAAGAAACCTCTCTAGAAATATCCATTTGTAATGAATATCAAGAACAACATGTACATCGGATTTCTATCGATAATTAATCAACGTTTCATGGATTATTCATATAGTAAGTATGGTGATCCTTCATCTTTAGTTAATATTTCATCTAAAGAGTTCATTCCAATGCTTTCAAATAGATTTCATGATCAAATTGTGTACCTTTCAGTCTAGTCATGAGTTCTTTCTCAACATTATTTCAAAAGAATTATGAAAAAATTAAGTTTATATAATAATTTTGAAGATAATTTCAATACAATTTAATTATTAACCCATGTTCCTCAAATTTAACCTATGATGTGGGTAATGTAATCTTATTGTGATGATTACGATTGTGATTTCGTTTATGTAATTATATTTCTGGCTAGTGTTCTCTATTCAAATTAATGGTGAATTATTAATGAGTTATCTATGATAATCAATTTTTAGGGATTTGTTAAGCTTGACCTATATTTCCCTACTTTCTATAGAAGTAATGATGTAGTGTACCTAATGTGATCCTGATCCTATAGTAATTGAGTTATGATTTCGTTTATGTTATGATAACATTTTCTACTGTATCATATATGCATTGAGGTTGAATTATGAGTATTGATCCATTTTGATCAAAACATGGAGAATTTGTGAGTTTGTCCTACTTCTTCTACTTTTATATAGAGTTGATGGTTAAATTGGACATGTATGACATTGTGTGGTATGGTCCACTTATGGTGGTGCTGTTTACTTTAATTTTAATCCATATGTTTGTTGATTATGCCATTGAAGGCATGATTGTGAACTATCAGTGTGGATATGATGATCACCATGTGGAGTAGCATGCCTAGTCTTCTATTCTAGTATCATGATCTGGGTGTTGATGATGTCCACTCAAATTGAATGAAATTTTTAGGGTTAGGTGTTTTTTAGGTACTGCCAATGATGAAGTTCTAAAGGTGAATGACCCCTACCTATGTACCCTATATGAATGCATGATTAAGCTATGAACTTGTCTTGTATGATATGAAGAACTAAGAACATGTATAGTGTCTAAATGTGTTTACATGAAAGGATTACTCATATAGTTAAACTTGTACACTTATGCATGAATGAAGTTCCACATTTATGCCATTCTGAATGAATGCTTAAGTGACGAACATGTGTAGTCCAAGGGTTGTTGTTTTATGAAGTTTCATCTCACACATATGTACGCATCCACACAAGTGAAAGCATGTCCTAGGATTCTGGATGCTTGATCTAGTAAATAGAGGGTGTCTTTGATAGGCTGTTATCAATTGATATCCTACCTAGATGGTGTTGGAATCATCCTAGTCTGGTTAAAGAGTCTTCTTACATGATTTAGAATGATGAAAGGACACTTTAATCTATGACCTATGAGATAACCATATGAAGAGTTAATCTTCTAAAGCATGTTTTCTAAAGTATGAAAAATAAAGTCTTTTCAATTAAAAGTCTTAGCTTAGCACCGTGTGAATTGACATGAAGCGTGTACCTTCACAATATGGAAAGACTTGTTCACAAAAATCTTTATGAGGTGGATAACTAGAATGCTCCATATAGAACAAAGAGGGTTTCCATATATGTATCTAAGTTCCATAAACTACGTTTCCCCATACTATCTAGAAAGTGATATCATATAATATGCTAGCATGATGTTAATGTTCTACTTTTACAAGGTAGGGCACCTCTTTTCTTGGGAGGTTCTAAAACACCGGATTCCATGATCTAGCAACCATAGTATATGGTGTGGTTCAGGCTATCTGTTTCCCCTAAAGTAATTGAGACAGCTGAAGTAAAGCGTAATGACATAGACTTCATGATAACCAAGGCAAGATTGCTTACTGTACCATTGGGGTAAGGGATATAGTATGAATTAATAAGTAGCCTGAAGGGACGTTCCTAGGAAAGGTTGTATCGTTAACACCATAGTTTGTGTTTGTTATGCATGGCATTGTAGTGTTATCCACATGTTATGGTGATATGGATGGTATTAAACCCATTGAGTCTATATGATGAGGTCTTATCTTGTATGCATAATGTTGGTGTTTGTGACTTTATGATGAAGGTCCTACTTTGTATGCATGTATTTGTTATGTTGATATATGATATTTTAATTTTTTTTTCTTTTCTTAGTCTTAAATCATAACGGCAAAAGCCATAAAGCCATGAATACCTATTTACTGTTCTATTGCTATCTATTTTTCATTAAATAATAAAGCGCAAGTCAAAAATCATTAAAGCACTGAGGATATGTACATCAAAAGTATGCAACAAATTATCGACTCATACAACTAGTTGAAAAAGAACTGGTTAAAAGTCATCCTTTTTGTAAGGTGTATTTATCGAAAAAATAATGTCATAGAAATTTGAGATTAACCAATACACTGCCCGATAACTATATAATAATTGTTCATCCATTACATAACCAACCAATATATTATAGATAAGCTCGAAGATTAATAAATTTAAAAACCCATATCTTATAAGCAAAATTGTTAAGAGAAATTATCTTCCAGATACATTCGATAAGCAACCCTAGTTGCTTTATCAAATATATAGACGTTCTTTTATGATTTGATACATAATTAACTTTTTTAAATTGTTAAAATATTAAATTTGAATCATGTAATTTCAATTGAATAAGCGTAATTTTACAATCTAAATATAATATTCGGACTTGTTTAAATTGTTGGTATCATGCTTATTATTAAATGATGAAAGGTTCTTGGTCTTACTAACACACATGAAAAAAAATAAGAAAATTGACTAAATCATATAAATTTACCCCTAAATGACAAAAATACACTCTAAAATTGTAAAATTTTGGTATTTCTCCCACCTACTCCTGACTAAGGGTTGTGTAAAGGTTTCAAAAAGAAATCATCCTGAAGCTGTATCATCAAAATATTTATGGCTATCAATCACGCAGATTTAGAAATTCACCTAGATCTTATATCGGCCCATAAATGCCCAAAATAGGCTATTAAAAATGTGATAATATGCGTACTTATCACCAAACTCCCTATGTAGTATTTCGTTGAGGTTTCACATAGAAATCATCCGCAAGACATATAACAAAAATAATTTTCACACCCCGAGCCTACACCTTGGGAGGGTCTTGCATTCGAGAACCATTATTGACCCCAAGTTAACCCTTGGCCTAACTTTCATACTCTCCGTAAGAATCTATGAATCATTACAGTGATAAAATGCAATTACTTAATTGTTTAATAAAATAACTTGCAATTTTTAGAAGTCAAGATTCAATTTGGCCAAAATGGAATCTTAAGTTTTAACATAAGAAATCATTAAAGACAGTTGAAATACTAAGTGTCTATTAAGCCTCTAAAACATTGAGGGATGTTGGGAAAAGAATCTCGGTTATCCTAAAAACTAAAATATCACATATAAAGTAAAAGGGAGTCGTTCAAAAAGTAATGAGGTTAACGAACTGACATAGAGTGCTTAACGGGATGAACAAGGTGTTGGATGCTGATCTTGGTTAGCCTTTTCTTGCATCACAAGTCGATGCAAGGCAACTGACATATGTACATCAAAAGTACAATTATGTGAGTTAGAATGCTAAACACATAAGCTTGAAAAAATTCTTAAGTAACAATTACTTTCACTTTACTAAACTGATGAACAAATTAACTCAAAATAAAACAATAAAACACATACAGTGTATAGAAAAATTCATAAAACATTAGAAAGCAACTTAATTCGTTAAAGGAAATGCAATAACAAACTCAACTTTACTCATTTGATAAAGTATGTTTGTGTTGGACATTCTCTAACCGACAACCACCACTATGAGCTTCAGTGGTGATATAACGTTTTGCCAACGCTGCCAAAAATATCCTACACTTTGTCATCATATTGAATACCTTAGCTAAGTGGATCCACTAGTTTATGCTAATAGCAATTGCTGCAGGGTCTATGGAGACATGAGTTAACATGAACTCGCATCCCCATATCAATGTTCAATACTACTCCAAATTTTAGCTTAAAAGTTCTTTTGGAAATTAATAATTTCCTTTCTTGTTCAAATGTGAAAACATTTCAACACTCCTACGAAAATTTAGTTCCCTTATAACTTTTGAAACGAATTTAATTCTTTACCCTTTGTTTAAATTGAAAATTAAGACTTAAAAAAAGTTAAAATTTTTGTGAAAGAAGTCATTAAAAGACTCTAAGAACTTCTTAGACCTGTCTCTTAACTTTCCTTGAATTTGAAATTATGGATTCAAGCGTATTATTATTTTTTTTGGATTATTTTAATATGTTTGGATGTTATTTAGAGTAGTTAGAATCAATGGAAAGCGTTAGTACATTTTAGGAGGACTTAAAGGCACTAAATGATGAAAAATTGTTTAAAATGTCGATTTCAACGCATCTTGGTGCAGCGCCAACCCCAACTTTTGGGGCTCAAAATGGCAAACTTTTGCCACGCCACCCCAGCATGCCTAGAGCTATAGTGGTTCATCGCGCCATCTGGTCCTTTTGGAAAAAATTGATGATTTTCTTATCACATTTTTATATCTTTAATCGATTATTATGATTCGTTTTCCCAAAATTATCTTAACAATCAGATATCCATGGCACAATACACAAAATTGACTCAAATTCCTCAAACAAACAGCATTTTAATATCAAAAAATTCCGTAATCTCAACTCATATTGAAGAATGAATAAAATTTAAGAACAATTATCAATAACATTCAAATTACAATCTTTTTACAATGAATTCACGATTAATAACACATGACTGGAACGTGGGTGACTGAACCCAACGTTATTAAAGGATCACATCAAAAATATACTTAGATGATTTGTTTTTGAAAAAAGTTTCTTTCTTTTCTCTGAGATAATTACTCAAAATTTAGCTTCAAACCACTCTTGGAAATTAGTGTTTCCCTTTCTAGTTCAAATGTGAAATATTTCTAAACTATTGTGAATACTTAGTTCACATATAACTTTTGGAGAAATGAACTCAACTATTTACTATTTTCGTAACTTGAAACTTAAACCTTAAAACATATTTAATTTTGAAAGATTTCTTGAAAAGACACTATGACTTACTAGTGTGGTCCTTAACTTTGCTTGAATTTGACTTTATAAAGTCAAGATTATGATTCATTTTTCTTGATGATTTCAAGGTTTTTAAAAGTTAGTTAGAGTAGTTAGAATCAATGGAATGTTTTACTAAATTTAGAAGGATTTAAAAAAACTGAATGACGAAAAACTGGTGAAAATGATTATTTGGGCGCATCCTGTGCGTGCCGCGCCAGCCCTATGTTACTAGGTCTCCAAAATGGGACACTTTTGGCATGCCTTCTCTTCCTTCCTAGTTCTATGGGGGCGCTTTGTGCCAAATTTTCCTTCAAGAAAAAACTAATGACTTTTTGGTCTTATTTTTTGATTTTAAATCGATTAATGATAATTCATTTTCTCAAATTCACATTAAAATAAAATATCCAAGGCATGTAAAAATATCTAACTCAAATAACTCAAAGAAACGGTACTTTAATATCAAAAAACTCCTTAATTTAAACTCGTATTCAAGAATAAAACCAATTCAAGAACGATTATCAATAACTTCAAAATTTAACTATTTTTAGAACAAATTCACGCTACATGCTTGAGACATGAGTGAACAAGCCCAAAGTAATGAAAGTATCATATGATCAAATCCTTGATTAAACCCTCAATCAATTCCTTTAGAACGAAAAAATCTTGATTTTCCTCTTTTCGTTACCCTTGTGTTCTCCTCTCTAACTCCCTAGCTTTAATTTCCAATTGCACAGCTAAGCCAGTTCGATTTTGTCCCTTAAATAGTTAACTAAACCAAATTAAAGTAATAGGGAATGGAAAATACAAAAGCACGCTTCAAAAATATGTATTGAACATATCCTTATTTGAACAACACAACCACCAATGGACAATTCACTCACTTTATTTTGGAAGGTGCCCTTAAATCACCAATGTCTTTAAATCGCCAAGATTGAAGTTCCAAATACTTTCTCAAGTTAATTAACTAATTCTAGATGTTGAAAATTAAAGGTGTGAACGTCAACAAACATTTCATTCTTTTTTAGTGCATGTGTCTGCTGTTTTTCTGGAGTTAGTAGAACAATGTATTCAACGACTCCTTAACAAAATTTAATCCATTGAAGAAAAGGGGAGGAACCTTTCTAAGACAAGGATGATCTTATTGTTAGGATGGCCTTCTACATGCATGGTCGAAAACAGTAAGGTTCATTTGAGTCTTTGGAGTTTAAGAAGGTTTAAATAAGTGTGTGTTGACGCAATGTAATGTGGTTATTCTATTTCTTTGTTTAGTAGAGATATACTAAATGTATTTTTTCTTTTTCAAAAAAACTACACTATGATATAAGAAAAATTCTTATATCATATGTCAAAATAAGTGTATAAATGCAAATATTATAATTCCAACAGAGTAATCAAAATTTGATATTGTTAATTTAAGAGAAACCTAAGGTAGAAAATAAACATGAAGGTACAAACACTTTATTTTTCAAAAGGAGATTATTTTCTATGCATATAGATGGTTTATGAAAAAGATGATTAAAAGATATGAATGAATCTAATATTAAAATTAAAAAGAAATTCAAGTAAGATATTTGAAATCTCTATGTTATAATTCCCACAAAATAATCTAGTATAATTTAATTTAAAACAAAATGGTTCCTTAGTTTTTTGTGCTACATTTCAAGTAAGGAATTGACAATGTGGGTAAATTGAACACCGGTGACAAATAAAAATCCGTATCTATAATCTACATTTCTACAAGGTAGAGTGTCTCAAATTGTGAATTTGTTCCTCTATGTTCGTGTGACGACTGGAGTTTAGACCCAAGAAAATACCGGTGTCGCTAAACTCTAAGAGGTCGCAAACAAGCCTACTTACGTTTTTTTTACTTCGTCTAGGTTAATCTTAACGGAAAAATTTGGAACTTTTTGTCTCTTAACATACATACTAATCATTCTATTAGATTCATAATTTTTCACCATCAACCATCTAAGATTTAGATCATCAAATGAAAGAAATAGTTTAATATAGCATTAAATGTACACTTGCAAAAATGGCACCAATACAATGTCTGAACAAAAGCGGAAAGAAACTCTAGTGGATCATATTCCACTAGCTTAATCCTATAACTAAGATAGAATATAATGGTAATGAATTCTCGATAGAATGAGTTCCTCCCAACTTCGAGTGAATGCTCCACGTATGGATATTTTCAGCGTCAACCTATAGCTCTAGTGTCCACCTGTGCCTGCACCTAAAATTGTAGACTTGTATAGGGTCAGTACATACTTGTACTAAGTATTGGTATACGCATGCACACACCAAGTACATGCATGAGTAAGAATAGCTCTTTCCTAAGAACATGATTGTAAAAGGTCACGTAAGTGGACTCGCTAAATCGAGATTAGGAAAGTGAGTGAGTGTTCCGAATTTGGATTAGAAAAGTTTATGAGCTTTCCAAAATTAGATTAGGAAAGTTATGCCATGATATAAACATGTATCATTATACTTAACATTTTTCACACAACACACAACAACTTACACAAAGCACAAATCATAATCATATAACAGATAATGTTGTTCATATCATCCATTCGTATGCCATGAGACCTTGGAATCATACAGTTGACATTAAGACTTCACGAAAATGTGGGCTCAACATATGGGACCTCAACTAGGGAGTCTAATTCAGTAAACACAATGTATACTTTATTTATTCATATTTACTTCATATCATTTCATTCATGGGACAGTGTAAACACCAGATATACCTAAGATGTAGTTTAAAACTTTCATCGGTTTTGTTGTGCAATAAAAAAGAATTACCTAATGTCATTACTTGAATATAATTCACCTCTTGATTATCCTATCCTTACACCTTTGGTATCATTCGTTTTATAATGGTCATCATTTGAGGCTGGCCTCATTCATTCATTGGGAACTTTAACTTTAACCAACAAAGATTGTGTGAGCATCATCAAAACTAGTGTCATGAAACCCCACACTGAAAAGAGGTTGAATCACAGGCCAAAGTTACCAAAAACATGATAGCGTATATGGGAATTGAACACCTCCATATTTCTATATTAGTAGTATAGGTTCGAAGACTAGAAGATATAAGGAGACCCATACTCGGCATACCAGACAGTCTCATATCAAGAGAGTTACTTGAACCTCCTCCCTTCCTATAAGAAGGCATCACCGCTCATAGATTGTCTATTGGTGCCTAGTATATAGTTCCATTTCATTCAACTCATACGTCATGGAAGCTGGCTTCTAGTATAAGGACATAATCGCTAAATACATGATTTCTTATCTCATCATTAGTATTAACTTTGTTAATCTCAATACATTCTTTAAAGTGTTCATAGAGACTGGTCTCTTTATTAACTTTACACTCTCATAGGTGAGTATGTTTTGGTAACATTTACTTAGGATCATTTGAGATTGCTCCCATATTTTACATTAGCCTCATATCATGTTGTCACAAAATTGATTAACATTAGCACATTAGCTCTTCATAATTACTCACCCCTTTTATTTATGTGAAGGTTCATTTCAGCAATTGCTAATGAACTTGGCCATTTAGTGTGTTTCACACTCTTACTTATCCCTTTTAGGAGTTTCATCATTTCATTTTTAATTTCGTCATATGCCAACGCATTTGGCCATTTAGTGTATCTTACACTCGTACATAATCCTTCTAGGATTTCATCATTTCATTACATACATCTTAGGTTCACTTATTTTTAATCGTATGCTATACTTATGGGTTTATATATACAAGCCATAAGGCTTCATTCATAGTTTGTGAAGTGACTCATAGTTTTCTTTGATTATGTAGTACAAGACTAATGTATCTTGTATGTATGCCAAGATTTTGATTTCGATATGATTATGTAAAATTATTCTTGAACATTTAATTAACGTATGATTTATGTATTAATACCAAAATTTGGGGAAAGGGAACCCAAGTTTGAATCCATTGAACAACACTTACATTTTCCGTTGATTTTATTTTTAGTCCTCATGACATTTGCACCCTAGATCGAACCTCAATATCAAAATTTCTTTTTAGTTCTTTTTTTCTAGAACTTGTCTCCTTTGGCCGAGGGGTTGTGGGTTCGAACTCCCACATCCCCCTTTTTTTCCTATCTATTTTCCTTGTCCATTTCGACTTAACAAGTAGGTTGTGGGATCAAACCCCCACAACCTCTCTTTTTTTTTATTTCACATGCTACTTAGAGGTTCTGGGTTCGAAACTCCACAACCTCCTTATTTTTATTTTCATTTAAAAGTTTACTTAAGCATTGGCAGTGAGGTTGTGGGATCTAGCATCCACAACCTTTCTTTATTTTCCTTTTAATTTCTTCTTTGTCTCCTCCTTCAGCCAAGAGGTGGAGGGTTCAAATCCCACTCCTCCCATTACTTTTATTAATTTAAAATTTCCATCTTACTCTCTTGTTTGGCCGAGAGGTTGTTGGTTCGAATCCCACACCTCTTTTTTTTTTTCATCTTTCATGTAGTGAGGTCTTAGGTTCAATTCCTTTCTGACCTCACATGTTTTAAATATATTTTTAAACCTCTCAACCTCAATTATTCTGGCAAAAAATTTCATCACCAAGTGCTGGAATTTTTATTAAATTTTCTAGCCTTTATTTAACAACATTCATATATTTGTTTTGACGTACTTTCCCAATACGTTTAACATATTCTAAGGAGTAGATTCATTGTTGTTTTAGCTTAGATTTTTCCACTTAAGATCAGCTACCTTATACTTCATTTACATCCCAATTTACACACCTGATGCATAATAATTCCAATCATCAAAAAAGCAATTTTAAGAGTTCAAATGGAGAACAACAACAAACATTTTACACATTGCACCACATTATTTTCGGTTGACATCATTGAACATGCTTGCCATTTCCAAATATAAAATCATAAGGAACATCATATTTCACTCTTGCCTACCAGTAATATGATTTCTAAACTATTTAAGATTGAAATTTGAAGGAGACTAGGGACAAGGGGTTCAACAATAAAGGGGCCAACCCTAGTGTCATACGTTGAATTTTGTAGGAAGAAATTTCTCTTGTAGAAAGTATTCCAAGATAGAAAACTCATAACTTGTTATAGCTTTCAACACCTCCCAAGTGCTGCCCAAAACCTCCCCTAAACCTTCAACACAAACCCGTCGAGAAGAGGATGTAATGTTTTTGTTTCTTAAGTTAGCTTGCTTGATAGTATATTTTTTTTGTAAGTTCTTTGAGTTTAGAGAACTTTTTATTATTTTCTAATGTTTTTATCTTCTATTTTTTAAGCCAAGAAAAACAATTTTGACGAGAGAGAGATTTAGGGTTGAGAGAGAGAGTTTGCGTGAGATAGTGCCTATTAAAACTAGGATAGTTGGCCAGAATTAGTAAATTAAAAAACAAATTAATTAATAAAAAAATAAATAATAATTAGTAACAAAAAATTATATTACTTTTTAAATAAGCCATTAATTATTATTATTTTAAATTAATTCACCAATAAAGAAAATCACATTAAATCATTGCTCCCACTTAGGTTCAAACTCGGGTTGAAGAAGACTTCATTTCAAGGGCCAATTTCGGCCCTCTCTCCCAAAATTACCCCTATGCCTTATTTATTAAATAATTAAATATACAATCAGGGTAATAACAATATTGCCCTAAGCCTTGTAAGTGACCAGTTTACCCCTAGACCTTCCAAATTAAGTTTTTCCCCTTTTTAAGTCCGATAAAGATTTATCCAGGTAAATCTTCATATCCGGGAGACCAATATTGCTGGACCCAACATTTAGTAGCATAACTAGATCCCCATGTTAGTTTGCTTTGCTGTTGCAAGGGTTCAGAGGCCTGTTTTTACGCGCATCAATCTGCGTGAACTAAGTCTAATAGTAGGCATTCTAGACACATTAAGCATTTCTTATCGTATCCATATTTAGGGTTGTTACATTATTCCACCGATAGGAATATTGGTCCATGAATGACACTACTCTTTACTTACAATAAGTAAATAATCTATAGAATATATGCCTACATAGGTAATTCAATACTCCCCATTGATGAATATCTAGTTCAGATATTAACATGATGGTGCTCATCCTTGAAACCTACTTGTAGCTTCACATTAAATAGACTAAGAAACTCTTTCCTAAACTAGTATCATCAAAGCATACAACATAAGTAAACATGTAAGTCATACAAATCATCAACCAACATAATGACTCAACATATTAACCTCATACTAAGGCATAAACACCTAACACAGTCAAATACCTGAAGGACTCACCCGAGACGTCGCTAGAGGTGCCTGACCCTGCACTACTAGATTTGATTGCGGAGAATCGTTGCCTCCTTGGAGCCTATTCACTTGCACCGTTAGCCTGGACTCTCTCCTTTTCTTGTTCTTTACTTCTCCTATTCGGAAAATCCTTCATCATGTGACTCGGTTTGCCACAACTATAACAAGAGTTAGTGCCCATCTTACACTCTCCCCCATGCAGTTTGCCACACTTCCTGCAAGGTGGTGTCTCCGTAGGTGTATCTACTTAATGGTTTCTCTTAACTATAGACTCGGAATCCGTATCATAGGTGGTTCTTGGATGAACTTAACTCTCCTTGGTGAGATTGTCCCTTCTTAAACATGGGCCTCTCTCATATTTAAGTGCTACTCTTCCTTGTAAAATTATTTACAACTTGCCTTCACTTGTTCCGTCCCCTAGTGTGCTTCCTTTTTCTTCTTTCCTCCACTCGCTGGACATGGACCATAAGCCTTGAAAGGCCCATGCTGTCATGCAGCATAACAACCCTACACTCTTCCTCGATATTCTCAGCAATCTTAGATCCAGTGTAAACAGGAAGATTCGTCCTCGTGAACTCCCTTAACCTACAAGCAAAGTTTCTAGCAGGTGGGTTCTCCTTGGGAACACCTTATTTCTCTGCCTTCGTTTCTCCTTTTATTCATCTTTCTGAATATCAAGAGTTGATATTATATACTCTCTTAACACTAAGAAATAGATATTAGAGAAAGCACAATAAGATGAGAAGAAGGGAAATTTTCCTACACACCACGAAGTATCTAATTCAAGATACTGATGCACTTCACTACCATGACTTAGAAACTACTCAATGTGGTTGATGTAAAATTATTATCCTCAAAATTTTACCTAGTGTTCTGATACCAAAATTTTCACGACAGCAGTCTAGACCCCAGACGAGATCAGCGTTGTTGAGCTCTCAAAGGTCGCAGAAAATCTTACTTACGACTTTCTTACTTTGTCTAGGTTTATTTTAGCGATAAATTTGAAACTTTTTGTTTCTTAACATACATACTAATATTTATATTCGATTAATAATTTTTCACCATCAACCATCTAATTTTAAGATCATCAAATGAAAGAAATAGTTTAATATAGCATTAAATGTATACTTGCCAAAATGGCACAATAAAATGTCTGAACAAAAGCGGAAAGAAACACTAGTGGAAAATACTCCACTAGATCAATCCTATAACTAAGCTATAATATAATGGGCAAGCATACTCGAAAGCATGAGGGACTACGATGTCCGGATGAATGCTCCACGTCCGGATAGTTTTAGCGTCAACCTGTAGCTCTAGCGTCCATCTGTGCCTACACCTAAAATTAGAGGGTTTTATAGGACTAGAACACACTTGTACTAAGTATCGGTATATGCAAGCACACACCGAGGACATGCATGAGTAATAATAACTCTTTTATAATAACACGATTTTAGAATGTCAAGTATGTGGACTTGCGAAATTGAGATTAGAAAACTGAGTAAGCTTTTCGAACTTTGATTAGGAAAGTTTATGAGCTTTCTAAATTTGGATTAGGAAAATTATGCGATGAGAGTAACATGCATCATCATACTTAACATTTGGCACACAACACACAACAGCGTACACGTAACACATATCTTAATTCATCTAACACGTAACATTGTTCATATCATTCATTCATATGCCATGATACCTTGGAATCATGGACTTGATATTACGACTTCCTAAAAATGAGGGCTCAACACATGGGACCACAACTAGGGAGTCTTATTAAGCAAACACAGAGTCTTTTTAATTCATTCATACGTACTTAATTTCATTTCACTCATGGTCCTGTATAACACCAACTATACGTAGGATGTAGTTTAAGACTTTAATCGAGTTCTTTCTGCAATGAACAAGAATGACCTAATGTCAATACTTGAATCTAACTCACCTCATGATTATCCTATCCTAACACCATTGGTATCAGTTGTTTCATCATGTGTATCATTTGAGGCGAGCCTCAATCATTAATTGGTAACATTAACTTTAACCGACATAGATCATATGAGTATCATGAAATCTAGTGTGATGAAACCCCACACCAAAAAGAGGTTGAATCACTGGACAGAGTGACCTAAAACATCCTAGCCTACACGGGAATTGAACCCCGCCAGATCCCCTTATTGGCAAAATTGTTTCGAAGACTACGAGATATAAGGAAACCCATACCCGTCATGTCGGACACTCTCATCTCATGAGAGTTATGTTAACCTCTGCCCTTCTCGAAAGAAGGCATCACTGCTCATAGCTAGTCTAAAGGTTATCATTTTAAAGTTCCATTTTATTCAACTCATGCGTCATGGAAGCTGGCTTCTAGTATGAGAACATCGTATCTCAATAGACGATTTCTCATCTCATCATTAGTATTAAGTGTTTTAATGTAAATACTAACATTAGAGTGTTCATAGAAACTGGTCTCTTCATTAACTTTACATTGTCATTGGTGAGTACATTTTTATAACATTTACTAAGGCTCATTTGAGATTGCTATTATCTTTTACATTATTCTCATATCATGTTGTCACCACATTCATTAACATTAGCACATTTGTTATTCATAATTACTCAGCCCTTTTTTTTACGTGAATGTTCATTTCATCAAATGCCAATGCACTTGTCATTTAGTGTGTTTGACACTCTTACATAACCCTTCTTGGGTTTCATCATTTTATTTTTCTTTTCATCATTTCGTAATTCATTTCTTCATATGCCAACGCACTTGGACATTTAGTGTATCTTACACTGGTAATTAACCCTTGTAGGGTTTCATCATTTGATTACATACATAATAAGTTCACTTATTTTTAATCGTATGCTAGACTTATGGGTCTATACATAAAAGTCATGATGCTTCATTCATAGTTTTTTATATTACTGTTAGCTTCCTATAATTATGTAGTACAAGAATTATGTATCTTGTATGTATGACAAGATTTCGATATCGATCTAAGTAGGTGACATTATTCTTGAACATTTAATTCACGTTTGATTTATGTATCAATACGGAAATTTGGGGCAAAGGAACCAAGTTTGAATCCCTTGAACAATACTTACATTTTTCCTTGATTTTAGTTTTAGTCCTCATGACATCGGGACCCTAGATCGAAATCCAACATCAACATTTCTTTGTAGTTCTTTTTTTTCTAGAACGTCTGTCCTCTTGCCGAGGGTTTGTGGGTTTGAACCCCCACAACCCCCTTTTTTATTTTCCTTGTCCATTTTTTATTAACTAGGAGGTTGTGGGATCAAACCCCCACAACCTCTCTTTATTTTTTATTTATTTCACATGGGACTTAGAGGTTGTGGGTTCAAACCCCTACACCCTCTTATTTTTATTTTAATTTAATAGTTAACTACTTAAGCGTTGGCAGTGAGGTATTGGTATCGAGCCCCCACAGTCTTACATTATTTTCTTTTTAAATTCTCTCTTTGTCTCCTCCTTGAGCTAAGAGGTGGTGGGTTTGAATTCCACTCCTCCCATTATTTTTATTAATTTAAAATTTCCCTATTACTCTATTGTTTTGCCGAGAGGTAGTGGGTTCGAATCCCACACCTCTAATTTTTTTCAAACTTTGATGTAGTGAGGTCTTGATTCAATACCCACTGACCTCACATGTTTTAAATATATTTTTAAACCTCTGAACCTCAAGTATTCTTGCGGAAAATTCCATCACCAAGTGCTAGAAATTTTATTAATTTCTCTAGCCTTTATTTAACAACATTCATACATTCGTTTTGAGGTACTTTCCCAATTCGTTTAACACATTCTAAGGTGAAAATTCATTGTTGTTTTAGCTTAGATTTTTCCACTTAAGATCAGCCACCTTACACTTCATTTAAATCACAATTTACAAACCTTATGCACAATAATTCCAATCATCAAACAAGCAATGTTAAGACTTCAAATGGAGAACAACAACAAACATTTTACACATTGCAGTACATCATTTTAGGTTGACATCATTGAACATGCTTACTATTTCAAAACATAAAATCATAAGGAACATCATATTTCACACTTATGTACCATCAACCATACCATTAACATGATTTATACACTAATTTAGATTGAAATCAGAAGAAGACTAGGGAAAATGAGTTCAATAATAAAGGGGACATCCCTATTTTCATACGTTGAATTTTGTAGAATGAAATTTTGTCTTGGAGAAAGGACTCCAAGAGAGAAAACCCGTACCTCGTTGTAGCTTGCCACACCTTCCAAGTGCTTGCCAAGACCTCCCCTAAACCTTCAACACAAACCCGTCGAGAAGATGATGCAAAGTTTTCGTTTCTTAAGTTAGCTTGCATGTTTGGATATTTTTTTGTAAGTTCTTTGAGTGTCGAGAACTTTTAATTTTTCTCTAATGTTTTTATCTTCTGTTTTTTCAGCCAATAGAAACAATTTTGACGAGATAGAGAGATTTAGGCGTGAGAGAAAGAGAGTTTGTGTGAGATAATGCCTCTTAAAACTAGGATAGTTTGCAAGACTAAGTCAATTTTAAAAAAAACATTAATAAATAAATAATACTTACTATTAAAATATTATTTTCCTTTTTAAATAATCCATTAATCAATAATTTATTAAATTAATTCACCAATAACAAAAATCACATTAAATCATTGTTCCCACTTAGGTTCGAACCCAGGTGGACCAAGACTTCATTTCAAGGGCTCAATTTTGGCCCTCTCTCCCCAAATTAACCCTCCACCTTATTAATTAAATAATAAAATATAAATTTATGGTAACTACGATATTACCCTTATCCAGGTAAAAGACCATTTTACTCCTAGACCCTCCAAACTTAAGATTTTCCCGTTTTTAAGACCGCTAAAGACTTATCCGGGTAAGTCTTCATATTTGGAAGCCCTACATGGATGGACCCAACCTTTCGTAGATGAAATAACTCCACAAGATAGGTGGCTTGGCTCGGTCTAATCGTAGGCATTATAGACACGTTTTATATTATTCATTTTTAGGGTTGTTAAAGTTCCCAAGACCTTTTAAAGGTATTTTCAACCTTTATGATTAAATATCAATCATACATAATTTTTTTTTGCTAAACAAGTTACAAGCTAGATTCCTTCCTTGTTCCAACACACTTCAAAATTATTGTCATGGCCATTGTGATTTTTAACAATTTTTTCCTTCTTCACTTACCATCTATTTATGCATTTGAAAAATAAACCATTTTCCAATATTCACTATTCAGACAAAATACAATATATTAAACAACTTCCTTTGATTCAAAATAGATGATAACCTACTTAGTAAAAAAAATACATTTGTCAAGAGAAATACAATTAACTTATTCTCACTCCCCTACCCATACATCCCCACCAAAATAAACGAATAGGTATATAGGTATCAATAGTTCAATTGAATACGAGTGAACGAACCACATAGTACTGGAGTCTAATTAGTGTAATAACAATGATGAATTTTTGAAGTGGATCCTTGGAATTGTCTAAGGTGTAACCTTTTGTTTCCAATTTGTTCAATGGTTCCCATAAGTCATTCATCCCATCGAACGGTTCAATACTTTTTCTTTTCTTTGAGGACTCAAAAACATAAGCAATACTCTCATCCTTTAAGAAACTATCATAAGAGTTAGGATACTTTCTATTTAAGAACTTTGTGTAATTGTAGACGTTAATGTGTATACTAATTGCCTTTGTTGTGTTTACATGTATCAATAGTAGTCTTCAATGCTTCAATTTTTCAATTTGTAATGTATTTGGAATGATTTCCATCTTACCCATAATCTGCCTGCGAATAAAATATTAGCGAAATACAATTTCACTTTAGTTGTTGAGAAAATGGATTTTTAGTGTGTTTTGATTTAATGCATTACACCTGTCACGACCAGGGTCTAGACCCTATCCCAAATCGGCATCTTTGACCTCTCAGTGGTCGCTGACAAGCGTACATACATCATCATTACATCATATAGGTTAATTTAAATGCAAAATTTAAAACTTTTGTTTGCTTTGAAGCATACATAGACTTCAATGTAAGAATTTGAATATATCATATCAGTTCACAACATCAATCTAATAATAAGATATTCAAATGAAGGAAATAGTTCATAAATGCATTAATATAAAGTTGCCAAAATGGAAGCAATACAACGTCTAAAAATAAGTAATAAACAAACATTAGTGGAACATCCTCCACTAACTTATGCCAACGTCTAAGATATAATATAAGAGATAAGAATTATCTAAATCATGAGGGCTTACCAAGTCTGGATGAATGCCCCACATCCGGGTAGCTTCAACGTAGTCTCAAAAGCTCTAGCGTCCACCTGCACCTGTACCTAAAAGTAAAGGATTGTATGGAATTAGTACACACTTGTACTATGTATGGGTGTATGCAAGTACACACCAAAGAAATGCATGATTAAGAAGGTCTCTCTTATAACAATATGAGTTACGGAAAGCCAAGTCAATTGAACTTACCAAATCATATTAGGAGTCATGTTATAAGAGTAACATGCATCATCATTAATTTCATATTGCACACAGCACATAACAAATTTCATATAGAACATACATATATCACATATCTTTCGTTCATATGCCGTGAAACCTTGGAATCACGGACTTAACATTAGGACTTCCCAAATGAGGGCTCAACATATGGAACCTCAACTAGTGAGTCTTCTTTAGCAAACACATTCATTCATACGTACTTCATTTTAATCCATTTATATACCTATATGTTGTTTAGGACTCTCATCGGGTTCACTATGCTATGACCAAGAATGACCTAGTATCATTACTTGAGTATAGTTCACATCTTGATTATCCTATCCAAACACCATTGGTATCATTAATTTAATTGTACGCATTACATGAGGCTGGACTCATTCTTTCTTTGGTAAATTTAACCTTAACCAACATAGATCATGTGAAATTCATAAAATCCAGTGTCTACCCAACACCAAACAAAAACATGTTAGCATATGTAGGGAAATGAACCCTGCTAGATCCTTTTGTTGACAACATAGGTTAGAAAGGCCCATACACTCCTGAACGGACACTCTCATCTCATATGATTTACATGAATCTCTGCCTTCCCTAAATAAGGAATCGCGACTCATAGCTAGTCTATCGGTGCTCAGTATTAAGTTCCATTACATTCATCTCACAAATCATAGAAGCTGGCTTATAGCATGAGGGAATCATTGCGCATTAGATGATTTCTCATCTCCTAATTATTATTAAGTGTGCATTAATCTAAATACTTTCATAAGAGTGTTTCTTAGAGACAGGTCTCTTTATTAGTTTTACACTCTCATAGGTGAGTACGGTTTTTTTGGGTAAAACTTATTACGATCATTTGAGATTGGTACAATCTTTCATATTAGCCACTAATAATGTTGTCATCACATTCATTAACTTTAGCATATTAGCTCTTCTTAATTACTCACCTTATTACATGAATGTTCATTTTTTAATATGCCAACACATTTGGACTTTTAGTGTGTTTCACACTCTTACTTAAACCTCTTGGAGTCACATCATTTCATCATATACATCTAAAGTTCACTTAGTTTTGAACGTACGCTAGACTTATGAACCAATATGTATAAACCATGAGGTTTCATTCATAATTCATCTAGGTGACTTATACTGACCCAAAAATATATGGTACAAGACTTATGCATCTTGTAAGTATACCAATGACTAGAGTTTGATTCCTATAGGCAGCATTAATTAAATATTTTCTTACCTTAGACTTATGTATCAATACGAAATTGGGCAAGGGAACCCGATTTTTAAGCCCTTGATAAACACTTAGTCTTTTATTAAATTTTGATTAAAAATTTCAGCTTTGGGACCCTAGATAGAATCCCAACTCCTACATCTCTTTTCTTACTTTTCTCTCCTTGACTTTTTCTGTTTTTGATAGAGATAATGTGGGATCGATCCCCCAACCTTATTTTATTTTTCTTTAATTGGTTTTCCTAGTTTCCTCACCTATCTGAGGGGTTGTGGGTTCAATTCCCACACACCTCATTTATTTATTTTTATTCTCAAATGGACCGGTCTTAATTTCGGCCAAGGACACACGGGTTCAAATCCCATGTAACTCATTTATTTTAATTAATTTTCTAGGTTCTCTTACTCGTCTAAGATCCAAGTTCGTTTCTCCCTAACCTCACAACTATTATTAAATTTTTAGTAGCTTGAATATGGTGAGGTCTTAGGTTCATGTTAGAACTATAGTCTAGAACCCAGACGAGATCGGCGTCGTTGACCTCTCAGAGGTCGCAGAAAAGCATACATACGACATAGTTTCTTCATATAGGTTAATTTTAGTGGAAAATTTAAATATCTTGTTACTTAACATTCATATAAGACATTCTACTTAAACTCATAAATGTTCACAATCAACCATCTAATATTAAGATCATCAAATTAAAGAGATAGTTCAATACTGCATTAGCTGTATACTTGCAAAAATGGAACCAATACAATGTCTGAAATAAAATGAGAAAGAAACGCTAGTGGAACATACTCCACTAACTAATACATATATCGAATCTACAATATAATGGGAAAGCGTCCTCGAAATCATGAGGGCCTAACATGTATGGATGAATTCTCCACGTCCGGACAGCTTTAGCGTCGACATACAAGCTTTAACGTCCACTTGTGCCTGCACCTAAAAATGTAGAGTTATATGGAATTAGTACACACTTGTTCTAAGTATGGGTATATGCAAGAACACACCAAGGACATGCATGATTAAGGACAACGTTTTCCTAACGATATGGATTATGGAAAGTCAAGTCAGTGCATTTGCCAAATTCGAATTAGGAAAGTCATGCCATAAATATAACATACATCATCATGGTTATCATTTTGCGAAC
Organism: Solanum habrochaites; assembly: GCA_027704765.1. NCBI lineage: Eukaryota > Viridiplantae > Streptophyta > Magnoliopsida > Solanales > Solanaceae > Solanum > Solanum habrochaites. Next base: position 17,232,940 of record JAKWJA010002491.1, read on the forward strand.
AGCACATAACATATTATACATATCATATGACATAGTTCATATCATTCTTTAATATGCCATGAGACCTTAGAATCATGGACTTGACATTAGGACTTCCAAAATTGATGGCTCAACATATGGACCTCACTAGGAGCCTTCTTCACAAACCCAAGTCTGCTTCATTCATTCAATACGTACATTATTTCATTCTTTCATATACTAGCGCAACCACCACTCATACCTAGGATGTAGTTTAAGATTCTCATCAGGTTCACTGTGCAATGAGCTCTTCATTATCCTATCCTAACACCTTTGGTATCGTTCATTTAATTATGTGTATTTTTTTTAAAAGGTTGACCTTATTCTTTCTTTGGGAACTTTAACCTTAACCGGCATAGATCATGTGAGCATCATAAATCCAATGTTTGCCCCACATCAAAAAGGGTGGAATCACTGGCAAGAGTGACCCGAACATGCTAGAGTATATATGGAGTCGAACCCTGATTGATCCCTATATTTTCCATATAGGTTCAAAGACAAGGAGATATAAGGAGACCCATACACGGCATGAAGAACAGTCTAATCTCATGAGATTTACGTGAACCTCTGCCCTTCTCGAAGGAAGGCATCCCCACTCATAGCAAGCCTATTAGTGCTTAGTGTAAAGTTCCATTACATTTAACTCATACATCATGGAAACTGGCTTCTAGCATGGGGATATCATAACTCATTAGATGATTTCACGTCCCATAATTAGTATTAAGTATGCATTAACTTCAATAGTTTTATTAGAGTGTTCATAGTGTCTAGTCCCTTGATTAACTTTTCATTCTCTTAGATGAGTACGTTTTGGTAACATTTACTTAGACTCATTTGAGATTTTGTCTCATCTTTCACATTATCCTCTTATCATGTCGTCACCACATTCATTAGCTTTAGCACATTTTCTCTTCATAATTATTCACCCCTTCTACGTGAATGTTCATTTCATAATATGACAATACACTTGGCCCTTTAGTGTTTTTCACACTCTTGCTTAACCCTTTTAGGGTTACATCATTTCATCACACACATCTTAGGTTAACTTACTTTTAAATGTATGCTAGATTTATGAGTCTATACATACAAGCCATGAAGCTTCATTCATAGTTCGTTTAAGTGATTCATATCTTCCTAAAATTATATGGAACAAGACTTATGTATCTTGTATGTATGCCAAGATCTCAATTTCAATCCATACGGGCAGCATTCATTTAAACATTTATTCACGTACAACTTATGTGTCAATACAGAATTTGGGCACGGGAACCCGATTTCGAATCCCTTGGTCAACGCTTAGTTTTTCCACGTAATTTTTTATTTTAATTTCATCTTTGGGCGACTAAAGATTGAATCCCCACACCACACTTTCCTTTTTCGCTTTTTTAATTTAAGTTAGGAGGGATTAGCTAAGCGCACACGTGTTCGAATCCTGTGTGCCTCAGTCCTTTTTATTTATTTTCTGTCTTCAGATTTCTTGTAGTGAGGTCTTGGGTTCAAATCCTACTGACCTCACATGTTTTAATTCATTTTTAAACTCTCCAAAACAATCAAGCACATGGCTGAAACAAAATTTCCAGAAATCTGGAAATTCGGTTAAATTTTGCAGCCCATTCTTTCCACCTTTTTACATTAGATTTAGGTCAATTTTTGTAGAACATTTTGTACATAATTAATGGCATCTTTATGATTACTTATAGACAAGATTTCTTCACTCAAAAACAGCAATAACATCTTAACATGAACATCACAGTTGTACCCAGTTATTTACATAAAATACAAGTGATCTTTATGCCATTAACATGAACAAGACGAAACTCAGTCATGATCCAAACTTGCACACATACACACATGCCTACATTCAAATTTCAAAAAGACACAAACATAAGTACATAATCATGAACACATACTCGAAACGACATCATCATACAAAACGTAGTACCCCTAGATTCTATGAGCAAGCATACCCAACCTAAGATCATACGAAGCTAGTGAGAGGGAGCATTGAATGGGGGGACATTCCTAGTTTTTGGAGTAAATTCATCTGGGACTTAAGGGTCTCTTAGGAAAGGACTAAGAGTAAGAAACCACAAACCTGATTTAACGTCGTTCAACACTTCAACTTTCTGCCAAATCTACCATAGATCAAACGCCCACCAACGAATTTCACACCTTACACGACGAGAATATAACGTTTTGCTTTACGTTTTCGAATTACTTTGTCATTTTTTATTCGCGTGTAAGTTCTTCAAGTATGAAGAACTTTTGTTTTTGTTATTATTCTTATTTTTATTTTGTGTTTTGTTAAGCAGAAAGAATGTGAAAGAGAGTGTTCAAGAGAGGGAGATAAACATGAGTGAGGATAGATGTGAGAGAGAGTGTTTCCATAGGTCTAGGACTTTAGGCAAGACTTAGTGAAATAAGGTTAAATAATTAATAAAAAATTATTAATAAAAGATGATTTTTCTTTTTCATAAATCAGCCATTATTATAAATTTATTTGATTAATTCACCAAATTAAACAATCAAATTAAATCATTGCTCCCACCTAGGTTCGAACCCGGGTGAAGCAACATTTTGCTCATAGGACAATTTTGTTCCTTTCTCCCCAAAATGCCCCTCCACCATATAATAATTAATTAATTAATATTTAGAGTAATACATCCTACCCATTAACTTGAAAAGATCTTTTAAAAAAAAAAAAAAAAAAACCCCTAGACCCTCCAATCATAAGATCCATTTTTAAGTCTGGTAAAGACTCATCCGGATAAATCTTAATATTCGGGTACCCTACATGGCTGGACAAAACCTTTACTAGTTAAACTAACTCGCCAAGTTAGTTGTCTTGGTTGTTGCAGAGGTCTGGTTCTACGCGCATTAGTCCGTGTCAAACTGGTCTAATCGTAGGAATTCTAGACACATTAAGCATTACTTAGAATATCCATTGTTAGGGTTTTAACAGTTAAATCCTGATGACCTCACATATTTTAAAAAAAATTGAAACCCGAAAACCATCAAACGGCTTATTCAAGACAAAATTTCACGATTTCCGTAAATTTGGTTATATTTTCACTCTTTTTTTCTGAACATTTGGACGTTAGATTTTTATTGCAATTCATTGGACATTATGTACATTATTATATAAATTTTTCCAAGTAATTTATATAAAAAAACACAGGAAAATAACATGACATTTTCATGCTCCAACCAATGATAAAGAACCACGGCAACACCCCTTTGTACACTCACTTACACATAGTTTCAAAAAAAATATAATTAATAATCACATAAATCCGAACGTACATACATGATCATAATAATAAATAAAACACATTACAACCCTAAATTCTACCTGAAAACATACCCAACCTACAATAATCGATGGGATCTAATGATAGGGACATGCAACGGGGAAACATTCCTAGTTTTTCGTTTAGATTTTGATTAAATCCTAGGGGTCTTTTGAAAAAGGGACCAAGAGGAAGAAACACATAAATTTTTTTGTCATTCATCACTATTTCAAATATGATCTGATGCAGTGCCAACTCCCACGAAATATATGCCTCACCACCGAAACATCAAGCACAACCCGTCAACAAATTTGCTTTTGATTTTCATTTTTAGACTAGTTTTTCTTTTGAGATTTAGCGTTCATGTTTTTCAAGAGTGATGAACTATTATTTTCTGTTCTTTTACTTATAAATAATGTAAGAATGAGAGTGCAGAGACGTGAGAATAGGCTTAGGAGTATTAGTTTTAGGTGAAGACTTAGTAAAACTAGGACTCTTTGTTTTTTAAATTAAAAATATTATTTTCTACGGCTTAAGTGAGATGAATTACCTGCCATTAATTAAATAAGATAGTGAAATATCAATTAATTCTATTTATTATTGCTTCCCCCAAGGATCGAACCCGGGTGAAGCTCTTCTCGCGAACAGGTCAATTTGGGTAAACCCAACCCGAAACCTCTACTAAACTACATTAATTAATTAATTAATTAAATCCTTAGGGTAATTACGATAATAACCTTAGATTGGTAAGGACCATTTTACCCCTAGAACTTCCAAACCTAAGATTACCCCATTCAAGTCCAGTTAAGACTCATCCGGGTGAATCTTATGATTCGGGTGCTCTACATGGATGGAACCAACCTTGAATAGATCAAATAAATCACCATGCTGGTTTGCTTGGCTGGTGCATAGGTTTTTAGGTCTGCTTCCACGCGCATCTAGCCTTTTGAAACCGGTCTAATCTAGGCATTCTAGGTACGTTTTAGGCATGACTTTGCATAGTCATTTTTGGGTTTTTACAACACCTAACCTTTTATTTATTTTTTTTAGCTTATTGGTTTTGTTTTATAGTCAATTGTGTAGTGCTTCATTTGATTATATTGTGAATTTGTGGGATGTTGGCGTCTTCTTCACAGCTTGTAGAGAGACATGTAACGAACATGAACTCATTATGTCTACTTGGAAACACGAGATAAAAATAGGACTCTTAATAAAATAATACTTTTTAACTGTCAATTAGAGGATCAAATATAATTTTATTTGTTTACTCATATTCAATGGAACTATGATAACCTATATACCTAGTGGTGGGGAATGAGACTAAGTTTATTGTATCGTTCTTGTTTAATTTTTTTATTTTTTAATGAATAGGTTCTCTTCCATTTGAATCCAAGGAAGGGGTTTACTATGTCGCATTTACTCCAAACTATGAATACATGGAGAGTGGTTTATTGGATAAATGCATGAATATATTGTTAGTGAAGGAGGGTAAAATTGTAAAAACTTACAAAGGCGATGACTGTATTTTTGAAGTGTGTTTTAACAACGAAGGCAACAAGGTTACAACTTGTTTTGGAAACAAAAATATGTATGTTTGATATTCTATTGTAGAGGTTAAAGAATAACATTAGAAACTATTGGGAACATATATGTAGAAATTTAACAATTCGAGAGAAACTCCAACTTCTAGATATGCATATCATATATAACTTTTTCTTATTTTTTATCGGTGTTCAATTTATCTACATTTTCAATCCCTTGCTTGAAATGGAGACCAAAAACCTAAGGTATCTTTTCGTTTGTAAACAAGTTATATTGGATTATTCTGTAGGTATTATAACATAGAGATTTAAAATATCTTACTTGAGTTTCTTTTTGTTTTTAATGTTAGGATCATGCACAGGGTAAAGGGTGAGTCAAGGAAGTTAGGAAGTGGGCGGAAGAAGATAGAAGGAAGACACATGGGAAAGTGATAGTTGTTCTCTCTTCCGTCTTTTTTTGTTTCCTTTTTATCTTTTTAGTTAAAGCATTACATGGCATTTAAATAAATCTCTTTAAAAGTATAAATATTACTTGACTTAATATTCCAACGTTAGGCTTCTATGAAAATTCACGACCCAACTTCGGGTCGCGAGTGCCCCACACTTATCAAGTAAGTGAGCGAACAAACAATCTAACCACATGAATTCCCATAATAGAACATAAAATAAAGCGGGAAGACTTAAACTCATTAACCGAAATCAATTCAATAACTTCTAAAATTTATCGGCATACTATTCCAAAAACCCTGTAAGTCATCACGCACAACAACATTTATCTCAAAATACTAAATCTAAGAATATTAGGAAACTAAAATAATAACCACAGCTAGTCCATGCCGGAACTTCAAGCAATCCACAGACTTAAGAAGATGATCTTGTCTAAGCTACGAAAACATTAGCTCACCCTGAGATCTGACGTGATGAAGACTTGCTATGAGTTGGTCGGATTGAGTGAAACGTGGCACGTTGGCTGCAAACTCCACAATAACCAAAGACACCCATTACAGTAGGGGTCATGTACAAAATGCACAACTACTCTAAGTAGGTATCATCGGCACTCAAAGTAGAAAACAAATCTATTTCAGATAATACATAAAATCACTAAATTCTTAACAGGTGAAATAGACACAAGTATAAATTCATTTACATACAAACCTCCCAAAAACACATCTATATGACTCAATCCTCCAACATATTCTCTTTTGGGAAACTAGGTTCTTTAGATCTAAGTATAATTAACAATATTTCATCAAAATTCATTCTCTTTACTAATCCTGTGTTGGAAACGTGACCTCCGATCCATCTACTATCCTGGTGTCGAAACGTACACCCGTCCATATACTATCCTGTGTCGTTACGTGACACTCCGATCCTCTACTATCCTGGTGTTGGGTCGTGAACCTCTATCCATATACTATCCTGGTGTCGGAACGTGACACCCGATCCATATACTATCCGGTGTCGGACGTGACACCCCTGATCTATTCTATCATCCTGGGGTTGGAACGTGACCCCATCCCCTAATACTACGTGTCGTCGTGACACCCGATCCCCATTACCCTCATTCTTTTAGTTCATCAAGCCTTCTTTTATGCCAAGACAGCATCATTAACAAAGGGTGTTTTTAAGGTTGAGATACAACAAGCCTCATCAATGCTGAATTTATCACAATATATAATCCACACAGCATGCATGCCTGCAACACAATTAAGCATATAGGACACTTTACAGATACTCCCATTACATATCATTCGCTCTTCAAGAGTTTACTACGATAGCATAACCATAACCTACCTCCACCGAAGAATTCGTGATCAGCACAGCTATTCTCAAAGTTTTTGCTTCCCCTCTTGTTTTCTTTCTCCCTCTCCTCGATCGTTTCTTTCTCTCTTCCTCTCTTTTCATTCTATTTTCCTTATTCAAACGCGTTTCATCTTTTTAAACCCTAATAATGTCATTAATTAAGTATAAACAGATGGTAAAGTAACCGCACTTTTATTCGCAAGTTTATCTCCTTAAAACCCCAAGTAATTGAATTATAAACACTGAAATAACCACTAACTTTATAATTATAAGCAGGAATAGTCCAAAATGCCCCTTAAAACATTAAAGAAATCCGACCCATTCAAGTTTAGTACCTACTGTGACGGTCCGTTCTGCTGAGGTGAAATCTTCACAGAGTTCAGAAAAAAATCAAAAACAACCAACTTCACTGAAGGTTTGGTGGACAGTCCATCGTGGCCAAGACGTCGTCCTGCCATTTCAGTCTTGACGTTCATGAGAGTCGATCTCAGTACCCAAAATTTTCAGATTCTAAGTGTTTTGGACGAGACCCCCCCCCCCCCCCCTCGACTGTCCTTCTTTGGGGGGAATCCTTTTACTTAGACAGTTATTACCATAATAAACTTACTGCTCAAAACGATTAAACATTCCGTTACAATAGATACCAATTTGCCATCGTTCGTCCTCGAACGATCACGAATAAGAAAAACAAGGGCTAAGAGGATGTCCCCGGGCCCCCTGAATCTGTAACACTTGTGGGTAATCTTTCTTGCATATCAGCCTATCTCTCCCAAGTGGACATCTCAACTGGTCCGATTCTTCCATTACTTTGATGATGCAATCCCCTTGATCTCAAATTGCGATTTCCTCTATCTAGAATGGCAACACCACTTCCTCCTCATAAGACAAATTCTCATCGCGAAGAACTGGAATCCCAAACGAATAATGTAGTTTCCAATCTCCCCTGGTATCTTTTCAACATAGACACATGAAATACTAGGTGGCAAAACCCCCTGACAGTCCTGGGGCAAGGCTAATTCGTTCTCTAACACCGACCCCCCTCGCTAGTACTTCAAATGGTCAATATACGACCTGCGCTTTAGGCTACTCTTTTTAAACCCAAAAATACAAACCGCAACTATACCCTTCATGGGTGAAACAGTCCAAAACACCTGTTCACCCTCCATTGACTCCAAGTCTCTCCCTTTTCGACTGCATATTCCTTCTGCCTACTTTTTTCTTTTTGCGCCGCTAATGCTTTTTGAATGAACTTTCACTTTCTCTAATGGATTCCCTCATAAAATCAGTACCCCTCTAGGGCCTCACCTCGAATGCATCAACCACCATGGGAGACTACATCTCCTTCCATAAATGCTTATACTGGGGCAATATCCATCTTAGTGATATTATTATTGTGGAGAACTCTGCCAAGGGTAAAAGTTATCCCAATGCCACCAAATTCTATCACACCACACCTGCACGATAGCATATCCCTCCAAAAACTGAAGTCGTTTGTCGCTCAACTGGAACCATCGGGGCGCTGGTGGCGGTTTGTGAAAATGCGTACTAAGATCTACACCTAGTACCTAATTCGGTTGGGCAATATCTCCAAAACATGAAGTAACTGCGTACCCTCTATCTGATATCATGGAAATGAACTCCATGCAATCGAACAATTTCTGAGACGTTAAAGTTTTGGCAACTTCTCCGCATTAATAAGTCACCTTAACGGAAATGGAATGAGCAGACTTAGGTTAATATGTCAACAATTACCCAAATAAAATCAAAACTTTGGCCAAATGTCTTTGGAAGACCACCACGAGCTCCATTGAAATTCTCTCCTCTCTCTCCCCTTCCATTCAGGAATGGGCATTCTATGAAGTGTCCCCCTAGGTCTCGGTGTTCATACTTTACTCTACAATTTTGGCATTGAGAAAACAAAATCAACCAATGTCATCGCTTTTCATCTACTCCACCGCCAAATGTTGTGCTATTTAGATCACGCTACATCTTGGTTGCACAGGATGTATCGAATACCTTGATTATGAGCTCTTTAAGAATAGTGTAATCAAATCATCAACATCACATGAACGGGGTACACCTACCCTTCCTTAATTCTCAAAATAATGCTCAAAAAACAACCTTCTCATCGATTTTTTGCTTCTTTAGCCTCCTCCAATAAACCTTTATCTCGGATTCCGAATCAGTTTCTCATCCAGTAAATTTTTTGCCCCTTAATCTTGTAAAAAAGGAGATCTTCTTGCCTCCACGCAGGCCAACAATCCTCCCTTCTCAATTTACTTCTAACCTCATAAAGTTCATTACCGATGTCTGAACCTCTCTGCCATGGGCGTTGTCCCCCACGACCCACACAGTCGCGAGTGGCAACCACATTTAACTCTCGCTATGTGAGGCAAAACCAACAATCTAATCCCAACATTTTCACACCATATAAACAGAAAATAATGCGGAAGACTTAAAACTCATTAATGAATCGATTAAAACTTCAAATTTATCATCATTATCCCCAAAATCTGAAGTCATCACCACAAGAACATCTATCTCAAATGTCCTAATCTAATAGTATCTAAGAACTAAAATAGTAAAAAAAAGCTAGTCCATGCCGGAATTTCAAAGGCATCAAGACATCAAGAAGATGGAGCCAGTCCACTCTAGAAGCATTAGCTCACCCTGAGATCCGACGTGTATAAGACTGGCTAATAGTCGGTTGAGTTGAAGATGATGTACGTTTGCTGCACTACACAAATACAAAGAAAACAATTACAAGTAGGGGTCAGCTACAAAACACGAGTACTGAGTAGGTATCATCGTCCAACGCAAAATAGAAAATGTATAACCAGTTAATATCATAAAATCCAACTACAATACCAACTGTAGAACCAACAAGTACTCTTAATCATTAATAAAGTACGCCAAGTAACCCCATGAGGTCAGCCCTATACCGTCCACCGAAAATTCGCAATCAACAAGCTACTTCCCAAAGCTGCGTCTTCCCTCGTCTCGATCGATTTTTCTCTCCCCCTCTTTGATCTTTCTATTTTTCTTTATTCAAACCCCTTTTTATTTTACCCTATTAGCATAATAATTTAAGTATAAAGATGATCAATACCGCACTACTGTTTCACAAGTTCTCCTTTTGTAACCCCCCCAAGTAATCAAATTATTACATTAAACCACTAACTTTATTAATTATCAGGCATGAATCTGCCAAAACGCCCCTTAATATTTTTAAAAACAGAAATCAAACCCAATCCGGGTCACGCAGCCTGTGATGGCTCGTCGTTCCTCGACGGGTCCGTCCTACTGCTTCGTCACAATGTGTTGGAGACTCCAATTCATTAATAAGTCTAGATGACGGCCCGTCATGTGCTGACGGTCCGTCCTGCCACCGCAGCAGCCGTCGTTACGTTCAGGATAGCTCTTCTCTCTCAGTACACAATTTCTAAATTCTAAGTGTTTTGAACGAGACTCCCTCGACGGCCGTCGTGCCCATGACGGTCCGTCGTAGGTCCTTCGACTCAGCCAGTTTTTCCAGAAATAAAATCTGGCTGCTTCAAAACGACTAAACAGGTCGTTACAATAGATACCTTACCCATCGTGTCTCTCTCGACGATTACACACAGGAATAAAAACAGGAAAAAGGGAGTACCTGAATGTGTAAACAGTGTGTGGGTATCTTTCTTGCTTATCAGCCTTCTTCTCCCAGTGACTCTTCGAACTGGGTTCGATTCTTTCTTCATTGAACTTTGATGGACAAAAATCTCCCTCTTGTCTCAACTTGCGAATTTTTCTCTATTTAGAATGGCAACAGAACAGACTCCTCCTCATAAGTCGATTTTCATCAAGCAGGAAATTAATCCCAACGAATGATGTAGTTTCCATCCCATGGTATTTTTCAGGCATATTAGAGCATAGAGACATGAAATACCGAATGCACTCCTGACAGCCCTAGCGGCAAGGCTAATTCATAATCCACCCCCCTACTGCGTTAAAGACTTCAGATTGTCCAATATACCTTGGGATTAGCTTACCTCTTTTACCAAACCGGGCATCACCCTTTCATGGGATAAACTTCACAAACTTCTCACCCGCCTGAACTCGCAAGCCCTAACCTTTCGATCTACATACTCTTTTTTGCCTACTTTGAGCCCTAAAAGTCTTTTTCTTGAAGAATTTCATTCACCTTCTCTATGAATCTCTCAAAGGTCAGTACCCCAAGTCTAACCGCGATGCATCAAACAAACTAATGGGAGACCCTACACTACAACACTACACTCTCCCATACAGGCTTCGAAAGGAGCCATGTCAATACTGAGTATAGCTATTATTGTTATGAAACTCCTCTAAGGGTAGAAGTTATCCCATGACCACCGAATTCTATCACACATTCTCGAAGCTATCTTCAAATATTGAATCGTTTCGCCCTCGTCAGCTGTCGCATCGGTCGAGGGGTGAAATTCAGTACTAAGGTCCAACTAGTACCTGATTCTGCATGGCAAGTTCTCCCAAAACATAGAAGTAAATTGCGTACCTCTATCTGATATATTGACAGTGGAACTCCATGCATCGAAAATCTCTAAGAATATAAAGTTTGGCTAACTTCTCTGGGGGGCGGTGTAAGTCCACCTTGACCGGAATGAAGTGAGCAAACTAGTTAATCTGTCCACAATTACCCAAATAGAATCAAACTTGCCCAATTGTCTTTGGAATGACCAACCACGAAGTCCCTTGCAATCTCTCCCCTTCCATTCAGGAATGGGCATTCTCTGAAGTGTTCCTCCGGTCCTCTGGTTTCATTAGCATTACTTGCTGACAATTTGGATTTGGCAACAACATCAACATGGTCGCGGCTTCATTTTCTACTCCACTAAATGTTGGGTGCTATAGGACGGTACACTTCGTTGGGCACCAGGATGTATAAAATAATCCGAACTATGAGACTCTGTAAGATAGGTGGATCATCATCAAAACACGATGGCACGCATACCCTCCCTTAATTCTCATTTCAACCCACCGCCTTCCTCATCCCTCATCACTCGCTTCATTAAGCTTAGCCTCGTCCTCGCAACACCATACCCGAATCGTCTTGTTTCTCATTATCAAACTATTTTACCTGTGATCTGGTCAAGAAAGAGATCTCGCCTCCGTCCCACTATCCAAAAAATCCTCCCTTCTCATGTACTTCTAACCCTCATAAATTAATTAAGCCAGAGTCTGAACTGAACCTCTCTAGTCTAGCCAATGGGCCGTCTAAAACACTTGGAAGTGGGCTAAACTAACGCCATGCTCCCTGCTTTTCTACTTAGGGTCACCACAACATTACTCCTTGCCTGGGTGATACAACAAAGGGTAACACTCATAATCCTTCAGTAGTTTCCATCCACGCTCCTCTGTCTCAAATTCACCTCCTTCTGAGTAAAGACATACTGTACATACGATTATCCGATAGACTTTCACACTTAAAAACCCATATAGATAGTGTCCTCATTGCTTTAATGGCAAACACGACTCAGCCAACTCTAATCATGTCGGATAGTTTCTTCATGCACCTCCTTTAACATTGCCTTGAACATAAGCATCCTCTTCCTTTCATTAGCACTGCAACCAATCGGAATAGGATGCATCACATAAACAATGAAGTTTTTACCCCTAGCTGCTACTGGTGCAAGGTAAGGATAGTGCATGCAAGTAGTCAGCAATGTCTTTAGTTTCTAAAGCTTTTCCTCACATTCACTCCGACCATACAAATGGACTTCTGCTTATCCAGTTCGTCATTATAAGGCAATAGAAGATAAAAAAAAAAAGACCCTTGACAAACTCGACGGTAGTACGGTGGCTAACCCAACAAAGCTAGCCTCCTTATTTCTGACCCATTGTAGGTCTACCCATTTTCCCCTCACTGTTTCAATCTTGAAGTCCACCACACTCCATCCTTGGAACACACCGCCCAAGAAGGACCGCTAAATCTAAGCCAACACTCCACATTGGAGAATTTGGCATAAACTTTTTCTTCGCCTCAACATTTCAATACAATTCAGCAAGTGCTCCTCATGTTTCTTTCTTGCTCTTTGCGTAATACCAGTATATCATCATAAATACAATGACAAAAGATCCAGATATGGCTTAAAAATCCCATTCATCATCAATTCTCATGAAAGGCAGCAGGGGCATTTGTAAGGCCCAAAAGAACATTACTAAGAACTCCTAATGCCCATACCTAAATAACCCCTGGTCCGAAAGTCAGTCTTGGCGGACATCCTTGCCGCGTATTTTTGCAGTTGATGATAACCATATCTCAAATCATTTTCGAGAAGGTGCAAGCACGCTTGTAAACTGATCGAACAAATCATCAATTGGCGGGAAGAGGGTATCTTTTTCTTAACATTTACTTTTGGTTCAATTGATTGCCGGTAGTCTATTCACAATCAGAAAACGCCCATCCTTCTTCTTCACAAATACCGTATCACCCCAAGGGGATCACTTGTTAATGAACCCTTTACTTAAAACTCTTTTGAAGTTGGGCCTTTAACTCCCCTAACTCTGCTGAGCCATTCTATAATAAGGAGGGATGGAAATGGAGAAACGCCCCCCCCGGTCTCTATATCAAATCCAAAAGTCAATATCTCTATCCGTGGGCATACCCGGAAGGTCTGCAGGAAACACACCAGAAACTCACGACTACCGGAGCTGACTCACTTGAAGGTACTTGGTAGTATCATTTCACCCGGAGGGTGTGCCAGAAAACATAACCACGCCTTTACTAACCATTCTCTTAGCTCGAGATAAAAGGAGTTATACGAACTAGAGTGGAGTGTAGTCAAACCTCCCACACTAACGGATCTGTCCCAGTCTGGTGCCATAACTTACAAACAACAACAGTTTTAGCATTCAAATCTAAGTGCAAATTTTGAGACAGCCAATTCATACCCAGAATTACATGAACCATCGAAATCAACATCTCTAAGATATCCAAATGCTACATGAGTATTGTTCCCCACGAAAGTTACAAGATCAAACCTATACACCTTTTCAACAACTTCCGGACTCACCCCCCGAGTATAAACACGATAGTCATGTCAAGAAATTCACATGTAAATTAAGACCGGTAGCAAATGAGGAGATACATGGAAAATGTGGAGCCAGAATCAAATACTACAGAAGCCATGCAATCACAAACAAACAAAAAGATTACCTGTGATAACAGCATCTGATGTCTCCGCTCCGACTCACCCAGGGAAAGCGTAACAGTGCCCTATCACCTGTCTTGTTCCCATTGCCTCTACCATGTTGCGCTGCAGTAGTCCCATTTGCCGTCACCATCCCCCCACCCGCGGCCTGTTCTGGTGACCACATTACTTCTCGGCCAACCACGCCCTCAGAATGACGGCCTCTTCCATGACCCACCGATCTTCCATCTCCTCTGACTTTTGAGGTCTGTAACCTGTTTTGGATCAATATCTCGTGATATGCCCAGTCTCCCCACATCCATAACACTCTCTGGATTCAAGTCTAGGTCTCTGTGAGAATGATAATACTAGGGATAACCTCCAAACCTCAAGAGTGGGTGACGGGCGGTCTAAGCCGTGTGGACCCCCCAACTACAGTCTGGGCGTGAAGACTGAATAGTGGTCGGGCTGGATAACCTCCTGCAACTCCTTCCCTCTGGATAAGAACGCACTAAACTCACCTCCTTACGAACCTTTTCATGTGTCGATGCCATGGTGAAGTCTCTGGGGCTTCACTCCCTCCACCTCTATCACAAAGTCTACACATCTTAAAGGGATTTCGCTGTAGCCGCTACCTGTAGGCTTAAATCCGCAATCTACCCTCAACCCCTTCACAAATGGCGAATCGCTCTTGTGGACTGAAACCAATCTAATCCTGGGTGGCATATCTGGATATGCACGAACTGAGCCTCATACGCGTCACCGACATCTTGCCTGGCTCTAGGCTCAAGAACCACTCTCCCTTCAATCCCCGCAAGGTCGCGGTGGATTACTTCTCCAATAATAAGCTATAGAATGACGTCCAAGTCAAGTGGTGCTGGCGGAGTTGACACTCAACATGTGGACCCCCGCGCCCACATTGTTGGCATTCCCTGAAACTGATAGGTTTACAAACTCAACCCAAATCGTTCCACTATGCCCATTTGTAAATTGTAGTAAAACTCATGACATCAACCAGAAAATCGTGCATCCACAGATTTCAGCACCCTTGAAGACTGGGGTTTCATTTCATGCAAGAACTTAACTGAAAAGTTCAATGCTGATCACTTGTCTTTTGACCCCTATGTCAAACTAGAAACGTGCCTATTTTCAAGGAGGCATCCATGTGGGGAGCCTCATCTCAGGCACGGCCTGTCGTCTTCTGGAAACCTGGGTGCGGTGCAAGAAATCACTAGAGGTGTCTGGCCTTATCAGATAACCCGCTAGATAGCAAGAACCTGTATAATCATCTCTGGGTAGGTTGGGGTGGTAATTCCTACTTCTGGCACATTTGCTCACTATTCCTCCTTCCTCCCCTCTCTTACTACTTCCTCAGTCGGTGGAGGAGTGTCACACCGCCCTAGTCATCGCATATGGACAGGTGCTTGTTCCTCTTCCTTAGAGACGTCCTCCCACGACCTCTACCAACAGTACCAGGCCGGCCCCTTGCCACCTTCACTCTGCTTTCCGCTTCGAGCTACATCCCCAGGGCTGCTCAGACTCACCCTGTCCTGTCGTTGGGCTTGTGTTGGCGTAGTATTTTGCTCTAGTTTCTAACCATCCTGTGAAATAGAGTAAGATGTCGATACCATTTGTATATCACCTAGTATACCATTGGATCCAGAGTAATAGACCGTAGAAAGAAAGATGGAATTTTCCTAAAGTCCTATAGGCCTCTCAAGAAGTAAAGGCGTCCCCCTACCGTACCTCAAGACCTCTACTAGAACTCGTTCTGTGTGATGAGACCAAGAACCTAATGCTTGATACCAAGTTTTTGTCCACGACCAAAACGAACCGCGATTGGCACCTCACATTTACTCTCGGGGTCCTATGTGAGCGAACCAACCAATCTATCCCAACATTTCACAACCATAATAAACAGAAATAATGCGGAAGACTTAAAACTCATTATGAAAATCAATTAAATAACTTCCAAAATTTATCAATCATTATCCAAAATCTGAAGTCATCACCACAGAACACTCTAATCCTCAAATACTAATCTAAGATATCTAAGAAGCTAAAATAAGTAAAAAATCTAGTCCTGCCGGAACTTTCATGCATCAATACATGAGAAGATGACCAGTCCAAGCTATAAGCATTAGCTCACCCTGAGATCCCGGACGTGATGAAGACTGGCTAGAGTTGCGTTGATTTGAAGAGATGGTAGCGTTTTGCTACACTCCACAATAACAAGAAAACAATTACATTACCAGTAAAGGTCAAGACAAAACACGAGTACTGAGTATGGTATCATCGGCCAACCCAAATAGAAACAGTATACTACCAGTTAATATCATAAAAATCAACTACAATACTCAACTGTATGGGCAACACAAGTACGGTAATCATATAAAGTATGCCAAGTACAGCTCCTGAGGCTCAAGACTCAATACCATAAAACCCTTTTAGGAATAGGTTTTCATTAATTTTGATAATATTAGTCTGGTTCAAGATCATTGTCTTTCTATCCTGTGTGTCGGAACGTGACACTCCGATCTCATCATACATCCTGGTGTCGGACTGATACTCTCTGATCCTCACTCTAATCCTAGGTGCCGGAACGTGACACAAGGAAGTATGGGGGGGGGTATTGGAAGGTTTGGGGGAACATGAAAGGGGGGGTAATATGGCAGAGGGTGGGGGCTTTGTCTTCTCTCCTTGCTATCCTGGTGCGGAACGTGACACTCCTATCATCATTATTTTATCATGTTCGGACGTACACCCTCGTCCTATTCCTATCCTGGTGTCTGAAACGTTACAACCCGTCCATTTCTATCCTTGTGTCGGAACTTGACACCCTATCTCCCTATTTCTTTCTAATCTACCCTGGTGTCTGAACGTGACACCCGATCCTTTAACCTCATTCTTTAGTTCATCAAGCCCTTCTTTTATCCTAAGGCATCATCATTAACAATAGGGTTTCATATTAAAATGAAATAGCCTCATCATGTTTATTTCATCATAATTATATATAAACACATCATTCATACACACATTATAGCATATAGAAGGGTTTTACAATATACCCAATACATACATTCGCTATTTAAAGAGTTTACTATGAAATAGCCTAAACCATACCCCTACCTCCACCGAAGAATCCGCGATCAACGAATTATCTTCTCAAATATGCGTTCTTGCTTTCCTCTCTCTTCGATCGATCGTATTCTCCCTCTCTTTGTTCTTCTATTTTTCCTTTTCAACCCCTTTTTTGCTTTTACCCAATAGGCATATAATTAATTATAAAAGATGATAAAATACCCTACTACTTGTTTTCAAAGTTCTCCCTTTTAACCGCCCAAGTAATTAATTATTAACATTAAACCACCTAACTTTAAATTATAGACAGGATAGTCCAAAACGCTCCTTAAAATATTAACAGAAATCCGACCAGTCTGGTCACGCAGCCTAATGAAGGACCGTCTTGCCTGTGACGGGTCTCGCCTGCTGCTTTCCGTCACGCAAGGTTCGGAGACTCCAATTCATTAAAGAGTGTCAATGCCTGAGACGGTCCGTCCGGCCACGCGGCACCCCGCCCTTTACCGCGTGTCCGTCGTGACGTTTCAGAGAGTCGCTCTCAGTACCCACCACCCCAATTTTCTATTCTACAGTGTTTTGAAACGAGACTCCCTCTAACGGTCGTCCGTGCCCATTATAGGTCGCGTCGTTGGATCCGTCGACTAGCCAGTTTTTTTTCCAGAAATAATCTGCTGCTCAAAACGACTAAGTCAGGTCGTTTCAGGCGTCTGGAAACTTGCAGTGACTAGACTTCCCATGCTTCCTGCCTTTCTCTTAAAGAATCTGGGCTACATACAACCCTTAGCTTTTTCCTTTCCCCTTTTCCCGGATGAATATAGGAAAGTGATAATCGTAGCCTTCAGTAGTTCCATCCCTCTCCTTGTCTAAAATTCAAATCTTTTGGAAAAGACATCTGTAAACTCGATTATCCGTGATCTCACAATTAACTAACTCCCATATAGATAGTGTCCTCCATTGCTTTATTCAAACAACGCCGCAGCCAATCCAAATCGTGGGTCGGATAATTACGTTCCTGTACCTTTAATTTACCTGAAAGCAGTAAGAATTCATTAATTATTCTCTTGCATTAGCACTGCAGACCCCAACCAAATAGGATGCATCACAATACAACGAAATTCTTACCTTCCACTGGCAGGGTAAGGATTGGTGGCAGTAGTCAACAATGTCCTTGAGCTTCTGAAAGCTTTTCTTCGACTCGTCCGACCATACCAATGGAAACTTTCTTTAGTCAAATTGTCAATCCGGGAAGCCAACAGCGGCAAATCCCTTGACAATCGGCGTAGTATTCTAGCTAAAAACGCCCCAAGCTCCTTACTTCTAAAACATTATTGTTCTTAACTCCAATCTTCAACCGCTTTCGATCTTGGAAGGATCCACCATCACTCATCCTTAGAAACACATCCCCCCAGAAGGACACCGAATCTAGCCAAAACTCACACTTGGAGAATTTGGCATAAAGCTTTTTCCGACCTCAACATTTCCATACAAATTCTCAAGTGCTCCTCATGTTTCTTGTTCTCACTGTTCTTTCTTGCTCTTTGAGTATGACCAGTATATCTCAATGAATACGATGACAAAGGATCCGATATGGCTTAAAAATCCCATTCATCAATGCTCATGAAAGAAGTCTGGCTTCATAAGCCCAAAGACATTCCTAAGAACTCATAATGCCCATATACCTAGTCTGAAAGCATTCTTGGGCCCATCCGTTGCCCGTATTTTCAATTGATGATAACCATGACCTCAAATAATCGATTTTTTTAGAAGTACAGCACCTGTAATACTGATCGAACAAATCATCAATGGGAGGCAAGGATACTTGTTCTTAACAGTTTCTTTATTTGTTGCTGTAGTCTATGACATGACTCCGACAACTCGCCATCTTTCTTCTTCACAAATAACAACGGAGAACTCCCAAGAGGATGCAGCTTGTCTAATAAGCCTTTTCCGAACAATTCTTTGAAGTTGGGCCTTTAACTCCCTTAACGCTGTCTGGAGTCCCTCTATAAGGGGGTATGGAAATGGGGTGATACCCGTCTCCAGATCAATGCAGAAGTCAATATCTCTATCTAGCTGGTGGCATACCAGGAAGGTCTGCATGAAACAATCCAGAAACTTCACTGACTACCTAAACGACTCAATTGACAGGTACTTGGTAGTATCATCCCTGAGGTGTGCCAAGAACGACTAACACCCTTTACTACCATTCGATTAGTGCACGAAGAAAGGAGATTATACCAACTAGAGTGGGAGTGTAGTTCCACGCCTCTCCAACACTAACGGATCTGTCCTCGCTTGGACAATGTACAGTTTGGCATTACAATCTAAGATTGGCAAGTTTTGAGAAAGCAAGTCAAACCCAAATTACATCGAAATCAACATTTCTATGATCACCAAGTCTAC
This sequence comes from Solanum habrochaites, assembly GCA_027704765.1. Classification (NCBI taxonomy): domain Eukaryota; kingdom Viridiplantae; phylum Streptophyta; class Magnoliopsida; order Solanales; family Solanaceae; genus Solanum; species Solanum habrochaites. The sequence continues at coordinate 17,252,242 of JAKWJA010002491.1, forward strand.
ATGAGTATTGGCTCCCCATAAAAGTATAAACAAGACCTATACACACCTTCATCAACTATCAACCACCCACCTGAGTAGAAACACGAACAGGCATGTCAAGGCATTTCACAATTTAAATTATAAGGCCAGTAGCAATGCGGAAGAGACATATGAAAATGTGGAGCCAGGATCAATAATACAGAAGCCATGCAATCACAAACTCAAAATATTACCTTTGCTAACAACATGTGATGTCTCCGCTAACCGACCGCCCAGGAAAAGCTTAATAATGGGGGCCTTAATCACTGTCTGCCCTTTTCCCTACCATTTTCGCTGGCATTAGTTTCCCATTTGCCCGTCACCTTCTCCGTTTAGTGCCCACCATTACCGCTCTGCCCCCACTTCCTCCTGAATGGCGGCCTCTCCCATGACCACCGCTCTCTACCTCTACCTCTCTGACTATTTTGGTTTGTAACTCATTTGAACAATACCTCTTGATGTGTCCCAGTCTCCCCACATCCATAACACTCTCTGGATTCAAGCATAGGTCCTCTGTGAGAATGAAAAAGTCTGGGATAACCTCAACATCAGAGAAAGTGTTACCGTTCGTGTGTTGACCCCCAACTACAGTCTGGCAGGTAAGACTGAATAGGTCGGGCTAGATAACCCCTGAACCCTGCCTCGTTGAGTAGAACCTTAAACTCACCTCACTTACGAAACCTTTTAGGATGTCGACTGCCTAGGGTGAAGTCATCTAGCTTCACTCCCGCTACCTCTGACTACCTCTATCACGAAGTCTAACTTCCTGTAAGGATTTCGCTGTAGCCGCTACCGACCCCGCTGTTCAAGGCTGAAATTAGTCAAATCTGACCTCAACCCCCCTTCACAAAACGGAGATCTGCTCTTCGTGGACGAAATAAAGCTTGTGCATACCTTGGATAATGCACAGGAACTTAGCATCATACGCAGTCACCGACTCGTTTGCCTTGCTCTAGGCCAATAACTCATCTCTCCTACTATGCCTCAAGGTCCGGGTGATATACTTTTCCTCCATAAATAGCTCAGAAAACTTCCATTCAAGGGGGCCTGTGCGGTTGACACTCAAATGTGCCGCCCACCCACATTTTGGCTTTCCCTGAAACTGATAGGTTACAAACTCACGCCAAATCGTCCACTATGCCCATTTTAATGTAGTAACTCAATGACAATAACACGAAAATCGTATAGGCACCTCAGATTTAGCACCCTTGAAGATCTGGAGGTTTCAATTTCAATTCAGAACTTACTGAAAGTTCATGCTGATCACTTGTCATTATGGATGGGCCCTTAGTCAGACGAGGAAACTGCCTTTTCAAATAATTGCATCCTGGGCGGGAGCCTCAGCAGCGCCTGTCGTACTTACTTCCGGATCCTGAGGTGCTGGTGTCCGAAAACACGCAGGGTTTGTTCCTTGATCAATACCCGTTATAGATAAGGCAAATAACCTGATTAATCATCTCTGGGTAGGTTGGGTGTAATTCCTATTCCTTCTCTGGGCACATTTTTCTTCATTTTCCCCCTTCCTTCCTCACCCTCTCTTACTACTTCCTCAGTCATGTGGAGGAGTCACCACCCTAGTACTAACAGATGGGCAAGGTGCTGTCTTCTCCCGTCTAGAGGACGTCCTCCTGCGACCTCTACCACGGCCTCTTGCCACTGCTCCTCTTGGCGACTCAGCCCCAGTGGGCTGCTCAGACACAATCTTGTCTTGCCCGGGTGCTGGTGTTGGCGCAGTTGTTGCTCTTGCTAACATCTGCGAAAATATAGTGAATAATGGCAGATACCAATTTGTTATCGGGGCCTATATCCAATTGATCCAAGTAATAGCACGAAAGAAATAAAGAATGGAATTTTCCTAAAGTCGCTATCGCCTCTCAATGAAAAGTAAATCTGTCCCCCATAAACCGTTCCTTAAGACTCTACTAGACCGTTCTTGTGTGGAAAGCAACGCAACGAACCTAATGATCTGATCCAAAGTTTGTCACGACCCAAAAGGGTCGGCGAGTGGCACCCACACTTATCATAGGTTGTGAGGCGAACCAACTAATCTCACCACAACCACAACATTTCACATCAACCAAATACATAGAAAAAAGCTAAAGACTTAAACTCATTAACGAAATCATAAATAACTCTAAAATTTATCCATTACTATTTCCCAAAAACCGGAGTCATCACCACAAGACATTTATCCTCAAAATACTAAAAATCTACTGAAAAATCTAAATCTAACATATCAGGAAACTAAACTAATACCCAGCTACTCCATGCCGGAACGTCAAGGCATCAAGCCCTGAAGAAGAAGATCTCTATCCAAGCTATGAAACATTTACTCACCCTGAGATCTGACGGATGAAGCTGTCTAGAGTTGCGGTTGATTTTGAACACGAGGCATCGTTTGCTGCACCTCCACAATGAACAAAGAAAACAATTACAAGTAGGGGTCAGTACAAAAGCACAAGTAGGGCTGAGTAGGTATCATTCGGCCAACTCAAAATAGAAAACAATCTTTTCAAGATATAACATAAAATCCATCTAATATTCTTAACAGGGGATAAGAAGTTTTTCGTTTTGAACCCGAGAAGGCTTATTGGTTAGAAATAGAAAGTAATAAAAATTTTCTTTTCTTTCTGCTATAGGGTTAGTTGTTAGCAATTGACAAAAGCTAGCCCTCCCATTGTTTTTTTTCATAAAGAGAATATGATTTGTTATAGTTTCTCCGAACTAGTTTTTCAATGTGAACAATGAACTCTGTTACTGTTTTACGAATAAAGGAACTATTTTGCTAAAATAAAACTAATGTTTGAATCGTCATTTTGTTTGCTTGAAAACTGGCAGTCATTCTATAATGTATGTTTTTAGTCTAATCTAGGTCTGTGCCCTTATTGCTTTGAATTTGTTTGAGTGTACCTTTAGTCATTCATTTGTTAAAGTTTATTAAATGGTGGAAAGCTGGCTATAACTTAAGTTTGTGTCAATATTTTTTGGTATCTACTGTTAGTGTTGTAATTATTTGTTGGTGAATTATTGAAGGTTCGAAGATTAATTAATCTAAGTTCGAGTGTTCAGTTCTGTCAATTTTTTTGTACGGCATGAATTTATTGGCTTTATGTTTTGCACAGTATGTAGGATTATATTCAATGGATTTTGGAGATAAAAAGTTGGATAATCTCCGAAAGATCCATCCACCAACTGAATATTTCATGGAGTAATGATTTTCTTGGATAAGCCTTTGAACAGAGCTTCCAAGAAGAAAATATTGTGTCCTTGTAAGAAATGATTTAATCATAATTTGCATTACCGAAATATGGTATAAGATCATTTGATTTGCCATGGATTTGTTCGTGGATACACCAAATGGGTTTTTCATGGTGAAGGATTTTCGTCAACAAATACGCCAAATCAAGGCGATAATGAAGAAAGTTCTAACATGCATGACGACGTTGATAGATTACTTCATGATACTTTTTGTATTGTAGTAGATGATCAGAGACATCAAGGAGTGACGGAGGGGACACATGAAGATGCAATGAGATTTTTTGAATTAGTGGAGGAAGGGAAAGAAGAGCTGTATCTAGGGTGTAAGAATTTTTCTAACTTGAGTTCTACTATCCGGCTATAATTGTTTAAATGCATTCACAAAATGACTAATGTGGCCTTTTAAGAATTGTTGGACTTGATAAGAGAGGCATTTCCATTTGCTCAGATACCGACTATTTTTTACACACAAAAAGGTCATAAAAGATTTGGGTCTTCATTGTTAGAAATACATGTTTACAACTAATGATTTGCATATTATTTTTGGAATGACATGGCAAATTAGTAATTTCTCTATGTGTGAGCTTCAATATGGAAGAATGTTGTATGACTTTAATATGAGGTTACGACAAGTGAAGGTTTTACGGTGTTACATTTCGCTTCCTTTAAGCCGAGGCTCAGAGGATATTCAATGTGTTTCTGAAAATCTGTACTTAGCATGAGATGCATTAACTGAACGACTTAAAGATGGAAATTTAAGACATCCCGTAGATGGTGAAGCTTGAACAGGATTTTGATTTCATTACATCCTGAGTTGCTAATGATCTCGTAATGGTAGATTGGGTCTTTTCAAGTGATGGTTTCAATCCATTCAGAACTATGAGAATTTCCTATAGCACATGGAAAGTATGTTGATGAACTATAATTTTCTCCATGGACTTGCATGAAGTCGGAGATATTGTGTCAATGATTAGTCAGATCATCGTCCTGGGAAATAATTTAAGTTAGATGTATACTTGGCAACCACTCATTTGCTGCTTGAAGGAAACTATTGGGAGTGGGAGTTGAAACAAATGATGTTGTAACTATTAACATTTATAATGCATTCACTTTATTGTGGATAATTAGTGATTTTCAGCTCTAGCAATGATGGGCCCAGGGGATGTGGGCATGCCTCACTTGTAACCTAATACTTGTTCCAATTATCTCAAACAAGTCGCAAGATGTGTTCTTGGTCATCCGAATGTTTTTTCCTCCTTATCAATCCGTTCATAGAGTAAAAGATCATTTAATGCAAAGAGGAACATAAAGTTTACTACTCTCTCATTATCAGGTGGCACAAATTATTGAGAGCTTCGTGAATTCAATAATGTTACTTGGAAGAAGAAAACAAAAAGAAAAAAAACAAAGAATGATTGTCCATTGAAAAAAAAGCCATAGTTTTTTTTGAGTTACCGTATTGGACACAAACAAATTGAGGCACAATCTTGATGTGACTCACATAGAGAAGAATATTTGTGACATTCGTGCTTGGACTATTATATTGGATATACTTGGAAAGTCCAAAATCATTAAATTCTCGCTATGACTGTATGAAAGTGGGAGACTAAGAGCTTCACAACCTCTAAAAGATTGTATAGAGGAAATATCCATCTAGCTAAGCTTGTTTCCTATGACACCCCAGGAGAAAAGTTATGGGGGATTTTCCATTGCCATTCCACCTTTTAAAAGAGCCAAATACAAAAAGGGTTGGATTCTAATATATCATTCGTGTGAAATTGAGGAGATAAATTACAGGATACAAAAGTCACGGTGCTCATTTCATAATGCCTTAACTTGCTCCAGTTTGGCAGTCAGAAAGTGCTAACTATATGTATATGGTCTTGGATTAGATTGGGGAATTATTTAGAGGCCACGTGCATACAAGTTTATAAATACTGAATAAAAAGTTATAAAATATAAAAAAAAAAGAAGTAAAGATCTTGATAAAGATGAAAGAAGAATCATCGATATTGAATGGTGATCTTGAAATATTTTCTCTCCATATTTTTTTGATATAATGACACATTTACCTATTCATCAGTAGATGAAATTAATCTTGAGGCCCAACTCTTTTGTGTTGGATTTATTCTTATATGAGAGAACTATGTGTTACTTCAAAGGGGATTGTTTCGTTAATGAAAAAATCCTAAAGGACAATATGAGAAGTTTTTCAGAGGTAGATTGTTTGAACTTTAAGTCTCATATACCTACCTAATACGGTGAAGACAACAAAAGTCGGTGTGAAATAGCATGATGAGTACATCAAACGAGGAAGGTGTGTTTCATCATTTTATTTCCTAATACAAGTCCTAATCCAGTTGATGTGAGACTATAAGGACAAGCCAAGATTATTAACATGGAGCCAGCATATTGTTTGAAGGCACATCAATATACTTTATTCAATATAGGATATGAAGCACGTAGCGGCATTATCAAGTAGATAACTACTCGTTTGTTTTTAAACTTCATTTAGATAAAGAGTTATGATAATTTATTTCAAATTATTTCATTTATAATACACATTTATGAATTACATACATTCTTATAGGGAACATAATCAAGCTTACTGATACTCTACTAGAGACAATCATGGGAAAATCACAGGTTCATATAGATAATTCGGTGATTTGGTTTAGTGGAAAAGGTTAAAATATTAGTTCCAACATTTAATGGCTAATAAAGGGCCTACTTTGTGGGAAAACATATACTGATATTTCCTTAATGGATACTGATTTCATACGAAGACACACGGGATGCCTTGTAAACTCAGAATAGTAAGTGACATTGTCAGCCACAATGGATAATTTTGCTAGTCAGGGACCGAAAATCCTATTGATGGAAATGGTTCTCTATTATGGAGATTATACGATATCATTGAGATTGATTATTGGGGTTGCTTAAGTGTTGTACTTTTTGATTGTGATTGGTTCATAATGAGTCGATGAATATGATTTACTCGGGTATATTTCATCAATTTGCAACAAAAAAAATGTAGTAACAGCAATGATCCCTTTTGTACTAGAATCTCAATTGAATCAGTTTTTTATTGGAAGCCTAGTTTAGAAAAATGTTTTAATTATGCAAGAATAAAGTCCTTGTGGATTTGTATGATTTGGATTAAGAGAATTTTCCTATTTAGTAAAAAACATTGTTTGAGAGAGGGCCTAATGATTATATTGGTTTCATAAAAAGATTACTTGATGTAAAAGATGTTAGTGGTCTAGAGAGCATCCCTCCTATTTATCAGTGTGCCTCTTCCTTGAACAACATTCACAAGATGAAGCGATGGGAACATCGGAAGAGGAGGATGGACTTTAATTTACTAATGGTATAGGATGAATAGTTGATGATTAACAAGGATCCTGTGGACTTGTTCTAAATATTATGTTTTTTTTTCTATAGTAAGTAATGAAGTAATTTGAGTTGCTATATAATTATGAATGTTTAGTGAACTGTATTTTACTATCTCTTCTTTCTATCTCTTCTTTTGTTTCTATGTTTTTTTTTCATGTTATCCTTAAATAACTACAACTTTGGGATTATTACTTTTGGTAAGTCCTTTTTCTCTCTTATTGTTCATTTTCTTTCTTTTTCTTTTTGCAGTTTCTCTGAGCAATTTCAATATATTAGTGGACAAGAAAACCACTAGGTTCTTATCTCTTTATTACGGTCCAACACTTCAAAGTTCGTATCTCGTTTTTATGATTCTTTGAATACTTCTTCTCTATATAGCTCTTTGAGTACTTAATGTACAATCTATGAAGCTATATTGTATCTCTAGACCTAACATAAGTCGCATCAAGCTGGAGTTTAGAAATAACTTCAGAAAACTCAAAAGAGTGAAATAAATTAAATCATGCTCCAAAAGTGAACGTTAACTAAAAATAATGTAACTTATCTTATAGATTTTCACCAATTGGCTTCCTAAAAAACCTAAATCTTGTTTGTGATGTGGTACCGTAACAGACCTACTAATGTAATTTAGTAGTGCAGAAATTTTTAAGAAGTCCCTTAATAAGGGTACATTTATTTTCCAGCTTTTTGTAATACCTTTGCGATTTATTTGTTTAAGTATTGCAGGTGTCACTTCCATAGGCATTTTAAGGTACTTTTTAATTTATTTTACACATGTTTGAATAGTCATATCTTGAGTCCCAATAAACTTCAAAAAGACCAAAAAGCCAAAAGAGACATTTGCTAAAACCCGGATCTTATCATTCTTGCATTTAAGAAAATGGCAGTTATTGACACAAATGAAATATTAAATAAATAAAGTGCGGAAATGGACTCTTCTAAATTAATTGGAGCACAACAATCACTATCACCTACAATCTAAAAAAAGGCAAAAAGACAATTTCGAGAGTTCCCTTTGAAAATAAGCCTGTCGAGGAGATGCCCGTCTTATGCATCCTGTCTAGGATCTGCCTCTTGTGAAGCTTGTCGAGATCTTTCTCTGTGCATGGCCTGTCGAGGAGTCCTGCCTCTTGAGCAAGCAGGCACAGATTTTCCTTTCGAGGATGAAACAAGGTCGAATGAATTATGTCACTCCTCTCCAATGATCAACTATAAGAACAGAACAAATATACATTACGACCTATTAAATGTATTCATAATTTTTTAATTTATTCTTGTATTTTTATACATGAAGATGTTTCCAGTCCAAATAAAAGAGTTAGAACGCAAGGCATGATTTCATCGCCTAAAAAGAATGTAAGTGATCATACTCGTAGTCAAAATCAACCTGTTGGTCCTACTGATGATGTTCTCTATAGAACTAATGTAGCTTCCCTCCTAGGAACATTGTCTATAAATTCGTACTCTTTGACCATTTGATACATTGGGTTGGAGCAAAAGCCATAAGTCACTAAGAAGGATTTATGGGATTATAACCAAGGTTTGTAGTTGACATTAATTAATTATTTGTAAAAGTATTTACTTCTATTGGCTATGATGACACAATATTTAGGAGAAATATATATTCTTGAAGATGTGCGCATTGGGCTCTGTTAACAATTCGAGATGCTTTAGAGACATAGAAGGGACTTTCAGCTTAATTATTCACGATCCATAGACAATGATCAGTTCGAATGGCAAAAAGAGTGCATTTACCGAATGTCAATTTAGAGAGCTTTCTTCAAATATTTGAATTGTGAAAAATTCAATGTAAATATGTAGTTCAGAATCTCGATTTTTTATTAAGTGATGCATTTTGTATTTAGCCCTGATTTTTTCTTTTCCTTCTCCACTCCTAGCTTCTTCCCTCCCTCCTAGTGACCCCCAACACTTCAAAGCTGTTAACAAAATATAGCTCTATTTCCATAGTAATCTCTTTGTCTAGTCATGTTGGATATTTCATATCTTATATAGTTTGGTCTGGCTTGCTATGTTTGGATATTTCTATGCTTCCTCCTAGATCTTCTTTCTTGTAGGTGCCTTTTTAATCAGCAGGTGGATCATAATCATGCCCAAAATTTTAGCAATTAGATCAACATTTTGTCTTGCATTTGTAATTCAGACCTTACTATAAAGACCTATAAGGAGCAGCAAGTGTAACTATCTCCACCAAAGGATGAGAAATGTCAACACTCTAGCATATGAAATATGATTCATCTCTATTTGTAATTCAAACCTCTAGTATTATTATGGTTTGTATACGGACCAGCCTGCATAACTTCCTCTCTGACTGCAACAAAAGTAAATCAAAACATATAGAAACCATATGAATAGTATAGATACTAAATCATCTAGATAAAGTGCCAACACTGTCCATAATGTGATATCGGTGTTGGTGACATAATAGTATTGATTCTGCTTTACCTAAGGCTTGGTTGGTACTTTAGTGTCTAAAGTAGTGTGATGATAGTATAGATTCTGGTTTATTTTTTCTTTTACTTTCTTCTCTATTGTAATATTTTGCAGCTTCTTTCTTTATTTATTGTGATAGTCTCATGCATTTTACAAGACATCTTAACACTATATAATGACTGATATTGACAGATTGTTATAAAGGAAAGATAGACTGTTTTAAAGGAAAGACAGACTAATATTGACCTCGTCTAGTACACTATATAACACTAATATACCATCAATTAATATTAGTGATTCATTTCTTTGCAGAAAATGTCTGAACCAAATGCAAAGAATTAAAAAAACCTGATGAATCCAAACACTGCTGGCAAAAAGAGTTTTGCTTTAGTTCATAATAAGTTGGTGAGTTCTCTTATATATTATTTTTTTGATCAAATTTTTTGGGGCTTTTTATTAATAGGTACACTTTCCTTAATTAAGGTTTCTAATCCACTACTCATAAAATTTGCTTTAGGATCTCTTCCAGTGAGTTTATTTTTTATATATATTTCAAATTTGACTAGGAGAAAGATAAGGAGACAGTATCATCTAAGGATCTCTTTGTGGTTACAAGAACAAGAAAACTTGGGCGTTTGTACAAGGCCTCAAATGAAGATACTACTAGTAAAATCGTATGTGTCCTATGTATTTACATTTTTTTTCTTGAGATTAATTATTGATTTCATAAGATTATGTTTGTTGGATATGCTTTGTTAGGCTGAAATTGAAGAAATTGAAAAACAAATAAGCATAAATGGTGAGTATGTTGATGCATTTTCAAGCGTCATGGGTCCTGAACATCCGGGACCACTAAGACTATATGTTGCAGGAGTTATAAACACTACTTTGAAAAAATAGTTGACAATTCAGAATCAAATTTCGGTGAAACTACTGATGGAATGCAGCAAATCCAAGAGAGGATGCAGAAAATGGAGAAACAAATGGAGGAACAAAAGAAAATTGTGCGACAAGAAGTTATTGCAGATGTTATTGAACAACTTAAGCATGCGTGATTAATTGATCCTAACAGATTGGCAGCATTGTCGACTCCTTCACCAAGAGAATCTACTTCTGTTCAAGAGGCTGAACATGGTTGGTGTCGCTAATTCTATGTTTTGATTGTTCTATGGTGTTGCTACTTGCTATAGGATTAGAATGGAAAAGAATGTTATTGATCTATGTAAATTAGGGAAAAGTTAGGCAGAGGATCAGTAAATGCCTGATTCAAGAGTTTAATGTCTGAGTTGCTGCTTGTTCTCTGATAGTTTAATGTATGAGTTGCTGCTTGTAGTCTGGTTTATGAGTTTTCTGGTGCTGCTTGTAGCCTAGTAGAGGACCATTTGTTAGATTCTAATTAAACATGTCTCTTGTAGCATGATACTGTTGAATCATGATAGTGTTGTTTCTACTGCTTGTAGTTTTGTCTCTTGTTTCTGCTGGTGGTCTCTTCTTTTTGCTGCTTGTTTCTTATAGAATGATAGTGTTGAATCTTAGCTTCACGATTATGTTTAGTCGAGCCAACGTAGTAGCTAATGCATGTTACTGCATGTAGTCTTGTCTCTTGTTTATGCTGCTGCTTGTAGAGGTTTGAATGCATCTAGCAGTTTAATGTTATTGGCATGTACTTGATTTCAAAGTTTTAGGGTTGAACAATTCTAAAAGCTAATGCATGGTTGTAACTACATGTATACTTGTTAATTTCCAAGATTTGAGGCTTGCTAAATTATTTATATTTTTTTCTGATTGTATATAGGTGATGAAATCGAAGAACGCGATGAAAGCAGTAGTGAAGACTTTACATAGGAGCTGAAGTATTGATGTAAACTTTATTGATGCTCTATAAATGATATATTTTTGAAGATTGGAAATTTTATGGCATGTGTTTCACCTTTTTTGAATGCTATAAAAAGATTTATATATTTTTCTTTAATTGATATTAGAATCATGGATCTTGAATCCTCATTTTGTTAATGAACATTTATTCTCGTTAACGATTTATGTCTATTTTATGTTAAAAATTTATTCAGTAATGATTTTATATATAGCAGGTAATATAGCTGCTAATATTGCATTGAATGTTGCAAATAGCAGGTAATACCTGTTTCAAAGGCATTAAGCAACAGTTCTACAATTGTTTAAAAGTGTTGAAATACCCTATAACAACAGTCGCAATAGAGTGAAACGGTGTGTTGAATCAAAAGAAAAACTGTAGACCTCTATTACGACGGTTCAAAACCGTAACAATACGGCCATAAAAGTTTGCAATTAATTCAAATGAGAATCGTAGCAATAGGTCAACGTATGGCTACAGTTATATGAACCATTGCACTGAACCGTAGCAATAAAGGTATTCCTACGCTATCTGTTGTAGCGGTTGACATAACCGAAGCCTTAGACCTATGGCTACGGTAGTAACGTCTATTGCAATGGTAGGTGAACCTTGACAGTAGACCAAATTTCTAATAGTGAACTAAACAACGATACAAAACTTATATTATAGTGAATAAACCATGAGATATCCAATGATGATAAACAAATCATTCTTACCAGAAAAAATATCATGTTTTAAAATAACATACCTCAGAAAATTGACTAACACTTCAATCAACATTGAATCCTTAAAATACGTATAATATCCAGCTGTAAAGTTTAGTAAAAATAGAAAATAACAACATAAAAAATAGATAGGCATGAAAAGTTATTAACTATGAGAGGATATTCTAAAGTAAACAAAATATCATCCATGTACGTGAAAAATTGATGATGTTGATGAACAAATTAGATATTTGTTATTTAATATTTTCAAAAATATTTTTTAAAAAAATTATGTGGAAACATGAACGACAACATTTAAAACATGTATTACAAAAATTATTATTAGTATAAGCATAAATTAGTGATTGTAAAAATATACCATAATCGGTAACTATGAGAAAAATCGAGCCTATTGAATGCATAGTGTCCCCTTATAAAATTATTTCCCCTAGTATCTAAGATTTAAAGGAATATATTATCTCATGAAAAAAAACAATTATATTCACCAGTGTACAAATATATAAAAAATGGTGTCAATGAGTCATACAAAACGAGCAAAGTACACAATTACTAAAGTGTCAAGAAGAAGAAGAAAAAGTTCAAAATTTTCGTTGTTTTAATATGAGAGGAAATTCCTTTATTCAAAGACAAAAAAAGGTAGTGTGAAAAAATACTAATTGTGTCTTATTTGATATGTTACAACCATTCATAAAAGTCAAAACTTTTCATAAAAGTTGAAAAACATAATAAAAATCGCAACTTATTATAAAAGTCACAATTTTTCATGAAAGTGAAAGGCTAATCATGGAAATAAACTAAATTAAAAGGAAAACCTGATTTTTGGTGACGGCACGTAGGCGGCCACATATACATAAAAGCACTTATTGTATGTCATGAAAAGTATGCAAGAACTTATCAAGTCATTGATAATGACTATTCAAATGGACATTTAAATTGTGACAAAAAGTTTATAAAAAAACATGTTAAAATTCATTCTTTTTTGAAGGTGCATTCATCGAAAAAAAGATATCATTGAAATTAGAGGATAACGAAAATAATAGTTGATAACCGTTCGATAATTACTAATACATTATCAAACCAATCAATATCTTATAGATGAGCTAGCAGATTAATAAATTGAAAAATCATTATGTGATAAACAAAATTATTAAGTGATATTATCTACCTAATCCATACGATAAACAACATTAATTGCTTTATCAAAAATATATTGGTTCTTTTTTTGTTTAATAAGTAATTATACTGTGAAAGTTGTCAAAATATTACATTTAGACATTCAATCTAAGTCATATCTCAATTGATCATGCCTAATTTAAATATCTAAATAGAAATCTTTTGTTAAAAAAGTTGATATCAAGATCGTTATTTGTTGAAATAATATTATTAGGGTTACTAATACACATGAAAAAATGAGAAGATTGCCTAATTTTAATAAATTGGACCTTAAATGAAAAAATTTTACTCTAAAATTATTAGATTGTACGTACTGCTCCATAAACTTCTTAATAAGGGTTATGTAAAGGTTTTGAAAAGAAATCATCTTGAAGCTCTATCATCAAAATATTTGTGGCTAACAAACACAAAAACTCATATATTAACCTAGATACTATAAACCGGCCCGTAAATGCCCAACATGGACTCTCTAAAATATAATAATGTCTGTACCTATCACCCAATTCACTATGTAGTATTTCGTAAAGTTNAAGTAGGGATGAGGCATAAGCCGGGTTATATGACCGATGGAAACGACTCCGACGCGACGGCGGGAGACCGGGCGGAAGAGCGACGGGGCAAGGGCAGGGGAAAGGCGGAAGTGCGGCCCCTACACAGCACGCAGCCACGGATGGGGGCCGAGTGAGGGGGTGCAGGCAGCAGCGGACGGGGGGGGGTTTCAGTTACAGCGAGAAACGTAGCTGAAACAACATAGACAAGAGGACTATAAAGGTGGGACTCCGGTGGAGCCTGACACCGAAAGGAGGGCTCCCTAGTTTCCAAGGTAGAGAATATACATCAGTATACCATCTAGGGCGATCCGCTTGCTAGGTTCCTATGGGGGCATATAGTTAAAGAATGAGGAGGGTTGTTACTACCAAAATTTTTTAAATTAATTAACATTGGAGTTTCCCCCTAATGAGATCATTTGGTAAACCTACCTTCCTATTTGTAAGGGATACCTCATTTGATGAACCTACATTAACTTTGGAAAGGGACACCATATTGGTAAACCTACATTCCCTTCGGGAAGAGACAACTGTCATTCTAAAGTTTACTCAGTGCCAACCTAACTTTCTTTCATTGAAAAGACTTTAAGTCTTTACTAAACATTAGAGTATAATATAGGCTTTAGGATATTCATTTTTTATATAACATGTACATAGCTCATAGGTAAGTACCAAAAATATCCTTTCATCAAAACATAATTCATGTGAGAACATCCTTTAACGTATAATACATGTTGCAAATGCCGCTGTCGTCCTCGCTGTCCCCTCCGCCGCCCCCTCCCGTGCGCCTCTCCTTTCCCCGCGTCTCCTTCCCCTTGCTTTCTGCTCCCTTCTGTGGGTGTCTGTGTCTCTCTCTGCGGCCCCCCTTTCACCTCCGCACCTTTCGCCCCCACACCCTTCGCCTCCTTCCTTCGTCCTCCTATTTTTCCCTCTTCCTCCCCTCTGTAAGAAGAGAAAGAGGAAGCACTTACAGGGGGCTCATACGCATACAGGAGCAGCATGGGCATATACAGCGAATGCATAGCCAAAGAATTCAGGCAGACGGTATGGAGAACAAAGAAAAAACCCGAGGAACGAGCGCGAAAGGGTGACAAAGGGTACTGTATCGGGAAATGCCCCAGGCCCGTACGGACACGAGGAAACCGCTCAAGGCAGCACGAGGTAGAGCAATCGGCGGAAGGCGAGGTCATGTTGGGGACATCAGGAAAATGGGACCAGATAGTGAGCAAGAGAGTGTTGTGTGGTGGAGCTTGGTCAGCCAGATCACTTAGGAGCAAGCAACGGAGAGACTTAGGAAACCACCTTTCATAGGATCACAACAAATATATATATTATACCCTAAGTCATAACCGATTAAGACATAGAACATTTAGGGACTATAAACAATATACCCACATTATATTATAAAAGGCAAGATCATATCAAATTTTTTAATAGAGGACTCCTAACATGAATAAGATCACACATTCATATAGGTTTACATAGGTAGGGAGTCATTCTACTCAATAGTATTCATCATCATTAGACATGTAGACCATACAAAACCCTAACATGATCATATACATAAACATAACTGACACACCCGGAAATTTCTACGAGTTATAATAGAGCCTTATATGATGAGTAATGATGGTTTTAGACCCAAATAAGTATAAATAACTTGTTTGAGAAGTATTGAAGAAATAGGATTAATGAAAAACCTTAACGTTTGGAAACTAGAGAAATTTAATTAGTTGACGTCCCTATGTTTGGTGAAGGATTCGAAGGGTTATATGGAGTCCAAAACAAGTAAAAAGACTTTAAATAGGTAGAGTGTAGTATATAGGGTAAAAAACTATAGTTATCAAACCCTAAGGACCACTGTAAAGGTTCTTGGGGAGAACCCAAACATTGACGAGCAAGCTGTCAATGCAGCTGTATGCAGGCAGGTTCACGTGGAGATCTAGAATTGGCCTCGCGACGTGGGTATGACATGGAACCTACTGCCTCAGATAATAATAAGAAAATAAATTGGGGAATTAGCTTGGCGACACGCACCTACTTCTCAGATATTGTAAAAGTCATTCTTTTAGTATTTTGACTTCACAAATAAACCCATTTAAGTGGGGGATCTTTTGGGTAATTTAATGGGTGACTATGTAATGTGTTATGGTAATTTTTAGGTCAATTCTATCACAAAAATCACGTCCCCCAAGTTGAACTCAAAAATCTCTCTCTCTCCAAAATTTTTCTCTTCCTCCAAAACATCATTGGACTCCAATAGAGATCCAAGAAGAAGATCAATCCTTCAAGTTTCCTACCAAATTTTATCTAAATCTCTTTTATAAGGTATAGTTTCTTTAACTCTTGATATTCCTTTTCCCAAGAGGTCCCTTCTAAAGATGATTTCTAAATCCCCAAAAATAAGGGTTTTTCTTCTACACATGGGTCTTCTTTGAAAAACATTATTATGAATCAGTTGTGGTTAATTGTGACGACTAAGGTTGTTTAGTTATATATTGATGGGTAATTGATAATTTCCTATGAGATTATTATAGACCCATGTCTCTCCGCCAATTTCATGAAAACCTTGAATTGTGAGAATTAAGAATATGTAGATGGACTGCATAGTGGTTAATTATGAAATTCCTTCTTTAATTTACCTTGTTTATGTAATTTGTTATGTATTATTGGTAATGGAATTATGAAGGTTTTTTGAAAGGATAAAGAGGTATGGCGATTGGTTCTTCTTTGATTCAATTGTGAATTATGAGTTACTTGGATAGTAAGGCTTCTATGTCTAATGTGTGGTTGTGATGTTGATGCTAGAAATTTCTCATTTATCTCTATGACATTGAATTATACATGAATTATTTATGTATGTTAAGATATGAATATTATATGATTGGAAGTAGTTTCTCATGATTATAATAAAGAGTTAATTGAAAGGTTTACTCACTTGTATGCGGTTTCTAAAGTGAAATGGTAGTTCTCACTTATGAATACCTATGAGCTATTATGATAAGATTTTCAAGTAGTGGTCTATAGGAGACTAAAGATGATATTGTATAATGAATATGATGATTACTAAAGGCAATAAATGTTTAGCACCAAAAGGGCATGTAAATGAGATGAAGGTCACACGTTTAGCAAGTCCGTCCTACCACATGGGTTTCTTCATGTTTAGCAAGTCTTGATTTCCATAATATTTGTTTTCTCACGAGATGGAAACGTCCACATTAGTAAGTCAAGGTTTCTAGCAAAAATTTTCTTGACCTTTAACTATGTTCCTACATAGGACTCTAACTTAGTGGATCCACCTATAAAGCCATGTACGAATGGTTGCATCTTAAGCAAGTGTTGACCCTCTCTTTTTTGTGTGGGAGTAGAACAACGGATTGCATGTAGCTCACATGGTCTAATGTAGGTTATTTTCACTTCTTTCCCTACCGTTAAAGTAATGAACAAGTATGCACGTGAACTCTTGTTAGGGTCATCTTAAAGGCTTCTACATAGTGTGAGAGATGGTTTGATACTTCTCTTACACATTGAACATATGGAATCCTAAGGGATGGTTCTAGTATAGTTATTTTACGATTATGATTATGATTATTGTCATGTTTATAAGCTATGAGTAGTCATTGATGTATACACGGGTTATGAAAATATGTTGTGAGTATGAAGTGGTTTGCTTAATGTGATTCTTAGCCTTGGATGGGTTTTATGGGGTTCTATCATTGGCATTGCAAAATTATTACTTGAGTGATATAAATGTTGTGTCGCTATTATATTGAATTGAATTATTATGCTCTTTATATATGCATGTTGAGTTAAATTTATAGAAAGCATGGATTTGACTAAATTTTCCCTTTCTCATGCATTGATGACTTTGTGCATAGGTGTCATACTTAGTACATGTGATTTTTACTAACCCATATTTATTCTTTTTTAAAAAACGTTATTCGGTTCGGGCCATTGAAGAGATTCGTGTTAATTGAAAAAAAGACTTTGATCTTTCCTACGTCAATTGGTGAGTCCTTACGAGTTCTGATGATAGAACAACCCATCCAGCCTTATTAGTTTTGTCTATGTTTTGAGACAGTTATTCTATTCTCATTTTGAAACTTCATTAACCTATATGGCATATTGTAATACACTAATGTCTGTGCCAAAACAATTGTTATCCATTCTTTAGATTATTAAATGTGAGACAAACTATTAGACTATGTTGTCATTAAATGTTCAGTGAAAAGCCTATGTATGCTTCCTATGTTGAGGTCTATGTAAACCTGATTGCGTTTATATGCAATGTTTTAAATTTATCCCCGTTTTAAACCTATGATATGTGATGACGAATGTTAAGAGGCTTGTCTTTGTCCTCTTAGAGGATGATGATGCTGGTTAGACCTAAGGGATACTTTGGGTTTTAACAAACTTGGTATTAGAGCATAAGGTTAAAGTAAATCTTAGGATTAATGTATCACTAAACCACGTCTATATAGGGTCTTATTCATAATTGTGAAGTGCGCCACACTTATGAATGAGAGACTATGTGATGCTTAGGAAATTTCACACTTTCTTGTTATTCCTTAGTCGTGCCTAAGAGTCCTAGCACTATTTAGTCCGTTCTTCAAATCCTTCTTGTGATTATAGTCAATCAATATAATAAGGAACAATGCTCGAAGGTCCAAGTAAGTGAATTTGAATGAGGTGGTTCCCCCTCAAACTCTTCAAAACACTCAAGTTCCTATTAAAGAAGGGGTTATCTCTAATGTTGAGATAAGTTCGACATACATAGCTTGTCTCAAGTGTTGGCTATCCAAGATTCTAGGGATTCAAGAGTCCAAGTAAATCCCAATGCTAACACTACCGCTTCAAGGATTAAGGATTTCACAAGGATAAATCTGCCTACTTTTTTTGGTTCTAAGGTGGAGGGCGAAGAGGTAATGAATCAAGTCGTTGGAGATGGAGAGTATGGTAAACGAAGAAGAAGGTAATTGGGAACTAAAATGAGGTGCTCGTAGCTTGAGGATAGATCTCAATGTTATTCTTTTCTAACAAAAGATGAAGTGAAGGTC
Source organism: Solanum habrochaites (assembly GCA_027704765.1). NCBI lineage: Eukaryota > Viridiplantae > Streptophyta > Magnoliopsida > Solanales > Solanaceae > Solanum > Solanum habrochaites. Next base: position 17,270,741 of record JAKWJA010002491.1, read on the forward strand.
AGTTTGTATGGTGCGGTGATCACAATGGGGGGGGGGGGGGGGGGACTTCTTTCTTGACCGAATGGAAAAGTATGGGGTTATTTGATCCAAGTCCCACTTATTTTTAGTGTCGTTATTGATATTTTTCTAAGAATTTTGATATGGTGGAGGTATGGGTTCTTGGGATGGCCTCGGGGCCTATTTGCTTTATCAACCATCGTTGGGATATCATCATGTCACCCCAATCTAATCGTTCTTACCATATTGATTTAGGGGGAATGTCAGACTTTTGATCGATTTTTTAATCTTGCATATGATTGACTTTGACATAATCTTGGGCATGACTTGGGTGTCCTTCAATTATTTTGTGCTTAATTGTAATTTTAAGTCTATGACTGTAGATATTCCAGGAAGGGAAAGATTAGTATTAGGGGTGTACATTCCTAAGAAAGCTAAGATTATATCCTCAATTTGTGCTAGTAAATTTGTAGAGCAAGGTTGTTTGTCCATCCATTGGGTCTATTCTATTGGTGACTGAGATTAGTGAAGTGCTTCTAAATGATTTTTCTGGTATGCCTTCGGATAAATATATAGATTTTTGTATTGACTTACAGCCTGGTACACTTCCCATTTCTCTCCTTCCCTTCCGCATGGCTCCGATAGAGTTGAGAGAGATTAAGGTTCAAATTCAAGAACTTCTTGATAAGGGATTCATTTGTCCCAGTGATTCCCCGTGGGGTGCTCAAGTAATGTTTTTTTAGAAGAAAGATAGTAGTATCATATTATGCAAAGATTATCGACAATTTAATATTGTCACTTTTCGGAATAGGTACCCTTGACTTGAATAGATGATCTCTTGGACAAATTGCGAGGTATAGTGATTTTTTCTAAGATTAATTTAATATCGCGGTATCATCAATTAAAAATTAGGCCTAGGTATATACCCAAGATGGCATTTGTCCACTATGATTGTTTGCTTATGTATTTTGGGTTGACGAATGCGTCTATAACCTTCTTGAGCTTGATGAATGGGGTGTTCAAGTTTTTTTTTTATTCTTTTGTGATATTCTTTATAGATGATATTTTTGTTTATTCAAAAACATAATAAGAGCTTGCAGACCACCTCGGTTCTATTTTAGGTGTCCTTGTGAAGCAAATGTTATATGCTAAATTTTTGAAGTGTGGATTTTGGTTGATATCGGTCGCATTTTTTGGGCATGTAGTTTCAAAAGAATGGGTAATGGTAGATCCTCAAAATATGGAAGAGATTAAGAATTATGTGGGTCCTAGTTTTGTGATTGAAGTTAGGAGTTTTGTGGCAATCGCTAGCTATAACAATTGATTTGTTACGATTTTTCTTTAATTGCCACTCACTTGACAAAAAAGAAGATGCCATTAAAATGAATTGAAAAATGTTAAGAAAGCTTTCAAAATCGCAACTCTCTAAACCACCACGCCCATCCTAACATTACAAGTTGAGATTAAGGACTTTGTTGTTTATTGTGATTTTTCACATTCTGGCTAAGGTGTTTTTATCACATCCGGGTTTACCCCCTAGATGTAATAGGCGGCGTCATCCCCTTTTGATGACTAAGACTAACCTCTTCGTTTACATTATTACAGTTATAGGTCAAATTAAGATGAAAATTAGAAAGTCTTCATTACTACTGCTTGGAAATTGACATAGACCTCTACATAAACATAACATATATATATCGAGTATACATAGTTCTTTCGTATAGGCAGTTTACATAGACTTTTACTTTTATTGCACATAAATATATATATAAGATAGTCTTCAAAGATTGTCTCCTCTCATAATCATTTAACATAATAAATAATTTGCGCATATCTCATACATCAATGTAATGATCACCACATATAGGCTTTATACAATCCATACTCAGGTGAAAAGAGATAGAATATAAGAGTCTTAAAACTAACAAGACATAAGCTCGATATTGGTATCGCCCTTGGAAAATGAGGACCTACCCCTACTCTGATGATCAAGGATCCAATCCTTCTCCAAGTCACCTTCCAAAACACTTCAACGACCAGAACCTAAAATGTTGGGGAAAAGGAAGAAATGGAGTTAGTACGCCTCTTGTACTAAGTATTAGACCATCTGCACACATACTTTAAAATCTTGCTAATAAAAGGACTTTCATATATGCACTTTTACTTTAAAATCCTTTATATGGCATATAAAAACAAGAACCATATCAATAAACTTCCATATCACTTATTCATAGGCATTACATTACAAGAATACACCATTAAGTCTATCAAAAGTCAATCATACATATCATATAATTCCGATACGATATTCAAATACTCTATCATAAAAGATATGTAACACTAAGCATGATAAGAGTACTCTCACATAACAAAAGCACGACAATAACCCATGACCCCCCCTATCACCCAACAGTGAATGACAAGCAAAGCCCCATAACCTTACTTCATAAATAAACCAAACATGAATCAATGAATAACATCCACTTCAAATAACATAGCATTTAGGTGTACAGGTCATCTACCTTAACCATACAGCCGCACACATCCTTCATAAGTGAACTATAAAACATAAGTAATCAACTTTTAGGTAGTGGGCCCCTGATTTAATATATTAACGTTTTTAACGCGTTTAACCTATTTATTCTCTATTTTAGTGCTTTCCTATCTATTCTCTGCAAACAAAAAAGACTCCTGATTTATTAATATCAATATCGCTCTCCCCGTGGAAGTTTACGTACGGGGTGTACATGAAATAATTTGGGTTTCTCTTTCTCGCTTTCTAGAATCTCTCATCTCTTTCTCTGAAAAGTTCTTGTGTTACTTCATTCATCTATGTGTTGTGTCGTGAATTCTATCCTAACAACTGGTATCAATCAGGCTAAACGAGACTAAACCACGATCACTCGAAGAATTGATAGTTTGAAGCCTTGGAATCGAGAATTTGATGGATCCCGATTTAAGTTTCGGGAAGATACGATCGAAGATTATCTGTACAGAATTCTTCACGAACCGCTAATTGGGGTAATTCGGAATCCATGACGAGAGAAGTTGTAAACTCAATGAGCCCAGGCTCTAGGTGTTGATCCGGTTGACTTTGTCAAGAAATGTGTGTTTCAACACTCGTGAGGAGAAGACATGTCGGTCTGTGAAGGCACCTGTCCAACTGTATGACAAAATATCGCTATAACAGTATATTTGATGCGTAATTGTTCAATTTACAATGTTTGAGATGGATCCGTGCTGATCGATAAACGAGTTCAATATGATTTGTGAGTCAACTCAATTCTGTGGATTATTAATTTCGAAGATGACATTATAGCGTTGATTTTGGTGTCATCTCTCCTGCCACGAGTCCTTGGATACTGTTCTTTGCTGCGATTAGAGTTCCAGTGGACAAGAGACGAAGTTTTGATGAAACCATATGTGTCTTAGTGAAGTTTTTTGCAAACGAGAGGTTGGAACAGATTCATCGGGCCTTGCGCTCAGCGTTGATCGATGGGGAGAAGTAAGCCCCCGAAAAAACGCCAAAATCAACATTGTCGATCAAAATCAATGAATCGAGGAAAATCCCTGCACAATCAAACGTGACTTTGGTTTGTGAACTGTGTAGAAAAAAGGCACTTTCGGACAAATGTACAGCCCAAAGAAGAAACCAATCAGAAACTTTTGGAGATGAACATTAAATTCTCTACATTCAAGTCCGAGACATTGGTGCGCCTATCCTTATGTGAACCTCTACAAACGGGTTCCTATTAAACTTGGATTTGGTATTTCGGTGTCTCTTTCCATTCGTCTCCAAGCAAGGAGTTGGTTATAAACTTTTCAAATCTGGAATTTTGAAAAAGTATATCCTGGGGGCCCTGACAATAAAGACTAGAGATTTGAAGGAAGCTGGATTTTTGCATAAAGACCACCTCGGAAACCATGACCATTGGAGTATTCAGATAATAATTTTCCTGGGATCAAGAAAATCTATCTGTGTTGTTAGTTGTGATAACACGGTATTGCAGGGCAAAATTGGGAAGGTTTCATGGAAGATATGAAAGGTGCTATGTGTATTTGTGCTCGTGACACCAAATTGGAACCCTGTACAGACCACTGCCGGGTGTATAAAACATTGTCGTGTTTGCTGAAGGGGCTTCCGGTTCATGTCTGTGGCACAACAACTTGGACCAACGTGAGTATAAAGGAATAAATATGTTTGGTTGCAAAGGATCATTGAGGTATGAGTCTGTTGATATGGTCTTATGCGAGAGCTGTGTTATGGGGCGACAAAAAGATTAGCTTCACAAAGACTCCTAGAGAAGCCAAGAAAGTGCTGTTTGGAATGGTCCGTACAGATGTTTTGGGAATCGCCATTATCATCATCTTAGAGGATCCAGATTAATGTACCTTCTTGATGATATTCCACAGCATGAAGGTATGGGTTTACTTCTGAATCATAAGTTCAGATGTTGTGTCAACTTTCAAGAAGTTGGAAGCTAAAGGTGAGAATCAGACCGGATTTGAGAAGTCAAATGCCTAAGGTCTGCAAGGCAAGATTATGACAAAATCAAGTTCAAGGTAGTATGTTGCAGCTGAGGGATATCATACTGATGAGAACAGTTCCTGGTAATGCAAGCAGAATGAGAATTGCGATAGGATTACAGAACATTGAATAGCGCGTGCAATGAGTAATAGGATACACTGTGGCTGCCCAAAACACTTAGGTACGATGCGTGAGAACGAGCATACTTGATCAACATGGGACCAATCTGTTCTCCTTAGGGTTCAAGATTCCAGAGAAGGTGGACAGCAAGAACTCAAATACTCACACTTGCGGACTTTTTGTTGCACTGCTTAGTTAATGTTATCCAGAAAAGCGAGACAGCTTGATTCCAAGGTCTGTGAATTGTTACTTCATAGCTATGGTTATGATGTGTTTGGTTACAGGTTTTGGGATGACAAGACATAAAGATCCTGAGACCTTGTGACGTGACATTTGATGAGTCTATTCTGTCAGGGACAGAGAGCAAGGTTTTCAAGAGATTACAATAAAGTGGAGTTGAGGTTGAGTTGGAGAAGAGTAACCCCAGATTTCGAAGGAAGCAGATGACTCAACCAACTTCTTGCTGAAGAAGAATCTGAGTGGAGCAAGTTACCACACTGAGAAGGTGTTAAGGAGATCATCTAGATCCATTAAGGGCACAAGATAGGTATTCACCTTCATTAACATTATTATTTACTGATGATGATGGGGAACCAAAGTCCCTTTGATGAGTGCTCCGAATGTTGAGGATTCGATCAAGTGGGAGCAACCATTGATATGATGAAGTTCCACTTGAGAAGAACGACACATGGGTGTTGCTTGAGTACCTGCGGCAGAGAGCTTTGCTGACGTGGGTGTTAAGAATCACGACTGGACCAGATGGCAAGAAGGTCAAGGGGCTCGTTTAGGTGGTTAAAGGAATATTCACAAGGAAAGGTATTGATTATGCTGAAATCTTGTATCACTGTTTAAGGTTACCTCTATTCGAATATGTTGCGTGTTGTTTGCAATTCGAGAAATTGCATCTAGAGCAATGGATGTAAAAACAAAGTTTTTACATGGTAGTCTGGACAAAGAGTCAATAATGCAGCACCCGGAAGATGGACATGTGTGCAAGCTCCCAAGGACTTTATGACAACAGAAAGAACCAAGGCAGTGATACAAGAAGTTTGACTCCTTCATGACCAAGAGTGGATTATGTAAAGCTGAAAAAGATTACTTCAAGAAATATACTGAATCATTTGTCTTTCTACTCTCGTATGTAGATGATATGCTTATTGCAGGATCTAGTACGAGGGAGATTATCAATCTGAAGACAAGGTTGTCTGCAACATTTGAGATGAAAGATTTGTGTCCAGCTAAGCAGATTTTGGGGATGAGGATTTCTCGGGATTATTTGTTGGCCTGTACTCTATCTCAGGAGTTGTACACTGAGAAAGGTTTTGAGCAATTCAGTAATAATGGCTAAACCCAGGACTACACCATTTGCCAATCGTTTTAAATTTTCAAAGGAGCATTCACCCAAGACTGCCGAGAGCATGATCACATGCGACGTTGTTTCCATCCCTATTATTCAGCATTGGTAGTTGATGTATGCTATGGTATCCTAACCATGATATAGCACATGCCAGTGGGAGTTGTTTGAAGGTACATGGGAACCTTGAAAAGAGCATGGTAAAGTTGTGAAGTGGGATTTTGAGATATTTGAGAGGTACAAATCAATATTTAACTTTTTTTGGCAAAGCATCTGTGACACTACAGGGTGTTTGTGGCTTCGCGAACTAGGTGGGGGGGATGTTGACTCGAGCAGAGATACATCCTAGTACATTTACACCATAGAGGAACAGCAGTGAGTTGGATTTCCAGCTTCAGAAGTGGTTTCTCTTTCATCTACTGAAGTTGAGTATGTCAATAGCTAAGTGGGAAAGAGATGATATTCTGGCAATTATCTTGAGAATTTGGCAAGAAGAAGAGCGAGAAGATCTTTACACTCGGATAACAAGAGTGAGTGCCCAGATAGTTGGTAAAATCAGTCTAGTCATTCGAAGACAAAGCACATCATCCGAAGCGATACCATTTTCACTCACAATCGGGCAGTGGAGGAGGTGATCTGTGCTTGCGAAGATATAGCGGTGCAAAGAACCAGCAGACATGTTTACTAAATATTTGATGTTGGGAAACTGGGTTTTGTAAAACTCGATTGGTCTTATGTCAATTGTTAACTACCGATGTTTGCGGTGCGGGAAGATGTTGATGATAAAGAGATTTTTTTTTGAGATGTATTTTTGGATTATACTGGTCAGTCTTCAAGTATGGGAGGAATTGTAAGGTAGTGGAGCCCTGATTATTATATAATTGTATGCGCGGTTTAACCTATTATTCTCTATTTTGAGGCTTTTCCTATTTATTCTCTTTTTTAGACGGCCTTTCCTATTTATTCTCTATAACAAAAATACTCTAATTTATTTAATATAAATATACCTCATCGCCGTGGAAGTTTACTTTACGGGGTGTTACCACGACAATTGGGTTTTCTGTTTCTCTCTCTAGATCTCTCAGTTTCTTTCTCTGAAAGTTCTTGTCTTGTTCATTCATCTAGTGTGTGTGCGTGACTCATCCTAACCCAACAATGTGCAAGTTCATCATATGCCATATCATATTCACTTAAACCATATCATACATACGTAACATCCCTCCGAAGACCCCCTCAAGGATTACTATGCAATGCTTAGGTAGAGTCTCAATACCTCCTACCTAGACTAAGCATAACGCTTAGGTTATCCTAGATAGAGTTCAATCCTTTAATTCATTTTACCTTGAGGGAACATCTTTCTCTAACGGGCATACACTACATGAGATAGTGTGAATTCTATTAACATAAACCCATAACATAACCCCTACAAAACCGAGAAGGCTGGACTCAACTGGCCAGGTATACCAAACATTAAACATAGAAACTACGTGGATCCATTATCTAGTATTCCTATGGGGGCAATATAGTTCAAAAACTAGGAGATATAGTTGGGACCCTTTTTGTGCTACATGCATTGTACTCTCCAATCTCAAGAGTACTTTTGTACTCCTATCTTCCCTATGTTTTAAGGGACACTCCTCACTCTAGTTCACTCAGTGCTAAGCCAAAGTCCCTTTTTGAAATATATTATAAGCCTTTAATTATAAATCATAGCTTTGTTTAGGTCATAGCTTCTAACCCATGTATAACATCATCATCATCAAAGCTTAATACAAATTGCATGAGTATAAGTCCTTTCATTAAAATTCATATAAGTTAGGTTAGAAAATTAGTATTTCAAATCATAATAAGGCACATTGGTAGTTATCACCATCCTTCTAACATATACACCGTAATCAACCTCACAACATAGTCAAACAATTTCAATTCAACATCATGTCACCCTATCATTCATAATATAAGGCATGCTCCATCACAACAGCATGAATCAATCATCATTAACCACAATTTGAAGTAAAAGATAGAGATCAAGAGACATACCAAGCCTCCTTCAGAGTTCATCGTCAAGGTTTTACCATAAACCCTCATTCAACCCAATTCGTTGGTATACCTAATCAAAAGTCATTAATCAACATGATAACAACGCTAGGAGAGTCACTACATCATAGTTCAATATAAGATTGTAACTTAAGAAAAGACGCTTAGGTCAATTCATTTCCTAACATAGATCATCTTCTCAAGAACAAGCATATAACACTACAATTATCTCTAGTAAGTTAACGATTGATATTACAACATCATCTAATATAGATTCAATCCATAACAAAGTTAATTGATCCAAATACAACCTAATTTATATCAAAGTCAAACCTAGTGTTAAGGGTTAAGGGTCATCTTCTACAAACTAGACCAAACCATCAACATTTATCATAATTAGGTTAGAATACATGTTAATAAATTCATATTATCCAATGGATAACATAAACAAATCAATTCATAACATAATTTTCGATATTGAGAAAAACCCACATGAAAACACAATTTTTTTTAAAACACTTTGAAGGAACCCTCTTGGGAAAGATGTCTCAAAGGTGAAATATATTTCCTACCTTAACATTTGATGAATATTTGATGTTGAAATTCGTCCCTTTACATCCTCCAAATCCTTCCCCTAGCTAGTCTTCTTCCAATAGAGTATGAAAGAAGACAAAAGAAAGAGGAATGTTTTGTTAGTAATATTTAGTCTAATGAGGGTTTAGATCTTTATATTAGGGCATTAGCTTAATTTGACTACCTTAAACCCCTAATTAACCATCTAACCCATTAAACAATTAAATGAAACTAAGTTAAAATATGCTGGAAAATTTAACCCTCACACCCGAAACCCCAAGAAAAAAAACCCCGAACACGTCCGTCTAATGGAGTTGACGGTCAATTGCGCCCTTTTCTGTCTTCCATCCATCGCCCTATATCAAGACATGCAATGGGTTCTTCAACAAAAAGTCAAAGTTTTGTACGATGGTTGGAAATGATGCCCCATCAATCCACACATGGATCGTCAACTATGTCTCGTGGTTACACATTGCCTAGGCAGTGTTGACACCAACGTGCAAGGATCCTCCTCAACGACCCTTGGTTGTTCCTTTGGGAGTCGTACCCAGATGTTTCAACCATGAATTAAATTAAACACTGATTAACTACCCTTCCACCTATTTTTATGTATTTCCAACACATAAAAGCTCGTCAAATGGGATTAAGGACTTAGCACCTCACATAGAACTAGTTTCCAGATGTTATTGTACGTTTTAGTTCATAGACTTCCAAAATCAACTATATTTATTAAAATAGGCCTTTAAATAGTGTTTGGTCCGGTCAGTGCACGCTTATGTGTAGGATAACGTATTGAGGACCCGGCTTGGAAATTAAATATGTGTGAAGGTATTTCAATTCGCGGACAAAAGAGGAACACACCCACGCATTAGGAACATCTAAGGGCCCCAAGGGGTAAAGATAGACAGCAACAAAATATTTAGAACTCAAATCATACCACGACTATGACCAAAAGGGTCAAGATATACCACAGCGTGTAAATTGTGCCAGACAGCAAAGGCCACCCTCTCAAAAGGTACACCTGGGAATATCAATCGCACAACAACAACGATGATCTCAGACAGTCTTAAAAATGACGGGTGCAGTAGATCCCCTGTTCAAACTATATCAAAGCTACATATCATTTCAAAGAGACCATAGATCATGCACGAAACTGCAAAACGAGATATGCAAATGCGAAAAGAGCACAATTTAACTCGCAGAGGTGGGCCAATGCAACATTCCTATGTAAAGTCAAGAATCTAAGACTAATTGCAAAACATGCGGCAGGGTGTGCATAGACTTCAAAAGCAAAGGTGGCAGTGCTACAATGTTGTGGACATTATTTTAGATTATGTAGTTACAAGAACACTAGGCTTGATTGTAGCAAAAAAGTAGATGACAAGGGGAACGGATATGGATCATGTCCGGTCTATGCTTGCCCACAGGCAAAACCGTTAACTAGTGTTCGGCTATAAGCACCGTATGACTGATGCAGCGGGAAGACAAACGGGGGAAAAGGGAAGGAAGTCTTTATTTCCTCCAAACTTCTTGACTTGTCGATCACAACTTACCGGAGGAAAAATTCCTTGTATAAGAGAGGTTTTTCTTCACACCACGACCCTCTATAGGAAGAATAGACTTGAGATTACCAATACATTTTTAAGCATGAAAACATGGAAAAGCTGATGAACCGAAGACAATTAATCAGGAAGTTTCAATTCATAGTAAACATTACCAACTCTTTGCAAGGCTTCAAAGGGTCTCACATAAAGAGGGCTCAATTTCACTCTGTTTCAAAATCTAACCACCCCTTTCATAGGTGAAATTTTCAAATACACCTTATTATGCTTTTCAAATTCCAAATCCCTTCTCCTATGATAGGCATAAACTTTTGCCGACTATAGGCCATTTGCAACCGGTTCCTTATGATATGAACTTTCTCTAAAGTATTATAAATCAAATCGGGACCAAGAAAGCGCAGGCTCCCCCCTTCAAAACCACCCAATTGAATCTCCTGCACTTTCTACTATACAAGGCTTCATAGGGATTTATGGAGATGAATGAATGAAAACTATTATTATAAGCAAACTCCACCAAAGGTAAATGCTATCCCAATTTCCCTTGAAATCAATAATACAAGCCCTAAGCATATCCTCAAGGGTTTAAATAGTACGCTCAGCTTTACCATTCCTTTGGGGATGAAAATTAGTACTCAACTTCACCTTAGTACCCAACCGTTATTGGAATGATCCCAAAAATCTACATGTGAATTGTGCACCCCGATCTGATATGATGGATCACGGAATACCTTGGAGGTATACAATCTCATCTATGATGATCCTAGCTTGATCTTCCACCTAGTAAGTAGACTTGACGTCAATAAAGTGAGAGGACTTGGTCAACCTATACACAACCACCCATATAGAGTCATATTGCATTTGATTCCTAGGTAAACACACTACAAAATCCATATTAATGTCTTTCTACATACAAGTAGGGACTTGGATTTATTTTAGTAATTCACCCGGTTTAAGATGTTCGGATTTCACTTTTTTACACTTTCGACACTCAGCGCGAACTCAGCTATATCCTTCTTTATATCATCGCACCAATAAATTTTCCTAAGGTTATGGTACTTTTTTGTCAAACCCAGATGAATGGAGTAGCGGGACCCATGGGCTTCCGCGGGATCCGATTCCTCAACTCATCTACCTTGGGAAGACATAATATTCCTTAGCACCTTAAAATACCATCCCCCCCCCCAAGGGAGAATGCCTCATTAATCTTGCCAAGGACCGATTCGTTGAACTTAATTACCAATGATGACTCGAAATTATTATGAACCATGAAACCACTATTTGAAGAATCTTCCAACTTCACACCCAACCTAGCGAACCTATGAACATCCTTCACTAGGTCTTACTTGGGTTCATCTTTGTGAGATACACTAACCATAGTCATATGACTTAGAGCATCCACAACCACATTGCCTTGCCGGATCGTAGAGGACAGTCATGTCGTATTCTTTCAGCAATTCTAACCACTTTTTTTGTCAGAGATTCAACTTCTTTTGGGTAAACACATATCGGAGACTCTTATGGTCGGTAAAGATATGAAAATGAACACCATACAAGTAATGCCTCAGTAGTTTTAAAGCTAACACTACGGCCGCTAACTCAAGGTCACGAGATTGATAGTTTCTCTCACCTTATGTTTCCAAGAAGCATAAGTTATCACCTTGTCATGGTGCATAAGCACACACCCTAAAACACACGGGATGTATCATAATACACAACAAACTCTGTTGTACCCTCCGGTAAAGTCAATGCCAAAGCGGAAGTAAGCCTATCTTCCAACATTTGGAAGATTCTCTCACATTCCTACGAACACTAAAATTTCATACAATTTCGGGTTAAAGTAGTCAAGGGAGATACAATGGACACAAAACCCTCCACGAACCTCCGGTAATAACCCGGTAATCCCAAGAAACTCCTAATATCCATTTGAGTCAAAGGTCTAGGCCAGTTTTTTGCCGCCTCTGTTTTCCTTGGATCAACCTCAACTCCCTCACTAGAGATGATATGACCAAGAAATATCACCAACCTCAACCAAAACTGACATTTGCTATACTTGGACAATAATTAATTTTCCTTAAGTATTTGCAACACAACCCTAAAATGGTTCATGTGATCATTCTTATTTTTCGAATATACCAAGATGCCGTCAATGAAGACAATGAGAAATGAATCTAGGTAACTTTGAAACACCCTATTCATTAGTCAACAACGCCGGATGGAGCATTAGTGGACCAAAGGACATTACAAAGAAACTCAATGACCTTATCGAAAGTTTAACACATAGGTTCCCATCTTTACAAATTGATGATCCTCGACACTCTACACCCTACGTTGAATGATGAGAGGCCGCGCCGACCAAAATCGTGGGTCAATCGTTAAGGGGTCCATGTTGTGGTCTTCCCGCACCGTTGGAGTTCGTTTCAAACATAGTCCGTCATCTGAGGGAGAGAAGCTGGTTCTGGATTGTGGACTTTATGAGTTAGTGGTAATCCAAGTAATAGTTCTTAGACCCATCGTTCTGCGTTACAAAAAAACTTAGAACCCTGGAGAAATAACCAGGTCGCTCGTGTGCCTTGGGTCTAGAAATCTTTTGAAGTTGAGCCTTCAACTCTTTTAATTAGGCTGGATCCATCCGAAAAGGATTTATTGAAATGGGATTTGTATTCGGTAGAAAATTGATACAAAAAACAATTTCCCGTTCGGGAGGAATACAGGAAAGATCATTAGGAAAGACCTCCAGAAATTCACTCACTACGTGGACCAACTCAATGGAAGGAATTTCGGAGTCTAGATCTTGGACTCTTACAATATGGTTAGACAACCTTTGGAGAAAATTTTGCATGCTTTTAGACAAGAGATGATACGACATCTAGCAATTGAATTTCCCCCCTTCCACTCAACAGTGGGTTCATTTGGAATATTAAACATCCCACCCTTATCCTACAATCAATAGAATCAAAGCAAGCATGCGAACAATCCATATCCAATATAATGTCGAAATCATGTATATCAAGTTGTACTAGTTAAACATAAGAAATTCTATTGAGCAACATTATTGGACAATTTCTATACAGCCTTTTTGCAACAAAAAACTCACCCATCGGGGTAGACATTATAAATGGTTCATGCAAAATGTCAGGCAAAATGTCAAATTTTTGTCTACTATAGTAGTAATGCAAAAAGTTGAGCAAAATTTCTAACTATTTGTCTAGTAGAGGAGTAACAAATGATAAAGTAGCACCGGGACAAGTAAAGCATAGACATCAATAGATAAGACTATTAACGTACCGATCACCACGTCGGGAAAGGTCTCTTTCTCACCCCTATAGTGGAGATCATAGAAGCGGTTCTTATTTGAAATCTCATTTGAACCACTTGTTTATGGTTGCACACTACCCTTGGTTTAACCCCTTACATAAGGACAATCCCTAAACTTATGCAACCTTTTACCACAAACAAAACAAGTATCCATTCCCTTAAGGCAATCACCATACTTCTTCTTGCCACCCATTCCACAAGTTGATTTCTTAGTTGGTGGACTAGTACTTTTTACGTTATTAGGATTAAGGTTTGACACTCAATCACCACTAGACTTAGTGAACTTTGAAGGAACTTGATTGGAAGCCCGCTTCTTAAATATTGGCTTGTGTTGTATCTCAAGCCTACGCTTTGAAGAGCCTCCATCAGAAGATATATGCCCATTTAGTATCTCTACTCTTTCTCTTAGACATTGCCTATAACACATACTTGTGATGGACCATAAGAAGAGAAATTTTCATGTTTTCATATAGCATAGCGAAAGACACTCCTCTTGCAAGTCATCCAACACCCCATCACAAAGCGACTCATTTCATCTCTAGGATTGGAAACAAAAAAAGGATTTTATTTTGAAAATTTAGTGAATTCAAAGAGTATTCATGAACACTCATACCTCCATGGTGAAGGTTTATGAACTCCACCACTTTAGCATCCCTCATTTACCTAGGAAAGAAGAGATCAAGATAAGCCTTCTTGAAGATCTCTCAAGTCACAGGACCACCCCTTAATGGTCTATTATCCCTCTATTGGACATATAATGCTTGATCAACATCCTTAAGTTGAAAAGTGGATAACTCGACCTTCTCACTTGCAGACAACCCCATACCCAAGAATATCTGCGTGGACCTCATCAATGAACTTTTTGTGGTCTTCTTAAACCATAGACTCGTAGAAAGTAGGAGGATTCATCCGAGTGAAATCCGTTATACGGGATGCCATAATAGTGACTTTGTTAGGAGAAGGCGGTACAACCTCCTCGTAAGCTTGAGCCATCATAGCTTGGGCTTGAGCGGTGGCAGCTTGTGCTTGGGTAGTAATGGCTTAGGCCATTTGGAATAGAGAGAAACTTATGTGACTCTTGATAAAAGGTGGTCATCAATAACTTCTTCCTCAAGAGGAGGAGCTTGATCAAAACGGGGAGGAGCTTCCGCACTAGGAATTTCTTCTTCAATCCTTCGTGTCACATTCATTCGAGTATTATGTTTCCTATAATCACAAAAATAGGATTAGATTCAAAAGCACACCATAATATACTCTAATGGAACGATATTAGATTTCCATGAAAGTGAGAATTTCCTAGGCATAGTGTAGGTTCCTATCAATAACTGTGGCGCGCTTCACAATTATGAATAAGAACTTACATAGACGTGGTTGATAGAGACATCAACTCTATGATAATTTAAGCTCATGCTCTGATTCTATGTTTTTCAAATCCGGGTTTACCCTTAGACGTAACCGACATCATCGTCCTCTTTCAGGACTAAGACTAGACTCTAAGTTTACGTCATTACATTCGTCGGTCAAATTTAGCAGAAAATTTAAAACTTTTCATTACTTCTACTTTGAGGTTTACATAGAGCTCTCATACATATAACATATATATATCGAGTGTACATAGACCCTTCGTATAGGAAGGTTACATAGTGTTCTACTTTTATTGCAGATAAATATATATATAAGATAGAAAATAATTTTCAAAGATTATGTTTTTTATAACAAACTAACATGATTAGAAATATAGGCATAGTCCCTAGATCAATGTAAAGATAGCCACATATAGTCTATATACAATCCATACTCAAGTGAAAAGAGATAGAATATAAGTCTTAAAACCAAAACAACATAAGATCAATATTGGCATCACCCTTGGACAATGAGTATCTACCCCTACTTGGATGATCAAGGATCCAAGCCTTTTCCAATTCGCCCTCCAAAACACTTCAACGACCAGAACCTAAAATGTTTTGGAAAATGAAGAAATGGGGTTAGTACACCACTTGTACTAAGTATGAGACCATCTGCACACATACTTTAAAATCATGCTAATAAAAAGGACATTTCATAATATGCACTTTTCCTTTAAAATCATTATGCACATTAAACAAGACCATGTCAATTAATATTTCATATTCATTATGTCTTAGGCATGTACATTACAAAAACTACAACATTAATTCTAGTCAAGTCAATCATACATATCATATGAGTAGATAAAAACTCAAGAAACTCTTACATAAAGTCTTATTAACACTAAGCACGGATACGAGTACATTTCAACATAACCAAAGCAATATAATTACCAATGAACCTCTATCAAGCGAACAAGTGCACTGATCAAGCAAATCCCCATAAACATACTCAATCACATAACCCAACAAGAATCATGACTAACATTCTACTTCACATAACATAGCATTTAGGTGTACATGTCGTCTTACCTTAACGATATAAGCCAACACATATTCATAATTAAACTAATCAACATATGGTATAAACAATGTGCAATTTCATCATATACATATCACATATCATTATAAGCATAATTATACATTAGAACATCCTTTTAAGACTCCCCTGAAGGCTAACTAGTGCAATTCTTAGGTAGGGTCACATACCCCTACCTAGTCTAAGCTAGACCCCTTAGGTTATTCTAGTTACAGTTCAATCCTTAATTTAATTTACATTTTTTTAACATCTTTCTCTAAACGACATAGTCCACATGAGATAGTGTGGAATCCGGTGTCATAAATCCCTACGCTGAAAAAAGGCGGACTAATTGCCAAGGTAGTACCAAAAGATAAAACATAGCAACTACGTGGATCCACTTACTAGTATTTCTATGGGGGCAACATAGATCAAGAACTAGGAGATATAGTTAGGATCCTCTTTATGCTACATGCATTATAGTCTTTAATCTCAAGAGTACTTTAGTCTCGTATCTTCCCTATGTGGGAAGAGACACTCTTCACTCTAGTTCACTTGGTGCTAAGGTGAAGTTCCTTTTTGAAATGTCATTAAGCCTTTAATTATCAATCATAGCTTAGTTTGGGTCATAGGGTGTAACCCTTGTATAACATCATCATCATCATAGCTCAATAGGAATTGCATGAGTATAAGTCCTTTCATTACAGTTCATATAACTAAGGTTAGCACATTAGTATTTCAAATTATAATAAGGCACATATGTACTCATCACCATCCTTATAAATATACACCTTAATCAACCTCACAACATAGTCAAAACATTTTAATTCAACATCATATCAACCTACAATCCTAATATAAGGCATACTCCATCACAACATCATGAATTAATCATAATTAACCACAATTTGAAGTATAAGATAGAGGTTATGAGAGTTACCAAGTCTTATAAATAGGTCATCATCAAGGTCCTCTCATTCAACCCAATTATTGAGTATAACTCATCACAAGCCATTATTCAACATGATAACAAGGCTTGGAGAATCACTGCATCATAATTGAATACTAGATTATAGACGCTTAAGTCAATTCAATTCCTTAATTAGATCATCTTCTCAAGAACCAACATAGAAGACTACAATTCTCTCTAGTTTATTAATGATCGATGTAACAACATCATCTGATAGAAATTCAATCCATAACACATTTAGTTCAGCTAGTTACAACCTAATTTATATCAAAGTCAAACCTAGGGTTAAGGGTTAAGGGTCATCTTCTACAAACTAGACCAAACCATCACCATATATCATAATTAGGATAGAATACATGTTAATAAATTCATATAATCCAATACTAAACGTAAATTGATCAATTCATAACATAATTTTTGAGATTGAGAAGAACCGACATGAAAACCCAATTTTTTTGAAAACATATTGAAGGAACCCTTTGACGAAAGAGTTCTACATGGTCAATTAGATCCCATACCTTAAAGATTGATGAATATTTAATGCTGAATTCATCTAATTAGAGACCCCAAACCCTCCCCTTGCTAGTCTTTAATGGTGTCTCCCAATAGAGAGAGAGAAGGAAGAGGATTTGTTTGGTTAGTTATGTTTAGTCTAATGACTAATTTACTTAATTAGACTCCCTTAAAACCCTAATTAATCACCTAAATCATTAATTAATTAAATTAAATTAAGTTAAAATATGTAGGAAAATTCGACCCTCAAAGACGAGACCCCAATACACGATCCGTCTGTGAGTCGACGATCACTCTTCCCTTTCGTGATGCACATCCGGTGTTTTAATATGAGTCTATGCAATTGGGTTTCTTCAACAAAAATATTATGTTTTGGCCGATGGTTGGAATTGACGCCCCGTCAATCCCCACACGGATCGTCGACTGTGTCTCGTAGTTACACACTACCAAGGCAGTGTTGACACCAACGTGCAATGGTCTTCCTCAAGGTAACTTCATTGTTCCTTGGGGATCCGTACCTAGACATTTCAAACATTAATTAAATTAAAAACCAATTAAATTCCCTTCAACCATTTTTTATTGATTTTCGACTCTTAAAAGCTTGTCAAATAGGCTTAGGCACGCTAGCACCACACTAGAATTAGTTTTCAGACGTCATATATGTTCTTGGACATTTTAGTTCCTAGACTTCCTATATGATCTATATTTATTAAAATGGGCCTTAAAATAGTTTTTGGACCTCATGACACTTATTTTAGACTATAGGACACATTTTGGATTTTAAAAGAGTTATAGTTTTGTTGATGCAGGATAAGAATGTTATATCTTATGCCTCGCGTCAATTGAAGTTGTATGAGATAAATTATCCCACTCATGATTTGGATTTGGTGGTAGTAGTATTTTAACTTAAAATTTGGGGGTATTATCTTCAAAGTGTTAAGTGTTAGGTATTTACTTATCATCGTACTTTGCAGCATCTATTCATGTAATGCCTATATAAATGAGCTAGGTTTAACTAGGACGTAATATGTGTATCATGATGTTTAATTTCTTGAAATGGTTTATATGTATTTATAGTATGTATATAATGTTTGGAAGTGTTTGGAGGTCAAACGTCCAAGAACGTCCAAGATGTTCGATTACTAATCGTAGTTAAACTACTGTCTCATAGTGTTTGGTAGTGGAGTTTTTGGAGATGGTTTGAAGGTGAAATTTTTTGTATCCGATGGTTTTCGTCGTAGTCCCCCCTTAAGTTTCAAGGTGGGAAAATCTAGACGATGCTCGGGCATGAGCCTAAGGTGCCTAAAGAGGACCCAACGATGGGTAAGTGAAGTTGCCTCGCTAGCAAGATTATGGTGGTGGCTACGCGTCATACAGCTGACACGCACTAGGAAAAATTCTTTTCATGTGATTCTGGTCTATCACAAACAATTCTGTCTCAAATTTTTCCAGAAACAAGATTTAAAATTGCCTCCGCGACGCGCATTAAACTCATTGTTTTGGTTGTATTTTTTAAGTCAAATTTGAGCTGGTTAAAATGTCTAATAAGTGAAGGGGGTTTTTGGTTAATTTGGGGATGAATTATTGATGGTTATTAATTCTTTTTATACCCCTAATATAACCAATCAAAGCAAAACCCTCAACTGAAAACAAAACTTCTTCATTCTTCTCTCCAAAACCTCCATTGATGAAGGTTTGAAGCTCCAAGGAAGAAGACTGTTTTTCTTAAGTTTTCTACATCAATTTTATGCGATTTTCATCATAATTATGATATGTTTATTCATCCTTGAAATCACTTTCTTCAAGAAGTCAATTCCAATGATTTTAAAAAGTGATTAGAAACATGTCCAATTTTCAAATCTATCCATGGGTTCTTACATTAAAGTTTTGACATTGTATTATTATTGAATTGATGTTAATTTGAGGGTTTTAACCGATAACTCTATGAACTTATGCAAACCATGTACTTTTAGATTTGACTACTTTACGGATGAATTGATTATGTCTTAATGTTATTGATTTATTGTGTAGATTGATTAGGGCTATTGAATTATGATAGAATCATGATATAATTGTTAGATGGCTGCCCTATATTCATAAATCTATTTTGAATTAAATTTGATTCATTGTCTATTGTAACTTTTGAATTGGTTTGGTGATCATGGTCATGGGTAAGGGCCTTTGAGTATTGTGTTGGATGATTTAGCTATGGATTGAAGTTGTAAGGTTTCATTAGTGGTTTGCTTACCTAAATTTCTCTATATTGCAATGATGTTTTGTATGGTACATACACGGTGGAGGTACTTATTAGATATACATATGAATAATGTAGCCTTATATGTATTAATTACTTTATGAATTTTGAATGATGTGGCCTCATCGGCATTACTTTATGTATTATGACTTTATCATGTTATAACTTTATTATGTGGATATTATGAATGTCGTGATGACTTGTGTGTTTATGTTGAGTCAAAGCATGAGTTCTTGTTTTTTAATGATGTGTATATCTAATAGACTATAGTGTACTCATTATGCGGATTACTTGATGTTGAAGTGTAATGTTTATTTAAAGAATATATGATACTTGTGATGACTTATTTCGATGATTCTAGAGAAGTGAGTAAAATGACCAGTAAGTTTTCTTAGTTGACCCTACTTGTTTCTAGAATTATATGTTATATGTGTTGTATGTTGTGTCTTGTTTTTGTAGACTTGTATCCGTTAATTGATACATGTATAATGTGAATATGAGTGCTTGACTTAGTATTTTATAGCTTCTTATTTCTTATATGTGATTGACATGTGACCTTGAACATTGCTAAGAAGGTCCTTTATGTGGAACCTTCAACCTAGTTAGAAGGTTATGATATCCTTGAATTTAAAAGTGGTAATGGTATCCTTCTTGTGTAAATGGTGGACTTAGGGTTTATTGTATAGAATAACATGAAATCATCCTTAGGAAAGTCATTGAGCTATCCTCTTTACCATTGTTGGAAGCCTTAGTAGGCCCTCATTGCTAAGGTGAAATGTGATTGGGTTATGGACTAGATATGGAACCTCTTCATGTAATCCTATACGTAAATTAATCTACGAGAACAAAGGCTAGCACAAAGTGTGGATGGTTTGGGAAGTATCTCTAGTCAAGGATGAGGCTAGAGTACAAAGAAACCCTTCATATTCTTTAACCATATGCCTACATGGGATGTATCCTAGTTCTACCATTGGCAAGTAGAACACCCTTTATTGTAGTTGGGTAGACTCTGGATTCCCTGCTTAACTACCATGGTCTATGTCGGTTATTGCCTATTCTCATCATGTGGGATACATGCTAGTTTCGGATAAGTACTATGAAGTTTCTGTAGTGGAATAGGATGTTATCTAGACATTGCACGACTAGGCTTTGAAGATATTAGTGTGTGAGTGCCCTAGGTATTTTCCATGAACATACTAGATTGTTCTTATGTGATGAATGTATCTCAATGAACTGACGAAGATAATGACATAAGTTGGAAAGAATGTTAATGACTAAGTACTTACCTAGAGTAGTTTAAGGGTTTCTTAGTTCAGGTATGAAGGGGGCATAGGAATGGTCACTTCATGTCCTATCTACGGAAGTCCTATTAATGACTCTAGATAGGGGAAGAAATTGAATAAATACACATGATCTAAATTTAGGTAGTATTAACGATTATTTAGGTAATCTTGGAGAGGGTTTATGGGCGGTCTCTTCTTGTATTACTCAAGTAAGTCTCTTGATAACCTTTGGAAGGATTCTATCTTAGTTAGTCTAAAGGATCTCTTAGGTGTGTTTAAAGGGATTGTATGTGCAGACGCTTCATAACTTACTTAAGTGATACTTAGTATCACTTTTGGTAGGAGGATCTCGTGACTATAGGTTTCGATGTATGCTTGATGCTATATGTGATATTTATACTAAGTGTTCTTAATTTATTTTAATCTTATTTCCGAATCATAATATCAATTTCTCTAAATTTCTGTTTCGCAATATTTTATATGCATTAATTCATACTTAGTACAAGTGTTTGTATTAATTCAGTACATTTTTTATATCTAAAGGTGTAGGTAGAAGGCAAGAAGAGTCTTGAAAGAAATCTTGGAATCTATTCATTTAAACAAAGTTGAAGTTGTCTCCTTGGCTCGGGACATAAAACATCATCTTTGATTCTTTTTCATTGAATATATTCAGGTAATTTCTATATTTGTATAGTATGGTCAATGTCCCAAGTATTCTTGAGTCTAAGATTGACATATGTTGAGGATTAGTGTTTTTATTAGTTTAATATGAAAGATGTTTTAAGATAATTCGTGTGAAAAGTTCTAATTCCACACTACTTTTCATACAAGTATGCAATGAATTATGACAAAGGGATTGTACAAGACCTCCACGAGGTCAAGTATGCTATGTATCGATTGGAGAGTCCCATAACATCTACGGGGTACTTTGGGTCGTTACAAAGTTGATATCAGAGCATAGGTTATGAGTGTGGTCTTAAAAATCAAAAAGTTTCATAAGCCACTTCTAGTAGAGTCTTTATCATCGGTATGAGTAGCAACACATCTATGAGAGAGATGCTATAGGACGATAGAGTTTCACTTTCTTAGTTAATCATTTGTCGTGCCTATAGAGTTTAGGTTGTAAGTGTCTATTCGTTATCTCTTCTCTTGTGTTTATAGGAGATGAATACTAGAAGGATGACCACTAGAATGTTGGAAGAAGGAAGGGTGGATAAGGAAATTCTTCCTTAAGTTGAACAAGTTTTTCAAGGTGCTAAAACTCCTCCATAAGGTGTTAAAGTCCCTATTAGAGTTTAAGGTAATGAGGTTCTGGTGGTTCCGTTGGAAATGACTAATGCGGAGATTAGAGGGGCTTTACTTGCTTTAGCCCGAGCCATGACTACTCATGCTATAGGGATATTGAAACTAGAGTGAATGTTGTGGAGAGCACTATGACCTCTAGAATGAGAGACTTTATGAGAATGAATCCTCCTATATTTCTTGGATCTAAGGTGGGAGACGATCCCCAAGAGTTTATAAATGGTGTGTACAAGGTGGTGAGTGCCATGGGATTGACTTATAGGGAGAAAGCGGGGTTAGCTTAGTACCAATTGAGCGAGGTTTCTCAAGTGTGGAATACTCAATGAAAAGATAATAGGTCGGTTGAGTCGAAATCCTACAGACTGGGAAGAGTTTAAGTAGGCTTTCTTAGAAAAGTACTTTTTCCCTGAGAGGAGGCAAGTCAAAGTTGAGGAGTTCATTAATCTCAAGCAAGGAAATATGATTGTTTAGGAGTATTCCTTGAAGTTCATTATGTTGTCCAGGTATGCTCCATCCTTGGTGTCTAACCCTAGGGGTGAGATGAGTATGTTTGTGACTAGTTTTGCCGACGTTGTAAAATAAGAGTGTCATACACCCATGCTCCATGGTGATATGAACTTGCCTAGACTCATGTTGTATGCTCAATCCATATAAGAGTCCCAGTTTAGTAGGATTGCAAGGAACTTGAAAAGAAGTGGTCCCAGTGATCCAAACCAACCTAGGATCAATAATAGGGCTCAAACTCAAGACGAACCTAGATATCCTAAGGTCATATTTGTGAAGTGAAGTGGTTCTCAAAATGGCAAGCCTACTTGTGCTACTTTTGGGACGAAGAACTATGGGAAATGTCTAATTGGTACAGGGAATTTCTTTGGTTGTTCTAAGGATGGACATAAGGTGAGACATTGTACTACTATTGAGCCTAGAGGAAAAGAAGGTATGAAAGATACTCCTAGTGTTTTGGAAGGTGGTGCTCCAAAGAGAAAGGCTTGTTTCTATGCACTATGGGTAAGAGGATCAAAGTTGGATGATGATGATGATGTTGGTAAATTATAGTTTCTTTCTTTAGCTGTCATGAGTTTCTTCTAAGTGGGGTAGTATGGTGAGCAGTAGAATATGGTTGATTGTCTCATATCTTCTACTCAACTCAAGCTTGAGAGTTAGAAAGTCATAGTAGCATGTTATATGTTGCATTGTGTTTAGAAGTCTCGTTGGAATAGAATTTCATTGATTCCTTGTATTATTCATTTCATGAAGTTATGATTATGATATTTATTGAGTTTATATGGTTATATATCCTATATTATCATGATTTTACCATTAATTGCCTAAATGTTTAATTTATAGAATTTTGAAGCATATTCACTATGATGTTGGCAGTTTACTATATGATTTTTCAAATTTTTGCAAAAGTGTTCTTTTGTTGAAATTTTTTGCAATGTGTATATAATTGATCTATATGAGCATGATAATGAAGGTAGATGGAATTAAGTATGTGAGTCTTATCGCACTATGAGTCGTAGATTAGTTTATATCCTGTTGTTGTGTTTGGACTCTCTAAATGCATGTGAAATTGATGTTATTTCAAATTGTGTGTTGATTATGGTGTGGTATGGTTATATGTTTCTAGTCTTTAGTTTATTATCTCTTAAAAGTGTTATAAAAGAAGCAAGCATTCGAAGATGAATATTGTCTAAGTGGGGGAGTTTGTAATGCCTCTAAAAATTAGTTGGGTTGAACTACAGCCTAACATGTGTATCATGATGTTTTAAGGTCCTAAAATTGTTACTAGTAGTGTTTATAGGCAGTATATAAATTTCGTAAGTGTTTGGAGGTCAAGCATCCAAGAAAGTCCAAGATGCCCGGAAACTAGTCGCTGTTAAACTAGTGTGTTGTAGTGTTTTTTAGCGGAGTTTTGGGAGATGGTTTTAAGGTGAATAGATGGTTCCTACGAGTAGACTGACATTTAAAGGGTCGAAATGTCCAAGAACGATACCCCAGGGACCATCCTAAGGGTCCCCGAGGAGGACCCAAACATGGGTCAACAAATTTGTCGCGCTTGCCTGATTATGGTGGTGGTTGCACTTTGCACAGCTGCCACGCAGTGGGAAACATTAATGCCCTACAATGAGGGTATGTTTCAAACCACTCTGTCTCAAAATTTTTTAAAAAGAAGATTTGAAATTCTCCCTGAGATGCACAATAAACTCCCAATTTTGGTTTCGTCATTTGAATGTAAAATTTCATTTAGTTAAAATGTCTAATAAGTACAGGCATCTTTTGGGTAATTTGTGGATGAATTATTAGTGATTTTTGAGTCTCTTTATACCCCTAAAATCACCAATCAAATAAAAACCCTCAACTCAAAAAATACATCTCCATTTTCTCTCCAAAACCTCCATAGATGAATGTTTGAAGCTCTAAGGAAGAAGACTGATTTACTCAAGTTTTCTCCATCAATTTTTTAGGATTTTCATCACATTTAATCTATGGTTATTCATTCTTTAAATATCATTCTTCAAGTATTCAATTCCAAATATTTTCAAAGATGATAAAAACATGTATAGTAAAATTTCGAAATCTATCCATATGTTCTTGCATTAAAGGTTTTGAAACATTGTTATGATTGAATTGATATTAATTTGATTATTTTAACCTAAAAACTCTATGAACCTAAGCAAGCCATGTAGTTCCAGATTTGTCTACTTTATGGGTGAATTGATTATGTATTTATGTTATTGATTTATTATGTAGATTGATTAGGGCTATTGAATTATGATAGAATCATGTAAGAATTGTTAGTTGTCTGCTCTAAATTCATAAATCTATGTTGAATTATCTTGAATTCATTTTCTGTTGTGAGTATTCATTTAATTGAATTGATGATCCTGGCAATTGTTAAGGTATTTGAGTACTGTATTAGATGATTTAGCTGTGGATTGAAGTTTTGAGGTTGGATCAATGGTATATTGACCTAACTTCTCTATATTCTGTAGGACCTTCAACATTAGTCACCAAGACTGACATTATGCATATAATATAAGACCACATCATCTAGACAAATTAGGAGTGATGCCATGCATATCATCACAACAAGTAGAGAACACTATAATCTCATGCATAAGTAACATAAACATGATCATATACATTAGAATACTTTCCTAGAACTCCCTTCAAGAGCTACTTGTGCAATACATAGGTAAAGTCACATACCCTCACCTATACTAAACAACTTCCCTTAGATTATGCTTCTTTGGTTACATTACTTTACTTCCATTGTCCATTTTACTTTACCAAAACTATATACTTAAACTACACTAAGAACGTGGGTGCTAAAGTTGGAATTTAGTGTTGTAGAATCTTACACCATAGGAAGGTGTTCTACCTTGCCAAAGTAGAACATTAACATCATGCTAGCATATAAATTTATATCCCTTGCTAGATCCTATGGGGAAAACATAGTTTATGGAACTTGGATTGAAACCCTCATTATGTCAAATGGGACATAGTAGTTTTCAAACTCGTGAGGACTTTGGTGAACCTACCTTCCCATATTGGGAAGGGATACCCCTCAACTTTAAGTTCTCTCGGTGCTAAGGTAAGTTTCCTTTATTGAAAAGCCTTTGTTTTTCATTACTTTATAAACGTAGACATTAGGAGATTGAATTACCATATGGTTAGCTCATAATTCATATATGAGAGTATCCTTTCATCAACTTAAATCATTTGAGAAAACCTTTCACATAGACATATCATATTCAAGCACCATCTAGTTTAGGATACCAGTAAGAACACCTTTCAATATCCCCTTTATTAACTATATCATCACACATGCATCATAGACATGTTTTCATATGTGTGTGTACATATACTTGAACCTTTCACATAAACACCCTTGGACCACACATGTTCATACTTCACTTCATTAATGCATAAATGTATAGTTGTAACTATATGAGTAATCCTTTCATTTAAACACATTGAGACACTACACATATTGATACTTCACTATATCATATACTTGACATCATATCATATAAGACATGTTCATAAGATACTCATGTGTTCATATTCATGTACATAGATTACAACCTAGGAACTGTCCTATCAAGGCACACATGTGCAATGCATAAACAAGGTCTTATACCCTTTTCCATATTAGTTAACCTATCAACTCATCCTAGATAAGGGATGCATAACATACTAGAAGAACATATAATTTAAATGCATAGTAGTAGACATTAGTGCATAAGAGAATATCCTTTCATTAGACACCATAAACCTATACTACTTGTAAGCATGCATACGATGTAAGTGTGAGTACACTTGTCAACATGATCACATAATTCCTATAAACATCAAATTGAGTCATCCACCAACTCAAGACCGTAATGCACATTCAAGAGTAGACTACACATCACATACTAGCACAGGAGACGAGACAACTTCATCATTTCATTTGAGACTCCTAATATTGGCTAATATCACACATCCATATAGGGGTACATAGGTAGGGGGTCTTTAAACATTATTACATCATCCATGGCAGTACCTAATCAACACTTAACCGTAACAACTTTATTCAATTATAGAAGACATTATCAATGCCTAGCATATGCTACTATATTGAGATATTAGCCATATGTTTCACATTCTGTGATCATCATAACCACAAATTCATATTACATCAATTTTCCTTCATGGACATGATCAATACATATATATCTTGTTAAGAAGTAAACATCGCCACCATAAGTGGACCGTACCACACAATGCAATACAAGCCCAATTCTACTAGCAATTGTATAGAGAAGAAGAGAGAGTAGGGCCAACTTACAATTTCTCAAAAATTTTATCATTCATTAATCAATACTCATAATTCATCAACAATTCAAATATAGTACATTAGTTGAAAGTATCATTATATAGACGAAATCATGCTTCAATTGCTATAGGATCAAGATCACATTAAGTACACTACATTATCAATCTATAGAAAGTTGAGGAATATAGGTCAACCTTAAAAAATCTTCAAAAGTTGATCCTCATTGATAAATTACACATAATTAACCATCAATTTACATAAATGGCAATAGCAATAGCTAATTCAACATACTAGAATTTTAAACCAATCAACATAAAATGAAGATCACAATGCTCATAATAAATGCTAATTTATGAATTCGAAGGAACATGAGTTCATCATGATATATGATTGAAATTCACTTTAAAGTCAGTAAACATCTATTCATCATATACATACTTTTGAAATCAATTTGAGAAAGAACAAATGGCTAGATTGAAGAACATACAATTTGATCACAGAATCCTCATTGAAAAGCTTTGAAGAAAATCTTTATATGAAAGATTATCTAAATACGAAGGATCACCATACGTCATTATAGAAGAAAACCACAAAAACATGAAGAAGAAACCATCACAATCCAATCTACAAGTTTTTCTTGACCTTCATCTCCCATGAAGGTTTCTAGACAGGTTTCTTTTTAGAGGGAAGTCTTATTTTGAAGGATGAATTCGGTATGGAGTTTTAATCTTAATAACAAACTTAATATACCAAAAATTACATAAAATAACCTCCTAGGGTAAGGTTAGGAAGTGGTGTGAATTTCTCAATCACCCCCTAATTGAATAGTGCGCCTTGCAGCAGGTGCAAGCTGCATCGACGCCCAGTAGACCAATCAATGGGCCATACTGGAAACCGTCCTTTGCGGTCTAAAGCTCAGTATTTGGGGAACTTATCTCCCAGTCTATGTTTAGGACTAAGACTCCTCATCGATGAGGCGTCGTTCCTTTGACAAAGATGGATACTGCCAAGGCTGTCTCTAGGAGTTGTTTGAGGTCCTCCTTGAGGGCCATTTGCGGGAGCCTTAGGAGTCATGGCCGGACATTTCCAACGTAAATACACTCGTATACGAGTAAGGATCTTCCAGATGAATTTAAACCAAAACTAACACATAAAAAATGTCAAGACACACATGTACATCTCAAAGCTAACTTTCAAACGTCATCGGACATTCTTGGACGTTTCACCTCCAAATGACTTCGAATCAAGCATGCATGCTGTAAAACACTTAATTAACATATTTTAAAAAAAAATAGATTCATATGAAGCTATAAGCTCGTTAATTCTTTTTAGGGTCCTTACAATTTCATCTTGGGAGGTTCTATACCAAGTCAACGACTTTCAGAGTGTTACATTTTCCCTCCTTAGGAACATTTATCTCCAAACGACACTAAAATCTTTTTATAGCGAAAGGATAGACTCAATAACAGAAGCACTAACAATAACACACATACAACATGAGTTACAACTCATAGGTGTAATTCACAACTTCATATAACATATTAACATGGCCTTTACACATAGCAACTCAAAACAAAATTTACCACATATAATATTTTAATATCCCAACATGAGGAACTACCTTCTCAATGAAAAAATGAGCTCAATATAATCATCAAGAATCACTTATGTCAAAACTTCTTTTAAAACACATTAACATGCTCAATACTATTTTATGAAGGCAACAATACACCAAATACCAATAAGTTTAAATCAAGCAGAAGAACATATTTAACATTAAAAGTCATTTTTGCATAAACCTTTTACCATAAATATGCACATTTTTTGCAAATCAACTCAAATTCAATTTTATTCATTAGTATCATTATTAAAAGGAAAAACTAACTTTAATTAGGAAAAATATAAGGATAATGGGACTTCATGTCGGCCTCAGCATCGCATGTTACTCCCTAAACTAGGTAGTTTCTACATAAAAATTTTACCTAGGCCACTTCTTTGTTCCTCAACTTTTTAACTTGACGATAAAGAATTTCCACCGAAACCTCTTCATAAGAAAGGTTCTCATTCACAGAAAACCCCCAATAGGAAGAATGGACTAGGGATCACCAATATACATATTAAGCATGCATGCATTCAACATCGGAATAGCCAAATCTAGTTAACTAGGTAATCTCAACGCGTATGCAATCTTTCGGAACCGTTGCAAAACCTCATATGAACCCACATACTAGTGACTTAGCTACCCCTTTTGCCGAATATCATCACCCCTTTCATAGATGAAATCTTCACATACACCTTATCGCCCATTTCAAATTCAATGTCTCTTTTTCTATTGTCGGCATAGGACTTTGGCCAACTGTAGGCTGATTTAATCGCTTATAACTCAAACCTTCTCCAGATCATCATAGACTATTTTGGGTTTAAGAAGTGAAGACTCACCAACCTCAAAATACACAACTACAGACCAACATCTCCTACCATAGATTTCTTCAAAAGGAGCCATGGACATAATCGAATGGTAACTATTATTGGAGGAGAACTCTATCAACAGGAAGTGAATGTGCCAATTTCATTTAAAGTCTTTCACACAAGCTATTAACCTGTGCTCTAGGGTTTGAATATTATGCTCCGCTTGACCATCCATTTGGGTATGAAATGCGGTGCAAAGCTTCACTTGTGTGTACCTCTATCCGATATGATGGACAAAGGGATCCCTTGAAGACTCACAATCTCATATATGTAGATTCTAGCATAATCCTCCGCTTAATATATAGACTTGATAGGGATAAAGTGAGCGGATTTCTCAATTTATCAATAATAACCCAAATTTAGACATCTTGCCTTTGGGCTTGAGGCAAACCAACAATGAAGTCTATATTAATTTCCTCCAACTTCAAAGTAGGAACATCCGTTATCTGGGTAAAACTACTCGGCTTTATATGCTTGGCTTTAAATTTTTGGCAATTTGTACACTTAGCGACAAACTTCTCTATTTCTCGTTTAACCCATCCCACCAATATACATGTCCAAGATCACAATACATCTTGGTGGAACCCGGATGAATAGAATATCGGGAACCATGATTTTCTTTTAAAACCCTTTACCCCAAATCATCAAAATTCAGTACATGCAATTTATTTTTGTACCGTAGAGCACCATCCCTAACTTTGGAGAATTAATCATTTAACTTGCGAAGTACCAACTTCTTCAACTCCATCAATAGTGGATCAATATGTTACATACACTTCACCTTAAACCCTAATGATGACTAAGAGTTATTAAGAACCATAAAACCACAATTTTGGGAATATTCCAACCGAAACCCATTCAAGCAAACTAATGAACATCTTTCACTAGGTCTTTGTTACCTTCCTCCACATGAGACACGCTACCCATGGTCATAAAACTTAAAGCATCCACCACCACCTTAGGATTGTTGGGTAGTAGGAACACTCATGTCGTAATCCATCAATAGTTCCAACCATTTTATTTGACGGAGATTCAACTTTTTTTGAGTAAACACATATTAAAGACACTTGTGGTCGGTATACACATACACATGAACACCATACAAGTAATGTTTCCATATTTGGAAGGAAAATACTACGATTGCTAATTATAGGTCATGAGTTGGATAATTCTTCTCATGCACCTTTACTTGTATAGAGTCATAGGCTACTACCTTCCCATGTTGCATAAGGACACAACCCGGACCCACTTAGGAAGCATCACAATATACCACAAAATCCTTGGTACCTTACGGTAAAGTCAAACCGCAACAACGGTAAGCCTATCTTTCAATACTTGGAAGATTTTTTTAGAAGCCTCCGCCAGTTAACTTTAACATTCTTCTAGGTCAAGGTACTCAAAGAGAAACAACGGACGCAAACCATCCATAAACCTCCTATATTACCTTTCTAAACCCAAGAAACTTCTAAGGTCGGGTGGAGTCAACGGTCTAGGACAATTCTTAACCGCCTCAGTTTTCTTCGGGTCGACCTCCATGCCCTCACTTGAGAAAATATGACCATGAATTTCCACCGATCTCAACTAAAACTCACACTTACTAAAACTCATTCTTAGAATATACCAGGATATCATCAATGAAAACAATCACAAAAAAATCAAAATAATTTCACAATATTCTATTCATAAGGTCCATAAAAGCCTTCGGGACATTAGGGTGATCATAATACATCACTAGGAACTCATAATGACCATACCTAGTTCGAAAAGCCGTTTTAGGTATGTACTCACCTCTCGCCCTATGTTTTTAATACCTCAATCTCAAATTCATCTTACAAAAGTAGCTTGCCCCTTGGAGTTGATTAAATAAGTCGCCATTTCGAGGGAGAGGATACTTGTTCTTAAGGGTGACCTTATTGAGTTGAGGATAATCAATGCACATCCTAAGGGACCCGTCCTTCTTCTTCACAAACAATACAGGAGCACCCCATACAAAGGTTGAATTAAACGTTTATCCAGTAAATGGTTGAGTTGAGCCTTCAACTCTTTAAATTAAGCTTGAGACATCCAATAAGGAGGAATTGAAATAGATCGTATCCGATAATGTCAATAAAGACACCCTTTAGAGATCATTTTACAAGCTTTTAAACAAGAAATGATATGACCTCTAGGAATTCAGTTACCCCATTCCTGCTCTAAGAAGAGTACAGTAGGAAAATTGAACTTGACTACCCTTGTTCGATAATCAATAGAAGCAAAACAAGAATGCAACCAATCCATTCCCAAAATTTCATAAAAATCAACCATATAAAGTTTTACCAAATCCACCCATTAACTCCAGTGGGCAAATATATAGGAAAACTCCTAAAGACTCTTCTAGCCACAAAAGAGTCATCCACTTGGGTAATACCCAAAAAAAGGTTCAATCAACACTTGGGTAGAAGATCAAAATTTCTAGCTACTTCAGGAGTTACAAATGATAAAGTGTGATGGAAATCTATTAAAGCATAACATTAATAGAAAAGACATTTAACATAACAGTGACTACATCGGGAAATTCTTCTTGTTCACCCCTAGTGCGGAGAGCATAGGACCGATTCCTCCACTTATCTTGACTCCTCACAATAGGAAAATCCTTTACCTTGTGGCCACCACTTGCCACACCAAAAGAAATTCTTACCTTCTTCACTTTTGGGACTTACAGTTAGACACTCTATCCTTGTTAACCTTGGGATAATTTGATTGAACTTTGTTGGAAAGCCTGTTTTTGAATATCAATCCTACCCTTGTAAGTACCTCCCTCATAATACTTATTCCTCTTAAACTCCCTATTCTTCATATTGAGTCTAGTCTCCTCGAATTGTTGAGCATACACCATCAAACTAGAAATATTTATATTGTCATGGAGCATCGCCGAACGACACTCTTTATCCAGATTAGCGGACACTCTCTTAAGAAAGCGAATCATCTAATTTATTGGGTTAGACACCATGGAAGGTTCATACTTACACAATCTAGTGAACTTCAGGGAGTAATCTTGCATGGTCATACCTCCTTGATGAAGGTTTATGAATTTTTCACCTTTGGACTTCTTTTTCTCTATTGGGAATAACCTATAAAGAAAATCCCTTCTAAACATTTTCCAATTTATTGGACCCACTCTCAAAGCCCTATTGTCTCTCCATTTGGTATATCAAGTTTGATCCACATCCTTGATTGTATAGGAGGATAGCTCGGCCTTTTGATTTGAAGTCAACCCCATATCATACAAGATTTTAGAGGTCTTATCGAGGAAGTCTTGAGGATCTTCATTAACCTTAGACACAAATAACATTCGAGAGTTCATTCTTGTGAAGTCTCTCAATAGAGAAGTCATGGTGCATTTTATTGAACACGGGGTTTAACTTCCAAATTCGCTTGATCCATCGTGGATTGAGCTTGAGTAGCTACCGCTTGGGCTTGAAGTGTCATAGTTTGATCCAAAGTCACAAAATCCGCCCTTATATATCCATCCGTCATAGGTGTAGGAATGATCCGACCTTGATCACCTTGAGGAGCTTGATTGCCTTGTGGAGGAACTTGGTTGTCTTGGAGAGGAGCTACTGTATTAATAGTCTCTTCTTCCACCTTTCTAGAGGATTCTCGTCTCACAGTCATATCCTATGTCGATAATAAAAGGATTAGGAGAAAAAAGACATATAAAGTTACAACTCTTGAGGCACGACTTTTGAGATTACCAATAAGTGAGAATTCCTAAGTGTCACATATCCTCTCATTCATAAGTGTGGCTCACTTCACACCCATGAACAAGAATCTACGTAAATGTGGTTCAGGGAGACATCAATCCTAAGATTTCTACAAACAGGCTCTGACACCAAGTTGGCCACGACCGCGGAGCACCCCCTAGACATAATCGGCATCATCGTTCTCGATGAGGACTCATATAAGACTTTACATTCGTCATAACATATCTTAGATCAAAAATGCTAAAAATTATAACTTTTTACATATTGAGGTAGGCATAGACCTCTCACATAACATATATGGATTTTAGTTAGACTCCTCGCATATGAAGCTCGCTTAGGCTTCTCATTAAGAAAACATAACCAGTAAATATGAATTTACTCTAATACTCTGTCTCACGTTGAACCATCTTATTTAAGCCAACGTAATCAATAGTTCTATTTATAAGTATTAATATGGAACATGAGTAATGTATAATGTGGTTGGATGTACGAGAAATATGATGGTGTACGACCTATAAACTCTAGTTTAGTAATCGTTGTGGATAAATTTATTCAAATTTCATGCTCACAACAAAATCACTTGAGTGGTGACAAAGTTAGATGTCCATGTAAAAAATATCACAACGTTATTTTCATAGATGTTGAAATTGTTAAACATCACCTTTCTGAAATCAAAAATAGAATAAACAGAAGAATATTAAACCGAGGAGACTGAGGAGGATGAAGAGGATCAAAAAGAGAAAGAGTTTGATGAAGACATAGATAATGAGTAGTGATTGATCATTTGTTTTTGTATCTTCAGTGTGTTTTGTTTATATTATGTTTTCTCCAAATATTCTCATTTTCATTAGTTTCTATTTTTCAAATTATGATGACTAAAATCAATAACTTTTAAATTTTAACCATGTCTATTTTGTTTCTTATTTTAACCTTTATTTAAATCTACTTTTAGCACTAATTAGTGTCATACATATGAGGTAACTTAATGTTCCATTTGAATGCGAGGTGTTTTGTGATGCTTTGGATTCTAGGAAATCTCCACATTCAACTTTTTATCTTTGAGCTACTGTATTTTTACTATCATTGATGTACCATCGAAAGAGACTTCATATTTTCTTTCTTGCTACATGAAAACTGAAACAAATGCTAAGCTTTGTTGTAATTTTACATTAGTGTTATACATACCAGCTTTGATGAAAGAATATAACCATGAGGTCTAGGTGAAGGTTCCACATAAAGAACCTTCTTAACTATTTTCGAGGTCACATGTGAACACATACAAGACTAAGAAGTTTTAGAATACTAATTCAAAAACTAATTTTCACATTATGCATGTATCAAGTAAGCGACACAAGCCTACAAAAAAACACACACACGTACTCTACATATAGCATGTCATTCAACAAACACATAGGCACAACCATTATAATTTATAGGTCACCCTACTAACTACTATAGTATCATCAATATCAGTATAACAAGTATCATATAATCTGTCAAGAAATATCATACTTCAGCATCAAGTAATACACATAGTGACTGCACTATATTCTACTAGACACAGACATTATCAATTAGAAGGACTCATGCTTTGAATCCTCATAATAACATAAGTCATCAATACATTAATAATATTAACATAATAAAGGTATAACATGATAAATCCATAATACATAAAGTAACTAGGCCACATTATTCACAAGTATAGCACATAAGCACCGTCATCATAAGTGGACCATACAAAACTTCATTACTAACTAATGCCTATAATACACAATAGAGGAAATTAGATCAACATACCATGAATCCAACCGCATATCTTCAATCCATAGCCAATACATCCAACACAATATACAAAGACCCTTACCAATGGCCATGATTATAAACTAAACGAATAATAACAATACATAACGAATCAAAGATAATACAAGATGAATTTATGAATTTAGGTCAGCCTACTAACAACTCTAACATGATTCATTCATAATTCAATATCCCTAATAAAACTACACAAGAATTCAATAGCATAATGACATAATCAACTCACCCATAAAGTAGTCAAATATAGGGTTTCATGAATTGCATGGGTTCATAGAGTTTTTAGGTTATAATCATCAAATTAACATAAAATCAATCAATATACAATGATTCAAAATGATTTATGCAAGAACCCATTGCTAGATATCAAAATAGGACAAGTTCATCTTTGAAAGACTTTGAAAATCAATTTGAAGTTTGGATACTTGAAAAAAATAGATTCAAGTATGAAGAACCATAAATCAATTGATGCTAGACAATAATTTAATGAATAATCAACAAGGAATCTTCAATACAAGTTCTATCTTATGTTTTGGCTCCAATGGAGTTTTTGAGATTCCCTTAGAGATTTTGGGTTTTGATTTGGAATAATGAATTCGTCTAGGTGTTTAGGACTTATAAACCCACTTGAAATACCTAAAACATCCCTAGTAAACTTCCCAATTTATTTTTAGAATTCTAGGGGATTTACCTAACCCATAGCATTGGCCAAGACACTGCAGGGAATTTACAGTCCCATCAACGGCCAGCACAACTATGCCCCGTCACTCAACCAGTGGACGGTCTTTCTGGTACATGGTTTGGATCAGAGGCTGCAAAAAATGGAGAAAAATATCCCACCCCTAAGTTTCAAACTACTCCCCTAACCTAAGGGGCGTGGACCAACCTACTTGCGTCGTCTGCCTTCAGTAGATTTGGCTTGTTTGACAGCTTTTGGCTCACAAATGGTTCCTTCATCAAGGTCCCATGGTTTGTCCTTGGGGAGTTTTACCCGGACGTTTCCAAGTCGAATATGGTGTATACATTATAAGACCTATCACATCAATTTCATCAAAAACGAACACATAAAACTCAATGAATCACGCTAAGACACACAAGGACGTTTCAAGTTAAACCTTTCGAACATCATGGATATTCTTGGATGTTTGACTTTCGAACTTAATGAAAAATTGAACACTGACTCCTAAACTCATTATAACCCATTTTAAGACTTCAACGAATGAAGATACAACTTTTAGGATCAAGTCTCACCTAAGTCATTTTAGAGGTGTTACAAGAGGTCCCTCCAAAGATGTTTTCAAAATTTCCCACAAAATATAGGATTTGTCTCTACATATGGGTCTTCATTGAAAAACAAAATTATGAATAACTTATGATTAACTATGATTACTTAAGGGTTTTCAGGTGTATAATTAAGGATAATTTTTGATTTTCACTAAGAATTTCCTTGGACACATGTTCTTCCCCAAATTTATAAATCTAGGATTTGATAAGGTGAATTGATTGATGATGCTGAATATATGAATTATTTACATTGATGTTAATTATGTTATTTCTTTATCAATTACCTTATATTATTTTTTATGCTATGCATTGTTGGGTAAATGAAGCATGAAGTCCCAAGAAGAGCAAGAAGGTATGAATGTTGGTTTTTCGTTGAACTGAAGTATGAAATACTAATTACTTAAATAGTAATGTAGATATATCTAATGTGTTGTTATAAAATTGAAAGGTAGTCCTCATGATTATAATGAAATGTTAAAGTGAAAGGTTTACTCACTTGCTAGTGTGTATAAAGTGAAAGGATTGATCTCACTTATAAACCTCTATGAGCTATTGTGATGTGATTTTTGCATAAGGGTCTAGTAAAGGATAGTATGAACTTTTTTCCCGATTAAAGATGATTACTAAAGGGAAGAGATGCTTAGCACCAAAAGGGCATGTAAATGAGATGAGGGTATCAGGCTTAGTAAGTTTGTCTCCCCACATGGATTTCCTCATGTTTACCAAGTCCGGATTTCCCAAGATATGTGTTGTCTCATGAGATGAAAAACCCCACGTTTAGCAAGTTAGGGTTTGGTAACAATCTTCTTGACCGTTAACTATGTTCCCACATACGTTTCTAGCTTAATGGATCCACCTAGATAACTGTGTACGAATGGTTACAGCTTAGGCAAAAAGCTAACTCTCTATTTTTGGTATGGGAGTAGAACAGTAGATTTAAGGTAGCTCACATTGTCTAATGTTGGTTATTGCAACCTGTTTCCCTAATGTAAAAGTAAATTAATAAAGGAAGTGTATGAAATATTACAAGGGCCTTCTTAAGGGGTTCTACATAGTGTAAGGGAGGGTATGAGACTTCTCTTACACATTGCACTTCTGGGATCCTAAGTGATGGTTGTAGTAGTGTTCCATTATGGGTATATTGACTACAACTTATGTATGTTAAGCTATGTGTGATCTTTATGAATATGGCAAGTCATGACGAAATATAAGATTATGAATATATGTATGAAGTAGGTTACTGAATGTGATACTTAGCTTTGGATAGGGTTATGGGTTTCTATTTTGCATTCCACAACTATTGCTTGGGTTGTCTACATGATGAGATGATATTATGTGGTGTTGGTTTATGATGCTTAACTTATGTACAGATTGGTTTTACTTGATAAGTAGCATGTTTTGACTAAAATATCTCTTTATGTATGATTCAATGATTTTTATGCATAGAAATCATACTTAGTATATGTGATGTACTAACCCATATTTTCTTCCTTTCTTTACAAACATTTTAGGTTCGGGCCTTTGACGAGATTTCAAGGATATTTCTCAATACGCTTGGATTTTTCTCCAAGTTGGTGTGTCCTCATGTCCGTGGACAAGACCCTTATGTTCTAGCTTTTAGTTAATTTGCTTATGTTGGAAGCTATAGTTGTACTTTCCTATTTCAAGAATTCTTATTTATGTAAGGGCTATGTCCCAAATTCTACACTTCTGTTCCTAGATGGTATGATGTGACAAAGTTAGATTCTATTTTTCATATATAAAGTGAATTTGAACTTCCAAAGTAAAGTTTTTCATTTTTCCTCATTCTTATTCTATGATACATGCTATGATGAATGTTAAGGGCTTGTATAAGAGTCTACGAGGTCAAATACGCCCTGTAACAACTAGAGGGTTCTCTCAGGTCGTTACAAATATTCTATTCATTGAGGTGTGACCAAGATGTATAGAGATTTGAAGCGAATTTATTGGTGGTCTGGTATGAAAAAAGATATCACAGAGTGTGTGGCAAAGTTTCATAATGGACAACAACTGAAGTATGAAAATTAATAGTCTGATGGATTAATTCAGAGAATGCCAATTTTGGGATGGAAGTGGGAGAGAATAACCATGGATTTCGTAGGTGGTCTTCCTAAAACATTGGGGATGTTCGTTTCCATTTGTCTTTTTGTTGATAGATTAACTAAATCAGCCCACTTTATTCCGGTAAGATATTATAGTTTGAAAAATTGGCTAAGATTTGTGTGAAAGAGATAGTGAGGCTGAATAGTGTGCCCGCTTTCATCATCTCTGATCGTGGTACCCTTTTCACTTCTATGTTTTGGAGGAAGTTGCGTGATATATTTGGTACACAACTCACTAAATATAAAACCTTCCACTAAAAGATGGATGGACAATCAGAGAGGACTATCCCAGTGTCGGAAAACATGTTGAGGGCATGTCTGATTAATATTGGAGGACATTGGTATAAGTTCTAACCATTATTTGACTTCTCCTCTAACAATAGCTTTCACTCAGGGATTGATATTTAACCATTTGAGGCACTGTATGGGAGGGCACAGAGATCACTCATATGATGGTTTGAGGTTGGAGATGTCAAACTGTCTAGGGTTGATTTAGTGAAGGATGCTCAAGATAAAGTTATGAGTATTCAACATAAACTTCTAGTAGCCTAGAGTAGACAGAAGAAGTATGTGGATTAGACTGGTGAAAATGTTCTTCTCATGGTATCACCCATGAAGGGGGTGATGAGATTCGGTAAGAAGGGTATATTAAATTTGTGATATATTGGTTCCTTTGAGGTTCTTGAATGTGTAGGAACGGTGGCGTACAAATTAGTTGTACCCCCTAATTTATCTAGTGTTCATCCGATTTTTCATGGTTCTATGTTGAAGAGATATCATGGTAATGGTGATTGTATCATTAAGTGGGACACAATCGTGCTATATAGAGCCCTACTACATAAAAAGGAACCAATTTCTATCCTTGATCAGTGTGCATTAAGCTAGTGTAACAAGAAGATTAAGCCTCCGTTAAAAAGTCAATTAGAATGCAGTCACTTGAGGAAAGTACTGGGGAGACAAATAAGATTATCTGAGATATGTATCCTCAATCACTCGTCGATTCAAAAACTACTTCATTTTTTTCTTACCTACTTTTCCTATGCTTTGTCACTAGGGGACGAGTTATGGGTAAATTGTTATCTTTTGTAACGATCAGTTTTTGTCGTAATTGAATTCCAATGAGGAAAAATCAGGGGCTGGAAAAACTTTTTCATAGTATTTGGATTCTCCCAGACCTTCCTACATTTGGATAAAATCAAACTCACCTAGGTGTAGGGAAATATGATAACAATCGGTTTGTGTAATTATGAATTTGATTCGATAAGGTGTTAGATAACTTGTTAGGAAGCCATACAACTTTAACGAATTGAATTTTATTGAGTACAACTCCAGGAATTGGTCTTAACGTGAAAGTTTTTTTTAAGTGTATTAGGTTAAGAGTGTGTTGAAAAAAGAGGGAATTGAATTTCTCCAAAAAAAAGGTTTCTCGCTTTTTCCCAAGGTTTCATGAGTTGAGTCGCTGTAGCGGGGTAGTGGCCATTGTGGAAGATGAAACAGTACTTAATCGTAAGTTCATTGGGGGATCTCACTAGATCACTTTGTGCCACTATAGCGGGATCGGTGTAGTTGTAGTGCTGACGTTACAGCTGGATGAGTTTCACCATAGAGGGACGATGCTAATTAAGATATTAAGTAAAATCCTAAACAACCTTAGTTGGTATTTTTTACTTTTAGAGCTAAGGAATGACCCCTAGGCGATTTAAACTCATTTTTCACCATTTTTGAGGCCAAAGGTAAGCTTTTAGCTCACCGAATCAATAATTTGATCCATATAACATAATAGAATGGGTTAATATTGATGGAAAAGAGTTTCTTTATAGATTCTATTGTACAACAATCCTATTTTTTTATTATTTGGGATCGTGGGTTTAATCTAGGGTTCATATAAATGTTAGTAATCTGGGTGATTAGTGATTGTTTATTGGTTTTCATGTTATTGTGATTAATTGTAGCCTGAGAACAAGCAAAACAAATTCATAAAGGGAAGAATCAAGTTTCTTGTGGTTTCAAGCTTTTTTTGATGTTTGTGATAGTTGTGATTCTATGTTTGTGTGATGTATGCATGTTCTTGCTTCATTATGATACATGCGTATATAAAAAGGTTGCAAAGTTGATTATACTTGTAAATGAGATATATGAACTATCATTACCATCAACTCCATGCTTAAAATGAGTATATTGATTGATGCTTTTCTTGTGATTGTGCTTTTGGTTGGATTGTATAGATCGGGTTATTTTGTTTCACGGTCTTGCAACAACATTCTTAAATGGGGTTACCATTACGTTCCGGCACAAATTTTGGATTGGGTTGTCACATTCCGGCACAACTATGAGATCGAATTTCCACGTTACAGAAAGTTAACTATTTTGTGTTTGGAATCCGTGAGAGGACCAATTATTTGAGGATTAAAATATTGAAAGATGTTGTTGTATATTCGTGTTTTATAAATGTTGTGGGTTGGTTATTATATATGTTAATCTATATATATAATATAATAGATATATCCTATTTATAACTATATAGATACGCAGCAACCCAGTAGGGAAACATAGACAAAGTAGTATAGATATATTATACTACTGGTCTATGTTGCACTTACTGGGGTTGCTGCGTGATCCTACCAGTACATTGTGGTTGTGTACTGATTATGCACTTGCATTTATTTTAGTTGACTACATGGAATCTTCAAGTGGTTATTTATAGACCTCACTTAAAATATTGGTGATCGTCATTTGAATACAAGGGTGAGCCACTGTGTCTGGGTTCTCACTGGATGTTTTCTCGTCATCTATGCTCCATTCATTTGAGCTAAGATAGTTATTTAGTGGTTAAATTGTTTAATAGGTTCCTCTTGTTTAGGCTTTGATCAATTGTTTAGATATTTTTTTTGATTGACATTCACTAGGTTTATATTCCGCATTGTTAAATATTATATTAATTGTTGAAGTTTATGAGACTCTTTCTTAGTATTTCTTAATGTTTCCTATGTTATATACATTAGTTTTTTTATTAGGTTGGCGTGAAGTTGGGTTATAGTAGTAGGTTCTCCACCCGAGTGCGTGGCGATTGTTAAAAAAATGTGTGTAGAGTTAGGGGGTCCTGCATAATCGACGGACGTAGGAGTAATCAAGGTAGGTGAAAACAAAAAAAGGTCAGATTCGAACAAATTACCCTTCAAGCCAACAGAGTGCCGGAGAGACCCCCGGAACCACGGAACGGCCCAATTCAGAGGGCTCCGGAGAGGCCCCCCGGAAACACTTTATCAAGAATTATATTCAACTTTTTATCTTTGAATTTTCTAGCCTTGATAAGATCCACTAGAAGAGAGTACTTCAATATGGTCAATAAATATATAAGGCTTCAAAATATTAAGCCTCACGAATATATTAGCCTCCTTGAACATCTATTCCACTCGCAATATAATCAAGTTATCTATGTTAAATGGCTTTCATCTCAACACATTTTCTACTAGACAACCTTGTTCACGTTATATAAGATAGTGATGTCATAATCCTTAAGCTACTTTAACTGTCTCATATTCCTCAGATTTTGATCTCTCTAACTAGAATAAACTGAATATTCTGATAATTCATGAGCACCTCATATTGTTCTCCAAATAAATAATGCATCCATGTTTTAAGGTACAAATAAAGATCATTGTTAACTCTAAATAATTATTAGGTGGTATCACTACATCGAAATTTCTCTGTACAAAAGTATACTTTTAACCTTATCATGTGCTTAGCTTCCAAAGATCAAACCCGTGTGAAGCACTTTACTATTGCTTCAAAACTCCTTAGTCACTCTCATGTAAGATCAAAAAACGGAGTTTTAAAGTCAACAGATACTTTAATCTTTAAAAAACCTAGCCTCACAATGTTTAGATCATTAGAAAATTAAAATCTTCTGAGTTTGTTTTTTCAATAGACACAATAAAAAAGTCATTCAAGTTTCTTTTCTAGTAATCGGTCAAAGTCATAAAACTCTAGATTCTTATAAGTGAAGTAGACCTAGCCCAACCTCTAACAGTATCAATACTCTAAAAATCTACCTTATTTCCATCCTTAATCGTGACATACCCAAAAATGCCACAAAAATTGAAATAGAGATCACGCTTAGAAAAATTTACATAAGGTCACCCCTTTTTCAAATCTTGAGGCACAATTATTAAATATTACCCACATTTCTCTTTACTATAAGAGTATATTATATCTCCATCAATGAAGAATATAATGAAGGAACTCAAATAGAACCTGAATATCCTATTTATAAACTTCATAAATATTGCTTAGAGTCATGCAGACCCAATTACATAACCAAGAGATCATTGTGGAAATAATTAGTATTGAAAGTTATCTTATACATATCCTTTGTACTTACCCTCTGTCTATAGAAATCGACCCTCAAATCCATCTTAGAGAGTTCCAAACGCCTTAAAGTAGATCGAACCAGTTCTCAATTTACGAGGTATGATACTTTTTCTTAATCATTACTTGGTTCAATTGTCTTTAGTCGATGCACATCCTTAAGTGCCATATGTTTTTTTTTCAAAAATAGAACAGGAGTATCCAAAGAAAAAGTTCTAGGCCTAATAAAGTCTTTACTCAATAATCATGAAAGTTCTCTTTCAACTCATTCAAATAGGCCAAAGCCATTTGATATTAAAAGCTAAAAATGTCTTTAGTGTCTTGCTCTAAGTCAATACTGAAATAAAAATCACAATAAGATGTAACTACTTCAGAAACTCTTTCATCACTATTTTTGACTGTAAAGAAGGAGTATCACTACTCATATCGTGAACATAAGACAAATAGGTTTGACATTTCTTCTTAATCATACAATGAAATTTTGAAAATGATATTACATTCCTTGGATTAATACTAACGGTGATCAATCACTTCAGTTTAACAATACCCAACATATATAATGTAATTTTCGCTGTGCAACATTCTAGAATTACATAATACAGAAAAATTCAATGTATACTCAATGTGATGTGACCACCTTGCATATCAAGAATAATTAAGTATATCCACATATTTTGTTCTACCAAGTAAACAATTTAAGATTGATATAAATGATCCACCACTAAGTACCACTCTTATTTTAAGATTGATGTAAACGATCCACCACTAAGAACCATCTAAGACTGCTCCCAATCCAAAAAATGATACTTAACTTAAATTAGGTCCATAGTCCAAAAAATACTACAAAAATCAAGAGTATACTAAATAATACATAGTATAACACTGACTACTCTACAATTAATTTTTATTGATGTACTATTATTAGTGATAACTATATTGATCTATAATTTGTATAGCCATTTGTAACTACTATGGACACGTCTCTATGAATGTTCTCGTATAGCTTCATACAAGAAACTCTACAAAAATCCCTTAACTAAACAATTTTGTTTCCCTCTTAGATTAAATTTATAATATTAATCCTCAATTCAATATCTGAAAGGATCCTAACAATATGAATTTATCAATATCCATCATTAACTTCAACATTAAGTGTCCTTACTAACTGGTATCTAAGTTAGCCTTTTATAATCCTTTGATGTATTAGACTGAACCCACCTTGTGGCTTCTTTCACACGAATATCATCATGATAATCATGCCATCCAACTCAAACTAGTCAAATCCTCTTTAGTAAACCTTGACTTTAAAGGATTAAAAGAAAATACAATATAAAAATCTTAGAACAAGTTGTATCCTCTGCAACA
This sequence comes from Solanum habrochaites, assembly GCA_027704765.1. Lineage (NCBI taxonomy): Eukaryota > Viridiplantae > Streptophyta > Magnoliopsida > Solanales > Solanaceae > Solanum > Solanum habrochaites. The sequence continues at coordinate 17,314,968 of JAKWJA010002491.1, forward strand.
CCATTACACTACAACAAATGTGATATTTATCTAAGACATTATTGTGTACGACAAAAATTTCATCACAATTTTTTTATCTTTTGTGACAACAAATACATTTCGTGTTTAAATGCATAAACAATATTCTTTTAGTGAAGAAACTTATAATTTGTAGCTAAATTTTGTCCACTAAAATTTCCCAACAAATAATAATCTGGCACAGTTTATTATGTATCATTATAGATGAGTTTTAAGTAATTAAGTGACACATAATATTGTCGTCAATAATGACTTCAATTTGTAACAAATTATTATTTGTATAAAAATTAGTTACATTTTTTATTCAAATAAGTTTTATCACAAAAATAAGTTGTTACAAAATTGTTAGATTTCATAGTAAAAGATTGTAAGCTTTCACTACAAAATTTGTAATTATTTTTGAGTTTTTTTTCTCTAATAATATAAGTAATTAGAAACAACTTAGTTTATGTCACTAGTAACATAAGCAAATAGGGATAATGATTTTATTCTCTCTTAACTTGCTCTTTAGTGGCAATATTTTTTTTGTCACAACATATGCAATGTCTGACGATTGTAAAATATGCAGTCGAACTATTTAATTATTTTCTATAAAAAATATCTTAGATAAAAACCAGATTATATTTGGCTAAGCTTGTTGATGATTACAAGTAATGTTGTCACAATTTTGACCGACTCGACCCATTTGATCTTTTTTAACTTTAGTACTTGTATTGGGTCAAATCTTATAAATGAACTGTAATGGGAGGAGAGTGTGATGAACCTCACTCCCACCTTACCCGGCCTTTTTCATTTATTTTTTCGGCCTTTTTTGTGTGGATTTTCTCATTGTTTCGGTAATTCGTACCAGACTTATGTGTGTTCAGCCTAATTCATGACCAGGAAAACTTTTAGGAGTTGGGTTACTAATACAAGAAAGATTTAGGTCACGAGCTTCAAATGAGATGGGTTCATGGATTTTCATGGTGTGTCGCTAACATTTTTCAAAAGTTGACTTCTTCAACTTGAATTGAATTTTAAATTTGAAAATTTAGTTCTAATCATGTACTTCAGTATTATAAATTAGATTTTGAAAAAAAGAATTATCTATAGTGAATTTAAAATTTTGAAAAAAAAAATGTATCTTTGTGTAATTCTTTTCATATTGGCTTTTGCTATAACATAATGTATACATATCTATAAAATTTAAACTATGCATTTAATTTTGTAGCTATTACTTAGTTATAGGCCACAAAAATATTAATTGGTAAAGTTCCTTACTTAGGAAATCTAATTGACAAATACTTATTTTTTGTTATTAAACTATATAAAACAGTGAGAAGAATAAAGTGGAGAGAAGAGAAAAAATTTCTTATTTCTCTTGAAGTATATTTCGAATTCATGGATCTAATTTACAATGAAGGAAAACTCGTTTATTTATAGGGGAAACCTGACTTGGTCCCCAAGTAGGATTCTAAATCATTTCCTAAAAGGACTTTACATAATTAGACATTCATCATAATACAAATATATTTATAACATTCCTCCTTTAATGTCGGTAGATTATGTACCTTGTAAAAATCTTACTGGATAAAACCAAGTGGGAAATAATACGTGTTATGGATGCTTCTATAAAAACCTTACAATGTAAAACTCAATATGACAAAACCTTGTGAGGAAAACAGAGTACATCATATATTAACTCCTCTAATGAGAACATCAATCCATAGACTTGAATCATAATTTTCCAAGCTTGTGTGCCATTTTCTTGAAAGTTGTAGTTTGTATAGGCTTACTGAATGAACCAACTATAGTATTACTTGAACAAACATGTCGCATGTTGATATCATTCTATTTTCGGAGCTATTTTGAGTATAGCAAAAGGCATTGGACAAAATCTGTTTTTTTTTTTACGGTCTATTCTCCTTTTATATGTATTCCCTTAGTAGTCAAAAGTTCTGCTACAGTGGTATTACGTCAACTTTCTTTAAGCAATTAATTTATTGCCTTTGAAAACTATTTCAAAAAAGTGTTCTTCTCGAATAATCAACTTGAATAACACGATCCCGGAGGGGAGCTAACCCCAAAAACCCGTCCCAGTTCGGATTGCAGGCTGGCAATCGCCTGCATGAAGCCGAATCGGAGTAATAGCCGGTCAGTCATACGGCGCTGGTATCTGCTTTTATGCATTTTGAATCATTTATTCTTTATGAGGTTTTTTTAAGTATACACGAAATTTTTCAAAAGATGTGTTTTGTTTGATATGCCTTTAGAGTTTGAACCATCCATATTCTCTTCATATCACATGTTTCAAGTTGAACAACTTCACAATTGTTAAAGTTGAAATCCCTTTCGTGCCTAGAGGAATGACCTGGAAATAAAGGTTAACGCCTCATTCTTTTATATGGATCATTTCACTTTTCACTCTTATGATTTTTACACCAAACTATGGATTTATAGTCGTATTAATTTATATATACTAATTTACATTATTGTGCGCTAATTATATCAAAGAATGTCGTTCAATGACTACCATTTATGTTATTGAGTTATCTCATCACTCCATTAATAGTAGGTTAGTAACTATCATTGAGGTTCATAGCGTGTTTGTTATGTCGTAGGCTCTCCACAGATCCGCATATGTTTTTTCAATATGATTAATTGATTATTTGATCTTATCCCTTTTCAAGGAATACTTGTTTAGAAATTATTTTTTATCATTTTTCATACCAGTTGTAAGATTCTATCCTTAAAGTACAACAATAGGATTATTTACAAATCTTGTGTTGCTTCTATTTTCATTTGCTCTATGTTAGAAAATAATCTATAATCAATCTGGAGAAATTCTCATTAATTGTGCATCCATTGGTTTTTTTTTTTTTGTGTATATTCATTAAATTATACGACATACAATCACAACAAATTAAATTAAAACTAATGATTGGGTCCATGACACCATAAAGTCAATTGAAAGTAAATTGGTACATAATCTATTGGGTCTTGTTATGCGTACACATTTATTTTGACTGTGAGGTATCATATTTAAAATAACACATGGAGCTTTATTTTCATAGGCATCTATATGAGACATTTAATATCACACCATCTTGAGTATTTGTCAATATTATCAAGATAAATTTTCTTGATTAGATATTCTTAAAGTTGTGCTCTTAACTCAAATATCTTGCACAAACAATTATGCAAATGTCTAAATGCAAGTTTACAACAAACGCACATATGATTATCAATTTATTGTATCATATGATAGGTCAACGAGCCCATGTTCACATTTTATACTTTAAGTAATTAGAGATTTAGTCTCAACTTTTGTTGATCCAATCAACTAACATAAGAACGAGAAACAAAAATAATCCTCAAAAAATCTTCTTTTGTTGCTTCATGGAGATCTATGTAATCCAATATGTATTCCATCATTGGCCAGGACCAAGATATTCTAGTGCCAAATAATAAAATTATTAGTTTTTTCACCAATTAAACTTGAAATTTAATATGCCATGTGCTTTTTCTTTAGTTAATTAGTTTTTATTTTATTACTAGTTACATGATTACAATTAAAATTTAATTTATTACTCCGAGACTAATTTTAAGATTCATTTCTACTCAATTACTCTACCCTTTAAGTGAGTCATCCCCTTACTGAGTTGACTAATTTGAAGAAAATTATGCTTGTAATAGTTTTTTTGTGCCAAAATTTTTGCAAATATCAAGTTGCGAGATAACAACAGGCACACACGAGACTTAGTTGGGGTATGTCCCAGCATTTTTTGTCAATTAGAAGCTATTTTCAAACATAGTTAGTTTCAACTTTAGCATTTTAGTTTGAATTTTCAGGTTTTGTTAAACTCTCGGTTTTCATATATTCAGATAGTTTATGGGTATTACTCATCATTTCATTTTTCATGATGATTTAGCTTGTACATAGTATTTCTTTACTTTAATTTATTTAGTATGGTTTATTATATGTCAACAGGGTTAGCCTGGGTCACTCGTGATCCTTAGTCCATATCTGCGTCCTGGGGTAACTTCGAGGAGTGACAACAATAAATTAATTCAAACAAAATGAGTTTGGTGATTATATGTAGTGTAGTTAATAATTTTCTACTGTAATTAGGGTGTGAATCGTTCAATTTGATTCAATTTTATTGGCCTACTTATACATTTATAATATAATTTCAATAAATAGGTTATTATAAATAATTAATTGAATTAACTAATTGTTTTGAACAGGATCTATTGGGTTATTACTTTCTTAATCAATTTGCTGTAGTAAGAAGTCTTTATCACTTTTATTTAACTTAATTTACGAGTAAATCATTCATTCCAATATAATCTAAATAAATAAACAATTTAATTGAATTACATTTGGTTAAGTAATTCTATTGAATATACCAAAAAATATTATGAAGTCTCCACAACCTTCAATGCATGATAAAATGTTTTGAGTAATCACGTTATTTGACTCGAACATGATCTAATGGAATAAATTTTTTTATTCATTTTGTGTAATTACATGTGTTCACCATTCGAGCCAATTTAATTTAATAGAATTTTATTATTTCTCACTCAGATATTAATATTATTATGTTTTTTAAGAAATATTAGTATACTTAAACATAATTTCACTACTAAAAAAAACAAAGAATATTGAACTCAAATTGAGGTTTGTAATTTTCGACCCCCAGAGTTCAATATTGTTAAAATAATAAAAAAATTATAAAAACTTTGGAAAACTGACTACTACAAGTCGATTTTTATGCAAAATAAAGTGAGAAAAAATTCCGACCTTTGGAGGTTGTAATTTTCCCGGAAAAATAAATTTACAATAAAAACCGACCTCTTGATGTCGGTATTAAGTAAAAAATCAAATAAACATATTTTATTTTTTACCAATAAAATATAAAAAATAAAATTGAGAAATATTTTAATTTATTATTATTTAAATCATCTTCCAAAAGACGGTTTTGAGTAAAACAAAATAAAAATATTATAATGCAGACTTCCGAAAGTAGTTAAAATAAAATATTATGTAATTATATTAATTTTTATAGTTACTTCCGTAAAATTAATAGTGACTTTCATAAAATTAATTAATTAATATTTTCAATTAACTTTAAATAAATCATCTTCTGGATGACGATTTTATATAAAATAAAAATAATTAATATAAAATACCGACATCATGAGGTCAGTATTTTTATTTTATCAAAATACCGACCCCATGAGGTCGATATTTTTATTTCTTCTAAATACTAACCTCATGAGGACTGTATTGTTTTGTTCATCTGAATATTGACCTCATGAGGATGATTTTGTGTTAAATAAAAAATAAAAAATATTATAATAATTCCGACTTCTAGATGTCGGTAAAATTAAATATTATATAATTAATTATTTTAAGTTGAAATATTTATACAATGTGTTCCAGAAAAAGAATATTTTTAATTAACTTTAAGTAAATCGTCCTCTAGATGACGGTCTTATAAAAGTTAAAAAATAATTAACATAAAATATCGACCTTTCGATATCAATGTTATTTACTTAACATGATTACCTTTTATTTATCTTAAAATTTAATGTGATACCGACCACATGAGGTACGTAATTTTTTATAATATTTAATTACTTTAAATAAAAGCAACATCCAGAAGTCGGTTTGTTTAAAATATTCATATTAATAATAATTTTGCTATTTCACATAATACTAATATTATATTTTAAACTTAAAATTAATGGTTCAAAAAGTGTAACAATTTTCCATAATTTTATGAATTAAAAGTAGACTTCATGGTATATGTAAAAAATATCTTAAAAAATATTTATAGTATGAAACTACGTTGATATAAATTAAGATATAATTATACTTATACTTCTGATGTAATGTACAAATTTATCATTCTTCCTCTGTTATTGCACTTATGTCTCTTTAATGATGTAGAGGTCTAAAGTTCATATAGAATCATTTGAGGTATGAACATGTTGATAGATTATTAATATAGTTTCGATCTTTAATGTATGTCAAGTGTAGTGATCACCTACTAATTGTGATGACACGTAAAGTATACTTCATCTGAATATGAAATACGTTGATTAATTAAATGTGAAATACATTACGATTAAAGAAACATCAATGATCAATTTAAGGAGTGTTATAGATTAGATTTAATGTTGATAAACTTTTATTGATTGATAAAAATAAATTAATATAATTAGAAGGCATAAAATTTAAATTTATAAAATTAAAATTTGATTCGATTAAATATATTTATTAATTTATAATGTTGTGTGTGCGCAGCGCGTGCGTTTGGTATATATATACATACATACATACATATATATATATATATATATATATATATATATATATATCTCTATATCCTAGTATATCTCTATATTATATTCTGTATCTATATAATAAGATAATAATAATAATAAATAGGACCTGAAGGATCGGTATATTTAAATATAAGAACTTCACAATGTCGGTATTTAATTTAATCTTATTTAAAATTAATCCTTCCAAGGACGATTTGAGTAAAACAATAAAAAATATAGAAGAGACTTCCGGATTAATTGATAATGTGTGTGTGCTCACTCACGCGTGTGTATATATACATACATACATAATATATATAGATATTATAGATATATACATATATATATATATATATATATATATGTATATATATATATGTATTAATATAGAATATAAAGAGGTCGTATATTTAAAATAATATAGACTTCAACACTGTCTGTATTTAATTTAACGGTGAGTATTTAAATCCTCTTTCTATAGTACGATTTTGAGTAAAACAAAATAAAAAATATTATGATAGCGACTTCCGGAAGTAGGTAAAATAAAAAATTATGTAATTATATTGATTTTTATAGTGACTTACATAAAATTAATAGTGACTTTCATAAAATTAAGCAATTAATATTTTTAATTAACTTTAAATAAATCGTCTTCTGGATGAAGATTTTATATAAATTAAAAAATAAATTAACATAAAATACCGACATCATGGCGATTTCCACTTTTTTGTCTACTTCCATCCGTAATAGTTGGAAGAATATTGTAACGACCTGTTTAGTCGTTTTGAGCAACAGATTTTAGTTCTGGAAAAAACTGGTTGGGACGACGGATGTAACGACGGACCGTCCCATAGTCACGACGGCCATCTATCGAGAGGTGTCCGTCCATGACACTTAGATTTTGAAATTTGGGTACTGAAAATCGACTCGCTGTAACTGGTGACGACCTGCAGGACGTGCCCGTCACATCCACGACGAACAGTCGTGAGTTTTTTTCCGTTGCAAATCACTTCAACTTTTAGAATTTGGTAACAAGAAACGAGTTTTCTGACCGTCATGACGGAGGAACAGGGACGACCTTCACAGCTGTGACGGGCTGTCACAGGACAGGCTACGGAGTTTCGAGGGAGCTGCGACGACCTGTGTGACCAGGACCGTCGGCAGCACGACGGCCCGTCACAGGTTTGCGCATCCCCGGCAAAAATGATTTCCTCTACAACACTTTTTTAGGGGGTCGTTTTGGACTATTCTTTCCTTAATTACATAAAGATTGAAGGGTTAATAGTAATATCTAATTACTTGGGGGTTAAAAGAGGTAACCTTACGGGTTTTTTTTTTTTAATTAGTGGGTTTTATTGTCCTCATTTACACTTAATTATACTTTTAATTAGTGTAAAAGAAAGAGGGTTTGAATAAAACAAAACAAAAACAGAACATAAAGAGAGGAGAAACGACCGATTAGAGAGAGAGAAGAAAACGAAGAGGTAAGCAAGGATTTTTGAGAAGATAGCTTGTTTTGATTCAATATCTTCCCTTCGGTGGAGTTTGTTTTGGTTATGGTTTATGTTAGATATTCATCAGTGAACTCTAAGTGAATATTATGTGTTGATAGTATTGTACCCTGCTATTGCTTAAGTTGTATGCTGCATGATATGATTATAAAATTGTGATGAATTAACAAAACATGATGAAGCTATTGAAAATCCCAAATCTTGAAGAATCCTAATTCCAAACTTGATTATGATAATCATAGAATGACTGATGCCTTAGTAGAAAGAAGGCTGGATAATTATATAATGAGAATGGATGATGCCTTAGTATAAAAGAGGCTTGATAATTATATAATGAGAATGATGATGCCTTAGTTGTAAAGAAGGCTTGATGAATTAGGGATCGGGGTGCCACGTTCCGGTACCAGGATAGAATGAAATGAGGACGAGTGTCACGTTCCGACCAACCAGGATAGACTATGGATCGGGTGCACGTTCCGGTACCCAGGATAAATATGAGGATCGGAGTGTCACGGTCCGACACCAGGATCGAATAGATCGGTGCCACGTTCCGTTACCTCCTAGGATATAATATGAGGATCGGAGTGTCACGTGCGACCCCATGATAGACAATGGATCGGGTGCCACGTTTCCGGTACCCGCCAAGGATAGATAGGATCGGAGTGGGCCAACGTTCCAGCACCAATTATAGAAAATATGAGGATCGGAGTGTCACGTACCGACACAAAGAAGAAAGATATGAATCTTGAAGATATGAATATCTCAATCTAATGAACGTTAATTCCCAAAGGAGTATGGTATTGAGGCTTGAGTCCTCACTGTGTGGACCCGTTTGTAGTTAGTGATGAATTCATGTTGTTATTGCTACATGTTGAAGTATTGGTAGTTGATTACATTATTATTGATATATATTGTTCCCTATTTTGAGTTGGCCGATGATATCTACTCCGTACGTGTGGTTGTACTGACCCCCTACTTTAGGTTTTCCTCTTTGTTTATATTTGTGTAATGCACAAACGTCCGTCAACTCAACTAAACAGTAGATCCTAGCAGTCTCACTTCATTGGACATTCAGGGTGAGCTAATGCGTTCTAGCTTGACTGGTCTTCTTCTTCAGGTCTTGATGCCTTTTTTTGGGGGGGAACTTCCGGCTGGACTAAGCTTTTTAGTTATTTTGTTCTTAAGACATTCATAGTTAAGGTAATTTGGATAGATGTTCTTGTGATGATGACTTCCAGATTTTTTGGGGATAACAATATAGTATTGAATTGTTTTTATTAATATAGTTTAAGTCTTCCCGCATTATTTTCTGTTGAGATATCTTGAAATGTTAAGGTTTAGATGTAGTTGGTTCCATCACCATAGGAGGGTAAATGGGGTGCCAGTCGCGTCCCTGAATTTTGGGTCGTGACAAACTTTGTATCAGAGCATTAGGTTTCTCCTGGTCTCATCACACAAGAACAGGTCTAGTAGAGTCTTTAAGGGAATGGTCCTGGGGACGCCATTTTACTTTTCCTTGAGAGGCTATAAGACTTTAGAAAATTTTTCCATCAACTCTTTCATTCTCTTTCGTGCGACTTACTTTTAGTCCAGAAAACAAGCGGGGAAAACCCAGGTAGCGGGCACGGGTGGCAAAAAATGAGGAGCAAGGAGAAAAAAGCAGGTAGCTTAGAGGAGGGAGCAGAAAGAACGGGAATGAAAGGGGGCGGGCAATCAGAAGGAAGCGAAAGAGAGGAGCGGAATAAGGCGTAGAAAATTTTATCATCTGGGCGATACGATTGGATCTGACCATCTTCATCACTCTAAATTTCGCGATGGTAGAACTCAGCAACGACCGCACCAGCAGCACAAACTGAAAGACAAGAAACTACTGCCCAGCCACTGGGGCTGTAGCTCGAGGAAGAGCAACGGCAAGAGGCCGTGGGTAGGTCTTGGGAGAACGTCCTCTAGAGGAAGGGACAACAACCTAGCCCCTCTGAGTACTAGGTCGTGACTCCTCACCGACCGAGAGGTGATAGAGAGGTGAGCAAGGGGAGAATGAACCAAGGGCAGAATGAGAAATGCCACCCCAACCTACCTACCCCCCGATATGATCAACCATTCTCTTATCTTAGTGGGTTATCCGATCCAGGGTCAGGCCCTCCATTGGTTTCTTGCAACCAACACCCCGGTTTTCATAGGTAACGACAGTGCGGCTACCATGGCTCCCCGCATGATGCACATTGGGAAACGTCACATTTCCACGTCTGACTACTCTGACTACTGGCCTATTTACAATTATCAGCATGAACTTTTCAGTAAGTTCTTGAAATTGAAACCCCCTCCAGTCTTTTAAAGGGCGCAGAATCATAGGATCCTACGATTTTCTGGTTGATTGTCCTGACTCCTACACAAATGGGTATAGTTAACGGTATTTTGGCGTTGAGTTCGTGGCTATCAGTTTCAAAGGGAACGCCAAAACTTGGTGGTGTCACACTTTGAGTGTCAACCAACGTGAGGCACCACCTATGACTTGTAAATCTTCTCTACCCTTTTTATGGAGAAGTATATTCCAAGGACTTTGAGAGAATACCGGAAAAAGGGGAACAGTTCTTTGAGTCTAGAGCAAGGGAGGATGACAGTTACGCGTATAGATGCTAAATTTTCGCATTTCGCGCACTATCCAGATCGCTCTGTCACCCAACTTTTGGTTCAGTCCACAATAACGATTCGCCGTTTTTGTGAAGGGGTTTGAGTCAGGTTGCGGATTTCAGCCTTACAGGTAGCGGCTACGGCAACATCCCTTTCCAAGAGGTGGTAACTTTTTGTGATAGAGGTGGAAGGAGTGAAGCCAGACGACTTCACCACGACATCGACATCGAAAGGGTTTTAGAAGGGGAGGTCGAGTTTAATGGTCTCACTCTAGAGGCAAATGGAGTACAAAGGGGGTAGGGTCAAAGATACAAGAGGGAGACGTGGAGACAGAGCTCCGGAGGTTACTCAAGTCGCCAATTCAGTCTTCACTACATACTGTGTTGGTGGTCCACTTCAGAACGGTCAACACTAATTCCTAGGAGACCTATCATGAACACCGAAGAGTGTTCTGATGTGGGGGAGGTTTGGACACATCCAGAGATAATTTCCAACCAGATTACAGACCCACCCCACACTAGAGGTAGAGGTGGTCATAGGTTGGCCACTTTTCTGGAGGGACGTGGTGGTCAGGTAATGGGGTCATCCAACGGCAGAGGTGATGGGCAAAATGTACCACTTACTAGCACTCCTACTCAACATGGTAGGGGCAATGGACAGCAAATGATAGGGCCCATTGTTACGCTTTCCCTGGGAGGATCTGAAGTGGAGGCGTCCGATTGCTGTTATCGGGACAGGTATCTTTTTGGTGTGTGATTGCATGGCATCTGTATTATTTGACCCTGGCTCCAACGTTTGCATATGTATCTTCATCATTGCTAATTGTCTAAAATTGCATTGTGAATTACTTGACATGCCTATTCGTGTTTCTACACGGTGGGTGAGTCTGTGGTAAGTTGAAAAGGTACATAGTCTTGTTTGGTGACGTTGTGGGGAGCAACTTATGTAGATTTTGTTATTTTTAGAAATGGGTGACTTTGATGTAATTCTTGGTATGACTTGGCTTTTCTCCAAATTTTCGATCTTGATTGTAAATGCTAAAACTGTGACAATTGCCAAGCCTGGGAATAGATCCGTTAGTGTGGGGAGGGTGACTCACTTCCAAATACCGTTTCTTATCATCTCCGTTCTTTGTGCTAAGAAAATGGTTATAAGGGTTGTTTAGCCTTTCTTGGCCCTCTCAAGGCTGGACACTCCCCAAGTACCTTCGATTGAGTCGGTTTTTCGGTAGTTCCCGCGAGTTTTGGAGGTTGTTTTCCCTCAGATCTTCCCTGGTATGCCACCAGATAGGGATATTGACTTCTGTATCGATCTGAACCGGCACACGCCCCAGTTCTTACCCCCGTATATAGAATGGCTTCCCGCGGATTAAGAGAGTTAAAGGCTCAACGTCAAGAGTGTTGAGCAAGGGCTTCATTAGACCAAGTGCATCTCCTTGGGGTCTTCCGGTTTTGTTTGTGAAGAAGAAGGATGGGAGTTTCGATGTGCATAGACTACCGACAGTTGAACAGGTACATATTAAGACAAGTATACTCTTCCTCCTCGCATTGATGACTTATTCCGATCAATTACAATGTGCTTGTGTCTTCTCTAAGATTGACTTGAGATCCGGTTATCATCAATTGAAAATACGGCAACGGATGTGCCTAAGACTTTGCTTTTTGAACGGGTATGGACATTACGAATTTGTGGTGAGGTCTTTTGGTCTTACGAACGCCCCTGCTGCGTTCATGAGCTTGATGAACGGGATATTTAAGCCGTATTTGGACCTCTTTGTGTCGTATTTATAGATGAATACTGGTATATTCTAAAAGTAAGACGGAACTGAGGAGCATTTTGAGGGTGGGGTTGAAATGTGAAGGGAGAAAAACTTTACGGCCAAGTTTCGCTAAAGTGTGAGTTTTGGCTGATGGCGTGTCCTTCTTGGGGCATGTGGTTTCGAATGATGGGGGTGATGGTAATCCTTCTAAGAGTGGACAGGGAAGAATTGGGTAAGACCCCACAATGTGGTCAGAAAATAATACGGATTTTGTGTGGGTTAGCTAGCTACTACCGACTACCGTCCGCTTTGTCAAAGGATTCTCTTTATTGCTTCCCATTACGAACTTGACTAAGCAGAATGTTCCATTTGTATGGTCAGATGAATGTGAGGAAAGCTTTCAGAAGCTTAGAACTTTGTTAACTACCGTCACCTATCCTCACCTTGCCCGGTACGGGTAAGAACTTACATTGTTTATTGTGAATGCATCCTATTTCGGGTTTGGGTGCATTGCTAATGCAAGAGAAGAACGTGACTTGCTTATGCCTCAAGACAATTAAAATTGCAATGAACGTAACTATCGCTCATGACTTGGAATTGGCCGCGGTAGGTTTGCATTTACCAAATGGAACACTATTTATCTGGGGTTAAAAGTGTGAGGTCTCACGTATCCTCGTAGCCCTCAGTATGTCTTTACTTCAGAAAGATTTGAACTTGAGGTCAAAGCTAGATGGATGGAACGACTGAAGGACTACGCCTCATATTTTTGTAATCATCCCGGGTAGGCGATGTTTGTGGTAAACATACGCTTGAGTAAAAGGTGGGAAAGCATTGGAAGTTTAGCTCAGTGCAAGCCTCTAGACGCCCATTGGCTAGAGAGGTTCCGACTCTTGGCTAACGATTACTTGATGAGGTTGGAAAAATAAGGAGAAGGAGGATTGTTGGCTAGTGGGAGTCAAGATCTTCTTTTCTGACAGATTTAAGGGAAAACAGTTTTGATGATGATAAACTAAGGCGAATCCGGATAAAGTGTTTTTGCGAGGAGCGGCCAAAGAAGCAACAATTACGAGGAAGGTGTGTTGAGGATAAGTGAAGGGTAATGTGGTACCCCGCATGAGGATTTGATCAACACTATTCTGGCAGAAGCTCATAGTTCAGGTATCTATACATCCGGGTGCAACAAGATGTAATCCACTAAAACAACACTTTTGGTGGATTAGAATGAAGCGCAATAATTGTTGACTTTATTGCCAGTGTCCAAACGTGCAACAAGTGAAATATGAACACCAAGGCCCGAGGAACACTCAAGAAGCCCATTTCGGAATGAAGTGGGAGAGAATGGCAATGGACTTTGTGGTTGGTCTTGCAAAGACAAACTGGGGAAGTTTGATTTTCAATTTTTGGGTAATGTGGAGCAGTTGACAAGTCTGCTCATTTCTTCCGGTCAAGGTGGACTCCCATGCCATAGAAGTAGCAAAATCTACATCTAGAAATCGTTCGATTGCACGGGGGTTCCATTATCCATTATTCAGATAGAGGTACGCAGTTATACTTCCCAGTTTTGGAAAACATTGCATGCAGAATGGGTACTAGGTTTGACCTAGTACCGCGGAGGAGCGTTCCATCCTCAGACCGATGGTCAGTCTGAGCGGAACGATTCATTGTTGGAGGATTGCTTTCGCGCAATGCGTGATAAGTTTTGGTGGCCATTGGGATAGCTTCTTAACCTTTGGCAAGGTTTTCGTACATAATAGCTATCACTCCAGTATTGATATGGCCCCATTTTGAAGCATTTGTATGGGAGGAGGGTGTTAAGATCTCCCCATGGTTGGTTTGAATGCATTCGAGGTTAGACCTTGGGTACCGATCTCTTGCGGGATTCGTTAGAAAAGGTGAAGGGCATTCAAGAAGCTTCTACGGCGCAAAGTAGACCAAAGGAGTATGCAGACCGGAAGGTAGAGACTTGGAGTTCATGGAAGGTGAACAGTCGGTTTAATGTTTCACCCATGAAAGGAGGGGGTGATGCGGTTTGGCAAAAGAGGTAAGCTAAGTCCAGTATCTTGAACCATTTGAAGGTCCCTAAGCGAATAGGGAGGTGGCTTATGAATTAGCCTTGCCCCCAGAGCTGGTCCGAGTGCATCCGTATTCAGTGTTCCATGTTGAAAAGATACCATGAAGATGGAAACTACATTATCCGTGGACTCGTGTTTTGTGGGTATGAGAAACTTGACTTATGAAGATGAACCAGTTGCTATATTAAGATAGAGATTCCAAGTTGAAGACGTAGAGAGATTGCATCCATCAAATTTCAATGGAAGAAATCGACCAGGTTGTACTAGGCACCGTATGTGGGAGAAAGGAGGCGGATATACCAGAAAAAATATCCACATCTGTTCCAATATCGGTACTCCTCTCCTTTTCGCCATCTTGTTTTTCTTCTTTTGATCGTTCGGGGGACAACGATGGGTAAATGGTATCTATTGTAACGACCTGTTTAGTCCGTTTTGAGCCCAGATTTTAGTTCCTGGAAAAAACTTGGCTGGGACGACGTGTAACGACGGACCGTCATATTCCCCACCACGGCCCGTCGAGATGTGTCGTCCATGACCACTTAGAATTCTTAGAATTTGGGTACTGAAAATAGACTCGCTGTAAATTTGACGGACCTGCAGGCCGTGCCGTACAGTCCACGAGCGAAACAGTCGTGATTTTTCGTTGCAATCACTTCAACTTTTGAGAATTTGGTACAAGATTAGTTTCCTGACCGTCATGGACGAGGAACGGACGGACCCGTCACACCAGCTGTGACGGGCTTCCAGGCTACGTGCGTTTCGAGGGAGCTGCGACGACTGTGTGACTGACCGTCGCAGGCACGACTGCCCCGTCACAGGTTGCGCAGTCCCGGCAAATAGATTCCTCTACAACACGTTTTATTCTGGGTCGTTTGGACTATTCTTCTCCTATTCTAAGATTGAGGGTTAATTATTAATAGGTCTAATTACTTGGGGGTTAAAAGAGGTACTTAAGTTATTATTAGTGGTTTTTAGTGTCCTCCTTTACACTTAATTATACTTTTAATTAGGGTACAAGAAGGGGTTTGAATAAAACAAAACAAAAGCAAAGACATAAAGAGAGGAGAAACTAACTAGTAAGGAGGAGAAACGAAGAGATAGCAAGGATTTTGAGAAGATAGCTTGTTGATTCACTTCTTCGGTGGAGTTAGGTTATTTTTTATGTTACGATCTTCGGAGTTAACTCTTAATAGTGAATATTATGTGTTGATAGTATTGTAAACCTACTATTGCTTAAGTTTGTATGCTTGCATGATTATGATTATAAAATTGTAAAGATAAAATTGAGAAAAAATAATTACAAAGCAAATGATGAAGCATTGAATCCCAAAATCTTGAAAGAACCCTCATTCACTTGATATAGTATATAAGAGAATGATGATTACTTAGTATGAAAGAAGGCTTGATAATTCATATAATGAGAGATGCTGCCTTAGTATAAAAGAAGGCTTGATAAATTATATAAAATGAGAATGATGATGGCCTTAGTTTAAAAGAAGGGCTTGAATGATAGGGGATCGGGTGCCACGTTCCGGTACAGCTAGAATTAATATGAGATTGGAGTGTCACGTTCGACACAAGGTAGAATATGGATGGGTGCCCACGTTCCGTACCAAGGGATAGAATATGAGAAGGATCTGAGTGTCACGTTCCGACACCCCATGATATAATATGGATCGGTGCCATGTTTGCCGGTAACCCAGGATAGAATATGAGGATCGGAGTGGTCACTTTCCGACACCCCAGGATTAGACAATGGGATCGGTGCCACTTCCGGTACAGGATAGAAATGAGGATCGAGTTAGCCACTTCCAGCCCCAGGATCGAAAATGAGGATCGGAGTGGTCACGTACCGACACAAGAGGAGAAAGATTTGAATCTTGAAAGATAAATGAATATACTCATCTAATGACCTTACTCCCCATGAGTGTGGGGATGTGGTATTGAGGCCTTGATCCTCAACGTGTGAACTCGTGTTGTGTAGTTAGTGATTAATTCAATTTTGTGTATTGCCTACATGTTGAGTATTGTAGTTGATTTACATTTTATTGATATATACTGTTCCCTATTTTGAGTTGGCCCGATGATATCTACTCAGTACGTGTGGTTTGTACTGACCCCTACTTTTATGGTTTCCTCTTGTTATTTGTGTAATGGCAAGCAACTTCGTCCTGTCAACTCAACAGTAGATCTAGCCAGCTTCACTTCATCGGAACTTCAGGGTAGCTAATGCGTCTAGCTTGGACTGGGTCTTCTTCTTCAATGCTTGATGCCATTGACTTTCCTTCCCCGGCATGGGACTAGCTTTTGAGTTATTTGGTTCTTAAACAGTCCTAGTTAATTACGTTAAGATAGTGTTCTTGTGATGATGATCCAGATTTTGGGGGAAACACTATAGTATTGAATGTTTTTATTAATGAGTTTAAGTCCTTCCGCATTATTTTCTGTTGATAAATATCTTGAAATGTTTAAGGTTAGATGAGTTTGGTTCGCTCACCTAGGAGGTAATGTGGGTGCCGTCGCGTCCCTGATGTTGGGTCGTGACATTCCGACTAAAAATAAGATAAAAAAAAGACTTGAAATCCATCATGAGGTCAATATTTTAATTTTATCCAAATACCGATCCTAGGAGGTCGATATTTTTATTTCTTCTGAATACTGACCTCATGAGGACGATATTTTTTTCATCCAAATATTGAACTCATGAGGATGATTTTGTGAAAAAAATATTATAATAATTTCGACTTCTAGATATCTGTAAAATTAAATATTATATAATTAATTTAATTTAAATTGAAATATTTATACAATGAGTTCCTAAAAAAGAATATTTTTTATTAACTTTAAGTAAATCGTCCTCCAGATGACAGTTTTATAAAAGTTAAAAACTAAATTAATATAATATATCGACCTTCGATATCAGGTTTTTACTTACTGATTAACCGAGCTTTCTCATTCGTCTCCAATTGCATCCCTTAAACTCCAGGTGAATTTTTAGAACCTTCATAACAAATCACTTTTGTTTTCATTTAGTTGAAGTGTCCCAAAATTAAAGTACTAATATGCTTAGTTTAATTTATTCTTTATGTTTGTCCAGAACTTTCTTACGTTCTTATTAGTCTTAATGTTCCCCAAACACACACAAATACCAAACCAGCCACACTCACCGAGAAAACAAATATTTACTCGTTAGTAATGCCCAAAAATGATACTCTAACTTATGTAACTTCATAAAATTTTGTCATAAAGATTAACAAGCCGTCATTTATTGATTTCATTTGCCTAAAAGAACTATGTATAAAAGTAATTAATTGACTAGCTAGAAGGATTTGGCATTTCCTGTATGCACATATTTATTAAAGGATGTTTATTTTATTGATTATTGATTAATAAGTTTGACAACTTATAGTGAACTACTTATTTCACATCCTCTACTTTCTAACTCAAGGTTAATTCCCGTTTCTAGATTATATAGTTGAAATTAAATTTTAAAAAGATTCACTGTCACGACCCAAACGTGGCTGCGACTGGCACCCACACTTATCCTACTATGTGAGGCTGAATCAAAACCCATTCCACTTCCCCAACGTTTCAATAGAATAGCAATCAGAAAGTAATGCGGAAGAACTTAAACCATTAACGAAACCAATTCAATAAATTCTAAAATCACTCTATTATTTTTCCCCCAAAATCAGGAAGTCTCACACAATAACCATCTATGATCCAATTACTAACTAAAGAGTATTCCTAAAAGCAAAATAAAAAAAAGCTAGTCCATGCCGGAACTTCAGGCATCAAGACATGAGGAAGAAGATCCAGTCCAAGCTAGAATCATTAGCTCACCCTAACTCCGGTTAATGAAGACTGGCTAAGTTTGCGTGAGTTGAAGACGACGGTAAATGTTTGCTGCACTCCACATATAACAAAGAAAGAACATACAGTAGGGGTCCCAGTACAAAACCGAGTACTGAGTAGGTATCATCCGGCCAACGCAAAATAGAAAACAGTATATATCAAATAATATCATAAACACTACAATACTCACTGTAGCAACAACAAGTTCTATAATCATTAATAGCACCGCCAATTTCACCCATGAGGACTCAGCCTCAATGCCATACCCATTTGTGAATTAGGTTCAATTAATTGAGTATATTAACATCTTCAAGATTCAGTATGTTGTATTTCTCTGGTGTCGTACTGTGACCTCTCCCGAGTCCCCTTAATTCTACGGTCGGTTCGTGACACCCTATCCCTTAATTCTACGTGGTCGGTTCGTGACACCCGATCCCCAAACTCGTGTCGATTCCGTTAACCCGATCCACTAATAACTACGTGGTCGGTTCGTTACACGCAATCCCTAATTCTCATGTCGGTTCGTGACACCCGTCCCTAATTCTACGTGTCGATTCTGACACCAACCCGATCCCCTAATAACTACGGTTGTTCGGACACCCGATCCACTAATTCTATGTGTCGGTTCGTGAAACAAAGCCTTTCCACTAATCTCATCCACTTAGTTTCATCAAGCCTCTTTTATAACCAAGGCCATCAATCAATATTCTCATTCACAACAAGGTAGATTTAGGGTTTTTCTTTCAAATTCAATTCAATAGCTCATCATTCTTATTTTATCACACTTGTATAATCACATTCCTACAAGATACATTACGCATATGAGGGTTACAATACTATCCATACATATCATTCGCATATTAAGATTTTACTACGGACTAGCATAAAACATAACCTAGCCTCCCACCGAAGAATTCATATCAAGCAAGCTAATCTTTATCTGCAAAGTCTTTGCTTTCCTGTTCGTTCTTCTCTTTCTTCTTTCGTTTCTCTCCTCTCCTCCGCTGTTTCTTTTCATTTTCTTATCAAACCCTTTTTCTTTTTAGCCCCTAATTACCATATAATTAAGTATAAAAGATGATAAAGTAAACCACTAATTAATTTAGATTACTCTCCTTTAACACCCTCAAGAAAATTGGATTTAAATATTAAACCACTCACTTTGTAATTATAAAAGCAGGAATAGTCCAAACGCCCCTTAAACATTTAACCGAATCCGACCCAGCCTGGATTACGCAAGCCTGTGACGGGCCTTCATGCCTGCGATGGTCCTTCCTGTTGAGTCGTCACAGAATTCAAGACTGAAATTTACTGAGGGCCTTGACGGTCCCGTCATGCCTGTACGGTCCGTCCTGCCACTCCTGTCTGACGTTCAGAGAGTCGATCTCAGTAGCCAGGAAAGGATGGTGGGAAAGGGGTCCAATTTCTAAATTCTAAGTTTTGGAATGAACCCCCCCACGATGGTCCGTCGTGCCCATGACGGTTCGTCGTGGGATCCGTCGACTCAGCCAGTTTTTCCAGAAATAAAAGCTGCTGCTCAAAATGACTAAAAAGGTCGTTACCTTCACATTTCAATTGCAGTATCCAGTTGAAAAATACATTTCCCAAATTTTGGTTATTGAAGTGTTATTTATTAACGTGGAACTTTAATATTATTGTTCATTGAAATTTTTGATGTTATTAACTGGTTCTATCATAAAGACAAAAATCATGCATCCTTGTGTTGTTATATATTAGTAGGTTGGTGGGAATATATACTTGCGTTTAGCTCTTAATGTTATTAGATCAAAGTGAACGACTTTGAAATAAAAATATAAATGACTTAAGAGTATGACTACATGCCCTACTTGATCTTCTTGTTTGTAACATGTTCGTGTAAATAGGTTTAAACTCTATTTTTCTAGTGTTAACTTTTTTCCCTCTTTTCCTACTAGGCAACTCAGGAAGCTAACATATAAAAAAGTTGATACATGATTATACTGCTTATTTCATTAAAGTAGGAGAAAAAGTTTGGTGATTCTAAATTTCTAATTTTAAATTACAATTGTTTTCTAAAATGTGCTTGTATCCATCTAGTACTAATACATAGCTTTAAATATACGATAATTTTTTTGTGTCCATCAAGTATTTGTTAAGCATAAGTATCAACTCTAGTTGATCCGATTGATGACAAAATTAATTTCTTGCAAGATCGATTCATGTCCATCTAGTGTTGACATTTAAAATTTAAATCTAGAAATAATATATTTGTTAAGCATAAGTACCAACACTAGATGATCCTATAGATGACAAAATTTATTTTCTGGCAATATCGATATGTATCCATCTTGTGTTGCCATTAAGATTTAAATTTAGAAATAATATTTTTTTTAAGCATAAGTATCAGGACTAGTTGATCCTATTGATGAAAAAAATGATTTTCTTGCAAGATCAATTTGTATCAATCTAGTGTTGACACTTAGTGTTAAATTTAGAAATAATAAATTTGTTAATCATAAGTACCAACACTAGTTGATTCTATTGAAGAGAAAACTGATTTTCTTGCAAGATCAATTTGTGTCCATCTAGTGTTGACAATTTGCTTTAATTTAGAAAAAAATATGCTTGTTAATTTTAAGTACCAACACTAGTTGATCCTATTGATGACAAAATTGATTTTCTTGCAAGATCAATTTGTGTCATCTAGTGTTGACACTTAGCTTTAATTTAGGAATAATGTATTTGTTAAGTATAAGTACCAATAATAGTTGACCCTATTGATGAAAAAATTGATTTTCTTACAAGATCGATTTGTGTCAATCTACTATTGATACTAAGCTTTAATTAAGGAATAATGTGTTTCCTTACGATAAAAATACCAGCACTAGTTGATCATATTGATGACAACATTGATTTTCTTGAAATATCGATTTGTTTCCATCTAGTGTTGAAATATATCTTTAAATTAAGAAATAATATATTTGTTAAGCATATGTACCAATCGTAGTTGATCATACAATCAATTAGAATATATAATGTGGTTTAGTGTTTGTGAATATAGTGTTGGAATTAAGTAAAAACTAAACTACTTAGACTTAGAGGTTGTTAAGTTGTTTTAATAAGTTAAACTGTATAATGTGCTTTAGTTGCTGAATATAGTGTTGGATTTAAGTAAAAATTAAACTAGTTAGACTTAGAAAATCGTTTGTTGTTTTTATAAGTTGAAATAAATAATGTTGTTTAGTTGGTGAATATATTGTTGGAATTGAGTAAAAGCTAAACTAGTTAGACTAATTTTTTTTAAAATTCTTACGATAAGTTAAAATATATAATGTGGTTTAGTTGGTGAATATATTGTTGTAATTAAATAAAAATTAAACTAGAAAGTTGTTAAGTTATTTTAATAAGTTAAAATAAATAATGTGGTTATTTGATGTATATAGTAGTAAACTAGTTAGACTTAGAAAGTTGTTAAGTTGTTTTCATAAGTTAAAATAAATAATGTATTTTGATTGGTGAATATAGTATTAGAATTAAGTAAAAACTATAATAGTTAGACTTAAAAAGTTGTTAAATTCTTTAAATAAGTAAAAATATATAATGTGATTTAGTTGGTGAATATAGTATTGGAATGATATAAAAACTAAACTAGTTACACTTAGAAAGTTGTTAAGTTGTTTTACTAATTTAAAATAAATAATGTGGTTTATTTGGTGAATATAGTGTTGGAATTAAGTAAAACTAAACTAGTTAGACTTAAAAAGTTGTTAATTTTTTTTTTTACAAAAGATAACATACCCTCTGAATGTGGCTTTCTTTGGTGATCTCCCAGTTTGGGAATTAGCAAAAACTGAACTATTAGAAAGACTAGAAGTTTGGTTACTGTGGTTTTACATAAGTTACAAATAACTAATGTGTGTATTGGTAAATCATGTGTTTGAATAAGTAAAAAACTAACTAGTTACACCTAGAAAGTTGTTAAGATGTTTTAATAAATTGTAACATATTATGATTTAGTTGGTGAATATAGTGTTGGAATTAACTAAATACTAAATTAGGTAGACTTAGAAAGTTTTTAAGTTGCTTTAATAATTTATATTAAATAATGTGGTTTAGTTGGTGAATTTAACGTTGAAATAAAGTTAAAACAAAACTAGTTAGACTTACAAAGTTTTTAAGTTGTTTGGTTTAGTTGGTGAATATTGTTTTAGAATTAACTAAAAATTAAACTAGTTAGACTTAGGAAGTTCTTAAGTTCTCTAAATAAGTTAAAATTTATAATGTGATTTAGTTGGTAATATAGTGTTGAAATTAAGTAAAAACTAAACTAGTTAGATCTTAGAAAGTTATTAAGTTCTTTAAATAACTTAAAATATATAGTGTGATTTAGTTTGTGAAAATAGTGTTAAAATTATTATTATTATTATTATTATTATTATTATTATTATTATTATTATTATTATTATTGTTTGTACAGATGGATCCTGATCGTTATTGGATGTATTAGAGAAGCAATCCTTGTCAAGCGGGTGATTTCAGAATTCGCAGATGTTGTCACTATATTTATAAATCATGAAAAAACACTTGATGATTTTTTAACTTCAAGGTTGATTAGGCGTCCGTGTGTTAATCGTGAAAATATGAGATATCATACAACAAAGATTGTTGTTATGCATCTTATGAAGAATGGATTCAAACCAGGGTATAGAGTTTGGACTAGTCATGAAGAGGTTGAAAGTGACACTATGTTTAATAACTTTGTTGTCAGTGAATGTAATAGATCTACATAGCGTAATTATTTCCAAGGTTCTAGAATTTCAGATATGGTTGATGATGCTTTTGGGATGAATTTTAATTTGGAATCTGGGAAAAATGTATATGAAGCTCCCAATGAAGAGCAAACATCTTTTATGAACAATTGCATGATTGTAGTAGTCCTTTGTTCAAGGGGAGTCAACACTCTAAATTGTTTGTTGCAGCTAGATTGTTGAGTATCAAATCTGACAATAATATTTCTCAAGAACAAATGGACTCTATGATAGATCTTATGAAGGAATTAGTTGATCCCAGTGTAAATATTCCTAATTCATATTATAAAGAAAATGCATTGGTTTCTAAGTTAGGAGTGTTCTCGATAAGAATTGATTATTGTGGAAAAGGTTGTATATATACTATAAGGAGGATGTCAATCTAGAGTATTGTAAGTTTATAGTCACCCTCACTGTAAGACTTCTGGAAAGAAACATGCTATTAAGGTAATGCATTTTTTACCTCTTACATCAATATTGAAGATATTGTATGCATCAAATAGCTCTGCTCCTCGTATGAGATGGCGCCGTGAAAATAGAAGTCCTCCTGGTGTCATGTGTCATCCATCTGATAGAGAGTCTTGGAAACATTTTGATAGAACTTATCCAAAATTTTTAATTGAACCAAAGAATGTTAGGTTGGGTTTGTGTGAGGATGGTTTCACCCCTTTTTTTAGTTTAGGCTGAACCATAATCTTGTTGGCCTATGTTCATTACACTATATAATCTTCAACCTTAGGTGTGAATGATAAGTCTACATGTATTTCAGAATTGTGTCATTCATGGTCCAAGTAATCAAAAAAAGCAAGATTGATGAGTACTTACAACCTTTGATTGATTAGTTTAAATTAGTGTGGTAAGTGAGGGTAGAAATATGGACATTTCTCGTACATAAAATTTCAATATGCGTGCTACTTTAATGTAGACTAATAATGATTTTCTTGCCTATGTAATGCTAACAGGATTGATGACAGCTGGAATGTTTGTTGTTCATCTTGTATTCCAAACATACTTAGAACAAAACTTTGAAATCTTTGTAAGAAAACAAAGTTTAAGAACATTTTCACAACTAGAAATTAAAACTATAGCGAACTAAAATAGAAAAAAAATTTTAAAAAAATTATACAATCTATTTTTCTTAAAGAGAATTGTTTTAATATTGTCTAAAGCATCTTACTGATTCCAACAAACTTTGCAAGAACACGAATTACCAAGTTTAAAAATGAACCAGTGAAGGAACACAAGAAGGAACAACTGAAATTAATTCACACATCTAAATTTGTAAAACACGTGCAGAATCTGAAAAATTTTTAATAGGAAAAAGAAGTCAAGTTCCATTGAATTCACAATGTCCCCTTAAGGAAAGTATTCTCTCTAGTATCGCGAGTTTGATTTGGAATATACCTCCCAGGGTAATATGATCTCAATCACCAGAGTGATAACAAAAACTCCGGTGTCAGCGAACCACTCACCGGCATAAGTACACGTAGTAGAATACTAATGTAGTAGTTGAAGAAGAAGTCCATGATTCTTTTTAAAATGAGGACAACCCTCAATTTATAGAAACAAAGGGGGTGCGAAAAGGTTCTTTTGTGCCTTACCGGAAAGGTCCCAAACCTTTGGAAAGTCACAATCTTTTCAAGGGTCGTTCTCTTTCATAAAAGTAACTTTCCATAAAAGCACACTTTTCATAAAAATGCACTTTTCATAAAGTCACAACTTTTCATCAAAGTCGCAACATTTCATAAAAGTCACAAATCTTCAATAAAAGTCGGCAACTCTTCAATTTTTTCATTCCAAACACCTTTTTTTAAAATCCAACAAGTTTTCATGTCCCCATTGCAGGAGATACTAATCATTCCATTAAACCTGCCGGAAAATCATCATGGTTTTGATTTTACCATTGAATACTTTCCACAGGATCATATGTTTGGATTACGCCAATATGCAATTTGAAAAGAATAATACTGAACGAGATGGTCCAACCCAATATTAACGGGTGATGATATTTCGGAAAGGGTTCAAAATTTCCCAAAGGTAACTGAGGAATCATTGTAAAAATTTGATGGGTGTGCTGTTGCATATAATTGGACTAAAAAAAGTATAGTGAGTTACCTTATTGGAAGGATAATTTGCTTAGACGTAATCTTGATGTCATGCATATCGAGAAGAATTATTTTTATAATTTATTCAACACTGTAAGGGATGTGACTGGAAAAACAAAAGTTAATGTTTAGGCTAAACATGATTTACCAGAACATTGTAGTTCTTTATTCACAATGGAACAGAAAAGAAAATTTTTTGAGTGGGTGGAAATTTTGAAATGCCAGATGGGTATGCCTCAAATTGGGGAATGATGGTAGACATGGAGCGTGGAATATTATGGTATGAAAATTCACTACTCTCATGTTTTCATTGAATAATTACTTTCGATTATTTTCTGTGGATTGCTTGAAAACATATGGAAATGGATGAAGAGATCGGTTTGTTCTTAAAAGACTTGTGTTCCAACACATTGAGAACGGAGAATCCAGTTCGAATGGACAAAATTATTGTTGTCATTAATAATAAGTTGGAGAAGATTCTTCCATGGGGTTCTTTGATGTGATGGAAAATCTTCCCATTCACCTTGTTTATGAAGCCCTACTGGGTGGTCCAATTTACTATAGGTGGATGTATCCTTTTGAGCGGTGAGTAACTATAACACATTTATTCTTATTACATAAAATGTTCATATATCTTTTGAATTTATATATCTAATATAAAATATTTTACAGGAGCATTGACAAGTTTAAAAGGGGTATTAAGAATAAACAAAAGGATGGATGGATGTATGGTTCAAGTATATCTAGCTATAGAAAATTTCCACTTTTGTTCTTACTACTTTGATGATTGTGTGTCTTTTTTGAGAAACAGATCTAATTGACGTGTTTGAGAATGATCTTGCAAGACAATCACTATCTATTTTCAACAAACCAGGTAAGGGCTCAAAAAAGCGTACATTGCGCAAACTTACTGAAAAGGAGAAAAAACATGTAGAGTTTCATGTCTTGTTTAATTGTCTAGAAGTCCAACCCTTCTTAGAGTAAGAAAATGAAATATCAAAAAACATATATTCACCTTCGATTTTATAAAGGAAACTAATTGTACTTTGAATGTGATTCAATAGTTATTTTGTGAGCGTAAATGGTCATGATCAAGTGTTTCCATCATTTATAACGTCGTATACTAATTGGTTAAGTGTTGTAATGTATACACCTACCAATATATTAGTTTACTCCTCTTTCTACTAATATTGCCTTTAATTAACTAACCATATATAGGTCTACAATTCACAAAATGCTTCCACATTTGATCTTTTTTCAAGGATATTTATTGGGGACCGATTACATTTTATACAATGTCCCAATATAAATTAAATTGTTTTAAATTTGCCACACAGAAATACTCAAAGAATAAGAAAACTAATACTATTCGTGTTTGGGTTAAAGGTGATGATGGAAATCAAAAGGAGAATGTTGATTATTTTGGCGTCCTACTGGAGATTCTAGAGTTTGAGTATTCGGGTTGGCCAATCAAAAAATAGTACTTTTCCTATGCAAGTTGTTTTATCCAACTTCAAGAGGTATGAGAGATCTTAAGCAACATAATATCATTTAAGTCAATCACAGTAGGAAGTTTGAGGATTATGATCTTTTTATTATTGCAAAGAATGGTAAGCAAGTGTATTATGCCCCTTATTTGTTGCATAGGGATAAGCATCATTGGTGGGTTTTAATCAAAACAATATCGATGGGGCGAGTGGAAGTTAAGAATGAATTGGATGTTGCATATCTAAATGAAATATCAAGTTTTCATCAAGTAGTGGATGTTGAGTTAGAAATGAATTTGGAGCATCCTGATCACATCTTAGAAAAAGTTAATAGAGAAGAGATAGATATGCCAACAAATATGGAGGAGGATGAGGAGGAAACTTTTAAAGAGGATGAATAGATAGATGAGGAGGAAACTTCCTAAGATGATGCAAGTGAATGGATAGATGATGAAGAAACATCCAAAGAGGATGAATAACATTTTTTATGTTCAGTTGGTGTATTTTTAGCTATTCATATTTGAGTATACTTTATATTTTAATAGTTATAATGTTTGTTTTACATTGTGAAATAATATTTGGATTAATCTTTATGCTATGATAACTTTGTTTGATAAATTTTTTCAACATTGTGAGATTATTTTGTACTATTGTTATTTAATGTTTATATTTTATTGATATAGATGGTAGATAAAGACAAGGGTAAAGAAAAAATGTCAGCTAATCCAAAAAAGAAATTTAAGGCCAATGCTATAAGAAGGTCCACTAGGGTAGTGATATTTGATGAGACCTGTAGAGTTAATATTTCAAAACGAGCCTCAATTTTAGCTACTCTCTCAGCACACAATTCACGTAATTCCTCTACTCATGTCAAGAAGAGTGCGAATAGATGTATTAACCCACGTGCTCAAAAGACATAAGTAAGAACTTTATTCAAGCTAATCTTTTTTTTTCTTTTTCTTGAATATATTACATTTTATTCATAGAGTTCTTTGCTTAAATTACACGATAGGTTTATATGAATATGTCAAGAATAATGTAGTGCTTACCTCTTGAGAGCCAGGACATATCATTTACACTAGAAAAAAGCTAGCATATTTGGAAATAAAGTGCAGATGAATTGATTAGAGGTTTAGTCTATGACTATTTAGAAAAGACATATAAAAACAAGCAGGCTTGGTATTGTGGTTCATCATCCTCTATCTTCGATAATGGGGATAAAGAGACAATATCTACAATGGAGGGTAACATAGCTATTCCCAATACCAAGCTTGTTGCTGTAGCCGACAGAGAGAAGAAGGAATAAGAAAGAGAGAGGAAGAGAGAGGAGGAGATTGCGGCAGCAAAGGAAGCAGAGAAGAAGGGTATGCAACATTTCAGGCCCAACTAACTTTTCTTTTTGAATCACGAAATATTCTTCCTCCATATCCAGCAAGCAGTGATGGCTCTGATAACGAGGGTGATGAGAATGAAAAGTGTGACAAAGAGAGTGAGGAGAGTGAAGGTGATGGGAATGACAAGTCTTATAAGTATGACATTCTAGACTTCGATATTTTTGGAATTATTTGATCGTAACTTAGATTATTTTAAAGTTGGATGAAGTTTATTTTGAAATAGTTTAATGCATATGCTGAAAATATTGTGTTGTTTTTGTTGGATGAAGTTTATTTTAAAATAGCTCATTTGGAATTCTTTGGGGGTTGAGTGAAGTTTATTTGAAATTCTTTGGGTTGTTTTGATATAAATATGCAAATGGGATACTAAAATTGCAACTGAATGCTGCCAGATTTGTAGCAGAAACACTGACCTCCGGAGGTCGGAATATCAAAAAGAAAAATTAAAAATACCGACCTCTGGAGGTGGAAATCTAAAAATAATAAATAAAAATACCGACCTCCGGAGGTCGGAATCTAAAAATAAGAAATAAAAATATCGAATTCCACAGGTTGGAATCTCCGAAACAATAAATGAAAATACGGACCTCCGGAGGTCAGAATCTCACAAATAAAAAATAAAAATACCGACCACCTAAGATCAAAATCTCAAAAATAAAAAATAAATAAAATTATTGATCTCCATAGTAAGAATTTAAAAACTAACAAAAAATAAAATTAAAGCATACTGACGTCCGGAGGTCGGTATTCCATAATTTGAGAATTAAATATTCTGACATTTAGAAGATGAAAATAAAAAAAATTACAAAATAAAGAATTATATAAAAGTGACCTCCATCAAGTTGGAAAATAAGATAACAAATTTTACAGACTTAAATATAAACTGACCTCGAGAGATAAGTAAAAGAAGACCTCCAGAGATTGGAATTGAATAGAGACCAAACTTTTTCCGACCTAAGCTGGGAAGCCTCTTTTTGGTCGCTATTTCAGGGAATACCGACCTCTTGATAACAATATTCCATGTTTATAGTAGTTATAATTCAAACAATATATTTTAGGATCTACTCTTATTAATAATTTTAATTAGTTGAGCTAAGGATTAATAAGAAATATACAAGTGTATCTACACCATTATTTATGTATGATACGTATTGACTTTAAAAAATTTAATAATTAATAAGTTATAGAAAACTTAATACCTTTTATTATTGTACATGTATTGACAATCTATTATTTTCACGCCTCGAGCCTACACCATGGATGTGGATGGCACCCAATGACTGTTGCTGACCTTGAGCGAACCCTTAACCTGACTTACTTAAATCAGTGAAAGACTTAATTAAGATCAATTATGAAATAAGAAGATTCTGAAAAGAAATATATAACTATATTAAACTGGCAAGAATGAAACTTACTACTCATAGCAAAACATCTAAAAGTCAAAGAAGAGACTCAAACTGACTATCTGACTATCTATGAATCCTCTAAACATACTATGATGAATGTTGGCACAGACCATAACATTCTGAAATTTAAAGACCGAAAAGCATAAAAGGATACTCCAAAAAGCAAGGAGGCTTACTAGTGACTCTGAGTGCTCAAATTGGATCAACGGTACGCTGGAAGTTGATCCTCATTACCTGCATCTTCATCATAAGATGATGCAAGCCTACTCGTATCAATACATTGAATGTACAAGTATGCGAGTTGAAATACTAAACAACAACTATAAAGCTTGAAAGGATTTAAGAATGAACATACCTTGGCTCTTCTCAATTCAAGACGAAATAACCTAATATAAAGTAGTAAAGACAAATGTAGTATATATAATGCTCGTTAAACACTGTAAACACTTAGTTCATTAATGGAAATGCAATAATAAACTCAAATTTACTTATATACAAAAGTAATATAATTTCTGTGGGAGATTCTCTAATCGAAAACCATCATTGTGAGCCTAAGTGATGATACAACGTTTTACCTCACGTTGCCAAAGACAATCCTATACCTTGACATCGATGTAGGACCTTACTTAACTTAGTGGATCCACTAGCTTAACATACGTGATCATCAAAAAAGTATGACCCATTAATACTCATAATGGCTACATTGTTTCATGGATACTTGAGTTAAAATGAACTCTCGCCCCTGGATCAGTGATCAATACTACTCCCAAATTATACTTTCACTCATGCTTTTAAAATAACTTCCTTCCTATATGTCGAGATAATTTGCTCAACACTTTAGCCTTAAATAACAATATTGGAATCAATGTTCCATTTTCTTATTCAAAATTCTATTGGGAAGTCTTTCTTTCCCTTAAACTTAAATGTGAAGACATTTATAAATTTATAGGGAATACTTAGTTCCCCTATAACATTTCAGAAACAAACTCAATTTTTACTCTTTGCTTAACTTGAAAACTTAACTCTTATGGAATGCTTAGTTCGCTTATATCTTTTTGAAAATTAAACTCAACCCTTTAATTTTTCTTTAAATCAAAACTTGAGCGTTAATACGAAAATAAAACGTGTAAATTAGGCTCTTGGAAGCTTTAAGAAATTTTACTTTAACTTTTTTCATAGCTTTAGACTTAACTCCTCAACTTCCTTAACTTTAATTCTAACTTTCCTTGAATGGAATTATGGATTCAAAGTTCATAATTCATTTTTATGGATAAGTTCATAATGTTTGGATTTACCTTAGAGTATTGAAATCAACTAGGAATTGTAGGTACATCACTTAGGAACTAGTACGAAAAGATAGGGAAATAATGGGGTGTCCGAATCACCTTGACGTTCTGAGAGGCACGGAAAGCCAAAGCCTGATTCACAGACTCCGGTCTTGAGGATATTTTGTTGGCGCAACGCACAAGGGACTGTCAGAAAAAGCCTGTCTTGAGGGCTCTTGCAGGCGCTGTCCCAGTGTATGTCAAATGGCATTTTTGAATATTCTTATTCGATTTTAACCTCTAAACCTTCTATTCTTCCATGGATTTTCCCCCGAGCACTTAGAATCACTAAATTTCTAAATACCCAATATTTTGGACTCGTAAAACAGTCCGAAAGCGCAAACCAAACCACTAAAGTCATAATACAACTCAACCAACAATAATTCAATAATTGTTCATCAAGAACGCAAATATTCATTATTAAATTAATTCAAAAATTATTGAATTTAACATGTTGATGGGTGGGTTAAAGAACCCAACATAGAAAGATATCACATACCTCAATAGGGATCACCCGCGAGGAATTCCACTCGCGAAACCTTAGCGTTCTTGAAGGATTCTTGATCTTCCTCTTCTCTTCTGTTTTCTCCCAAGCCCTAAGCATATTCAAATTTTATAAAACTCAATGAATATTTAGTTTTACCCATAATAAAACCTTAAAACAAATTAGGAAATAGTTGGGTGAAAATACCACTTTACCATTACTTAAATCAGGATTGAATTTTTCTCAATCCAACAACCCAACTTCCGATTGGCATATCTCTCTCATACGATATCGAAAATGTTCAAACTTTGTGGAATTAGTAAGATATTTCCAAGTGATTTACATCTATATAAATATACTCTAAATCATATTTAGCTAGAAGTTATGACCATCTGAAAATGGCCGAAAATAACTTTTTGAACTTAGGAATTTTTTAGATTTTTCCTATTCTTCCCAAAAATAAAAAATTTAGTTTATTTCTTTAATCCTAACTATTTCAATTTACGAGATGTTACAATATCTCCCCTAGGGGACATTTGTCCTGAAATGATAACTCCTTCAATGAGCTAAGGGTTGTAACATCATTCAAGCTCTTCAAAAATAAAAACAAGTATTAACATGCTTACACATAGTCTTAGATAGTAGTGTTAAGCAGAGAATTGAGTACCTTAATATGCATTCCATCTGTATTCAAAGAGATGTGGATATGTATTCTTCATATCCTTTGTAGCTTCCCAAGTTGCTTCTTCAACAAATTGGTTCCTCCAAAGGACCTTGAGTGATGCAACTTCCTTAGTTCTCAACTTGCAACTTGACGATCTAAAATTTTGACCGGGATCTCTTCATAGGATAAGCTATCCTTAATTCCAACATTATCAATTGGTAGAATCAATGAAAAATCACCCAAGCACCTCTTCAACATAGCATATGGAATACAGGATGAACCACTTCTAATTTTTGGGATAGCTCCAACTCATAAGCTACATTACCAACTCTCTTGGATATTCTATAAGGACCGATATACCAGGGACTAAGTTTCCCCTTCTTACTAGACCTCATAAGACCCTTCATGGGTAAAACCTTAAGATACACCCAATCATCCACCTCAAACTCTAACAGTCTTCTCCTAACATCTATGTAAGACTTTTGGCTACTTTGTGCCTTTTTCAACCTCTCTTGAATCAGTTTCCCCTTATAAATAGCTTGGTTCATTAGATCTTTCCCTATATACCCTGCTTCACCTACTTTTAACCACCCAATTGGAGATCTACATCTTCTACCATATAGAGCTTCATATGGATCCATTTGGATGCTCAAATGGTAACTATTGTTATAAGCGAACACAAATAGAGGTATGCTAACATCCCAATTCCTTATGTATTCAGTCAAAAAAGCGATCAACATGTCTTCTAAGGTGTGAAAGTTACACTCTACTTGTCCATCTGTTTGAGGATGACAATCATTGCTTAAGTTCACCTTTGAACCCAAACATTTCTGGAAAGATTTCAAGAATTCAGAAATTAATTGGGCACCTCTATCTAAAATAATGGAGACCGGGAACCCATGAAGTATTACCACTTCCTGAATGTACAATTTAACATAATCCTCTACCGAATAGGTATTCCTTACCGGCAAGAAATGTGCTAGCTTTGTCATAATATCAACAAATAGCCAAATAGAATCATGTTGCTTGCGAGACCTTTTCAAGCTTGTGATGAAGTCCTTATTAATCATTTTCCACTTCTATTCCAGAAATTTTATATTCTTAGCTAAACCTACAGGCCTTTGGTGTTCCACTTTAACTTGTTTGCATTTTGGGCATTTGTCAACAAACTCAGCAATAGCTTTCTTCATGCCGTCCCACCGATATACCTCTCTCAAATCGCGATACATCTTTGTGGAACCCGGATGAATGGAATATCTGGAGCTATGTGCTTCCTCCATGAGCCCCTCTTTGAATCCATCCACCCTAGGTACACACAACCTACCTTGATAATTCAGTACACATTCTCCCCCTAGTTCAAAAGCCAATACACTTTGATTATGAACATTCACATTCAAATCAAGCAAAATGGAGTCTTGGTTTTGATTTTTTTTCACCTCTGATACTAGTGATGATTCAGTCCTATTAATCATAACTATCACTATCCCACCATTTGTAGAATCTATAAGTTTGCCTCCGAAACGTGAAAGTCTGTGCACATATTTAGCTAACTCCCTCTTTTCTTCTTCAAGATGTGCGCTAGACCCCACGGATAACTGTCTTACATCATCAGCAACCATGTTAGCCTTACGTGAGTGGTAAAAAATACTCATTTCATAATCCTTGAATGATTCGAACCCCGTCCTATGTGTGAGATTTATCTCATTCTGAGTGAACACATATTAGAAACTCTTGTGATCAGTGAATATGTCAATATGAACACCCATAAAAGTAGTGACACGATATCTTGAAACCAAAAACCATTGCAGCCAATTCTATGTCATGAGTTGGATAGTTCTTCTCATGAACCTTTAACTGTTTAGAGGCATAAGTTATAACCTTGTAATTTTTCATCATCACACAACCCAAATCAACTCTT
This sequence comes from Solanum habrochaites, assembly GCA_027704765.1. Taxonomy (NCBI): domain Eukaryota; kingdom Viridiplantae; phylum Streptophyta; class Magnoliopsida; order Solanales; family Solanaceae; genus Solanum; species Solanum habrochaites. The sequence continues at coordinate 17,348,696 of JAKWJA010002491.1, forward strand.
GATTCATCACATTACACCATAAAACCTTGAGTTCCCTCATGCAAGGTCAAAACTGGAACGGTAGTCAATCTCTTTTTCAATTCCTAAAAGCTCTTATCATAAGCTTAAGATTATTAAGACTTAATTGTCTTCTGAGTTAGCTTGGTCAAAGGAGACGAGATAGATGAAAACCCTTCAACATATCTTCTATAATAGTCTGCCATACCCAATAAACTCCTTATATATGTTTGATATGTGGTTCTAGGCCAACTCTGAACTACTTTTATCTTTTGGGTATCAAATATAATCCTATCACCACAAAAATGTGAACCAATAACGCCAAAGACTTAAGCCAACACTAATACTTGGATAACTTGACATATAGCTCCTTATCTTTCAAAGTCTGCAGATCATTCTTGAGGTGGCTACCATGATCTACTTTATTCCTTGAATAAACTAGTATGTCATCTATGAAAACGATGTCAAATTGATCTAAATAAGGTTGGAAGATTTTGTTCATAAGATTCATGAATGTTGCATGTACATTTTCAAGCCAAAGGACAAGACACAAAAGTCATAATGTCCCTTTCTTATTCTAAAACATTTCTTTGGAATATCACATTTCCTAAGTTTCAACTGATGATAGCCTGATCTAAAATAAATTTTCGAGAAGCAGGAAGCACCTTGAAGTTGGTTAAAAAGATCATCTATCCTTTGAAGAGGATATTTATTTTTGATGGTCACCTAATTTAATTGGTTGTACTCTATACACATCCTAAGGGAACCATCTTTCTTTCTCACAAAAAAGACTGGAGCGCCTCGAGAAAAGTCACTTGGTTAAATAAATCCCTTCTCTAACAAATCTTTAAATTGTTCTTTCATCTCTTTTAACACTGTTGGTGCCATTCTATATGGAAAAATAGGCATAGAACGAGTATTTGGAATAATGTCTATGCCAAAGTCTATTTCTCTCTTAAGAGGGACTCCGAGTACATGATCAAGAAAAATTTCATGGAACTCTTCTACTATAGAAACTGACTAAATGGAAGGTACCTCAACACTTGAGTCATTAACTTAGACTAAGTGATATATAAACCCCTTTGAAAATAACTTTCTCGCATTTAGACGTGAAATGAAATGATCCTTAGGCACTGCAGAACTACTACTCCACTTTATTAGGAATCTTGAACTTGGTAGCTCGAGTTCTACAATTTATTGACGCATAAGAGGCATGAAGTCAGTCCACACCTAAAATAACATCGGAATATATCATGTCTTACTATACTAGATCAGTCATGGTGTTCTTGTAATTGATGGAAATAGGATGCACAATAGACTCTTTCTACTAGAATAGACTCCCTAATAAGTGTAGAAACATAGAAGAGTTCAGAATGTTTTAAGGGAGTATCTCAAACTAATTCGCAATATATAAACATGTTCCTAGTTTTAACAAAGCATAAACTTAAAAACTAAAGACTTTGATCATACTCGTGGCAACATCTGGAGAGTTCTCTTGCTCTTGACGGTTAGTGATCGCATATAGACAGTTTGCCCCTCATCCAGTACCAGAATTATCTCCTCTAGGTGCAACCCTATTTGTTTGAGAAACTAATGATTATTGAGCTCTATTGACTGGATTTCCACCACCTTTCTTATTCTCAGGGCACTCTATCATGAAGTGACACTCTTGACCACACTTGAAGCAACCTGTCTGGCCATCACGACATCACAACTTGCAGGAGAACAACTACCTCCTTGTGCCACACTACATTGGGAATGGGCCGGCCTAGACTTGAAGTTCTGTGAATTCTGGCGATTATACTCACCTCTGTTTCTAGGCACATATGCACTAGAAGATGATGGTGCATGCCCTTTTTGTTTCTAATGTTGTGGTTAACTTGAACAACCATTCTGTTGACCAGAATCATTCCCAATCTTAGCTTTCTTATTCCTTTACTTCTCTATGTCCTTCAACTTCTCCTCATAAACCTATTGCACATAGACCATTAACCTTGAAATATCCATGTCCCTAATCAACATTGCAGTGTTACCTTCTTTTCTTGAAGCACGACCCAATCCAGCAACAAATAAGTTCATTTAGTTTCTCATATCCTTAACCATCTCCACGTTCTGGAGTTGATATGTGACTAGTTCAACTCTCTCATTATCAATCACATGCATCACATCAACTACCTTTGTGAACTTTTCTACAAAGTTTTTCGGATCCTCAGTGGTCGTATAACCATTAAAACTTTGGGATTCATCCTCATGAATTCCCTAATCCTCGAACATTCACAACCTTCTTGTTGATCTCCTCTTTGTTGCCTGATTTGGTTGGTAACAACTTCACTCAACATCCTGAAAGCCTCAGGGAACTCTTAATTGGTGACTTATGCATGAGGCTGCACATTCAGTGCATTAGGTACCTCTGGCTCTTTGACATTCCTTATGGCTGGATGGCCTCGTGCTACACTTCATAGAGACATAACAATATGAAACATGTGTAAACACGAAATAGAGGGAAACTTCTTAGATATAAACTTTAACACATGAAAGGAATATGAATGAAGTGAGTAATTTCTAAATGTTGTAGCCTTCTAATCATATATGTGGCACACTTCACACCTATGACTAAGACTCAATAGAAACGACTTCATATACTTTCTAGGACTCGTGTGTAGTATTCCGTAAAATCATATGTTAAATAAAGAGCCCAGTATGCCCTTAGGATAGCCTATGAGGGATACATAGGCACCCCAACGCCCAATATTTATAGTATAGAAAAATTAGCTAAGGGATATTAACCAATTTTCTATATACGAATAAGAAATAGACATTTTAGGTTGCCATACCCAATCTAAGATTCATTTACCAAGAAGTGTACCTACAATCAAGATCCTAAGATAAAAAAATAGTGAATCTTTTATACATAAGTATGGGGCATCCAAGTGTCAAGCCTAGTACCATAGCACATAGCACATGATCATTTAAAATGATCATGTATATTAAGTAGTGCCCAAGGACATGCTGAGGGTCTTTGAGATAATAAGTAAACATTCCCAAGTGAATCATAAATAATATTCAGTTAGTAAAGTGCAACCAACACATGTGAAAGCACATGTGAAGAAGCTGCCAAAGGAGGGGACCACCCTAACCGAATTCGGTTAGGGTAGTTAGGGGGGAAAACGTGCACAAGGGACAACTCCATATGGGGACTAACCTCCCTAAAAATTCTAGACTCTAAACTACTTCCCTAAATAACTAAATAACCTAGTACTAACCTAATTGGATCCATTAGTGCACCCGACAACCTAGGACAAAAACGGATTGACACTAACCTAGTACTAGTTAAATACACAACCTAGTAACGAACCTAGGATGGTACAATAGGTTAGTTATGGTCCTAACAACTTAGGGGTACTTTATTAATTCCCTTTAATTAACTATTTAATTAATTTAGCAAATTAATTAATTAATTTGAAAGTGCTAAAACCGAAAAAAGGAAATTTTTAGATTTTCGGTTTAGACAAAAAAGGGAAAACCTAGTACGTATCGTATGATGGTCCAAAGAGTTAGTTATGATCCTAAAGACTTAAGGGTACTTTAGTAATTATCTTATTCTACTTAATTAATTAATTTAAAAACTTAATTAATTAATTTAATGGTGCAAAACCGAAATCACAAAACAATTCCAGATATCGGTTAAAACAAGAAAAAGAAAACCTAGTACCTAACCTTGGATGGTTGAAAGGATTGGTTATGGTCCTAAAGAATTAAGGGTACTTTAGTAATTACCTTATTCCACCTAATTAATTAATTATCAATTTAATTAATTTGTTTAAATGATCAAAGCGAAATCCTTACACTTAAGCTAGGATAGTCCTAAAGGGTTGTTTATAGTTCCAATAACTTAGAAGTACTTTAGTATTTACCCTAGGACCTTAAATTAATTAAATTAAGGATTTAATTAATTAATATATATTCAAAATGTTGACAAAAATCATAGTCAACACCAAAATTCCAGATTTTGGGTCAAGTCAACATTCTCATATGTTTAGTCAACTTAGAAGGGGCTTTTTAGTAATTGTTTAATTAATGTATTTATGTAACTTCTGAAACCGTAAGTTGAATGATTCAGTATCAGTTATTAAACCTAAAAATCGCGCTCAAACTCATTGACAAAAAGTACGCAAAAACAGTACGCAACGAACTCAAGAAAAAGGGCGAAACATTTATCGATATCTCTAGAGGCGATTTCAAGGTTTCATTCAAGTTAGTCTTCGTAGATTAAGTTCTACCTAAGGTATGTGTTTCTCTCCTGGAATTCTTTCTCCAAGATAACTTTCTTTCCAATGATTCAAAGATCTTGAAAACTAGGTTTGTTCCCGTGTTCTCGTGGAACTTCTTTGTTCCTAGTATCCTTTTTCATTCCATGTTGAATAGGTTAGAGATCATGTTGTTTGTATGTGATGCTGGTTATTTATGTGTAATGTTATTAAATTATGAATTTTTATTAACCTATGAGGTTGTGATCGTATAAAGTTAAGTGATTAAAACGTGAATCATTAGTCAACATTTGTTAGATACACCAGTAATTATTTTAAGTGTTGATGTGTTTGTACGAATATTTCATTACTGTTTTTGTGACATTATGAAGGTGTTAAATTCATCAAATATTAATATGATTCTGTCCAATATGTCTTTAAAACGTTACCCTAAGGTCATGAACCAACATCGGTTAAAAGAATGATACTATGTTAAGATGTGACAGAAACTGTTATGTATAAAGATGATTACGGTTTGTGGTGCATACCTACTGTAAATGTGACTTGTTTATGATGTTGTGTTCATTAAAAGATCATATTATACTATTCAAGATGTTTAAAATGTTATGCCTAATGTTATGTCATAAGGTTTGCTTAAATGATCTCTATGAAATCATAATTTGAGTGATTGTTTGATTTATGCCAATAAAATGACAAACAATACATTGTCGCAAAGGGATGCATCCAAATGGATATAATATTATGTTAAATAATTAAAACATTGGATAATGAATAATATACATATCCAACCAAGCATGAAAGAATGTAAAATTGGCCTATGCCAACAATGAAGGTTATGTAATCAAAACCCAATTGTTTATGGCAATACTAATCGTATGCCAATAAAATGGCTAACGATACATTGTCTAAAAATGATGCATGTAAATGGATATAATATTATGTTAAATAATTAAAAGATTGGCTAATGGTGCATACATATTAAATTTAACTATGAACATACATAGAACTGGCACATGCCAAAAAAAATGGTTATGTAGTTTAATATTCAAAGGTTGAGACCAATACTAATCATATGTCAATCTTATGTAGTAAGAGTATCAAATCATAATATAAGCACTTCTAAACTAATTCAATGAACCCACAATTAAGGGCATGCCACTCATTGGGACAACTCCCAACATGCTCTAAAAGAATGACATATGAACTCATTAAACTCATTGAATGAAGTGCTCATCGTTCATAAACGATGTTATGAATCTACTACACTAAATAAAGTGAGTAACGTGAGTTATAACATAATTAAAGGTGTCTAAAGTAAGTAAGTGACCAAAATGCGGTTTTAAAGGAAATGAGACAAGTCTCACTTACACCTAAGCTACTATGTTAAAAGAATACTCACATATGAAGGTGTTAGAAGGTGTGAGCCACTCTCATTAACACCAGAGGATAACATATAAGGAAAATTCACATTTCATCAATGTAAAGTAAGCATGAACAATCATCAATAGATTAAATAAATCTCAACCTAGAAGGAAGCCTCCATAATGCTTGACTCAACGCTAGAAGATAAAGAAAAAATGAACATTCACGTAAAGGGGTGAGTAATTATGAAAAGCAAATGTGCTAATGTTAGTGAATGTGGTGACAAACACGATAAGAGGCTAATGTTAAAGATGAGAGCAATCTCAAATGAGCCTAAGTAAATGTTACCAAAACGTACTCACCTATGACAATGTAAAGCTAAAGAAGAGACCAATCTCTATGAACACTCTAATGAAAGTATTGAGATTAATGTATACTTAATACTTAATACTAAAGATGAGATAACAAATCATCTATTGAGATATGATGTCCTCATACTAGAAACCAACTTCCATGATGTATGAGTTAAATGTAATGGAATTTTATATTGAGCACCGATAGGCTAGCTATGAGAACTGATGCCTTATTTCAAAAAGAGAGGACGTTCACGTAACTCTCATAAGATGAGACTGTCTGTCATGCCAGTTATGGGTCTCCTTATATCTCCTTGTCTTCGAATCTATACTGCCAATATAGGGATCTAGCGGGGTTAAATTCTCATGTATGCTAGCATGTTTTGGGTCACTTTGGCCGATGATTCCACCTCTTTTCGGTGTGGGGGAGACACTAGATTTCATGATGCTCACATGATCTATGTAGGTTAAGGTTTAAGTTCCCAAAGAAAAAATGAGGCCAACCTAGAATTATGAAATATAATGAAATGAATGATACCGAAGGTGTTTGTTAAAGATAATTAGGAGGTGAAATCAGATTCAAGTAATGAAATTAGGTCATTCATGGTTATTGCACTTCCTCATCCCGATGAGAGTCTTAAACTTCATCCTAGATATAGCTTATGATTACTTTAACCTACGAATGAATGAAATAAATAATGTGAAGTACGAATGAATTAATGAAGCAAACTCTATGTTTGCTAAAAATGGCCCAGGGGTTGAGGTCCCATATGTTGGGCCCTCATTTGAGATGTATTAATGTTACATCAATTATTCCATAAGCCTTGCTGATATGAAATGTTATAAATATATAAAACATGAAAGTAAGAAACTCAATGGACATGATCAATAGGAGAATTGTTTTATAAAAGGTAATGATATTAGTGTAAAGAATGACTCACATAAGGTAGAAAATCATTCCTCAGTCGTTGGATTACAACTACTTGATCATTATGGGTATGGGACGTACAATGATCATTGCACTTGTAAGATAAAACATCGGACAAACGAATATATGGAAGCTACACAAAAATAAGAAGAAAAAGATGAAAAATATAAAAACTAAGCTTGACTGCCCAGATGGGTATGAATTGATGCCTCAAGGTATATAAAAGGGGTAATAACAAATCTACAATGGCTCTCATAGCCATAAGATGGGCTTATAAATACATTCATACAGCAATTTAAGAATGAAATATTTAACTTGTACGAAGTAGCCAATAAGGAGCATGGATTATGAATCAACTAAAGAATGGGCAAACCAGTAAATATTGGCATACATATATATAATTCATACCAAAGGAAAGGGTAAGAATGAAGAATCTAAAGTAGAGTAGCCACCCAAATCACTCCTTCTATCTTGTGAATTGCTTTAACCCCCTCGAATTTTTTTTTTTCATGTAGGTATGGGAGTAAAGTAAAAGAACCATTGCACTCCCTCCGTAAGTTGCAACAAAGATTAAAGGGATCAGTCCTGAAATGATAACTAGGAAGAAACCACATTGAACAAAATAAGTAATGTCCACAAAATAGGGCTATAGGTTTTCCTGGGCATCAAATTCCAAATCACACCTCGCTCGAGTTGTTCTAAAATATCGCTGGATTGTTACTAATGTTTGGTAATTCATAATTAGAAATGAGTGGTGTTCTTTATGCCATTAAAATACATCCAGCTTAATCCCACATTTCACATCTAACGATTTAGGAAAGTCTAGTAATAGCTTTCTAGAAATAGCATATTGTGTAGGAAGAACTTGCTTTCATCATGCTAGCTTACTATGTATGTGTGCATACACCCTCTTAATCTAGTGGAACACCGGTTGGTGTTACGTACACTACCTACTACCCTCACTTTACTTACCCTTTTATAGAGCCCCACGCGTTAAGGGGCGTTATTACGAATCTTGTAATAGTTTGCAGACCAGATGTTTTCCATACTATTTGGTAGCTCATCTTGTATGTTCGGAATGATAAAGTAAATAGTCTAGTCTTAGTTTAGACAAAAATAGTGGTATGTTGTCCTCTAGCGTTTTTGTCTCTTCATACTTTCATTTCGAAGGCTTTTGTAATAGTTCGTGTTTGCGAAAATGTAAAATTTATGATATATTCTTATTCTATTTTGCATGGACACTATGATAGATGGTTTGACATTTAGTTTGAGAACTTAGTATACTGTGTAATTCTACGGATACTTAAATCATCATGATAAGGCTATGGCTTACTTCATACACTTTAAAAGGCTTCTCCAAATTTTCCCTATAGAAATTATACCAGACTTGTATTATGATGCAATGCAAGATGGAGGATTGTTCTATGAACTTTAAGAGGTCCAACGACACGGTTGCCGATCGGATCCAGAATCCGGGTTGTGACAATCCTCAACCCTTGCGGCATTTGATACAGTTATCTCGCCCTCGAGCTTACAAATTCGGAGGTTGGACGCAGAACAATGACCATTTGCTTGCCTGAGCCACAAACCTTAGCCTGGCTCTATTAACCAAACGATAGATATTACTTAGTCATTGATGAAGTCAAAACATTAAAAAAGACCCCCTATTCACTTAAACATAAACGCCCCAGCAGGACAAAATGGCACTTAATTTTCATATAAAATATCTTAAATTCAAAGAAGATACTCAAACTTACTATCTCAGTGTCTATAAAGCCTCTAAACATACTACGGTAAATTTTGGGATAGATCCCCACAACATACTGAAATTTGAATAATGCAAGCATAAAAAGGATCCTCCAGAATGCCAGGAGGCTCACCACTGACTATGAGTACTCAAACTAGATCAACGATGCCCTGGATGCTTATATTTGTTATCAGTATATGAAATGTACGAGTATGAGAGTTGGAATAATAAACAACAACTATTAAGATTGAAAGGATATAAGAATGAACTTACCTCCGCTCTACTCAACTCAAGAAGAAATAACACAATATAAAGAAGTAAAGACACATGTAGTATATATAAAGCTCGTTATACAGTGTTGACACTTAATACATTAAAGGAGATGGAATAATAAACTAAACATTACACATTAATGACAGTAATATACTTTATTTGGGAGATTCTCTAACTGATAACCATCACACTAAGCCTATGTGATGATACAATCATTTACCTCACATTGGCATGGACCATCCTATCCCTTGCCATCGGTATAAGACCATACTTAAATTAGTGTATCCATTAGCTTAACTTACGTGATCATCTAAAAATTATGACCTGTAAATACCCATAATGGCTATCTTGTTTACATGAAGACTTGAGTTGATAAGAACTCTCATCCCCACATCGGTGCTCAATACTACTTTAAAAATATACTTAAGCTCATGCTTTTAAAATAACTTCCTTCCTTTGGGTTGAGATAATTTGCTCAACATTTTAGCTTTAAAAAAATCTCTCTGAGATTAAATTCCGTTTCTCTATGGAACTCTTTGGGGGTCTGTCTTCCCATTAACTTCAATGTGAAAACATTTATAAACTTTTAGGGATTACTTATAACATTTGAGAAATGAACTCAACTCTTAATATTTGCTTAGCTTGAAACTTAACTCTTAGGGAATAGTTAGTTCCCTTAGAGATTTTTCATAATTTAACTCAACTCTTTACTTTTTACTTAACTCGAAACATGAGACTAGAACGAAGTTAAAACGTGTAAATAAGGCTCTTGGAAGCTTTAAGAAACTTTACTGTAACTTACTTCATAGCTTTAGATTTAACTCCTTAACTTCCTTGACTTTCATCCAGATTTTCTTTGAATTAAATTATGGATTCAAGGATCATAATTCATGTGTATGGATTATTTGTTTTTTCGATGTACCTCTGTGTATTAAAATTTACTAGGAATCATAGGTACATCACTTAGGAACTTGTAAGAAAAGATAGAGGAAGAATGGGGTCTCTAGGTGACCGTCGCACTCTTAGAGGCGCGGAACGTCAGAGTCTGACGGACATAATCTTGTCTGAGGCGCTCTAGCTAGCGCGACATGCCAAGGCCTTTCAGACAGAGCCTACATTGAGGGGCTCTGGCAAGCGCGTTGCCCCAGGGTTTGTCAGACAAGATTTTTGACCTCTCTTATCCGATTTCAACTCTAAACCTTCTAAACTTCCATGGATCTTCCCCCAACAACTTAGGATCACTAAAGTTCTCAATAACCAATATTTTATAATTTTAAGACATCCTGGGTACATGAATCAAACAACTAAAATCATACTACAAACTCTAAACAAAATATAATTCATAATTTTCCTATCAAGACGCGGTTAATCATTCATTCATTCAATTTATTACAAAACTGCTTAATTACCATGTTGGTGTGTGGTGTGAACACATAAACCTATACACAGAGAAAGATCTAATACCTTCATAGGGATCACACATCACGATTCACTCGCGAAAACCTTAGTGATCTTGAAGGGATGTCTTGATATGGTCCTCTTCTCTTCTCTTTATCCCAATTACTAAGAGCCATCCAACTTGTATAAAACTTACATGAAGTTGTAGTTTTTATCCATAATAAACCCTAAAAAAAATTAGGGACATAGTTGGGTGAAAGACATTCGTACCATTGCTAAATACGGCACAGATTTTACTAAAGCCAACAACCCCCAAATTCGATAGGCATATCTCCTCTCATCGATATAACATATGCACACCAACTTCGCGGCTTAGGAACGATATTTACTTTCCCCAACTTTAGAAATAATGACTCTAACTCTTTCATTTATCTGACAAGACGTTATGACGTTGTGAAATCATGAACCCTGCTTCTCCTCGTCAAAAAATAACCTGTTGCGAACTGCCCTGTTGTGGATTCAAGAGCTTTCTGATTCGTTTCTAATATTTCCAAAAATAACTATTGTTGTTTCTTTGTTTAATCCGAGATATTTCAAGTTACGAGATGTTACAAGTATATATTATAAAAGAATCTAGGTCTGCCTGGCACCATCACAAACAAGGATGTCTTTTAAATTTGTCCACTTAGGATCACTAAAGTTCTCAATACCCAATATTTTATAATTTTAAGACATCCTGGGTACATGAATCAAACAAGTAAAGTCATACTACAACTCAAAAAACTATAATTCATAATTTTCCATCAACTGACTTTCCAATATCCTCCGTCGTGCATCAATTTATTCAATAATAAAAAATACTCGCTGAATTACCCATGTTCGGCCGCCCTGTGTGAACCAACCATCCACAGAATGATTCCAACCTGTGATAGGGATCACCCACATTAAGAATTTCCACTAGCCGAAACCTTAGTGATCTTGACGGATCTTCTTGTCTAACTATTCCTCTTCTTTTCCTTGCTATCCGCAATGTGATCCTCGCGTGTTAAACATTTGTAAAACTAATCTAATTTTTAGTTCTTTTACTCCTAATAAACCATTAAAAACATTAGGAAATAGGTGGTTTGAAAGACATTCGATGTACCATTCGCGAAAATCCGGACACAGACTTTTCCTCAATCCCAACACCCAACTTACGATAGGCATATCCTTCTCCCTAATAGATATAAAAAATTGCTCAAACACAAACTTCGGGATTTAGGAATACGCACGTATCTGTCCACTTGTTTTTAAATATACAAAGAGTATATTTTTTTAGACAATAATGACTCTAAACTCATATTGAGTATTAGAACGTTTATGATCGTTGGTAAAAACATGACAAAAAAAAACTGTCTTGAACTTGGGAAGTTTCTAGATTTTTTCTAAATTTCCAAAACAACTATTGTTGTTTCTTTGTTTCAATCCGAGATACATTTCAGTAAGACGATGTTACAAGTCAATATTATAAAGAATTGGTTTCATGGCCACCATCACAAACAAGGCTGTCTTGTTAAAGTGGACCACTTAGTAGCCACTAAAGTTCTCAATTACCCAAATTTTATTAATTTAAGACATCCTGGGTACATGAATCAAACTACTAAAGTCATACTACAACTCAAAAAACTATAATTCATAATTTTCCATCAAGACCTTTAATATTCATCATTCAATTTATTCAAAACTCGCTGAATTACCCATGTTGGTGTGTGGTGAACAAACCATACACAGAAAGATCTCACATACCTTGATAGGGATCACACATGACGAATTCCACTCGCGAAACCTTAGTGATCTTGAAGGATTCTTGATATTCCTCTTCTCTTCTCCTTTATCCCAATTCCTAAGCGTGTTAAACTTTTGTAAAACTTAATTAATTTTTAGTTTTATCCCTAATAAACCCTTAAAAAAAATTAGGAAATAGTTGGGTGAAAAGACCATTGTACCATTGCTAAAATCCGGAACAAATTTTCCTCAATCCAACAACCCCAAGATGTACGATAGCATACCCGTCGTATCCTTAGCAAACCCGCACTTTGTAATTGTTTCTTAACAAAATGCACAATTCACTTTAGTCCCGGCTTTTGGAAAGATATTTCTTTCCAACCATAGAAATAATTGACTCTAACTCATCTTGATATAGAAGTTATGATCGTTTGAAAATGACCAAAAATAACTTTTTGAACTTGGGTAGTTTTCTAGATTTTTTCTAATATTTCCAAAAATAATTATTGTTGTTTCTTTGTTTAATCCGAGATATTTTAAGTTACGAGATGTTACAAGTATATATTATAAAAGAATCTAGGTCTGCCTGGCACCATCACAAACAAGGATGTCTTTTAAATTTGTTTATTTCCAATACTACTCTCCTCTTTTTTAATGAAAATTTGCGACTTAAATGAAAAGTCGCGTCTTTAATGGAAAGTTGCGACTTCATGAAGAGTTGCGACTTTTATGAAATGTTGTGACTTTTATATAAGGTTGTGACCTTTCTGAATGGTTGCATCTTTTCCTAATAGTTTTTAACTTTTCAATAAGGCATAATAAACATTTGTTCATACTACCATCTGTTTTCTATACTACGATCTGTTTTCTATAAACATAGGTATTTGAGGGTAGGCTATCCATACTTCAATAAGGCATTGGCCTTAGGCCCCTAATTTTAGAGGTTCTCAATTCTTTTCAAGGGTAATCTTGTGGAATTTCCCTATTTGAAAAAAAATTTGATTATTTTGATAAAAAGATATGTTAAATGTATTTATTTACTTACAACCCCATTTTAAAATATAGAATAATAGTAGAAAATTACTCGTTTTATTTTTCCACACTCTCTCCATGTGATACTCACATTTATTTTATCTTTTTAACTCTCTTTTAACTATCTTCCCCCCAGCCGCTAAATTGTGATAGTTAGCCATCACACCATTTCACATAAAAAAATATCAATTAATAATCGAAGTGTCCGGAGCAACCGTGATCGTACGAGTTTGTTTTTTCCATTTTTCTAACTAGCTTATGACACACATTACAACAACTATCGTAAAATGGTGGGGAAACCAAATTATCAATTTCATAAACCTATGCGCTCTCTAATGGTGTTTATGTATTTTCTCGGTCGTCGAAGCTCTAAAAAAATTCACCCACCCGGAGACGCATGTGCTGCGCGCCCCCGCTTACGTTCAGTAAGAATATGGCCCCCACGGTCAACGACCTGACTCGTACATTACCCAAGCACAGTCACCCCAACCCCGCTTTTTAGGAGCTTACTTCTATTCTGATTCTAACAACACCACCCCCCCTTCCTGTGTTCTCCCTTGTATCTAAAATTGTTGACTATCAAATTTCTTTGAAAAAACATGAATGCTTGCTCTCTAATAATTTTTTAAACCTTTATAGAGATAAAAAGCATCGCCGAGAGTATAAATATATTTAACCAGTTTTGTCGTTATCACATTGTCTCTCCTTCAGACCCTATTTGATAAAAACTGTGGGGGGGTGATGTTTAGCACATACAATTTCTTTTAGAAATACGTAGAAAAATTTTATTTTCACTTATCCTGTCCGCGCTCCTCATTTGATTATTTTCCCCCATTCCATGGCCTCAAAATTATCCTATTTTATTACACTCCCTCTATTTAGGGCCCGTAATTTTATTTCTCCATATCCCACTGACTGAAGCACTATTTATTTCAATCAGGCCCATTACCAGTCTCCGAGTTGCCTCCCCCATTGTCCTTTTACGCCCTTCGGGCAGGAGGGTACATTCTATAAGTGGATTAGAATTATTTTAGAAATAAATAAAAACAGATAAAGACAGATTTTTCTTTTTTTCCTTTCACTCTCTTTTAAAAAGCTAACCCGCACCTCAGTAGACTATTCTAACTTGTATACTAGGTTAGAAGTGTCACTTTTCTAGGAGTTCTCTTCAATCATGTTCTGAATTATGGTCAACCAATTGATGTTTTTAAAAATAATTTCTGGCTTATTTTATATTACTAAATATATTGTACAATATAAAATTTGAAGGACCATATGAATTAAACCCCACGTCGTAGACTTATGCCTCGCCCTATACTAAGTAAAATTCCCCGCCTCACGCCCCAGACTTTTAAAACACTAGTTCTAACTCTCATATTTGTCGATATTTTCAAACTTTTTATTTGTAGAACTATGTTGACAATTCATATAATGATTTTTAGAATAAAATAAATTTTTTCAAAAGCATGAATTTATATATCTAGTCATGTAAAACTATTTATTTTGAAAAAAGACCCAGAAATGCAATAAATCATTTATATTTATATATATATATATGCGCGCACACAAACACACACACACACACACACACACACACACACATATATATATATATTCTTATAATTCTGCATAATTAAATATTCATGTATTTTGCTCTTGTTGAGTGGATCAATCACACCATTGCTTGTGTTACAAATCATGGTATGTATTTTACAGTCATTTACTCATGCTTATGTTATTACGGATAAATGATAACGGAGAATGTGGCACCTCCCACGCAGCAACTCGTTTGGGAACAGGAAGTTTAAATTGCTGATGTATCAGCTTTCCTTTCATCTCGCCTTTCGTGTGTTCACTTCCACTCTCAACAGACCACTAGCCAACCCTTAATCCCGTCTCCACGTAAGATAATAATTTAAGTGTTTAAGTTTTAATGACTGATAGCTTTTAAGAATTATTTTATTAATCGGGGGGAGAAGAGAGGAGAAGTGAGACAAAGAAGGGGACAAGAAAGAAGTTGACAAGATCGGCTGGACTTTTACTCGCAAGAAAATAGGCCAACAAGACCGCCCCCTCTACTTCCGGGAAACCTTCGATAAGTTTTTCCCCCCCACCTTTCTTTCCTCAGTATTAAAAAATACAACTGTAACCCTGCCTATGTGGCGCCATCACAAACCTGGATTTCCTTTTAATTAATATATTTTCAAAACTAGTCTTCTCTTTCATTAAAGTTGTGACTTCTATGAAATGTTGAGACTTTTATGAGAAGTTGTGACTTATATGAAAAGTTGTGACTTATATGACTAGTTGCGACTTTTATGAAAAGTTGTAACTTCTTTGAACAGTTGCAACTTTTATGAAAGTTGTGACTTCTATGAAGAGTTGCGACCTTTCTGAAGGGTTGCAACTTTTTTTAAAAGTTGTGACCTTTCTGATAAGGCACAACAAAGATTTGTTCGCTCTCTCCTTTGTTGTATTGAATTTCCTCTTATTTTAAGACAACAAAATTTCTTAACTTCTTAGACTTCTTTTTTTTCTTCTGCATAGTTAAATATTCATGTGCTTTGCTCCTATTGAGTAGTTCGCTGACACCATTGCTTATGTTACGTATCAAGGAATGTATTTTTAAGGTCATTAATTGTCGCTTATGTTATTAAGGATAAATGATAAAATATTATAATTTTAATTTTTCTTTACATTATTAGTGTTTGTTATCACGTAATCTTACATGTTTTATAATATAGTTATTAGTTTTACTGGCTGATAGGTTAGCTGGTATTAATTTTATAGAACTGTTATATAATTTCAGCGCAAAAAGTGAGGACTATGATAATAGAGAAGTCTGACCTATTGCCCATTAAAACATCATAAAAAGTATCCAGTACTTGAACTAATTTATTGTGTACAAATATATATAATTATATATCTGTGAATTTATGAATGTGATGCCAACACTAAATGATAAGCGTTGCAATCAAATAAAAGTATGGTGATGTGCTCCCAATCCAAGAACAAAAACTTGATCTATACATCTAGAATAATGTAAAATATCTTGCTAAAAGTATTGGGTGCAAATATTATATTATATGATTCACTGTAATTTTATCGTAAAATACTCATACTAGATTTTTTCAAAGGTATAGAAAAACCCTTGGTAAGGACCACTTCACTTAAATGGGTTATACACAATGAGAATCGAAATTAGTCTGACTCTAATGTAGATAACGAACACCAAATAGGAAAGAAAAAAATAATACTTAGTATCCTTTAATAGGGAAATAAAAAAAAAATATTCCAAACGATGAGATACATAGCTATTCAAACTGAGGCTTCTGTTGCATATACTTACTTTAATGAAGGTATTAGTAATGAGCATATAGTAACTACTTCGGTTTTTACAAACTAGAATTAACATTTTTTCCATAAACTAACATAATAATAACTACTCATGACATTGTAAGATGTCATGTAGATGTAGTTATTATCTATTCAAATCATGAGAATTAATTTTTTATATCATCAAAATCATAATATATGATGTGAAGTGTATATATAAATAGATATGAAGCAATATTTTTTCAGTTATAAGAACATTCTTTGGGTGATGAAAACTCTTAATCTTATCTACATTCTTCGTGTGAATCTGCATCAAAATACGTGAAACCAAAAGTAAATGAATAAGTAAAAGATAAAAATGTCACAAAAAATAAGATCTTTCTTGTCTAAAAACTCGGCATTTATGATGTTCTTATTAGGTATAAACATCTCATTTGGAACACAGTAGTGTTAATGAAACTTATAGCACTAATTATTTGGTTAAGTGTTGATGAAAGGGCAGTCCGGTTCACTAACCAACTGGACCACCAGGTTATATTGTATGATATCTTGAATAGGAGGTTTTCAAGGAAAGAAGCACTTGAGGAGAGGGTGGTCGGAAGAATCAAAGTCGCGGCAAAAAGTGTGAAGGTAAGTTCTAAAATTGCAAGAAGAAGGGACATATGGCCAAAGATTGTCATTTGCTAATATAGAAGGTGCATTTCAAGTATGGCAATGCTGTCATAGAGGAAGAACTAAATGAAAAAGAACTAGAGATTGAAGCATATTAGAAGCTGAAGTGGTTTAAAGCTATAGAGGACGAAATTTCTATGTGGTAGAACGAAAAGGAAACGTGGAAGCTCTTGACAAATCCAACGGATGTCAAACTTATTTCTACTAAATTTATTTTCAAGATAAAGCATCACAAATATGGATCAATTGAATGATACAACTGTTATAGCTCGGTGGCTTTCTCAACAATATGCATATGGAATAGACTGCGATGAAACATTTATTGTGTGGAAAGAGTCCTACTTGCACTTGCAACTAGTAAGTATTGGAACCTACAAAAAATGGATGTGAAAAAATGCATTTATCCATGGAGAGTTGGATGTAGTGAGATCTACATGCATGTGTCAACAGACACGTTTTCAGAGTCAAGATCGTCAGCATGGCGTCATTAAAAGTAAAGAAACAGGAGTTGAGGGAGACAGTTACAAGACAAATCCCAGCTTCTTTTATTTAATTTAACGTTTCAGAGTAGAATCCATAGTTGTTAATTTTATTTTGTCTCCGTCGTTGCTTAGTCAATTCTTAGTGCCTAGTGGAAGTTAATCCTATTATGCTTAGATTTGTGTTGGGTTATTAACCAAGTATAATGACTCTATAAAAGACCATCATTTACCTTGACTGTATGTAACTCCTATGTTAATTCATTCGCATATGAAAAATGTCACATATTGTTGTGCATTGGGTACTCAATAAATACATCATTTAAAATCTTCAGAAAAATGCTTACTGGTGGTATCATAGTGTACTTATAACAATGGATGGCTTCAAAAGTTCCTCAAAAAAATATCCTTCACAACCTAAAAATGCTCCAACTGATATGAAAGAGACAAATCATTTAAGCCATTTTTCAAAGACAATCAGTATACAAAATACACTAAACAAGTCTGATTGGTTCATGTACCAACAAACTATAAGAAAGTACACACTAACCTAACTTCTTGGTTTTGCAGGGTGGTTACCAAAAATCAAGGCATGTAGTAGGTTTCACCACACATGGATCATGAAAGGGCTTTTCAAATGTATGAGAGGCTCTCATGCTTAACCATGTATTCTAGTATGTTATCCTCTGACACAGAAAATAAAGGACCTTTTTTGGCTTAATGATTCCTAGACAAAAGAACATCTGAATGGTAGTTTTTTCTCATCTCCTGTTCAATCTTGTCAACCTCCCATATTGACGTTACTGGACAATAAACATGCATAAATCTTGTCTGCCCATTCTTGTAAGCTCGGCTGATAGCTTCTTGTTCTACTGAGGAATTCCAGAGTACGTCATGCAAAACAACTCTTGAGGCCCCTATTAGACTCATTCCTTCTGAACTAGATTTTATGGATGCAAGAAGCACTTTTATATCACTCCTAGGGTCATTAAGAGAATATATAGATATCTGCCACTACTTCACTTCAAGTTTCACATCCGTATAGAGAATCTCCCGACCTAAAGTCCAGCCAAAGAGAGAATTGAGTTGCTCCTTTTTCAGGTTTAGAGGATCAAGTAGTTGGCTAAATGTTATAACCCTCTCCTTTCACCCACCACAAAATATTATAAGCTCAATGAAAAGTTTAATTTTACTCTGGTATCAGAATCCAACTGACATCCTCTCTCATTTAGCTTACTTTCTAACTCATTGAAATCCTTCTTATTGGCAGCTAATGAAGTATGAACATATATAAGAGACACTAGATGTTGTTCATAAAAGGAGCTTGGATTCTCTGGAATCCTTCTAAGGAACTCCTTTTGAAAATTTGTGGGTTTCAAGTGAACTATAGTTTCCCTTATACCCAGAAATCTTACCTTCTTTACATTTTCACTACACTTATGAACAAGTGGTGAAATAATACCCCTAAGCTCTTCCAATGCTCGAGCATTCATGCTAATGGAAATGCTAAGAGAAGCCCTGTTCTTCTCCAAATCTACAACAAATTTTGGACAAACTACATAGAGAAAGTTGTATAACTCCTAAATGTTATTCTGGAATGGAATTCTACAAGAAACCATGCGCTTTTCGATTTCAACCTTTTTCAAAGCTATATAGACAAAGTTTTGTTCATTCCGAGCAGTATGCCCTTTTTCAAGGACCAGAAGACAAAGATAGTTAAGAAGGATTTATTTAATCGGTTTAGCATAAGAAGGATTTCTCTAATCGGTTTAGCTTAACCGTCTCCATCATCTCCAGGAAGAATCCCGAACAAGTCATAACTAATCTCCAAAGCACTCTTAGCTTTCACAAAAGATCCCAGCTTCACCATTCGTATAAGGTGTGGATTTCTCTTTACCTCATTAGATAAAAAGCGAAAGACACTCACAGTAGATTCATCTTTTTGTAAAGAGAAATATTTATTGTTCTAGTTGTGGAAGGGAATGTCCACCTCCAATTTGTTGATCTCAGCTTCCCAGTTAAGCAGCAAACTTGAAGGAGCTATGATTACAGGTCGAGACTTTGTAAACAACTTCAAATGTTATTGAAGAAATATTATGGTGAGAGGGGTTTTCCCGGTGCCCGGTGGATGTGATATTATGCATCATCCTTTTCTATCAGATAGGGGTTGTCTCAGCCTCTCGAGGTCTATATATCCAACAACGTTTTTCCACATATCCTCAAATACTTCATATTGATGAGGATACATGGTCTATTTGGCACTTGGGGGAACGAAATCACACACAAATCCTTCTTCATTAATCAGAAAATCTTGGACTGTAGATGAATTAGAGAATCTGAATCCACCAACATCCAAAAGTGTTGGAGACTATCCTAAATGTTTCCTTTAATACCCCTCTCAAGTTCTCTGATCATGCAGATGACAGAAGTTCAAGAATTCAAAGGTGAAGCAAAAATAAACTAGAGAGCCAGTTGATAAAATTAAATATGAGGATATCATGATGAAGGAAGTAACATAGACTAGAGCAGTAAAGTAGTTAAATAACTAGTTAGTTACTGGGAGTAAATCTGTTAGAAATATGCATAAGAACTGAACAGACAAGTTCTTTGTGTTGTTGGGGAGTTATTTACTGTTTAATCTTATCCTTTGGAGTTGGTTTACTTGTAAAGTCTATAAATATCGGTATTATAATTAATTAAGTAATTTTTGCTTTCATAATTTTTTTTGTTGGTTTATCAAACTAATGTTCTTACTTGTTTAATAACAAAAGAAGATCACATTGTTATGTTTTTTCTTATCTAAAAACGATTAATTGGTATCAGAGCATTTATTTCTTGACGGATCCATGGTTGTTTCATTAAAGTCAAGATTGTTATCGGAGCATTTATTTCTTCAGGGGTCCGTGGGTGTTTCATCAAAGTTAGGATTGTAATCAACAAGGAAAGTTTATCAATCATGGAAGTAGAATCAACTTATTCTGTAATGGCACCACCTATTTTTAATGGTGATAACTATCTTAATTAGGCGGTAAGGATGGAAACTTGTATAGATATCATGGATATGAGGAAGGCAGTCTAAGAGGATTATGAATCTCCTCTGTTGCCTAACAATTCTACTATGGCCCATATCAAAAACCATAAAGAAAAAAAACCAAAAAATAAAAGGCAAAGACCAGTTTATTTTCACCTGTCTTCTTCAATCTTCTCATAAATATGTCTCTAAAGTCTCAAAAAGCCATCTAGGATTATATCAAGGCTGAATATGAAAGGGATGAAAGGATCGAAGGTATGCAAGTGCTAAATCTTATAAGAAATTTCGAGATGCTAAAGATTAAAGAAATTGAAACCATCAAAGATTACTTTTGAAAGGATCTTGAACATAACAAACAGTATAAGATTGCTTTGTTCCATGTATAATGATTAACGTATTTGTTGAAAAGGTTCTTGTAACTGTGCCCGGAGGATTTTAAGCAACTAGAAATACTTTTGAAAACACGAAGGATTTGTCTAAGATCCCCTTCGTAGAGTTATTGAATGCTTTTTAGGCACAAGAACAACAAAGATTCATGACGGAAGAAGGAAATACAAAGGGAGCATTGTTTTGCAAGCCTGAAGATGGAGACAGAAACAAAAAGAAGAAGAACAAAAAGAATGGTGAAGGAATTTCAATAAGTACTACCAAAGGAAAAACTGGACTCTCAAAAAAAGTTAACCTCCCTGTAAGCATTGTAATAAGAAAGCTCATCCACGATATAAATGTCGGCGAAGACCTGATGCTAAATGTATTAAATGCAATCAACTAAAGCATAAATCAGTCATTTGCAAGAACAATGGTCAGCAACATGAAGTAGAGGGTCAAATTGTTGATGGTTAGAAGGAAGATCAACTCTTTGTTGGTACATTTTTTTCAAGAAGATTATCGAGGGAGTGTTGGTTGATTGATAATGGATGAAATAACCATAAGGCATCCGCACTTTCAGAATCATGCAACGGTGATAACTTTAACTTTAAAAACTTGCTCATCATCTCGTGCTCACAGCCAGTCATCAAAGGGACCAAAAGTTGATAAAAGAAGCAATATATACCCAACACTCCATCAATTTTAGGGATTGTAGCCTTAACGGGATGAATGAATAGAGGTTGAGAATCTTGCACCAACCAACCCAAAAAAGTCAAAATTTTCTCAGTTATAACAAGATCAAAAGGAGAAGTCCTGCAGTCCAACCTTATGCATCCTCGTATTGTTCAGCATCCTCTTTCACCTCAATCTCAACATTCCTTTTTACCTCATCCTTTGGTGCAGGAGGGGTATCTTCGCTAGATACCTTCTCAACTTACGCTTCATTCCTAGTGGGTGCTACCTTTCATCGGCCTCTGCCCTTCTTGTACCCCTACCTAATTCGCATCTTCTCAATAAGGGCTCCCATGATGTCTTATCAATGGGACCTACTGTGTGGCACCATTTTTTCAAATGTTAACCATTTTTGAATCGAAAATTAGAACAAGTTAGATACTAATTTGGATCAAAATATTCCAATCAAAATCAAATTAAACTACGTAGGGAGAAGAAGATGGAGAGATTTTCCTAATGTCATGTAGCCTCTTTAAGAAAATATTAGACATCTCTGTACCGTTCTTCAAAACACTACTATATTCATTTTGGCATAACGAGATAAAAAAACACAGGCCTGTGATACAATTTTTGTGACAATTGAAACCTTCGTGATTAACACTAGTACTAACCCTCTGAGGAGAGAACTCTTAGTACAACCCAACTAAACGATACTAAACCAAAAAAAACATTTAAACATATATAAACATGTTTAAATAATCTACTTAAAAGCAAAGTTCCCATAAACTCAAAAATTTATCAAATCCAAACGTAACCAAGATTAAATTTAACCCCTAGAACCTGAAAGTTAATGGTGCAAAATTTCTAAATAAATGATGTAATATAAGGGGATGAAATAACTAAACATGAAGTAAAGAGTCAATAAGGTATTTTTTTAGAAGAAAATGGACTAAGTTCCTACATGAACCCGTGTAGCCTAAAAACACTAGCTCTCCCTTGAACATTAAAAGTAAAAAACCTCATTATTATGCCCTAAAGGTAAATGCATCTAATTTTTAGTGGATATTGGGTCTTTCATCCATTTCCCTAAAATAAAATAAACTTCAAAATCCCAACATTTACCATTAAAATCATGTAAAAAGGTTTAAAAAATCCCCTAGTGAAGGAAATTGTCTGAAATAAGTCATATTGGTATTAAGATTCATAACTCATTTAGTAAAAAACCTTTAAAGTTCAATCTAACCAAAAAATATATGAATTATACTAACGAGAAATAATTGACAAAACGAATCTTTGAGAAATGAACGCAAACAAAATACACTTAAAATAAAAATAGTTTCTAGGCAAGACCTTATATATGCATACCAACATGATGAATTTTTAAAAATAGGAGTACTTATAAAATTAGGATTTAAGTTTCGAAAAGTTATAACTTCTAAAAGAAGGGTCTTGGTATTGTAACAACTTAAAGACCTAAAACACTGACAAACTAAAGAGAACATTAAAATATTAGACGTACTAATAAAATTAGGGTTTAGGTTTAAAAATATGTAATTCTACGATACGATTTAGTTCTTGTAACTTCGAGACCTAAACAACCAATAAAGTGAACTCAAGAATATTAAAGATATTGTGTTATACTATCAAATTTAAACATATATTTTAAATTTTAAATCTTTGAACTCGTTGAAATTCTTTGAGGATATAATTGTCATTAGCATTTTATTCAGAATGTCTTTTGGAATGTAAGCATTTCTAATTCAAGTCTTGTCACGACCCAAAACGGGCCGCGACTGGCACCCACACTTATCCTACTATCTGATCCACCAACCCATCCTTTCCAACGTTTCAACCTAAATAACAAAATATAATGGCGGGACTTTAAAAACTCATTAATGAAAATATCGATTAATTAACTTATAAAAAACTCGAATACTATTTGTATCCCAAAACCTGGAAGTCATCCCCACAAGAACATCTATCCTCAACTTACTATCTAAGAGTATCTAAGAAGCTAAAATAAAGTAAAAGTTAGTCCATGTAGCCGGAACTTCAAGGCATCAAGACATAGAAGATGATCCCGTTTAAGCTAGAAGCATTAGCTCACCCTGAGATCCGACTGATGAAGACTGATAGCAGTTGCGGCTAGAGTTGCAGACTGGTAAGTTGCCACTCCACAAACTGACAAGATAGAACATACAAGTAGGGGTCGTACAAAACACAAGTACTGAGTAGTATATCACCGGCCACTCAAAATAAACACATTATATATCAATAATATCATAAATCCACTACAATACTCAACATGTAGCACAGCAGTTCTATATCGTAATAAGCCCCGCCAGTTCCTAATGAGGACACAAGCCTCAACGCCATACCCCATTGGGGAGTAGGTTCATTAGTTGAGTATATTAACGTCTTTCAAGATTCTTATGCTTATTTCTCCTAGTGTCTGTACGTGACACGCCACTCCATATACTACGTGTCCCCCGGTTCGTGAAACCCGACCCCCTAATTCTACGTGTCGGTTCGTGACACCCGTCCCCTAATTCTAACGTGTTCGTTCGTGAACTCCTGATCCCCTACTTCTCCTGTTCGGTTTCGTTACATCCTCCTCGATACCCTAATTCTGTGTCGGTTAGTGACACTCGATCCCCTAATTCTCATCACTTTAGTTCATCAAGCCTTCTTTTATCCCAGGCCTCATCAATCCTCATTAACAAGGCAGATTTAGGATTTCAAGATTTAGGATTCAAATTAAGCTTCATCATGGCTTATTTTAATAACAATTATGTAGATGTAATCACATTCATGACAAGCTACCAATTTAAGCATATAGAAAGGTTTACAATACTACCCCAATACATATCATTTCGCTATTAAGAGTTTTACTACTCATAGAATAACATAACCTACCTCCACCGAAGAATCGCGATCAACAAGCTATCCTTCCCAAAAAACCTTTGCTTTCTTCTGCGTTCTTCTCTTTCTCTCGTTCATTTCTCCGCTTCTCTTTGTTCTTTCTATTTTTTTCTTATTCAAACCCCTTTCTTTCCCCTAATTAAGTATACTAATTAAAGTATAAAAGATTGTATTAAAAATAACCCACTAATTAATTAAGGTTATCTCCTTTAGCTCTCAAGAAATTTGATTATTACTATTCAACCACTAACTTTATATTTAAGCATGATAGTCCAAACCAAAACGCCCCTTAAAACATTTATAGAAATCCTTACACAACTGCCTGTGATTACGCAGTCCTGTGACGGGCCGTCGTGCCTGCGACTGTCCCTCTGATGCTGCCGTCACAGAGTTCAGAGAAGGCTAGATTTTTCCTAAGGGTCTGTGATGGCCCGTCATTAAATGGGACGGTCCGTTCCTGCCAAACACCACCCGCGACCGTCCGTGACGTTCAGAGAGTCGATATCAGCATCCAAATTTCTACATGCTAAGTGTTTTGGACGAGACAAATCCCTCGACGGTCCGTCGTGCCCATGACGGTCCCATCGTGGGCTCCGTCGACTCAGCCATTTTTTTTTCTCAGAAATCAAATATGCTACTCAAACGACTAGTACTGGTCGATTACAATAGGTACCAATTTACCCACGCGTCCTCGAACGAACATACGAAAAAAACAAGGGCAAAAGTGAAGTACCCTGAATCGTAAACAGGTGTGGGTATCTTTCTTGCATATCAGCCTCCTTCCTCCCAATGGACTCTTCCACTCTTCAAACTTGTCGATTCCGTCATTGACTGATTGATGCAATCGCCCGTTGATCTCAACTTGCGATTTCTCTATCTAAATGGCACAGGCTCCTCCTCATAAGTCAATTTTTCACTAAGCAGAACTGGGTAATCCCACGAATGATGTAGTTTTCCATCCCCGTGGTATCTTTTCAGCATATACACATGAAATACCCGAGTCCACTCCTGCAGTCCTGGAGGCAAGGCCTAATTTCATGCCACCTCCCCTACTTGGCGCTTAAGTACTTCAAATCGGTCCAATATACCTTGGGCTTAGCTTACCCTACCCCCCTTTTACTCAAACCGGCTCACCCTTTTCATGTGCGAACTTTCAGCAAGACTTGCTCACCTCCATGAACTCCCAAGTCTTAACCTTTCGGATCTGCTACTCCCTTTTTGCCTACTTTTAGCCGCTAACACTTTTCTTGAAATAGATTTCCACCTTCTCTCTGAATTTCCCTCAAAAAGTTCGTACCCCAAGTGTCCCTAACCTACCTCGAATGCAGCAACAAACCAATGGGGGGAAGACTACATCTCCTCCCAGTACAATGCTTCGAAGGAGCCATATCAATCGTTGAGTGATAGCTATTATTGTATGAAAACTCCCCAAGGGTACGAAGTTATCCCAAATGACCACCGAATTCTATCACACTATGCACGAAGCATATCTTCCAAATGCCTGAATCTTTTGCTCAGACGTCCATCGGTCTGAGGGTGAAATGCAGTCCTAAGGTCCAACCTAGTACCTAATGGGGCGGGAAAAAAGGGGGGGATGTGTGCGAGGTGGGAAGGATGGGTGGGGGGGACAGGGGGCGGGGTGGGGGGGGGGGGGGTTGAAAAATGTTTGGCGTAGGGCGAGCGAAGGGGGGGGGTGGGGGGTAGAGTGGGGTACTGGGGAAGGGGTGGGGGTATTGTGTCAGGGGGCGGAGAAGGGTTGGGGGGAGAGGTGTGTGGTGGGGGGTGGTGAGGGGTGTGGGGGCTTAGTTGAGGGGGGGTTGGGGAGGGGGGTGAGGGGGTGGGGGGTTTGGGGGAATGAGGCGAGGTGGTAAATTGGTGAGGTTACGGAGTTGAATAGTGTGTGGGGGGGTTGTAGGGGCGTTTGTGTATTTTTCCCCTTTCCGTTGTTTCTGTCTTTGTGGTTAGAAAGTCAGCTGCGTACCTCTGAATCTATATATGAGACAGTGGAACTCCATGCAATCGAACAATCTCTGAGATGAGAGTCTGGCTACTTCTCTGGCATTGGTAAGTCACCTTAACCGGAATAAATGAGCAGACTTAGTTAATCTTCTCACAATTAACCCAATAGAATAAACTTCTCCAATGTCTATTGAGACTACCCACTAAGTCATTGCAATTCTCTCCCCACTTACATTCAGGAATGGCATTCCTCTGAGTGTTCCTCCGGCTTCTGGTGTCAACTTTCTTGCTGACAATTTGACATTGGCAACAAATCCACAATGTCCGCTTCATCATACTTCCCCCAAAAGTGTTGCTTTAGTCACGGTACAGCTTTGGTTTGGGCACCAGGATGATGATAATCCCGGAACTATGAGCCTCTGTAAGAATAGTGTGGATCAAATTATCACACGGGGCACCAAATACCTTCTCATTAATTCTCAAACACCTTCCTCATCCATTATCGATGCTGTTTAGCCTCTCCTCGCACACCATATCCCGAATTCGGCTTGAGTTTCTCTCATCAACCTGTTTCCCTTGATCTGGTCAGAAAATAGATGCTTTCCTCCCACTGGCCAAAAATCCCCCCCTTATCATTTACTTCCAACCTCAGAAGGTCATTGAGCCAGAGTCTGAACCGCTCTAACCAATGGGCGTCTAGAGGTTGCAAGTGATATAAACTACCCATGCTCCTCCCCATGCTCCGGCTTGTCTACTTAACTGTCGTCTGCCACACCTTAGCTTTTTCGTGGTGATACAAGATGGTAATATCAAAAAAATCGATCCTTCAGTAGTTCCATCCATCTCCCTCTGTCTCAAATATATCTTTTCTGATTAAAGACGATACTGTAGGCTACGATGATCCGTATAGACTTCACACTTAACCCCATATAGACGTAGTGTCCTCCATTGCTTGACAATGCAAACACCATCGCAACCACCTCTAAATCATGGTCGGATAATTACGGTTCAAGGCACCTTTAATTACCTCGAAGGTCATAATTCAATTACATTTTCTCCTTGCATAGCACGTCACCCAACCAGAATAGGGATGCATCTCAAGTAAACAATGAAGTTCTTATCCCTCTACTGGCAAGGTCGAGGATAGGTGCGTGTTAGTCAGCAAGTTCTTGAGTTTATGAAAGCTTATCCTCACATTCCAATCCGCCATAACAAATGGAAAATTCTGCTTATTCAAATTCGTCACTTGGAAGCAATAGAAGGAATCCATGACAAATCACGCGTAGTAACTACTAGCTAAACCAACAAGCTTCTTATTTCTGACACATTAGTAGTCTTACCCAATTTCTTCACTACTTCGATCTTAGAAGATTCCACATCACTCCTCCCTTAGAAACCCGTGCCCAAGAAGGACACTGAATCTAGCCAAAACTCACACTTTGAGAATTTGGCATAAAGCTTTTCTCTTCCCTCTCCCTCAACATTTCCCAACAAATGGTCCAAGTGCTCCCTCATTTTCCTTTCTTAACTCTTGGAGTATATCATATATCATGCAATAAATACGCTCCAGAAGATATCCAGATATGGCTTCAAAATCCCGTTCATCAAGCTCATGAAAGCAGCAGGGGCATTCGTTAGTCCAAAGGACATACAAGATTCATAATGCCCATACCTGGTTCGAAAAGCAGTCTTTGGCAGCATCTGCTGCCCGTATTTTAATGATGAACCATACCTCAAGTCATCGTTAGAGAAGACACCAGCACCTTGTAACTATCGAACAAATCATCATGCGAGGAAGAGGATACCTGTCTTCAGTTACTTTATTTAGTTTCCGGTAATCTATGCCATCCGACAGACTCCCATCTTTCTTCTTCACAAACAAAACATGAGCAACCCAGTGATGCACTCGGTCTAATAAATCCTTTCCCTAATAATTCTTGAAAGTTGGGCTTTTAACTCCCTTAACTCTGCTGGAGCCATTCCTATAAGGGGGTAATGAAAATGGGACGAGTACCCGACTCCAAATCAATGCAAAGTAAATAGCTCTTCCGGGGGGGCATACCAGGACGGTCTGCAGGAACACATCAAAAACGCAAGACTATATCGCAACCAGGACTCATTGAAGTACCTTTGGTAGTATCATCCTTGAGGTGTGCCAAGAACGCTAAAACAACCCGTTACTAACCATTTTTCTTAGCACGAAGAAAGGGATGATACGAACTGGAGTGGAAGTGTAGTCACGCTCCTACACTAATAGTCTATCCCAGGCTTGGCCAACGTTACAGTTTTAGCATTCATCTAAGAGAGAAAAATTTGGGAAGAATCCAAGTCATACCCAGAATTACATCGAAATCAACCATTTCTAAGATGACCAAGTCTACATGAGTATTGCTCCCCACAAAAGTCATCAGACAAGACCCATATACCTTTTCAACTATCACAGACTCACCCGGAGTGAAAACACGAATAGGCATGTCAAGCAATTCACAATGTAATTAAACAGTGCAAATGAGGAGATACATATGAAAATGTTGAGCCAGGAACAAATAATACAGAATCCATGCAATCACAAACCAAAAGATTACCTGTGATAACAGCATCTGATGCCTCCGCTTCAGACCGCCCAGGGAAAGCGTAACAATGGGTCCTATCACTTGTCTGCCCATAGCCCCTACCATGTTGTGCTGTAGTGGCTCCAGTTTGCCCGTTACCCAGGCCGTTTTGGTGACCACCATTACCTCGGCCACCGCGTTCTCCAGAATAACGGCCTCTACCATGACCACCTCTACCTCTAGCTATTGGGGGTCTATAACTCTGTTGTGGAATTCCTCCAATATGTCCAGTCTCCCACATCTATAACACTCCCTGGAGTCAAGCATAGGCTCTCAGAGAAGTTTACCGGTCTGAGGTGGACCCCCAACTACGTCTCTAGTGAAGACTGAATTGGTCGGACGTGAGTAACCTCTGAACCCGTCCTCTAGTAAGAAACCATTAAAATCAACCTCCCTTTCAAAACCTTTTTGATGTGTATTGTTGNGAGAATCCAAGTCATACCCATATATACATCGAAATCAAACCATTGCTAAGATGCCAAGTCTACATGAGTATGCTCCCCACAAAGGTCATCAGACAGACCCATAGACTATTTCAACTTCACAGACCTCACCCACCGGAGTAACAGGGCAAACGAATAGCATGTCACGCAATTCCCAAATGT
Organism: Solanum habrochaites; assembly: GCA_027704765.1. Lineage (NCBI taxonomy): Eukaryota > Viridiplantae > Streptophyta > Magnoliopsida > Solanales > Solanaceae > Solanum > Solanum habrochaites. Next base: position 17,378,475 of record JAKWJA010002491.1, read on the forward strand.
AAATTAGAGACAAGTAGGCAAATGAGGAAAATCTAGATTAAGTGTTGAGCCCAGAACACATAATACAACAGAATCCTGCAATGGCAGACAAACCAAAAGATTACCTGTGTACAGCAAATCTGATTCCGTCCGGCTTCAGAGGACCAGCCCAGGAAAGCGTAACAATGGGTCTATCACGTCGGCCGCATAGCCCCTACCAGGTTGTTGCTGTAGTGGCTTTTCCAGTTTGCCCGTTACCCAGGCGATTTTGGGAACCACCATGACCCATCGGGCCACCGCGTTCTCCAAGGGGCAAAAACAAAGCAAACAAAAAAAAAAAAAAAAAAGACAAAACAAAACAAAAAAAAAAAACAAAAAAAAAAAAACAAAACCACAAAAAAAAAACCACACACAACAACAAACAAAAAAAAACCCACCCCCAAAAAAACAAAACCCCCAAAAAAACCACCAACCCCCCCAACAACAACAACCACCCCCACCCGCCAACACAAACCACACAACAGCCCATCCACCCCCAACCCCACAAACCAACACAAAACCACACCCCAAACTTTTTTTTATTTTTTTTTTTTTTTTTTTTTTTTCTTTTTGGGTCCAAACAAGTTCCCCCCCCCCACGCCCCCTCAGCTCTCGCCTTGCCGCCATCCCCCCCCCCTTTTTTTTTTTTTTTTTTTTTGTGTTTTGTGTTTTCCGTCTACCGTCCTCTCTCCATTCCCGATCTCCACCGTCTCTCATTGGGGGTCGATAAGCTCCTGTGTTTGGAGAATTCCTGCCTAATATGTCCAGTCTCCCCCACATCTATAACACTCCCTGGAGTCAGCCATAGGTCCTCTCAGAGAATGTTGAGACCGGTCGGAGGGGACCCCCCAACTACAGTTCTCTATTGAAACTGAATTGGTTCGGCTGAGTTACCTCCTGAAAAACCCGGTCCCCTAGAGTAGAACCAGTAAAATCACCTCCCTTTCAAAACCTTTTGATGTCGGATGCCATTGTGAAGTCATCTGCTTCACTCCTCCACCTCTATCACGAATTCTAAAAAAAACCACTTCTTGAAAGTATTTTGGCGCGTAGCGCACCTGTTAGGCTGAAATTCCGCAATTCTGACCTCACCCCCCCTCGAAAAAAGGCGAAACCCGCTCTTGGTGGACGGAAACATAGTTGGGTGGCATACCTGGATATGCCCTGAAGACTTGCCTATAATCAGTAACCGACTCCTACCTTGTCTCAGGCTCAAGAACTCATCTCTTTCCTAATCCTGAAAGTCCGGGGGAATATATTCTTTTCTCCAGAACAAGCTATGAGAATGAACGCCCAAGTCTGGTGGTTTCCCTCTGTTGGTTGACACTCAACATGTGACCGTTAGCCACCACATTTTTTTGGCGTTACCTTGAAACTGCTAGAGTCACAAACTCAACACCAAAGACCGTTTCTACTATACCCATCTTGTTGTAGTAGCTCCTGACATCAACCAGAAAAATCAGGCATCCTCGATATTCAGCGACCCTTGAAAAGACTGGAGTTTTCAATTTCAATACTTACTAAAAAGTTCTGCTGATCAATTTGTCATTATAGGCCTTTGGTCAGACGAGGAACCGTGCCTATTTCAATGATGCATCATGCGGGGAGCCATATATTCTGCAGGTTTACTTCCGTACTTTCCGGAACCTGAGGTGCAGTGTAGAAAACACGGAGGTGTTTGAACCTTTATCAGATAAACCACTAGATAAGCAAGAACACCTATTTATCATCTCGTGGGTGTAGGTTGGGATGGTAGTCCATCATTCTGGCACTTGTTCTTCTCCCCATCCTCACGCCTCTCTTACCAGCATCTCAGTTGGTGGATGAGTCACCACCCCTATTACTAATGGGCTAGGTGCTCATCCTCTTCCTCTAAGGACGTCCTCCCCCGACCTCTTTCCACGGCCTCTTGTCACTACTCCTTTTGACTACAGCAAACCAATAAAAGTTGGCTGGCTCAGACGCTTCTTTTCTTCCCGATGTTGAATGTTGGCGCAGTCGTTGTTGCTCTATTTCTAACCATCTACGAAATTATGAAGTGGTCATACCAATTTGTATTCAACCTATATACAATTGGATCCAGTAATATAGCACGAAAGAATAAGAAAGAAGGAAGTTTTCCCTCAAGTATTATATCCTCTCAAGAAAGTAAAGGCGTCCCTTACCGTTCCTAGACTCCTAACGAGAACTCGTCTTGTGTGATGATGACCAATTAACCTAAATGTCTCTGATACAAAGTTTAGTCACGACCCAACACGGGCCGCGACGTTAATGGCACCCACACTTATCCTACTATGTGAGCGAACCAACCATCCAATTTCCAACGTTATCAAAATTCCATAAATACCAAAATAGATGCGGAAGACTTAAAACTCATTAATGAAATCTATAATTACTTATAAAAACTCTTACTATGTATTCCTAAAACCTGGAAGTCATCACCAAAAGAACATCTTATCCTCAAAATTACTAATCTAAGAGTATCAAAGAAGCTAAAATAAGTAAAAGGCAGTCTATCCGAACTTCACGGCATCAAGACATGAAGAAGATGATCCAGCCAAGATAGAAGCATTAGCTCAACCTCTGAGACCGACGTGATTTGAGACTGGCTATAGTTGGCGGCTGAGTTGAGACGATGGTACGTTTGCTTGCACTCCACAACTGACAAAGAGAGAACATACAGTAGGGGTCGTAACAAAACACCAGTATTGACGTAGGTATCATCGGCCAAATCAAAATAGAACACAGTATTATCAATAATTCATAGTCACCTACAATACTCAACTGTAGCAACAACCAAGTTCTATAATGCATTAATAACACCACCAAGTTCACCCATGAGACTTCAAGAAGCCTCAAAAGCCATACACCCATGTTTGGGAATTAGTTCATTAGATTGAGTATATTAACGTCTTCAATGATCATTATGCTTATTTTCCCGCGTAACGGTACGTGACAACTCCGCTCCATATACTACGTGTTCGGTTTCGTGACACCCGACCCCCTATTCTACGTTCAGTTTCGTGACACCGATCCCCTAAGTCTACGTGTCGGTTCGTCACCCCCCGCGTAAACCTGAAACACCGCACAGCAAACAAATAGAGGCCAGGCCGCAGTTAACCCCCCTGCCAACCCCACATTTAACCAGGGGCGGGGCCGCTGTCCCCCGCCGCTGTGATGGTTTTGGGGTGGAGGTGGGGAGGGGTGGGGCCCTCTTGGGGGAGGGTACCGCCGCATGGTCGACTGTAGGGTCGCGCCCTAGCGGGCTCTGCTTCCGCCGGCCCCTACTAGTGGGAGCCTATCCGCAGCGGGGTTCCTTCCGGGGAGGGGTGGCCGGGTGTGGGGTTTGATGGGTGTGTGTTTTTGATGTCCCCGTTGTAGGGTGCTTAGGGAGGTGTGGGCGGAGGATTGGGTGGAATGGGGATTGGAATAGTATGTGGGGCGGGCAATCGCCTAATTCTAGATGTTCGGTTCCTGACAGACCCCCGATCCCCTACTTCTACGTGTCGGTCGTGACACTCGATCCCCTAATTCTCATCACGTTAGTTCAATTTCATCAGCTTCTTTTATACGAAGGCAATCATCAATCTCATTAACAAGGAAGATAGGGTTTTTCAGATTTATGATTTAATCAGCTTCATCATGCTTATTTTAAATATCACATTAATGGTATCACTTCATACAAGCATACAATTAACATATATAAGGGTTAACAATACTACCCCAATACATATCATTCGCTATTAAAGTTTCCTACGGATAGCATAAACTCTATAATACCCAATCCACCTCCACTCCACCGAAGAATCCGCGCGATCAAAACAAAGCTATCTTTCCCAAAACTTTGCTTTCTTCTTTCTTTCTGCGTTCTTCCTTTCTCTCGTTTGTTTCTCCTCTCTCTCTGTTCTTTCCCCCCCCGCTCTATTTTTCTTATTTAAACACCCTCTTTCTTTACCTAATTAGTATTAATTAAGTAAAAAAATGTCTAAATAACGCCACTCATTAATTTAAGGTTATCCGCCTTTAAACCCTCAAAGAAAGATTGGATTATTAATATTCACCACTACTTTATCATTATAAAAGCAGGAATAGTCCAAACGCCCCTTAAACATTTAATAGAAACCATTCCGAACCCTCCTGTTTATTACGCAGTCCTGTTACTGGCCATCGTCCTGCGATGTGTCCTTCCTGCTCTTCCGTCACAGAGTTCAAGGCTAGATTTTTACTCAAGGGTCTGTGACGGCCGTCAGGTGAATGAGACGGTCGGTCATTCCACCCTGTCGTGACGTTCAGAGAGTCGATCTCATCACTCAAATTTCTAAATTCTATTGTTTTGGAACGAGACAAACCCTCGACGTTCCGTCGTGCCCATGACGGTCCGTCTTGTGATCCGTCGACTCACCCAGTTTTCCAAGAAAATAAAATCTGCTGGCTCAAATGACTAACGAGTCGTTACAAAGTCTTATATATACATACTCTGACTATACTCTGGTTTTCAAAAATCCTCACTTATCTGTTTCCTCTCTCTATAATCCTAGGTATCTAATATATTTATTTGTACATAATATATCATATTGTATGTTTGATGATATAATTGTCTTGTTAAAATTGAGTCATGTTTTTATGTTGCGATTTAGCATCACTTTTTCTTCTTTTTTGTTTTTATTTTATTAATAAAAAATATACTATGAGATAATTTTATGGTTATCATAATTCCTTCTGTAAAAATAAAATTATATGAACGTTTTTTATAATCAATATTAGTTATAAAAAATTTCAAAATGTTAAAGAATTTACACCTCATAACACAAATTTTTTTTTTATAGACAATCTAGTTGTCTGATATCAAATGTAGACCACTTTTCGTAATTATTACTTTGTTATTCTAAACAAAACTTATAGAAGGAAAAATATTTATTGGAACAACATCAAAACAATATTGTTGACTCTTCTATAAATTTATTCTTCATTAAACTACGGAAGGCCCTTCAATGATCTTTCACGATCAATGGCACTTTCTTCTGACTTTGCTCAGAATATTTTATTTCTGTCATGAAATTGTTGCAATTCTAAGTAACACACATATTAAAATGTTGGAATCAATACACATGTTAAAGAAACATTATCAAACAATAAAGAATTAAAAATGAGTCTAACATAAACAATTTAAACGCCCAACAAAGACATGGGACATGAAGAAAATAAAATCTATGTCAATAGACATATCTGTTTTAGCTTAAGATATTAATTTTTTTAGAGCAGACTTTGTTTAATATTCTTCAAATTAACCTTGATTAAAATAGTCATAACTTACTCAAAAAATAGTTAGAAGAGCCGAATGAAAAAGGAAAAAAAATATTAAAAGGATGAAGATCTTTGTTATAGTGAGATTATATGCATGATAAACAAGAAATCATCAATGCAATTGTAAGGAGACAAAAAAAGAGATAGAAAACAATATACATAAAAGGGAGTAAACTATTATATATTCAATGATGATACCAAATAATTTTAACGAGAAAAATTACTATTTTTTAAAGTGAGATACCTAAAAAATTGACTAAGAATTCAATCAACTTTCAATCCTTAGAATACTCATATATTCACCGATAAAATTTAGTAAAAGTAGACAACAATAGAAAATCAAAAAAGTATGGGCATGCAAAGTTATTAACTATTAGAGGATTTCTGAAGAACATAAAATCGCATCCTTGTTTGTGGCGGAATAACACTATTGATGAAGAAATTTGAGATTTGGAAGAGCTTTTTTAATTTACCTTTAACCATTTCAGTAAAGAAAACTTTCTTGAATATTCAATTTACATTTTTTATTTAATCTATACTAACAAATACTTATATCAATAACTTTGCATGAATATAAAAAACATAGTTTAAAGAACATATTAAAAATAACAAATAAAAATATAAGCATAAACTAATGATCATAAAAAAAATGTACCAAGATATGAAACAATAGTATGAAACTAAATGAAAAAATCAAGCTCATTGAATGCACAATGTAGTCTCTATTTATAGGCAGCAAAGAGTAGTGTAAAAATATGATTATTGTATCTCATTGGGAAGGACATAATTATTTGGAAAAGTTACAACCCTTCGAAAAGGTAACAACATTTCATAAAAAAGTTGCAACTCTTCATAAAGTCAAAACTTTTCTTAAAAATCACAACTTTTCATGAAAAAAATCAGAACGTTTCATGAAAAAGTCAAATATTTTCATGAAAGAGGAAGGTTCTCTTATTCTATCTATCTATCATCTCTATCTATCTCTCTCTCTCTCTCTCTCTCTCTCTATATAGCAGTATATATTATATATATATAGAACATATATCTATATATATTATATATATATTAAAAAATTATCTTTCTAACCTTTTGAACAATTAAAAATTATTGACTGTATAAATAAATTATGACAGTTAAAATCTACACCGTAACAACATAAAAAATACGTTTTAGAGACAACCTATTGGTTTGAGGTCAAATGTTAAGGATAAAAATATATTTGAAACAACAGCAAAATAATAATGATGACCCTTATAGAAATTCATTCTTCATTAAATTGTGGAAGGCCTTTCCGGATGCTTCATCAATACAACTTTATGACTTTTTAAGAAATATTTAGGTGTGATTTTTGCATTATCAAAGTATACATAAATTAAATTGTTGGATTCTAGAGTCATATTAAAGAAATATTCTCGTACATTAAAAAACTAAAAATGAGTCTAACCTAGATAATCAAAGGCTTAGAATTGACTTGGGACATGAAGGACAACAAATGTCTGTTAATAGACATATGTTTTGTAACATAAGATATTGCTTTTACTTATAGTAGGTTTTGTTTCATATTTTTTCATATAAAACTTGAATAATATAGTCATAACTTAACCCAAAAATATTTATAAGAGTCGAATGAGAAAGGAAAAAAACATCAAAATGTGAAGATCTTTGTCATAATGAGATTAATACATACCAAAAAAATAACCAATACAATTGTAAGGAAACAACAAAAAGAGAGAGAAAAGACACTTGAAATGGAGTATGCTATAAGATATCCAGTGATGATAACTACTTATTCTAACTAGAAAAGTTCATATGCTTTCAAATAAGATACCTCAAAAAATTGACTAACAGTTCATTTGACTTTCATTTCTCAAAGTATTCATAATATCAACTAATAAATTTGTTTAAAAATAAACTTTAACAGAAAAACAAAAAAAAATATGGGCATTCAAATTTATTAACTCTAGATAATTTTCGGAAGAAACACAAATCCATGTTGTTTGTGAAGGAAAAACATGTTATACTGAACTATAAGACGTTTGTCAGGGATTTTTTACACTGTACCTTCGAAAGAAAAATTTCCGTAGCGAAAACTTACCTTGAATATTCAATTCACATTTGTTTATTTTTTAATCGTACTAATAAAGTCCTTAATAAAAGATAACTTTGCAAGTCTAAACAACATAAGTTTTGTACAGTATATTAAAAAACAACAATTAATAATATAAGAAGTAACTAATAATTGTAAAAAAATATACCCCGGTATGCAACAATAGAATGAAAAAATTGAGCCCACGGAATGCACAATGCAGTCCTCTATCAATAGACAACGAAGAGTAGTGTTAGAATAATATTATTGTATCTTATCGGAATAGTTACAATTCTTTGGAAAAGTTAGTAACCTTCGGAAAGGTCACAACATTTCTTAATAGTCGCAACTATTCATAAAGTCACAACTTTTCTTAAAACCCTAACTTTTCATAAAAGTCACAATATTTCATGAAAAAAGTTACAACTTTTCATAAAAGTCACAACATTTTATAAAGGTCACAACTTTTTAAATGAAAGAGGAAAGGCAATTTTTTGAATAAAATAAATTTGAAGAGAATCCGTGCTTGTGGGGGCGTCATGTGTAGGCAACTAGGATAGATATATATATATACTATCTCTATATATATATCTCTATATCTATATATAATATCTATATATATTATCTATGATATATATAGTACATATAATTTAATTCTAGCCCTTTACATGCTCCTAGAAACCATGTACTTAGTAATTTGGCCTGTCATGTTTCATGATGCAAATAGTGTTATGCAACAACTATGAACCCACTCAACAGATGACCAGCACGGATCGTATTTCAATCCACGGCCGTTCAGCATGGTCTCGTGGTTGGGACAAAAGTGATTCAATAGGTTGGTTAAGTTGGGGGATAATAATTCTATTTAGCATTTTATTAGGATTAAGTGAAGTCCTTTTGTCCTAGTTTAGACCACCTATATATAGACTTTAAACATTTAATTTATTCATCCGCAAGATCAATTAATTACTACTCTATAACTTCTATAACTTCTATAAATACTCGCCTAAAACCAACTCATCCTCCTAAAATCCTCTCTCTAGAAACAAGACTCCATTATATCAAGATTGGTAGGCTTTGTAATAAAGGTATGATGGTTTATTCATTCATGGATCCTTTTCATCCATGAAGCTTCAATGTTTTCCCGAGATGAATCGTCAATTATAGTTATTTTTTTTAAATAGTGGGTATTTTTGTATGTTGATACAATGGAGTGGATAATGATCAATTATGATGGAGTTAGTAATTTATCATGTTTTAATTATAAAATTACATGTTTACATGCCTAACCAATCTCAAGAAAGATTAAATTGAAGTAAGTAGGTTTTATGACATGAAAGGGGAAATAAAATATTTTAGATGCAATCTTCAAGAATTGATGAAATATATTGTAGGCGTTTTGATAGTTATGGATATATACATGAATTTAATGTGATTAATATATGTATGATGGATCATGACTAGTAGTAGTTGAGATTGGAGGTAGTATGATGAAGAATGACTAGAAGTCCTAAGATTGAAGCACATAGACGTGAATTGAATGAAATCAAGTATATGTACATGAATTATGAATTGTAAGCCAATATGATTAGAATTTTCTTGATATTGAGGCATGGAAGATGAATCATGATTTTTAGAGATTTTAGAATAAATCTTATATGTTGAGGTATGACAAGTAGGACTTGAGAATAAAGCTAATATGATTAGTTAAGACTCGAAAGGCTTTGAGAGGGAAACTATATGAAGAATAGCGATTGGACATGGTGTTGTTGTGGAAGGAATATGGACAGGACTTTTATCATGAATGTATTAGGTCATACATGTTCTTATAGAACCTATGAAAATGATTTAAAGACACTTTGAGAATAAAGTCATTATGATTTTGATGTTGTTGTTGTCATGTTGAAAGGATATTATCATATCCACACCTATGCATGAATATATGATATGGTGTAAAAGTTTTTCTTTCATAGAGTGACTCTAGATAGAAAGTGTTGCTCACAAAAATGAATCTAACTCAAAGGACAACATGATGATACGAGTCTAGAGGTGATTCCCCAAAACATTCATATGAGTAGGATATGAGGTGAGTTTGCATATTTATAAGTTAGTTATTATGAGATGATAATCATGAGTTGATTACCCATGAAATGTCATTAGGAGTGTGAGGTGACTTCACTTTATATATATGACACCTAAGGTAAGGAAAGAGGTGATTACACGTTATCTTTTATGTTAATCATGGAAGCGAATAACTATGATCCTTATGTAATGATGTGGAGACAAATACCTATATCATATAGAGTTGGACATGGAGGTGAATACCTATGATACGTGTAAACTTTTATGAAGGTGAATGCCTGCATCATATTATCATAAGGCATGTAGGCGAATTTCTATGATTCACTCAAATGGTCATAGAGGTCTATGACTTTACAAGTAAGGCAAGAGGTGAATACCTATTAGCCTTTATTGTAGAATAGAAAGGCGAGTCATCATGTTTTAAGAGTAATCAAAAGTAATGTGAACTATGAAATATGAGAATGTCTAGTATGGGTTGTATCTTAAAAGGCTTCTATGACATGTATGACTAAAGATAATTTCATGTTTCTATGAATCATAAGTTAAGGATGATATTTAAAGAATGATTAATATGTATGAGGACATAAAGTCACTTTATTAGCATGGGTGGGATCATGGGGTCTTATCTATACATTGCACAAGCTTGCCTTAAGGTAACTTGTGAAGTGGTTCTCCTATGTTATGTCAAATTATATGCACTGATTATGCCTATGACTATGTTGTTCTTCTTATAGTTTTAACTTACGTATTATGATGATGAATTTTATGATTGTCTTATTATATTGTCTCTTTTGATGATAGTATATATCTTATGTTGACTAATGCCTCTTACAAGCTTATGTTGATAGTTTATGCTAGCGATCATATTTTGAACAATTTTACTACCATATACTTTTGCCTACATTCTTGTCAAATGTGGGATCGGTGTTATTGGCTTCCATCCTCCTTACTAGGTTCATAGTATAGAAAGGAGGAAAGATATGGTGAGTCCTCATAGTATCTACGACATGATCAAACCTTTCTTTTTATGTAATGTGTTCCTAAGACTATGAAAGTATTAGAAGGTTTGAGACAATGTTAAAACTTCCTCTTCATTTTTATGACACTTTGATTATATAGGAAAAATATTTTAAGTTTCCATAACTTTCAATTATTTTATGTTGTGATATCCTAACTTGCTTACAAGGAGCCTTTTGAGGTTCTATGTGCCATGTCACACTAGGGGATAATTCTGGGTCGTGAAAAACATGGTAATCAAAGAACAAGGTTTAGAATGGACCTAGGATATCTCAAACCATGTCGAGTAGAGTCTTGTTCATAAATGTGAAGTGCGGCATATTTATGACTTTGAGACTACGATGGTTAGGTAGCTTCAAATGCATTCTCTAAGTCGTTCTGTAGAGTTCAAATCTGATAGTCTTTCTCCTAATTCGTGCCTGTTAGTTTTCAGAATATGACTACTACGAGGGCTAATTCTAAGAAGAAATGAGAAATATAATTTGGAGCAAGAGGTTCTCTTCAAGTCCATCAAGCTCCGATTTACCCTACGTGTAAAACTGTGAGTAATACAAATTTTAAATTTGTTATCAATTTGTAGTCCAAAATCGTGATGGCTCAAGCCAATAGGGTCACGTCCCAGATTCAGAAATATGAATTACAACCGGCATTGTTGACCTCTCAAAGGTCGCAGACAAGCCTCTTCTTGTATTCATCACATTCATATGGTTAATTTTAAAAGAAAATTTAATTTTTTTTAAATTAATGAAGTATACATAGACTTCATACATTTATTACATAGATACATCATACACTAAGCTCAAAGTAAAGAACAACCTCTATCATAAAGAATCAATTCGAAACAAAAGATGAATATATAATAATTAAGTTTGTCAAACACGACCTTATTACAAAGATTCAAAATGAAAGTATGGAAGAAATTCTAGGGAAAACATCCACTAGCTATGTCTACTACTAGGATAGACTAAAATTGTAGCATTCTCGAAATCAAGAAGACCTACCAAATAGTCTGGATAACGCTGATGTCCAAACCGCTGTAATGAATCTTCAATCTGCTGTCTAATCTTCACCTATAAAAATAGTAAATTATATAGGGTTAGTAAACACTTGTACTGAGTATGGGTGTATGGACACACACAAATATGGACTACGCATGATCAAGGAAAGTTCTTCCTATAACAACATGCTATTTTGGGAAAGTGACATAACAAGACTTTCCTAATTCATTATTTGTGAATTGTGGTATGAATATGATGTATTTTAATTCATTCAAAGCACAAAACTCATTTTATATGTTATCACAAGACATTATAATCACCAACATAATTTTAGAACCACTCGAGCGGAAATTTTAAAATTAACTATGCTTGAACCCGAGAGCCTTTTCTCTTAGACTTAGTTTTTTTTTCCAGTCTTTTTATTCTTCTTATTTTGTAGTTCAATAATTCCTTTAGACCTATGTTTACTTACAAGTGCAATGATTCATCGTAGTCCCATTCCTAAAATGAATCAAGTAAGTAAGCCAAGGACTAAGGAATGATTTCACTATTTATACGATGAGTCATTAATTACACTATATATTCATTAACACTTCATAAGCCAGTCTCTATTGTGTATGCCACTTGTTTCATCATTTTCATGTTAGGAAAGTTATGAAGCTTTGATTTTTCTATTTATGTTTCTACTAACATTTATGGACATCATATAAGAAGTCATTATAAGTCAATCTTATTTGGATTTTCCCATTATTTGTTGAAACTTCATTGGTATTGATATTGGCAATTGACATTCTTAAGCTCTTACTTTTATAACTCACTTTGGACATACGTTCCATCATATTACTTTCTTGCTTTCTTGTATACATCTTAGAAGTAATATAATGCGAGCTAACATGAAATCCAGTGTCTTCCCCACACCGAAAAGAGGTGATTCACTTGTTAAAATGAATCTAGATCATCTGACCTACTCATGAAATCTAGTGTCTGCCCCACACCGAAAAGGGGTCATTCAAGGCTAAGGTGAATACGTATCAAGTTTTTAATCCACACCTAAAAGTAGTGGCTCACGACTATAGTGAACCAAGAACATCTTTTGAGCATTAACCGAAATAGATCATGTGAGCTAAACATGAAATCTGGTGTCGTCCTAATACACTCAAATTAAACTTCCTTAAAGAAGTTTAAGAGGTCTATCAAGTAAAGAAACCAAATGTTAGGTTGGGATCGATCCCATTCAGAAAATGTTTTAGATATAGCTTTACTCTACGATTACTTCTATTTAGTCAAGGCTTTTCCGGAAACAAACAAGTAAAGGGGGTATTTTGTGTAACAAAAGTAATTAATTAAGTCTGAGTAAACAAGTATCTACTTCAAATATTTGATGTTTATCAAATGATGAGAGAAACTAGGGTGTAAGTGTTCCCCATAGGTTCATAACGTAGGAACCACAACTATAACAACTCTTTCCTACTATCTTGCAAAGTGGTAAGTTATGTATCCCTAATTTCTTGGTCTGGCAACTAGTGAATTTCACTTTGCACCTTGGTCCGGCTACGTGTGTGTACTTTACTAACCTTACCTTTTACATCATATTAACCATCATAATTGATGTATTGTTTAGGTATTACTTCAATCCAATCGACACTAGCCTATTAGATAGTATATACTAAATCTACGTTGATAATTCTCTTCTTAGTATCTACCTTCTTGGTTTGACAAGTAGCAACAAGGCGAGTTCTAATGGGTGCACTCATTAAAAAGACTTCTAAACAAAAGAATTATCAATACATGTAAGAAACTCTTCGAGAATTGTTATTTAGCTACTTTTACTTTGTTAATTACACATGGTTCCCACAACCCTAGTTGTGGATTTAGTTACCCATGTTCATAATTACACAATTCATATTAAGACAAGAATTCTTGTACATACTTTGATGAGATTGAAGAAAATTTAGAAAATCACTTTAATTCGAGAAAATAATGCAATAAACAATTTCAGAAAAATAAAGTATTTTCTAAAACCCAATAATAAATTACCAATATTACAAATCAGAAAAAAAAAGAGTCTAACCCCAAAAACGAGGTTTTTGGTTCTATTTAAAATAATAGAATCCTAAACATAAAGGAAAACCGGAATAAGCATAATCTATCCAAAAATGAATCTCACGTCAACAACCTAACCAACAGACCATCGAGGCAACGACGAATCATAGACACCTCCGTCGGTCCATACTTCAACTCTATTTTCAGCTACTTTCTTCTCTAACTCTCTGGTACCATCAACGGACGAAAGTGACAGTCCATTGACACGACGAAGGTCCATCGATGGCCTTCGTTGCTCCACACATAGAATATTTTCAAATCGGGTACTGGGGCTACGTTCTGTTAACACCAATGGGTCACCAGGACGGTCCATCGTTTTACACATAGTAAGAATATCCCGATCTTTCCATGGTAGCATAAAATCTTCATGACGACGATTGACCATTGATGGGTAGATGTACCGTCGATGGCTCCGTAGTTCATCTTTTCTGCAATTTTCAGCGTAACTTCAGCATTTTTTCATTCAAGACAATTTTTACTTAAAACTCAAAGAAAAATACAAAAAAAACTACTTCAAAGAGGCCTTATAAACACACTAAAATATCGGAAAAAGCATTGAAAGTACCGTGAAACTACGGTACATCAACATCCTCAACTTAAATTCGTTGTTTGTCCTCACGTGATGCACTATGGCTCACCACAAAAACCTTTTTACAAAAGTATCCTTATTTTAGCTTTCACAATAATTTTGCTGTCAATACCAATTATTTTAATTATGTTCACGCATGATATCATTATTAGGCTCACTCACGTTGATTAGACCATGACACAGACTCACTAATCACCGACACCTCTCCTCTTTTACTCCTCAGCAAGGTTCCAACTTTTCAGTATTGCAACTAGTGTCGTTTTTTTAAAAGCAATATCCTGTTTTTTCACACAGTGATTTCAGTTTGAGTATAAGGATTATTATTTAAACACTCACTGTCAGAACAACTTCTAACCTCATTGGTACTTATCGCCATAGCTTGCCCTTAATTTCACTTCTGTAAGTTCAACGTATTAGACTCTTAGGTTCATGATAGGACTTTCTTAGCTTGTTACGTAGGCTCAAGGTCAGGTAGGGTACATTTTATTGTATTTTATTGACTTTTTGCCTTCGTTGACATAACAACTACGCATCCTACCTTTTGATCATATATTCTGCCCTGTTTCTTAATTTTCTTATATTCTTTTGCCTTTCTTTTCTCCTTTCTTTCTCCTTTTGTGTAAGTGATCTTATTTTATTTTTTATTTCTTTTACTTTCATATTTTGCAATATTTTACTTGATTTCAACTTTTCTTTTCTTCTTTCTCTTTGTTTATTCTTTCAGTCCCACTTTCCTAAGCATTCCTCATAATAGCCACCCTCAACTCATGGATTTGCCATGAGTCAAAGTACACAATACCCATGGTTGAGTCAGGGCTACGACAAGGTTGTTTTCAGAATTATCCATCATCAACTTGTGCTTTTGGCACAACCTGAGTTGTACATGTCCAAGGAGTGACCAGGCCAACACATTGTTCCCAGAAGATAAGTTGGGGTAGAAAAGAAAGGTTCATTTTAAGCTCAAATTATTTTGATCAAGAAGGGATTAATTTAATTCGGTTTTCTTTTATCTAGGCTAAAGATCGAATATCTTGAACAAGGGCCTATGATCCTTTCCTAATTGTCTATTACAGATTACTTTTAGCAGGACTAACCGGGCAAGTTCTAACTCAGTACCAACAGTGGTCTATTAAACATTCGCACACTCACTGATCACCTCATTACCCTACCAGATTATCAGACACTTAGTTCGAGCTTGAAATTGAGGGTCATGCAGGGGTGTATCTCTATGTCATGCTTAGAGCAACACATTCATGATTCAGTATGCCTAATCATGCAAGCATTTTCTTTAAATCATGATATCATTTTATTTATCCATCATGCTTCAGATTTTATATCAATACTACGTACAAGATTCTAATGTGCCAGTTCAACAGTAAAGTAAATTGTCTCTGGGGGAAAAAGAACATAGGAAAGAAAACTACAAAAGAGGAGAGTGAATTGGGCTATTCAGACTTCACCCTAGCACTCACTTTCCATTTACCCCACCCCGAACAAAAGAGCATGCAATCGTCCCCAATACATACAAAAAAAATAAAACAGAGTCGTAGGTGAAGCTAACCTAAGGCGCAAAGCGCCGATAATCAACAAAATGGAGGGTCAGGTTTCCTGGAACCAACTCCCTATGTTGTAGGGACACGATTAGTAGTGTCCGCAGCAATAATAACACCCTCAGTAGTGATCCTCTTAACATCAGTAATCCTGAAGCTAGACGCCCTAGCAGGCACCTCGTAAGCCCTCATCTACCAGTCCTCCTAATCAATTAGCGATGCTCTCTTTGCATCCTCTAACTCAAGAGGCTCTATTTTCCTTGCTCGAATCTCATCATCCTTACATCGGTAGCTCTTTATATGCTCACGTGGCTGAGCAGCTAGACGCCCCAGTTGCCACCTCCTAAGACATCATCTGTCGGGCCTCCTCATTAATTAGTGATGCTCTCCTCGCAGCCTCTAACTCAAGGGGCTCTATTTTCCTTGCTCGAGTCTCATCATCCTCTAGATCGGTACCTCTTGGTATGCTCACGTGGCTGAGCTGATGGCGCAACAGTAGTGGAGAACAGTGTAGTCATCACCGTATCTTCAGTAGGATCCACACATGGAGCCTTACACTTGGGAACCTGGGCCTCCAGTATGGCATCCATATCTTCTCTCGGACTCGCCATAATAGCCTCGAGAGTCGTCAAATCTACAGTAGGGGATGGCTGGGCGAGAACCCTCAACTCAAATGCATAAAGTCGCTGGTGGATCTCCATAATCTTCCTCTCGGGCCGCTAGGCCATCTTCTTCTCTATTTGCTTTTCCACCTCAGAATTGGACTTCTGCATCAAAGGTTGGATATGATGTAGAATTGTGGATATTTGGTCCTCTAACTTCTATACCCTAGCGATTGGGACAAAGTGTTGAAGATGGTGTGGAGCGGGAGTAGCTTAGTGTTGTGCTAGTACCCGGGATAGACTTAACCGGGGTGATTTTGGTAGGCTATGATGTATCCTGATCATCCTTTTGGTATTTCTCTATCGTGGCTGCCAAGCCCTCACCTAGTGGCTTCACCTCTCCTCGCGGCCCTCTATTGGGAGGCAGCTCATTGGCCTCATCCCGGACAAGACCGATATCCCCTATGCTAGTCGGGGTCTTGAGCCCATCAATTTGCCACATGGGCACTCCAACAGACCTGCACAACTCAAAAATCATGCAAGGGAAGGGGTAAGTAGTAGTGGTATTAAAGGCCCTCTCATGAATAAACGCTTGTAACATCCATGCTAAATCAACCTCGAACCCAGCAACCATGGCAGCTATCAGCACTGCTCTATCCCATGTAACAATATTATCAGTAGGAGTGGTTAGAGGCAACGAAAGACCAAGAGCCATAAGAATTTGTCATGAATGTGAGGTTGGCCTTCTTTATACCTTCTTTGGGCTCTAGAACCCCATCATCGCCCTCTTAATCCACGAAGATGTTCTGGTCTATCCACTTCTTGGTGGTCTCTCTTAGCACTCTCTCATGCTGGAAACAGTCGTCCTTTACCAGCTTCTATCGATAGTGAAAGTCGGGAGTGAGGGGGTCCAAGTGGCATCATTGTCAGCACCATAAAAAAATCTGCGAATGGCGGGAAAAAATATATCCATGTTCTTGCCATGGACACGAACATGCTAAAGTGATGCGAGTTTGGCATGGTTAGACCTCCTCTCAAAACTAGCTCTGATAGTCGCCATATAAGAGGTGTAGAACTCTCGCACCATCTCCTTATTATAATGGCCAAAACTCCTAGCCGTCCACTCTAGCCAATGGTGGGTTAAAAAGTCATGTATAGCTGGCATCGTGGGAAGATTAACGGTAAGAATTCGCCGCTCGGCTGTCAGAGTCTGAGTCATGACCCTCTTGTTATTGAGCAACTTTGCATCCCTGTATATCTGATATTGGCACTCGACACACCACAGGTTGGGTCGATCAGCAATCGATGCATAGACGTCGGTCAGGAGTGCTGGAGTAAAATCCGCACTATTATCCTTCTCACGCAATTCGAAGTGGACCGATGTAGATGGAGCACTGGCCCCATGTAAAGATGAAGCTTCCTCAGATCTGGGAGCCTCCGCCAAGCCAGGCGCTCCCTCAAAAAATGCAGCAAACCTAGATGGGGTGGCGATCAGTGTGCGCTCCTCATCAGACAGGGAGAGAGTGACTACGCCAGACTCCACCCTCTTGGGAATGCTCCAATAGGTCCTAGCAGCACGTGATGGTATCTGGGTTCCTGGGGGAACATATTCGGGGTCGCGTTTATTGTCGGACGACCCAATCACCAGCAGATGGAAAGGGGTGACAGACTTGGAACATCCTCACGAGTAGAATAAATCTTGCTTGGGTGCCATGTGTACCTGCAAGGAGGGGTTATTGGTACCAATATAAGAATACAACACATTCAAAAGAATAAAACACAGAGGAGGAAACATAAAACGAGTGGTGCTGCAGAACTGACTGACGAACCCATGAGTCTGGGTCCGTAAGTGGACACTTAGAAAATTTACTTTGACATTCAGAAACAAAAGTTCTGTTAGCGATGACGGAAGTGCAGGACGAACTGTCGACAGAACAACGGTCCGTCAGTAGGGGTTCGTCGATGACCCTTAGAAACTTTTTTGGATTTTTAAAAAACATAGTTTCTGTTAAGGACGACGGACCGTCGAATGAATGACGATCCATCAGAGGTTGTCCGTCGATGGACACTTAAAAAAGTTTTGAGCAACATCAGAAATAAGGGTTCTGATATAGTCTAAAGTCATGCAGGACGGTCCGTCTACCCCCGTGTGTAGACAATTAGAAAAATAAGGGGAGGTGTTGTTGACAGACCCCAATGCCTGTCCATTGATTGAACAAAGGTCCGTCGACGGTGTCTCGTTCTGTCTTTCAAGGAAAGAAATTTGGCAGCCATTGTTACCCCAAAAGAACAATTTCAGAGTAGTCTAAGAAACATTAAAATCCTCTAGCGTTTAACAAAGCATTTCATCATTCCTAGGGCATGAATTATCATAGTTTTAAACATAGAGTCTCACAGAGTATCAAACCATAAGTCGAAATCAACAAAACTCAAAAAACAGTAATTATTAGAGAATACACCCCAATCTCATTAAATTTCATTGTTCTAAGGGACTAGGAATATAGTTTGAAGACTTAAAGCATGCAACGTTGTCCCAAAGACCCACTATCGTATTCCAACAATTTAGCATGTAAAGTAACGAAAGTAAATATAGAAGATCAGAAAGCCATAGATCTATATTGTAGTGTAGGGAATGAGGGGATAAATTCTTGCAAGTACGAAACACAAAATAGCGACCTCGAATACCGACCAGGCAGAAGACAGACGAAGATTGAAGTTGGGGAAAACTGATGGAGATTTGCGAAGAGGAGAATCTGACTGATAGAAATGGGACTTAATGGGTGAGGAAGTAGGGAAGTTAAATGGAAATGAGGAAGAAAATGGTTTTGGGGAAGTTTTTGAAAGGGTGGGTAACTGAAAAGTTTAAAAATTTAATATATAGCCGGTCGGGTAGGGTTATTGGGTGGGAGGAGCCGACGATTCCCCGTCGACAGACTGTAATTCAGTTGATGCTCCATCGACTGCTCCGTCGAGTGTGTTCTAACATAGAAACATTAAAGAAACAAACCTGGGATCCATAGATCCTACCGATGATCTGTCAACAGGATGACGGTCCGTCGATTAGTGCACCAGGCCAATTTTTTTTAGATTTTTGGGGATTTGGTTTCTGCACATTGAACACCCAATAAGATAATCTTTTTGTATTTTCTTGACACTTTTTAGGAACAGACCCTAGTTTACTCTCTAGGAAACACTTCTAAAAAAATAAAAGAATATTAATACGTGACATTAAGTGAGAAAAATAGATATAATGCAACTGCGCTTATAAAATCAAGGGAAAAAAACTATTGTTGGCTAGAGGATACATATTGTGTTGCTTCCTAGTAAGCGCTTGATTTAACATCATGGCACAAGACATGACTCTTGATTACTCAAACTTCATCAAGATGGTTTGCCTCTATAACTTCATTTGCCTTTTCAGCATGCCCAAGGTAGATTTTGATTCATTGCCCGTTCACCTTTAACTTTACACCCTCGTTATTCTCCAACTCAACTGCTCCATGTGGGAAAACATGGATAATTAAGAATGGAGCATTCCATTTGGATTTGAGTTTTCCCAGAAACAAGCGCAACCTACAGTTCAGTAAAAGCACCGAATCCCCAACCACAAAATTGCGCTTCTGAATCTTTTGGTCATGGTACTTCTTCATTTTATCTTTCTAAAGGGCTGAACTTTCATATGCCTTTAAGCAAAATTCATCAAGCTCATTTAACCCATTTAACCTTTGTTCCACAGCCTCGTTCCAATCCATTTCCAGTTTCTTCATTTGCCACATGGCCTTATGCTCTAACTCAACCGGCGAGTGACAAGCTTTCCAATATACAAGTTGGTATGGGGACATACCTATGGGAGTCTTGTATGCTGTTCGGTAGGCCCAAAGAGCATCATCAAGCCTCCTTGACGAATCTGTTCTATTCGCATTTCACCATTTCGCCAAAATCTTCTTGATTTCTATGTTTGACATCTCAACTTGCCCACTAGTTTGAGGATGGTATAGCGTGGCCACAATGCGATGAACCCATATTTATCCAACAATCCTTTGAACAACTTGAAGCAAATATGGGATCCCCCATCGCTAATAATGTCCCTTGGGTGCAAAATTAGTAAAATATGTTCTTTTTCAAGAACGCGAGGACACTCTTCACTTAATTATTTGCAAATGCTATGGCTTCTTCCTATTTTGACACATAATCAACCGCCACAAGAATACAATTCATCCCATGAGAACTCAAAAAGGGCCCCATAAATTCAATACTCCGCACGTCTAACAACTCAATTCCAAGAATGGGATTAAAAGGGAGTACTTGTTGTCTAGAGACACCTCCATCTCTTTGGCACCTATCACATGCCTTGGCGAACTCATGAACATCTAGGTGGATTTTTGGCAAATAGTAGATACATTGCAAGATTTTATGGGCTGTCTGAATACCATATGATGCCCACCTCTAGGCGAGGAGTGGCATGCCTCCAAAACACTCAACATCTCGACTTCTGGCATCCAACGCAAAATAATCCCATCGTCACAACTCTTATATAAATATTGCTCTTCCAAAAAAAGTTTTTTACATCTTGCATGAACTTTTTCCTTTGATGAAAAGACAAGTCTGATGGGACGATATCACTAGCGGCCAATACATGCTCATCAGGGAATGTATTATCAATTTTATCCTTTTCACCCAATTCTTGCATGGCTCCATCCTCTAGTCGGGACAAGTTATCGGCAATTTCATATTCGGTCCTTTTTCTATATTTCACTTCAAAGTCAAATTCTTGCAACTATAATACCCAATGAATCAACCTCGCTTTAGCATCATTCTTTGTTATCAAAAATCTCAAGGAAGAATATAAGTATGCACTTTAACTCTTAGCCAAACAAATAGGAGTGAAATTTCTCGAAAGAAAAGACCACCGCAAAGAGTTCTTGTTCAGTCACAGTGTATTTCTTTTGGGTTTCATTATGGGCTTTACATGCATAGTTAATGGGGTGAATGATTTTATCCCTTCTTTGACCCAAAATTACACCGAGCGCAACCCCACTATCATCATACAATCACCTCAAATGGATTACTACAATCCAAGGAAATAATAATGTGTGCAGACATAAATTTCTCCTTCAACTCACCAAATGCCTTAAGACAAGATTCATCAAAAAAAATTTACACTTTTTCTCAAGTAACTTGCACAGAGGAAGTGTAGTTTTTGAAAAAATCTTGATGAAACTCTGGTAGAAACCCTCATGTCCAATGAAACTCCTCACACCTTTTACAGAGATGGGTGGAGGAAGTCTCTCTATCACCTCGACTTTAGATCGATCAAGCTCATACCCTTCTCTCAGATGTGATGACCCAATACAATACCCTCTTTCAACATAAAGTGGCATTTTTCAAAATTTTGCATAAGGTCGCAATATTCACATCTATTCAAAACATCGGACAAGTGATTCAAACAATGGTCAAACGAGTCACCAACAATATTAAAATCATCCATAAATACCTCAATGGTGTCCTCTACCATATCGGAGAATATGTATATCATACATCTCTGAAAAGTAGATCGTGTATTATACAACCCGAAGGGCATCCTATTGAACGTGAAAGTTTCATAAGGACAAGTAAAAGTTGTTTTCTCTTGATCTTCTTGTGCAATAGAGATTTGGTTGTAACCCGAATAACCATTAATAAAATAATAGAACCTTTTTCCTGCAATCCTATCCAACATTCGATCCATGAAGGGCATAGGAAAATGGTCCTTCTAATTCCATGATTCAGTTTGTGGTAATCTATACACACTCTCCATCCGGTCACCAATCATTCCCCCTTTCTAGGGCACATACAGAATAGGGCATACCCAACTACGATCTGTGATCGGATATATGACTCTGGCATCCAACCACTTAATAATTTCATTCTTCACTACCTCTTGCATAGGTGATTTTAAATGTCTCTAGTTCTCAATATTGGGCTTATGATCGGGCATGAGTTGTTTTTTTTTTGAACAAATACCGGGAGGGATCCCAATAATATCCGCAATTGTCCCCCCAATAGCTCTCTTGAACATCTTTAACACTTCAGCCAAACATTCTACTTGTTGCATATTCAAATCTGATGCAATATTTACCGGCAAAGTGTCACCTTTCCCCAAGAATATATACCTTAGATTAGGTGTTAGAGCCTTAAGCTCCAATTTTAGAGCCTCCTAAAATAGATGGTTCCTTGAGTGGAGACTCGCGATGCTTCATATCTAAATCCAATTTCATTGGTTTGAAACGAGCATCACCTCGATAAAGTGTCGCAACTAATGACCTATACTCTTCAATATAGTCAATCTCAAAATTCATGATCACTGCCGCTAGTGCCTAAAAAATAAGACGCTTTTCTATTTGTAGTACGAATGAACTCTCAACATTGTATGATATAGCAGATACCAATTGGAAATCATCGTTTTGCCTCATGGACCTACAAATGTTAAAAGTCAATTCTTTATTGTTCAACCAAAACATCATTTTCCATTTATCCATATCAACTAAGGCACGACAGGTAACAAGGAATGACCTCCAAAGATAAATAGGCACCTCAAAGTCCACCTCACAATCAAGAATCACAAAATCATCCGAAAAAATAAATGACTTCACTTTTACTAGCATATCATAAACTACCCCAATAGCTCTCTTCACCGTTCGATCGGCATCAGTAGCCGCATCGCACTTGGCTTTGGTTCACCCAAATCCAACTTCTTGTAAATCGATAGAGGCATGAGATTTATGCTTGCCCCAAGATCATATAATGCTTTATCAAAGTGTAACAATCCGATTGTAGATGGAATAGTGAAAGCACCCGGATCATCTTTCTTTTACACAAGAGACCTTGTAGAAATAGCACTATAATGTTGCATCCGATCATCATCCTCAAAACTAACTGATCTCTTCTTAGAGACCATATATTTCATGAACTTGGCGTAACCGGACATTTGTTAAAGAGATTCTATCAAAGTGACATTGATGGAAAGTTGTTGCAACATAGTAATAAAACACCGTTATTTATTATCCTTGGTCTTTTTCACCAGTCTTTCCAGAATAGAGGTGGTGGTCTAGGAATGAGGGTCACTTTTTGGGGTGTCTTAGCTTCTTTCAATTATTTATCTACCAAGTCACCACTAACTTCCTATACCTCATCATCTCCTCTCTTCTCATCTTCGACGCCAGATGGCAGAGGTGTATCTATGGTCTTCTTACTCCCTCGAGTAGTGACTGACATATAATGCGCATCATTTTTTAGATTCTTAATGATATTTCTAGCAAGAGTACCTGGTTAGCGTGGGTTCACAATAGAATACAATTGGGCCATTGGCAACTTAAGATGCTTGATTGAGATTTCATGTGCATCCACCTTTTGCCCAATATTTGCTAAATCACTTCTCAACTATTTGGCGTGGTCATCACTAGCATCAAACTTCCTCCTGATCTTCTGTAACTCATCCTCAACTCACACCATACTACCTCCACAATCCCTAGGATAAACTTCCCTATTTTGAGTTGGAACATAGGGCCCACTTTGATCCTTTATGTTACCGTAGTTACCCTGGTTGAAGTTGTTGTCGCAATTATAGTTGCCATATCGAACATAGTCACTATAGCGGTTGTAATTCCCATAGTTCCACCTTGATTTCCTTTGGCTTGGCGCCAATTTTCCTGATTGGAGCCTTGGGCGTTCGGCCATAAATCCCTCGTCTGCTTATTCACTGCATAAGAATCTTCTTCATAGTAGTACTTATCAACTAGTGGTGGTGGTTTATCCAAATAGTTCACCACGTTTACCTTTTTGGCACACCCGGTGACATGTTTTAGCACCAATCCAAGCTCAGTTCTCTTTTGAGTTATCTCTTCACGAATTCATCTACAGCTGGGATATGTGAAGCTTGCACTGCAAAAGTATTTCTCCCAGTATATGAATTCTTAGTGCTCCAAGCTTTATTATTTTGGGAGCTTTTCTCTAACTACTCTGTGATCTTTGTATAAGTACACTCCCCATAAGAACCACCCACAATCTTATGAAGAAATTTTTTATTTTTATCATCTTGCCCCCGATAGAAATACTCTTTCAGTGACTCATCATCAATGAGGTGGTTTGGGACATTTCTCAAGAATGAGGTGAATTTGTCCCAAGAACTGCTTAATGACTCCCCTGGTAATGCAACAAAGTTATTCACCCTATCTTTGTGGTTTATCTTTTTAGAAATTGGGTAATACCTTGCTAGGAATGCATCTCTCAATTGCTCCTAAGTATAGATTGAATTGTAAGAAGACTCAGTAAAAAAAATTGTGGCCTCCCCCGTCTGTGAGAGAGGGAACACCCTTAATCCTATTACATCCATGTCTAAGTTTGGCTTGCCTACCTACACTACTACTACACACCGAACCAAGTTTGGCGATGTAAGCATATAAATCCTCATATGGTAGCTCCGAAAATAAACCTCTAGCGTTGAGCATCTCCATCATCTTGAGGGCGTGGGGCGGGATGTTGCCTCCTCAGATTAGCTTCACTATGTTATCAACTACATCTCGATTATGAGCATCTATCGGAGGGGGAAGTTGAGGGTTGATCTCATCATCAATATAAGAAGGATTCTTCTGAATATTCATTCTGCGAGGTGTGTGGTTTTGTTCTGGATCAAGTGTATGTATTGAATCTTCTCGACTCCTTGTACTTTGTATACACTAAATCTAGACCTGCGAAAAAAAAGTAAAATCATGAAATTATTTACTAAAATTTGGTAATGTGCTTAAAGTTAATCTGAAAGCCACTTTCCCCGGCAGCGACATCTAAATTGGATAAGATCAAATTATACTTCCCTAAAGAAGTATAAGAGGTTGCATCAAGTAAAGAACCCAAATGTTAGGTTGGGGTCGATCATGAGGAAAAAGGTTTACACTTATCTTTAATCTACGATTACCTCTATTTTGTCAAGTCTTTTACAGAAACAAACAATTAAAGGGGGGAATTTTGTGTAACAAAAGTAATTATTAAGTCTATGTAAACAAGTATCTAGTTCATATATTTGATGTTTATCAAATGATGAGAGAAACTAGGGTGTACGACATTCCCCATAGGTTCATAACGCAGTAACCATGACTATAAAAACTCTTTCCTAGTATCTTGAAAGCAGAGTGGAATGTTATGTATCCCTAATTCCTTGGTCCGACAACTAGTGAATTTCACTTTTCACCTTTGTTTGGCTACGTGTGTGTACTTTACTAAACCTTACCTTTCCCTTTTATTAAGAATCATAATCGATGTATGGATTGGTTTATAGCTCGCACCAATGACACTAACCTATTAGATAGTATATACTAAATCTACTTTGATAATTCTTTTCTTATTATCTACCTCCTTGGTCCGGGAAGTAGCAACAACGTGAGTTCTAATGGGTGCACTCGTTAAAAAGCCTTCTAAACGAAAGAATAATGAATACATGTAAGAAAATATTCGAGAATTATTATTTTAGCTACTTTTACTTTGTTAATTACTCATGGTTCCCACAACCCTAGTTGTGGATTTAGTTACACATGTTCATAATTACACAATTCATATTGATTAGACAAGAATTCATGTACTTACTTTGATGAGATTGAAGAAAATTTAGAAAATCACTTGAATTCGAAAAAATAATGCAATAAACAGTTTCAGAAAAATAAAGTATTTTCTAAAACCCAATAATCAACAACCAATATTACAAATTAGAAAAACAAAAAAGAGTCTAACCCCAAAAATGAGGTTTTTGGTTCTATTTATAATAATAGAATCCTAAACATAAAGGAAAACCGAAGTAAGTAAAATCTATCATAAAACGCATGTCACATCAACAACCTGACCAACAGACCATCGAGGCAACGACGAATAATCGACACCTCCGCCGGTCCAAACTTCAACTCTCTTTTCAGCTGCTTTCTTTTCCACCTTTCTGTTGCTCCACACTTAGAATCTTTTCAAATTGGGTACTGGGGCTATATTTTGTTAACACCAACGGATCACCAGGACGGTCTGTCGATTATATGACAAACTATCATCCCTTCCGTAGACTCACACTTAGTTAAAATTCCCAGTCTTTACTTTGGAGCATAACATCTTCTTGGTGAGGGTTTCCACCTACGAACCGTCGATGGGTAGACGGACCGTCGATTACTCCATAGGTCATATTTTCTGCAATTTTCAGCACATGTTCAGCGTTTTCATTCCGGATAGTTTTTCCTTCAAACACAAAGAAAAATACATTAAAACTACTTCAAAAAGGCCTTAGACACACACTAAACTTAAGTAAAAAGAATTAAAAGTACCGTGAAACCACGGTACTTCACATACCTACAACGAAAAGAGGTGATCTCTCTAGCCAAGGTGAGATCAAAACATACCTAGATCTCTTAGGTGGAAACCACAGGATAGTTCCTATGTTTGCTAGACATAGTTCGAAATCTAGGGACTTAAGGAGAATACTTATCCACCTCGGTGGTAGCCTCGTCTCATGAGACTTACACGTGAAAGAACATGCTCATAACTATTCTATTGGTTCTTTGCTCACTTTCATTATCTTCTTAGCTTTTAGAGTTGACTAAAAAATTATGGAACCTTGCTTCTAGATTGAGATTTACTTACTCTATTGATGACTTGTCATCCTTTTTTTTACATTGATGAAATATGAATTGTCGTTACAAAACATCTTTGGTGTTAATGAGACCGGTCTTACACGTTATAACACATTCATTCGTCAGTATTTTCAACATCGTAGCTAAGGTGTAAGTGAGGCTTTTCTCACTTCATTTAACACCTCATTCTAGTCACTTTCTTAACTTAAACATATTTAGTTATGTTATTACTCACGTTACTTGCTTACTTTCGTTTAGTATCTTCATATCATTGTTTATCGACGATGAGCACTTCATTTAATTAGTTTCATATGTTCATAGTTCATCTTTTTGAGCATGTTGGGAGTTTCCCCAATGAACGACATGCCCTTGGATATGGGTTCATTGGATTAGTTTAGAAGTGCCTGAGTTGTCATTTGATTATTTTGGCTACACAAGATTGGCATATGATCAGTATTGACCTAAACAATTTTGAAAGAATTACATAACCATCTTTGTTGGTGTAAGAAAATTTCCGTGTTCATCATGCTTAAGTTTTTATGCATTATACATTTGCCAATCTTTTAGTTATTTCAATACAACATTATATCCAATTCCATTCATCATTCTCAGACCGTGTATTGTTAGCCATTTTATTGGCATAAGATAGGTATTTGATTCAGATGTGATTTTATGGAGATCTTTTAAGCCAATCTTAGTTCATGACTGTAAACGTAACATTTTTAACATATTCGAAAGCATCATATTACATTTTATGAAAATAACATCTTCATTAAGTCACATTAACCATAAGAATGCATCAAACTGTCACACATCAACACTTAAATATTTTTGAACATTACTTAACAATACATTGTTCTTTATTTCAGGTAAGAAACCCTTAGCATCATACGAATTCAGTTCATAGTTCAATCGACATTTAACATTCAAGAACTCTATATATTAATATCATCCAGTACAACATACAAAAAAAATGATCAAGACTAATCTATACAACATAAAAATCGTAACAAGGATACTAGGGAAAGGGAAAGTTCGACCAGAACGGGAAAACAACATTAGTTTCGACATCTCATGGATTACGACGATGAAAATTAATCTTGGAAAAAATAATTACAGGAGATAAACCCATACATTATGTAGAACTTAATCTATGAAGACCACCTTGAACAAAAACTTGAAGAGACCTTGAAATCGCCCTAGAAGTCGATGAACTTTCTACCTTTTTCGTTCGTTCGCTTTAGCGTTTTATTATCTAAGTGTTGATCATGATTTTTAGTTTTAGGAACTGATGTTTAATCATTAAACTAAGTCTTACTAATTTTATTAAATAAATAAATAAATTAATTATTGAAAAGCCCCTCTTAGATTGACTAGAAAAAGCAAAAGACAACACTTTAGTCAAATCTGAAATTATTCCTAAGAATTTCGTTTTGACACTTTAAATTAATTAATTAAATGGCTAATTTAATTGTTTAAGGGACCTAGGGTAATTACTAAAGTACCCCTATGTCATTGGAACTATAACTAACCCTTTTGGACCATCCTAGGTTAAGTATTAGGATGTTTCTTGAGTTATACTAGCTTAGCACAAGAATTTCTGTTTGACCCCTTTAATTTAATTAATTAAGTGATCTATGGTAATTACATAAGTACCCTTATGTCTTTATAATCATAACTAACCCTTTGGACCATCCTAGGTAAGGTACTAGGTTGTCTTTTTCTTGTCTTAACCGAAATATTGAAATTGCTTAGTAGTTTCGGTTTTGCCCATTTAAATTAATTAATTAAGATTCTAATTTAATTAATTAAGTAACCTATGGTAATTACTAAAGTATACCTAAGTTTTAGGACCATAACCAACCTTTTGGACCATCCTTGGTTAGGTACTAGGTTGTCTCTTTAACTAGTACTAAGTTATTGTCAACCCGGTTAAGTCCTAGGTTTTCGGGTGCACTAGTGGGTCTATTTAGGTTAGTCCCAGGTTTGTTAGCTAGTTATGACAGCTAGAAATATCCTAGAGTAGTTTAGGTAGTTAGGATATACATGGAGGAACCCGTCCGAACATGCTGCCCCTTAACTACCCTAACCGAATTCAGTTAGGGTGGTCCCCTCCTTTGGCCGATTCCCATGTGTGTTTCCCATGTGCTTGCACATGGGTTTGTTGTACTTTCCTAACTAATTATTCTTGATGGATCATTTTGAATGTTTACTTATTGTCCCAAGGACCCTCACTATTTCCTTTGGCACTTCTTAATTTACATGATCATTTTAAATGGTTATGTCCTATGGTGCTAGGCTTGACACTTTGATGCCTAGTACCTAATAAATTGTGTTGAGGTTCAATAAATGATTAATTCATAATTTTAGCCTATGTTCTTTGTTGTAGGAACATAACAAGCTTGGATCATGTTATGCTTATTTGGGTATATATAGAAATTGACTAACACTCCTTAGCAAAATTTCTATACAATGCCCAATATGCATTGGGACGCCTATGTACCTCCTTCAATACGCATTCTTAAAGAGTTATTGGATTTTCACTAGATATGTAATTTTCCGGAATGTTACAAATAGAGAGGTTGTAGCCCCCGTAAACAAAATTATGGGGGAGGCCGATTAAAAAGAGATAGATTTTATGAGAATGAACCCTTCTAGAATTATATGCCTCCAAGGTGTAGGATGATCCTTAAGGGTTCATAGATGGGATCTATAAGGTACTTTTTTATTAGGGTGACTCCGGAGGAGAAGGCAAAATTGGTGGCTTACCAATGGAGGGATGTTGCAAAAATATGGTATGATCAATAAAAAGAGACTATATCGGTAGGATCGGGTATTGTGGAGTGATAATTATTTAAATCAATATTTGTTGATAGATTTTTCCCCTTGAGTTTAGGGAATCTAAGACGCAAGATTTCATTAACATTCTTCAAGGAAGATATATATATTAAGGAGTATGCCTCAAGTTCACTCTATTGTCCAAGTATGCTCCAACTATTGTGTCAAATTTGAGAGATAAGATGAATAGGTTTTTGATGAATGTATCAGACTTGGTAGAGAGAGAATTTAGTCTGGTAATGCTCCATTATGATATTGATATCTCACGTGTTGTATGCTCAAAAAATTGAGGAGGGGAAACTCAAGAAAAATTATAAGGAGAAAAAGAGGTCTATAATAGAGGATGATGATTCCTCTCATTCAAGTTACGATGTTGAAGGTCCTCTTGTACATAGACAAAGGTTCCACAATCAAGGTTTCTCAAACACTCCTAATTTTAACTAAGAATGAGTGTCTAACCCTATGTCTCAAGATGATGGTAGTAGAGTTCTATTTTTTGGGTGTAGTATCTATGGTAGAAGACATGTTGATGAAGGCCTAGCAGGTTCGAATTTTTTTTTGGGTGTGGTGAGTTAGGCTACAATATAAGGCTTTTCCCTATAGTTTCTAGAAATGAAGGGGATTGTCGTCTTTGGTCTCAACCCTACACTTCATCTACTCCAATTTTTTAGGGTGTGAGTGATTCAAAGAAGAATCGTTCTTATGCTATTAAATATGGAGGGGTACAACAGTATTGCCCAAATGTTAAATTTGGTATGTGCTTGATGGTTTATTTAGAATCTCGTGTTATTTGTCTTCTATAACTTGATAAACCTTATATGATTTACTTTGATGTTGTCCTTAGTATGAATGTGTTTAATTATTGATATATATAGTATTGTCATAACCTTACTTTGACATGATTAGATTTGGAGTATGTTGTTAAATTTGATCAATAGGGTGTTTGAGTAATGCCTAGATATGTTGGAAGAGTAGACTCCTCTATATAGTAGTAGTGTAGTTCACTTTTGTTTAGAATCCTCTGGTGTGATGGATGGTGATGGATGTGAAAGCTTAGTGACAAATTTTTCTGACTTTAGAAATGAAAGGGATGGTCCTTAGAATGTCCACCAAGGAATACTCACAATGGGAAGGTTGTGTGCTTTGATAGTAAGGTCGATGAGTATTCTTAATGTTCATAATCTTGGTTGCTATGAATTCTCACCTTGAGAGGTGCAATGAGCTTCGGAAATTTTATTCCTTGTTTTGTAAAGCCCATAGGAGACTTAGACTGGCAAGTTAAGAAATGGAAGGAAAAGGAAGTTGCTTCCATGAATTTGTTAAGGAGTGATCTTTAGCGTGGGTTTTAGGTGGGCGTGTTATTTGGGAGTCTGAGGCCAATAAGACGTCCCGATATCCATACTATTTTCCTATTATTCCTCCTTTATATGAGATGATAAGTTTCTATTATTGTAGTATAATTTGGATTCATGTGTGTTTTGGAATTTCTATAATTTCCTTATGTGGTGCACGTTCATAAAAACTTGTATTTTGAAAGAAAATGAAGTTGCATGATTAGTTTTCCTCATCTTGAAGTGAATTGAGTAGAAATGAGTGTAGACTTCATGATATAAATTGATGAGAATGTCTTAGAATGGAATTGAATGATTCCTCCTTGAATGAATGTTATGAGTGTTGATTGCATGTAGCCTTTGTGAGATTGTGTTGAGAATGTTTGTAGCTTAATGATGGTACTTACTCCTTAAACATGAGTACATATATAATTTCATGCATCTTAGTTTGTTAGATGTACTTCGTACCTTTATTTTGTTGCATTGAGTATGTTTAGCTTGTAGATGAAGTTCCTTCCTTAGTTATGTGCATTTACATGAGTTTTGTGCATTATGGGTTGCTAAACTAGAGTTGTAACACTAAAAAGTGGCTAAAATGTAATTCAAGGAAGAATGGTCTCAAGGGGGTAATTTGTCCACGATTTGGACTAATTTAGGGATATACTTTTATTGGTTTAGTGTTCTTAAATACATATTTTGCCTCAAAAACTTATACAATTCCTTGAGTTTGAAGTATATTTACATGGAGAAAATAATTGGAAAAATCAAGAAAAAAGGAACAAAGAAACCTCAAAAAACAAAGAATAGAAGACCTGAGGATCGCCGAACCCATTCAGCGTGCTATCAAAAGGTCACATTCTCTCTTTTTGTTACTTGATGGAAAGAATCAAATTGGCAATGAACAGGACCAGTCTGTGTGGAACCGAGAAGTTCCACGAAGCATTAGTCGATTTGGTATCATTTTCTTCCTTTACTTTATGTCTAGGTAAAACCCCAATTCTTGTGGTGTGATTTTGTGAATATGAGGTAAATCTATTTTTTGGTGTTGCTTGTTTTTTGTATATTCGTTGTTAAAATGTGTCACGACCCAAATCAGGGACGCGACTGGCACCCACATTTACCCTCCTATGTGAGCGAAGCCACCCATCAACCCTTAACATTTCAAGATAGATCAAAGCAGCAATAATGCGGACGACTTAAAAAAAAACCTTCCATTAATACAACATTCAATACTATTCATGATTATACCCCAAAATCTAGAGTCATCACACAAGAACATCTATCTGAAATTACAAATAGGAATGTCTAAGAACAAAATAACTAAAAAGCTAGTTCCCTGCCGGAAGTTCAAGGCATCAAGACTTGAAGAAAGAAGAACCAGCCAAGATAGACGCATTAGCTCACCTGAATTTGACGATGGAAGTGAAGCCTGGCTCTAGATCTACTGCTTGAGTTGAAAAGTGACGGAAACGTTCTGGCATACACAAAAATTAACCAAGAGGAACAACTGAACAGTAGGGGGGTCAGTACAAACCACACGTATGAGTAGATATCACGGCCAACTCAAAATAGGAACAGTATATATCAATAATATGTAAATCAGATACACATACTCATACATTGGAGCAATAACAAATTGATGCATCAATAACTAACAACCGAGTCACCACATGAGGAATCACGCCTAATACACATACTCATTTGGGAAATTTAAGTTCATTAGATTGGAGTATATCATTATCTTTCAAGATTCATTATCTTTCTTCCTATTGTGTCGGTACGTGACACTCTGATCCTCTATTTCTATTCAGGCGCCGGAAACGTGGCACTCCGATCCTCATATAGCCTTGTACCAGAACGTTTGGCACCCGATCCATTTCATCCTGGGGCGGAAGTGACACTCCGATCCTCAGATTCTATCCTGGTACCGGAACGTGGCACAGATCCATATTCTATAATGGGATGGGCGTTGTCGGAACGTGAAACTCGATCCAATATTCAGTCTATACTCAGGTACGGAAACGTGGCACCGATCCTCATATTCATTCTACCTGGGGTACCGGAAAGTGCACGCGATTCCTAATAGTCTTCTATCCTTGGTAACGGAACGTCGGCACCCGATTCCTCATTATTCATTCGATCCTGCTACAGGAACGTGGGCACCCGATTCCCTAATTCATCAAGCCTTCTTTTACACTAAGGCATATAATATCTCATTATATAACTTTATCAAGCCTTCTTTCATACTCGGCATCATCATTCTCATTATAATATATCAAGTGAATTAGGGTTTCTTCAAGGATGGGGATAATAGAGTCATCATGCTTTTTACCATCATCACAATTTTATAATAATAATCATGAAGCATACAACTAAGCACATAGAGGGTTACAATACTATCAAACATAATATTCACTATTAAGAGTTCACTACGAATATCGTAACATAAACCATAACCTTACCTCAACCGAAGCTTGAATCAACCAGCTTATCTTCTCAACATCATGCTGTCCTCTTCGTTTCTATCTCTCTACTCGTTCGTTTCTCCTCTCTTTTTCCTTTTCTTTTGGTTTGTTTTATTCAAACCTCTTCTTTTTACCCTAATTAAAGTATAATAAGTGTAAAAAAAGGAGGACAATAAAACCCACTAATTAACTTAAGGTTACCTCTTTTAACCCCAAGAATTAGACCTATTAATATTAACCCTCAATCTTTATAATTAGGAAAGAAAAAAAAAAAATTTTTTAAAACAAAAAAAAAAAGAATAGTCCAAAAACGGACCCCTAAAACTTGTAGAGGAATTCCTATTTTGCTGGACTGCGCAAACCTGTGACGGGCCGTCGTGACTGCGAACGGTCCGTCAACAGGTCGTAGCAGCCCCTCGACTAGGGAGCCTGTGACAGCCCGAACAGGCTGGTGTGAAGGCCGCCATGTTACTCCGTACGTGACGGTCAGGAAACTCGTTTCTTGTACCAATTCTCCAAAAGTTGTGAAGTGTTTGCCACGAAAAAACTCACGAGGTTCGTCGTGGATGTGACGGCACGTCCTGCAGGTCCGTCACAATGACAGCGAGGTACGATTGTCAGTAACTAATTCAAAATGTATAGGTAATGGGACGGAACACAACTCGACGGGCCGTCGTTGACTATGACGGTCGTCGTTACACCGTCGTCCCAGCCAGTTTTCCAGAAATAACATTGTTTGCTCCAAAAAGACCCTAAAAAGGTCGTTACAATAGATACCAATTACACATCGTTAGTCCCCGAATGATCAAAAGAAAGAAAAACAATGGCGGAAAGGAGAATTACCTGAATTGTGAACAGATGTGGGTATTTTCTGTATATCGCCCTTCTTCCCAAGTAGCTATTCCAACCGGCGCATTCTTCCAGTGACTTGATGGATGCTGCAATCTCTCTCACGCTCTCAAACTGCGAACTTTCTAAATTAATATAGCAACTGTTCCTCTTCATAAGTCAAGTTCTCAGTCCAACAACACTGAGCCCAAACGGATAATGTACGTTTCCATCTCCATGGTATCGTCAACATGAGCACATGAAATACGGATGCACTCCGGACAGCCCTGGGGGCAAGGCTAATCATAAGCCACATGCCCCTATTCGCTTAGTACCTCAAACTGGTCCCCAATATACCTTGGAATTAGCTTACCTCTTTTGCAAACCGATTCACCACTTTCATGGGTGAAACTTCAACAAGACTTGTTCACATGCCATGAACTCCAGTCTATAACCTTCCGGTCTGCATACTCCTTTTGTCTACTTTGCGACGCTAGAAGCTTTTTCTGAATGCCCTTCACCCTATTTCTAATGAATCCCTCAAGAGATCGGTACCCCAAGGTTAACTCGAATGCATCAAACCAACCAATGGGAGATCTTACACTCCCTCCCATACAATGCCTCAAATGGAGCCCCCCCCCCATATCAATACTGGAGGAAGCTATTATTGTACGGAAAACTCTGCCAAAAGGTAAGAAGCTATCCCAATGGCCACCAAACTCTATCACGCATGACGCGAAGCATATCCTCAACACTTGAATCGTTCGGCTCAGACTTGACCATCGAGTCTGAGGATGGAACGTTGGTAATAAGTCCAACCGAGTACCCAATTAGCAGGCAATGTTTTCAAAATTAGGAAATAAACTGATACATCTATTGAATATGGCCATCGTGGAAACCAATGCCAATCGAACGAGTCTGAGATGTAGATTTTTGCTACTTCTCTTGCATTGTGAGTCACCTTGAACCGGAATGAAATTGAAGATGAGCAGACTTGTCAATATGTCCACAATTACCCAAATTGAATCAAACTTCCCCCCAGTGTCTTTGGAAAGAAAAACCACAAAGTCAATTCAATTTCTCCCATCATTCAGGAGGGGGCATTCTTTGAAGTGGTCTCCGGGCCTTTGGTGTCATATTTCACTTGTTGACACTTTGACACTTGGCATATAAAGTAAAACAATATTTGCGCCTTCATTCTACTCCAACAAAAGTGTTGTTTAGGTCTGCGGGATACATCTTGGTGCACCCGGATGTATAGAATACTGAACTATGCGCTTCTGCAAGACATAGTGTTGATCAAAATAATCAATGCGGGGTACAATACCCTACCTTAATTTACTCAACACACATTCCTATAGATGTTGCTTCTTTAGGCCTATCCTCGCAACACTTTATCTCGGATTCGCCTTAGTTCTCATCACTCAAACTGTTTTTTTCCCTTAATCTTGTCAGAAAAGAAGATCTTGCCTCCACATAGACCAACCACATACTCCCTTCTCATTTATTTCCAACTCAATCAAGTCGTAGCAGAGTCTGAACCGCTCTAGCCAAGGGCGGTCTAGAGGCTTTGCAAATGAGCTGACTTCCACATGCTTCCGCCGTTCTACTCAAGGCATCTGACACAAAACATTCGCATGCCACGGTGATACAAAATAGTTGACGGTCGTAGTCCTTCAGTAGTTCCATCCATCCCTTTGCCTCAAGTCAAATCTTTCTGAGTAAAGACATACTGAAGGTACGATGGATCGTGTAGACCTCACACTTAACCCCTATAAATAGTGTCTCCATTGCGTCACTGCAAAAACCACCGGGCCAATTCCAGTCATCGAGTTGCGATAGTTACGTTCATGTCACTTTTAATTGTCTTGAGGCATAAGCAATCCAGTTCTCTTTGCATTAGCACTGCACCCAAACCCGAAATAGGAAATAGGATGCCTCACGATAACAATGAAGTTCGTACCATCTACAGGCAAAGTGGGATAGGTGGGTATCAACAAAGTCCTTAAAGCTTCTGAAAAAAGCTTTCCTCGCATTCATTACTGACCATACAAAATGGAAACATTCTGCTTAGTCAAGTTCGTCAATTGGGAAGCAATAGAAGAGAATCCTTTGACAAAGCCGGCGGTAGTAGCCCTAGCTAACCCAACAAAACTCCGTATTGCTGACACATTAGTGGGTCTTACACATTCTTCACTGTCTCAATCTTAGAAGGATTACATCACCCCAATCCTTCGAAACCACATGCCCCAAGAAGGACACTGCATCTAGCCAAAAACCTCACACTTAGAGAACTTGGCCGTAAGCTTTTTCTCCTAAATTTCCAACACAACCCTATCAAAGCTCTCATGTCTTCTTACTTTTAGAATTACCAGTATACATCTATAAATACGATCACAAAGAGGTCCAATCGCTTAAATATCCCGTTCATCAAGCTCATCATGAACGCAGAAGGGGCGTTCGTATAAGACCCCAAAAGAATCACCACAAATTGTAATGTACATACTCGTTCGAAAAGCAGTCTTTGGCACATACGGTGCAGTTATTTTCAATTGAGATAAACCGGATATCCAGTCAATCTTAGAGAAGGACACAAGCCTTGGAATGATCGAATAAGTCATCAAATGCGAGGGAAGAGGATACTTGTTATTAATAGTACCTTGTTTACTGGCGGTATAGTTATGCACATCCGAAAAACTTCCCATCCTTCGTCTTCACAAACAAAACCGGTAGCACACCCGGAGATGCCACTTGGTCTACTGAAGCCCTTGCTCAAAAAACTCTGAAGCTTGAGCCTTAACTCTCTTAATCCGCGGGAGCCATTCTATACGGGGGTATGGTATTCAGAATGGGGCGTGTGCCCCGTTCAAGATCGATCCGATTACAGAAGTCAATATCCCTATCTGTGGCATACAAGGAAGATCTGCAGGGAACCACCTCCAAAAACTCGCGGACTACCGAAAACCGATCAATCGAAGGTACTTGGGGTATGGTAATCCTTGAGATGGCCAAGAAAGCTAAACCCCTTATAACCATTCTTTAGCACGAAGAAATGAGATGATACGCACAGGATTGAAGGGTAGTCACCCTCCCACCCTAAGGATATGTCCAGGCGGGCCAAATGTCAAAGTTTTAGCATTACAATCCCAATATCGAAAAATTGGGCGGTGGAGAAAGCAAGTCCTTACAAAGAATACATCAAAGTCACCCATTTCTAAAATAACCAAATCTACATAAGTGTGTCCCCACACACAAAGTCACCAAAACAAGGACCTATGTACCTTTTCAACACCAAAGACTACCCACCGGTTGTAGAAACACGAATTAGGAATAGCCATGTCAAGTAATACATGCCAATTAGACCATAGCAAATGATAAGAAACATATGAAAACGTGAGCCAGGGTCAAATAATACAGATGCCATGCAATACACAAAACCAAAAGATTACGTGATACAGAATCCAGACGCCTCCGATTTCAGATCTCCCAGGGAAAGAGCGTAAAAATGGGCCCTATCGTTTGTTGTCCATTGCCCCTACCATGTTGCGTATAGATAGTGGCTCCATTTTGCCCATCACCTCTGAGTTTGTAAGGACCACCATTAACTCGACCACCACGTCCTCCAGAAAAAGCGGCCCTCTACCAGACCAACTCTACCTCTAGCTAGTGGGGTGGTTCGGTAAATCTGGTTTGGGACAAAACCTCTGATGTGTTCCAACCATCCCAACATCCATAACACTCTGGGGTTCATGCATAGGTCTATGAGTAGTGTGACCGTTATGAGGGGGACCCAAATAAAGTCTGTAGTGAAGACTGAAGTGGTCGACTTGAGTAACCTCCGGAGGCTCTGTACTCTAGAGTGAGAAACCATTATAACTCGCATCCCCTTCGAACCTCATTTTCGATGTCGAGTAGTGGGAAGTCGTCTGGGCTTCACTCCTTCCACCTTATCACAAAGTCACCACCTCTTGGAATGGATGTTGCCGTAGCCGCTACCTGTAAGGATGAAATCGCAACTCTGACCTCAACCACTGCACAAAACGGCGAAATCCGTTATGTGGGATGAACAAAGGTTGGGTGCGTATCTGGATAGTGCCGCGAATTTATGTCCTAGTACGCGTAAACGGTCCTCCTCCCTTGCTCTAGACTCAAGAACTAGTCCCTTTTTCTATATCTCAACGTCCTTGGGCATTACTTCTCCATACCAGGGAGCCCCGGTTAGAGAATAGAGAATGATTCACAAGTCATTTAGGTGGTGCCTCTGTTGGTTGGACACTCAACTATTGTGACCGCCACCACGTTTTGGCGTTCCCTTGAAAAAGATTAGCTAACGAACTCACGCCAAAACCGTTCTACTATACCATCTGGTGTAGAGCTATGACAATCAAACCAGAAAATCGGGAGGCATCTCTGATTCGCGCCCTTATTAAAGACCGGAGTGTGCAATTTCAAGAACTTACTGAAAAAGTCATGCTGATCATTTGTCATAATAGGCCACCAGGTAGTCAGACGTCGGAAATGTCCTATTCCCAATGATGCATCCATGCGGGGACGCCCATAGTAGACGCATGTCGTACCTCTGAAACCGGAGGTTTGTTGTTGCAGAAACAACTGGAGGTGCCTGACCCTGATCGCGAATAAACCACTAAGAAAGCAAGTAATTGGTTGATCATCTCTGGGGTAGGTTGGCTGGTCGGCAATTTCCTTCATTATGCCTGTTCATTACTCCCCACTTTACTCACCATCTCTTATCACTCCTCGTCGGTGGAGGAGTTCAACGCCCCTTCCAGTATCAGATGGGCTAGGTGGCTTGTCATCTTCCTCTAGCGGACGTCCTCCCACGACTCTACCACGGCCTCTTGACGTTGCTCTTCCCGAGCTACAGCCCCAGGGGGCGGCTCAGTCGTTTATTGTCCTTTACGTTGTTGTGCTTGGTGCGTCGTTGTGCTCAGTTCTATACACATCTGCGAAATAGAGTGAAGCATCAGGTCAGGATACCCAATCCGCCTATCGCCAGATACCATTGGACTTCAAGTAGAGCCCGAAAGAAGGAAGAAGAGTGAAATTTTC
This sequence comes from Solanum habrochaites, assembly GCA_027704765.1. NCBI lineage: Eukaryota > Viridiplantae > Streptophyta > Magnoliopsida > Solanales > Solanaceae > Solanum > Solanum habrochaites. Next base: position 17,417,993 of record JAKWJA010002491.1, read on the forward strand.
CTAACAGTCTTATAGCCTCTCATAGGAAAAGTAAATTGTGCGTCCCCTACGTTTTCCCTTTAAGACTCTACTAGACAGCCGTTCTTGTGTGGATGGGAACAATGAAACCTAATGCTCTGATCACCAAAGTTTTGTCACGAACCCCAATCAGGGGCCCCGCGGACGGCACCCACATTTACCCTACTATCGTGAGCGAACCCACCCATTAAACCCTGAACTATTTCAAGATATCAACAAGGGAAAATATTGCGGAAGACTTTTAATACTATTAATAAAAACACTTCAATACTATTATATTATCCCCAAAATTCTGGAATGTCATAATCACAAGACACATCTATCTCAAAAGTACTTAACTAGGAATGCTCTAAGAACACAAAATAACTAAAAAGCTCAGTCCATGCCGGACAAGTTCCAAGGCATCAAGACTTGAAGAAGAAGACCAAGTCCTACGCTAGCGCATTAGCTCACCTGATTTGCTATGAGGAAAGACTGGCAGATCTACTGTTGATGTTGAAGTTGACAGAACGTTTGCTGAATTATACAAATAACAAAGCGGAAAAACAGGAAGTAGGGGGTCAGTTACCAACCACACGTACTGTCGTAGCTATCATCGGCAATCTCAAAATGGGAACAGTAGTATCAATCAATAATAATGTAAATCACTTACAATACTCAAAATGTAGAAATAAACAAAATGAATTCATCAATGACCTAAAACAGAGTTCACACTGAGGACCACGCCTCAATACCATACTCATTTGGGAATAAGTTCATTAGATGAGTATATTTAATTAATTCTTTCAGATTCATATCTTTATTACTTTGTGTCGGTACGCGTACAATCCGATCCTCTATTTCTATCCTGGTGCCGCGCCCAACGTCGGCACTCAGATCCATCATTCCTATCTGGTACAGGAACGTGGCACCAGACCAGTTTTCTATCCTGGTGTGCGAAACGTGGACACTTGTCACTCAGATTCTATCATGGTAACGGAAAGTGGCACAAGATTAAATAGTCTAATCCACACCGGTCCAGGTGTAGGAACCGCTGACAACTCGATCCTCATATTACATTCTATCCTAGGTCGGTACGGAACGTGGCACCCGAGCATCCTCATATTCATTCTTATCCTCGGGCACCGGAACTGTCGGCACCCATCCCCTCTATTTCATTCTATACGGGTACCGGAAGTGGCACGCCGACTCCTCATATTAATTCTATCATGGGAACCGGAACCGTAGGCACCCGATCCCCTATTCATCAAGCCTTCTTCCACTAGCATCATCATTCTCATTATTATAATTAATCAAGCCTTTATTCCATTACTATGGCATATCATTCTCATTATATAATATATCCAAGGAAATTAGGGTTTCTTTCTAAGATTTGGGAGTCAGTAGCTTCATCATGCTTGGTTAATTAATCACAAGTTATAATCATTAATCATGCAAGCATACAACTTAATGCAACATAGCAGGGTTACAATATATCAAACACATAATATTCACTATAAGAGTTCACTACGAATATCGGTAAATAAACCATAAACCTACCTCCACCGAAGATTGAATAACCAATCTAGCCTTCTCAAATAATCTTGATATCCTCTTCGTTTCTCTCCTCTTACTCGTTCGTTTCTCTATCTTTCTGTTCTTTTCTTTGTGGTTTTATTCAAAAACCTCTTTCTTTTTACCGATATTTAAAAGATAATTAAGTGTAATGGAGGACAATAAAACCCACTAATTGAAACTAAGGTTACATCTCTTTTAACCCCAAGTAAGTTAGACACTATTAATATGACCTCAATCTTTTAATTAAGGAGAAAGAATAGTCCAAAATGGACCCATTAAACCTAAAACGTGTTTGTAGAGGAATCCTATTTTGCGGGACTGACGCAACCTGTGACGGGCCGTCCGTGACTGCGACGGTCCGTCACACAGGTCGTCGCAGCTCCCTCGAACCTCACGTAGCCTGTGACAGCACGTACAGCTGTGACGGTTCAATCCTGTTCCTCCGTACATGAACGGTCAGGAACTCGTTTTCTTGTAACAATTATCAAAGTTGAAGGTTTTGAAACGCAAACTCACGACGGTTCGTAGGGATGTGACGGCGACGTCCTGCAGGCGTCAAATTTTAAAGCGAGTTCGATTTTCAGTCCACCAATTTCAACAAATTCTAAGTGTCATGGGGACGACACATCTGCGGGCGTCGTGAATATGACGGTCCATCGTTACATCCGTCTCCCAGCCAGTTTTTCCAGAAATAAAATCTGTTGCTCAAAACGACTAAACAGGTCGTTACAAAATGTTATTTCATTTAATAGTTGTGTCTGAACAAAATGAAGTTATAGTTGCAAATACAAATTCAACTTTATGTTTTTGGCTCCTTCGAAAGAGAGGTTTAAAAACTCATATTATTAATTCTAGGCGCTGGTATGTCATCTTCATGGGTTTGGTGCGGAGGAGAACTGGTATTGCCTTCAATATTTTTCAGCTCGAAGACGTTTTTTGGCTAACGGCAGAGGTGTGCTTAGAGGCTTAACTCTATGATTGAGCGACCAGGTTTATTTCAGGAAAGTTGCCTCAAACGGAGAATTTATCCCCACTAAGTCTAGCTTCCTTTTGTTACATATATTTCGCGATTGTGTACGATCAATAGTAAACACTATTATTCGGTGTTGTTATTCTACTACGGTACATCCATGATTAGTTTTCCCCATCATTTTCTATTATTCTTTGCTACTAATTTTAGTTATTAATGATATCTAAAAAAAAACCATTTTTATTGTCCAACTGTGTTCACTCACCAATTATCTACGTTTTTAGTAGATAGTTTCATATAGTTATGTCTGGCATAACTTTGTTTGTGCTTGGCTGAAATATTCTCAGAACCACTCCATGTGGGAACAATCCAACCCTAAGTTGGGTTATATGTTGATTGATTATTCTCGATGCTTAGTATTGGATGAAGTATCTTTGATGACATTATCAATCAAGGGACATATTATAACACTCGTAGCGTTAAGAGGGAAGTTTAGCATGTTTTAGAATGTTTATCATGTTAGAGCATCATGATGTCCCCCATGAGTGCAATCCACACCCATTGTTGGACGCAGCTCCATGGAAGCCTCCAGAATGAGAACCCTAGTAAGCATCCCAAGAAACTACCTAAGGCAGCAACCACATTTAGACCCACGACTCATGAATGGGTCCACACCACACACACACACACACGCACATATATATATATATATGTATATACTTATAGAACCTATGTAAATTATTTTTTACTATAAATACAAACTATTCTTCGGTGTCTTTTATCTCATACTCCGGTCACATCCCATGAATCTCCTTTCCCCATCAGTCTCTCTTATTCTTTTTACGATTTTAGTAAATCTTTTGTGGAAGGCTTACCCACATGACTTATATAATGAATGTATGAGATTATTCATATTCTTGTAGAACCTATGTAAATTCTTTAAGGACACGATAAGAATGATGTTGTTATGATTATGATGTTTTTGTGTTGTTAAAAGGATACTTTCATATACACACCTTGCATGAATATGATTTGATGTAAAAGGTTATCTCACATAAAATTATTCTATGTTGAAAGGCATGCTCACATAATATGAATTTAAGTCAAAGGACTATATGATTACATGAGTGTAAAGGTAATTCCCTAAGGCCTTCATATGAGTGCCATATGAGAAGAAATTCCTATATCTATCGTGAATATGAGATCATATTTATAAGGTTATTACCCATGTCATGTTATGAGGAGTGTGAGGTGAATACCTTTATATATATGTATCCTAAGGCAATGAAAGATGTGATTACCTATTTGTCTTTCTGTTGATCATAGAGGAAAATACCTATCAACCTTATGTAATAATGTAGAGCCTAATACCTACATAATATAGTGTTAGACATTGAGGCAAATAAATGTTGTTCCCTTAAATGGTCATGGGCAAATACCTTTGACAATACAAGTAAGGGAAGAGGTAGATACCCATTATACTTTATATTAGACATAGAGCGGTGAGTCCCCATATCTAATGAGTAAGTAAAAGTCAAGTGAACTATAAAATATGTAACATCAAGAAAAATGACTGGTTAAACTAGAGCCTAAATATGTCACTTAAAATTATAAATGAAACCCCGAACTATTAGTTAATTATTTATGTTAAGTGGAAGAGTCAAGGCCTAAGGGAAAATGCTAAGTAAAACGGGAAATCCAAGGAAAAAGGCCAAGGCTTCCCCAAACTTGAGCACATTGCCTCATGCTCTACGGCCATCACCAAGAATCGTATTCATGACAAAGGCCATAGGAGGCTTCATGGAGTTTACTTTGATAGAGGAACGAAGCCTCCAAGTTCCTTAGACATTGACTTAACCTCCACGAAAGGGATCATGGCTCGTGAATCCCTTAATTAAGACAAATTTGGCATAGAAGCATGTAGGCGCGAGGTAGCTTAGCTACTGTCTCAAATCTCCATGGGCATGACCACCTATCATGGTGGACTTCACGAGCTATGAAGTGGTCATTGGATATGACTTGGATTAATCAAACTTGTGAAAAAAAATGGAGGCCACTACATAACCTTCACGGGAAAGACCACTAACTGTGGTCCTCACCACGACTCGTGAAGATGGCCATGGTGCCTAGATGGTGTCAATTAAATGAGGTTCAAAAAAGTGTTTCGCTTTTGTAGTCCAATTAAGTAGGGGGTGTTTTTGGTATTTTAAGGGGTAGTTTATATATTTTTAAAAATAAGTTTCACCTATTTTGAAGTAACGAACTCAAACACCCAAATATTTCCCTAAAATCCTCTCCTCTCAATATTTCTCTCTCTAGAGTTCTCTCCATTGAAGCACACCAAGAACCTAAAGATCATGGAACAGTAATCCATCTTCTAAACTCCAATTTGTGGGCAATGTTTCAACTAAGGTATAAGAGTCTTTATTCATGTAACACTTTTCTCCGTGAAGCCCTTCAACTAAAATTTTGAAATTTTGGATATATTTCAAAATTATGGTTTTTATTATAGCCATGGGTTCTTACAAAAAAAGATTTCATTATGTTAAGTTTCATATTAATTGGTAATTTGATGTGTTTTGGTGATTTTTCCTTAAACCCGTGTACTCCCCGATGACCCCAATTTCATTAATTGTGATGGGTCTATTGATACAAGATGACTACTATGAATTTTATCTATGATAATTTAGTCAATTTAATCTTATTTTTTTCATGATTAAAGTACTAATTCTAAGTATGATTGTTATACATGATTTAAGGACTTTGAAGGGGTAAATTGCTAGGGCTTGTACATGTTTATGGAAGTTACGTATGAAATTATGATTCACTTGGAAAGTGAAGATCTTATAATGATTGTCCAAATTGTGGTATTGTTGAAAGATCAGTGTCCCTTATCCCTCTGTACATGATTATGTATGAGTTTTTTGGGTTGATGCTAATCATATTGTAATGATTGAAAGTTTTTTTTCATGAAAACATAATGAAGTAATCAATTTTAATTGATCGTTTTGTGATAAAAAACTCCATGAACTCATGTATTCCTTCCAAATTTTGGCTCTAAAGTGGGTGAATTGATCAAAGATTAATTGTATTGAATTCATGTGTAGATTGTTATGGGCTAATGAATTATATGTTGATAATTGTTGAAATTGTTCGTAGGTTGTCTTATAGTATCAGTATGTATATTGAGTATTTGTTGGTCATTGATATGGATGAATTTTTTCCTTAGTCTTATTTATATTGTTATTCGAAAGATCTCTTGTTATGTGAATTTGTTGGAAAGTCTAAGGAATGGTGATTATGTCCATGAAAAGGTTGTGAGTTTACCTAATTTCTTTTTTTAGCATAGAATTGATAGTGAATTGTTATTGATGGTATGATCCACTTATGGTGGCTGTGTTTACTTGTTATACATGTTACGAACATGGCCTAGTTGACATTAATATGTGAATTATGGTATGATCATGATATGGTTCATGTGAATGTATAAGGTGAAGGTGCTCATGTGATGTCTATATGATCTTGTATGGGTGCTATAATGATATGATTGTATGCACTTTCTCTCTGGTTGTTGATATATAATTTTGAAGAACTAGGGAGAGCCTTCATAGAATGATATTGTATCTTGTGTTGGTGTACTATTTGTCACTACTTGGTACTTGATTGGTATTGAATGAGAACATGAATGAAAGTCTAGGATTGGTAAAAATGGTGCCGCTCCCCGCGTGATTAAATGAAGTATTCTATAGTATGTCTTGAACTAGTAGACCTACGCATGGTGCTCCATCTTGATGAGTCATGAAACCTGATTGAATATAATACCTTGAATATGAAAATAAGGTTAAGAATGTCGAACGTTTGAATAATTAAAAGAAGGTTAATAAGAATCCTTGAAGGATTATACTCTATTGTGCCTCCTTCCTGAGTTGTATGATGGACTTAGAGATAGGTTGGACAGAACGACATGCAACCATCTTCAAGACAATAATAAGATCTATCCTAATTAACCTTGTCTTGCATCCCTAGGGGACCCATCCTTGGAAATGGTATTATGAGTTCGTAGATCTTAGTGGTGGTACCTTCTCTAATACCCTTATGTGAATGAATTACTGTATGTGAACAAAGTTAAAAAACCTAGTGGATATTCTCATGGTAGTATATCTACGTTAGATGAGACTAGAGTACAAATAAGCCCTCCATATCCCTTAACTATGTGCAAACACGAGATGTGTCCTAGTTCTACCCTCGACAAGTAGAACACCTTCCACGGTGTGGGGTTCTTATAAAACAAGATTCTATACCTAGATAATGTGTTCTATGATGTTTAATGCCTATTCTCATCATGTGGGATGTGAACTCGAGTTATTGGATAGATTCTACAGTGTAGGTAGTGGAATAAGACATTGTGTACACATGACACGAGTAGTCTTTGAAGATGATAGAATGAGTTACTTGGGTCTTCCAAGACGATTATGTGAGGTCCCCTATTTGCTTAATTGTCTCTTAAATGGATCTAATGATTAATGTTCACTTAGTGAAAGGATGTTGAATAGAAAGGTTCTTATCTAGGGTAGCTTTGAGGATCAATTAAGTCTGTTTGAAGAGGGTGTATAGGCAATCTCTTCATGTCTTAGTTAAGTGAGACTTAGAGTTACTTTAGGTAGAGGGTCTAAAGTGATGAAAAATCTTGTTGGATATAGAATATGTCTTATATGTGATTGTTGACTTTCATTATATCTACTAAACTCTTATTATGAAGGTTTCAATCAAAATAGCACGAAGGTATGTGTTAAAGTAAATGTCCTTTTTTGCATGGTTTTCTTGCATGCTCCCCATACTTAGTGAATTCAATTTGCTAATTCCATTTGTTTCTCTATGTGTACAAGTGTAGGTGGATAGTAAGTATTCTCTTAGTAGTTGAAACTTGGGAAGTAGCATTCTCTCAAGATTGGTATGTACTTATATGTTCGAGGACCTCGACTATACTTTAGTTTCCTTTTCTAAAAGACTCTGTAATAGACTATAAGTTTCATTTAAAATTGATGAAAGGGTTGTGACCTTATGATATTGACTTGTGACTAAGAAAGAATATGATGAGACTTAAGTCTTTATTATTTTTTATAAAAGAGTTTTCTTATTATTGTTAAAACTTTTAATTCTTCACTAGTTTTCATGCATATGTGATAAATGAATGCTAAGTGACTTTTATAAGACCTCCTAGAGGTCAAGTACACCGTATTACACCTAGGGGTACTCTTCGGTGATTACATTCTAAGTAAGGTTTATAAGATCTTGTATTATATGGGAGTGAGTTCAAATGAGAGGGCTAAGAAAGACGCTTGTCAACTCCAAGATGTGGCTCAAACATGATACATTTAATGGAAGTACAATAAGACTTTGTGAGTGGGTCCCATATGTTGGGAAGTCTTTATGAGGGATTTTATTGATAGGTTTTTCAAAGGGAAAAAAGAGTGAAAAAAGTGGAAGAGTTCATCAAATTCGACAAGGAGTTATGAGTGTTCAAGAATATTCTATGAAATTCACCAAGTTGTCTAAATATGCCTCTTCTTTGGTGACTAATCCGATGGATGAAATGAGTCTCTTTATTACAGGTGTGTCCGGTGATTTTATGTAAGACCGTCGTGCATAAATAATTCACAATGACATGGATTTATCTCATTTCGTGGTTCATTCTCAACATGTTGAGGAGAGTACGCTAAAGAGGACAAATAGGGGTGTCAAGAGGACAAGGCCTTATGAAAGAAGTGCTTCGAAGGGTAAGTTTGAAATACGAGACAAACATAAGTTCAAGAAAATATTCTCCAACCAAGTTCTTCCAAATTTATCAAAGGCTCATAAGGATAAGTTGTCTAACCCTTGGCCCCAAGGGGGAAAAGGTAGTCATTCAAAAAGTAAGAACCCAAATTCTGCCAAATGTTGAAAGAAGCACGTGGGTAAATGTCTAGTGGGTAAGCACAATAGTTTTTGTTGTTGAAAGAGTGGTCACATGGTAAAAGATTGTTCCATGGACAAGACTCAAGGAAAGGAGACTAATCAAGAACAATCAAGTGGTCTTAATTCCAATTCTCCTAAGAAAAACCATTTTTATTCGCTCTAATCAAGGGGTGATCAAGAGGATTCTCCCAATGTTGTTACCGATATGTTGCAAGTATTTTCAATTAATTCTTATTCATTTCTAGATCAAGGTGCCACTTTTTATTTTGTAACTCTTTTAGTGGATATGAAGTTTGATGTGCTCCTTGATGTCTTAGTTGAACATTTTTATGTTTCTACCCGGTGGGTGCATAAGTCTGTTATTGCTAAAAGTGTCTATAGGAGTTATTCCACATTATTTTCCAATAAAGTTACATTGGTTGATTTGGTAGATCTTGACATGTTGGAATTTGATGTCGAATTGGGGTTGGATTTTGTTACATACTTTTTTGCATCAATTAATTATATAACTAGGGTAGTTAATTCCAATTTCCTAATGAACTCGTTTTAGAATGTAACGGGGAAACTCAACCCCTAGAGATCAAATTATTTCATGTCTCGAAGCCTGCATGATGATTTCTAACGGATGTATGTATTATATTGTGGAGTCAAGGACCTTTGGTCTGAGGATCTCTTTTAGAGTTGATCCCCTTAGTGAAGGACTTTTAGGAAGTCTTTCCTGTTGACTTACATGGAATTCCTCCTAAACAGAAAGTAGATTTTGCAATAGATATTATGACGATAATAAATCCATATCAATTCATTCTTACTGAATGGCTACGATAGAGTTGAATGAATTGAAAACCCAACTCAAGGATTTTTTAGATAAGGGTTTTATAAAACTAAACATATCTCCATAGAGCACTTCGATATTATTTGTGAAAAAAAATGAGTCTCTTAGATTGTGTATTGGCTACTGACAACTAAGGAAGGTCACTACAAATAATAAGTATCCTCTCCCTAGAATTGATTATTTGTTTGACCAACTCTAAAGGGAAAGTTAGTTTTCGAAGATTGATTTGAGGTTGGGGTACAACTAAGCTAGTTAGAAGAGTTGACATTCCTAAAACATCTTTTTTACAAGATATGGTCATTATGAGTTCCTTTTCATCTCTTTGGTCTAACTAATTCCTCGGCGTCTTTCATGGACCTTATGAATAGGTTTTTGTAATTGACTTTATTAATAAATGATATCGTGGTTTATTCCTAAAGTGAGGATGAACACATGAGTCATTTGAGGATATTATTATAAGTCCTCAAGGAACATCAACTAAGTATAATAAGTTCATATTTTTGCTAAGCTCGGTAACATGTCATGGTAATATTTTTTCAAGTGAGGGTATAGAGATTGATCCGAATAAGATGAAGGCTGTTAAGAATTGGCTAAGACCTCTAACTCATACTGACATTTGAAGTTTCTTGGGTTTATCCAAGTATTATTAAAGTTTTTTGATGAGTTTTCATATGTTTATTCTCCATTGACTACCCTTACCCAAAATAGAGTTATGTTTAAATGGGTGGATGCTTGTCAGAAAGGCATCCAAAAGATGAAAGATAAGATTACCTCCCCTCCGGTTTTAACTTTATCGGAGGGTACACAAGTGTTTGTTATGTATTGTTGATGATTCTCGAGTAGGTTTGAGTTGTTTCCTCGTGAAACGTAGTAAGGTGATAACATATGCCTCTAGGAAACTTGAGGTATACGAGATGAACTATCCGACCCATAATCTTGAACTAGCGGTCGTAGTGTTTGCTTTGAAAATATGGAGACACTATCTATATGGAGTGCATGTAGATGTCTTCGCTGATCATAAGAGTCTCTAATATGTGTTCACCCAAAAAGATCTAAATCTCTGACAAAGAAATTGGTGATAGCTTTTGAAATATTATGATATGAGTGTCATTTACCACCCCGTGAAAGACAATGTGGTTCCTTATGCTTTGAGTCAGATGTATGTGGGTAGTGTAGCCCATGTTGTTGATAATAAGAAAGAGTTAGTGAAAGATGTGCATAGATTAGCCCGGTTGGGTATTCGACTTAAAGATTCTGCAAAATGGGGTTCCATGGTTAATCATAACTCCGAATTGTTTTTAGTGATTGAGGTGAAATATAAGAGACATGTTTATCCTCTATATATGGAGCTGAAGGAATCAGTTCTTAATAAGTCCAATTAGTCCTTCTCTCAAGGGGGGATGGGGGGTGGGTACGTAGGTATAATCTAGGTTTTTGTATTTTGTGTGGAGGAAAAGAAGCTTTGGAAGAGGGGGGGGAGGGGGGGTGGGGGGTGGGGGCGGGGGACTTGTAATTCCCGATCCATTCATCGGGGTACCACAATAATGTATCATGAGCTACAAAAGAACTATTGGTTGAATAGGTTGAGGAGGGATACAAAAAAATAGGTCCAAATTGTCAACAAGTCAAGGTCGAATACCAAAGATTGGGAGCACTGACTAATGATATAGCCATCCCCACTTGCAAGTGGGAAGATGTCAATATGAATTTTGTTGTGGGGTTGCCTCGTACACAAAGGCAACATGATTCGATTTTGGTTATTATTCATAGGTTTCCCAAATCATCCCATTTTATTCTTGTCAAAGCTACTTATTCTGTTGAAGAACATGCTTAATTGTATTGTAAGGAGATTTGGAGAATTCATGGAGTTCCCTTATCTATCATTTCGGATAGGGGTACTCAACTTCTTTTTAATTTTTTAAAGCATTCCAAAGTGGGCTAGGTAAAAAGGTGAAACTTAGTACAACAATTTATCCTAAACAAATGGTTTGGCGGAACAAACCATACAAACCTTAGAAGATATGTTGAGGGCATGTCTGATTGACTTCAAGAGTAATTGGGATGACCATCTACCGTTGATTGAATTTTCCTACAATAATATCTAGCACTCAAGTATCACCATGGAACCCTTTGAGGTCCTTTATGATATGAGATATATATCTCTTATTGGGTGTGTAACGACCTGTTTAGTCGTTTTGAGCAGCAAATTTTATTTCTGGAAAAACTGGCTGAGTCGATAGATCCCACGACTGACCGTCATTGGCACGACGGACCGTCGAGGGGGTCTCGTTCCAAAACACTTAGAATTTAGAAATTTGGGTACTGAGATCGACTCTCTAAACGTACGACCGGTGGTGGAGGGTGGCACGCCGGACCGTTCAGGCATTGACGGGCCGTCAAAACTCTTTTAATTTAATTGGAGGTCTCTGAACTTGGGACGAAAAGCAGCAGGACAGACCGTCGCAGAGGCACGATGCGGCCATCACAGGCTGCGCACCCTGACGGTGTAGGATTTTGTAAATATTTTTATGGGGCGTTGGGACTATTCCTGCTTATAATTATAAAAGTTGTGGGTTAATATTACTATTCCATTACTTGGGGTTTTTTTAAAAAGACAACCTTAAAATAAAGTGGGTTATTTTTTTAATCTGTTTTTATACTTAATTATTACAATTAGGGTTTAAAAGAAAGAGGGTTTGCAATAAGAAAAATACCAAAAGCCCAGAGAGGAGAAAAACGATCGAGAGAAGAGGGAAAACGAATAGATAGCAAAGATTTTGAGGATTTGCTTCTTGATCACGAAATCTTCGGTGGAGTAGGTTATTGGTTAATGCTTTCGTAGTAAACTCTAATAGCGATGATATGATTGGTTAGTCTTGAAAACCCTTCTATATGCTAATGTCTGCGTGGATGAATGTGCTTATATAATTGGGATTAAAAAAGCCGATGAAGCTATTGCATCCTAAATCTTGAAAAAACCCTCTCGGCATGTAATGATGATTGATGATGCCTTGTATAAAAGAAGGCTCTTGATGAACTAAAGTGATGAGGATTAGTGGAACGGGATGTCAGAACAGGACACGTAGGAATTAGGGATCGGGGTCACAAAACCGACACGTAGAATTAGGGGATCGGTTGGTTGGTGGTCACGAAACCAAACACGTAGTAGCTAGGGGATGGTTTGTCACGAGCCGACACGTAGAATTAGGCGGATCGGGCTGTCACGAACCGACACGTAGTATATGGAGCTGAGTGTCACGGTACCGAACATGAGAGGAAATAAACATATGAATCTTGAAAGATGGTTAATATACTCAAATAATGAACCTAATTCCCAAAAGTGGATGGCAATTTGAGGATGGAGTCCTCAGGGTGACCTTGGCGGTCGGGCTCCGTATGATGATAGAACTTGTTGCCTACATGTTGAGTATGTAGATTTATTTTTATGATATTATTTGATATATATGAGTTTTATATTTTGAGTGGCCTGATGATACCTACTCAGTACTTGTGTTTGTACGACCCTACTTGTATGTTCTCTCTTTGTCATTGGGAGGGCAGCAAACGTAGCCATCGTCTTCAAACTCAGCCGAACTTAGCCAGTATTCATCAAAGCCACATTTCAGGGTGAGCTATTGCTTCAGCTTGGACTGGATCGTCTCGTCGTTGTTGATGCCTGAGACTTTCGGCATGGACTATCTTTTTCACTTATTCTAGATTCTTAGATAGTCTTAGATTAGTAATTTGCGGAGAGATTTTGGTGGTGCTGGGACTCCAGGTTTTGGGAATAAATGTATTGAGTTGTCTAAGGTTATTTATCGATTTACCATTTAATGGTTGGAAGATCTTCAGCATTATAGTTGTATTTATGGTTGAAACGTTGGGAATTGCGATGGGTTGGTTTCGTCTCACATAGTAGATAAGTGTGGGTTGCAGTCGCGTACCGTTTGGGGTGTGGACAAACTTGGTATCAGAGCATTAGGTTAGTTGTCTAATCACACAAGAACGGAGTCTAGAGAGTTCTTACGAACGGTAGGGGGAGATGCCTTACTTTCTTGAGAGGCTATACGACTTTAGGAAAATTCTATTCTTTCTTTTTTTTCGTGATATCTTGGATCCAATTGTATCTAGGTGATTACAAATTGGTATTCTGACCATCTTCACTCTATTTCGCAGAGATCGGTTTAGAACATAGCGCAACGACTACGTCAACACCAGGAAAAAAAACAAAAACGGAGGGACAGGGTGCATTTGCGTCCCTGAGCCAGCCACTGGGGCTGATAGATCGAGGCAAGGAGAGTAGTAGTGACCAGAGGCAGTGTAAGGGCGTGGGATGGACGTCTCTAGAGAGAGGGACAAGCACCTAGCACCATCTGGAATAGGGCGGTGACTCTCCACCAACTGAGAAAGTGTAAGAGGAGGGGAGGATGGAGATATGAACATGCACAATGAGGGAAGTGCCACCCCAACGCTACCCCAGAGATGATCAAATCAGGTTCTTGCTATCAGCGGGGGTTATATGATGAGGGCAGACGCTCCAGTGTTTTTTTGCACCAAAACCTCCGATTTCGGAGGTTATAACATGACAGGCTACTATGGCTCCCCGCTATGATGCCTAATTGTTGTAACTAGGCATGTTTCACGTTATGACCACATGGCCTATTAATGACAAAATGATCAGCAGGAACTTTTAGTAAGTTCTTGAAATTGAAACTCCAGTCTTAAGGGTGATGAATCTGAGGTGCCTACGATTTTCTGGTTGACGTCAGAGCTATACAAAAGATGGGTATAGGTAGAACGGTTTGGTGTTGAGTTTGGAATTATCAATTTCAAGGAAACGCCAAAATGTGGTGGCGATCAAACTGTCGGAGTGTCAAACCGCAACAGGCACCACCTATGACTTGGGCCGTTCATTCTCTAGCTTATTGTTTATGAGAAGTACATCCCCAGACCTTGAGGGATTGGAGGAGAGATGAGTTATGGCCTAGAGCAAGTCAGAATGACGGGGGTCAATGCGTTAGTATGAGGCAAGTGTGGTGCATTATTCTAGGTATGCACCCATCTTTGCTCAGTTCACAGAGCGGATTAGTTTTTTTGTGAAAGGCTGAGGTCAGATCTGCGGGATTCAGTCTTATAGGTAGCGGCTACAGCGAAATCCTTACCAGGAAGTGATAGACTTCGTGATAGAGGCGTGGGAGGAGTGACGCAAGATATTCACCATGGCCTCGAATTAAAGGGTTTCGAAAGGGAGTGAGTGAATGGTTCTTAATCTAGGAGGACAGGGTTCAGGAGGTACGCAGATCCGACCAATTCATCTTCACTAAAGACTGTAGTTGGGGGTCCACCTAAGACCGGTCCACATTTCTCTTAGGATGGAGGGGTTTCCCAAACTCGTCATTCTCACGAGGACCTATGCCTAGTCCCAGAGAATGTTATGGATGTGGGGAGACTGGACATAGTAGGAGGAGGAAACTGTCCAAAACAGAGTTATAGACCCTAATAAGATAGAGGTAGAGGTGGTATGGTAGTAGGCCGTTATTCTGGAGGCCGTGGTTGCCGAGGTAATGGTGGTCACCAAAAACGGCCGGGGTGACGGACAAATGGAGCTACTACAACACCACTGGTGAGGGGCAAGGGCAGAGAGGTGATAGGGCCCATTGTACGCTTTCCCGGGTGGTCTGAAGCGGAGGCATCAGATGCTGTATCAAAGGTAATCTTTGAGTTTTTGATTGCATGGCTTATGTATTATTGATCCTGGCTCAACATTTTCTATGTACTTCCTCATTTGCTATGTCTTAATTTACATTGTGAATTGCTGAATGCCTATTGTGTTTCTACTCTGTGGGTGGTCGTGATAGTGAAAGGGTTATATAGGTCTCTGGTGATTTGTGGTAGAAGAATACTCCTGTAGACGGGTTATCTTAGAAAATGGTTGATTCGTATGTAATTCTGGGTATGACTTGGCTTTCGATGGAATTTTCAATCTTGAATTGTTAAGGCTAAAACTGTAACGTTGCAAGCCTGGGAAGACCGTTAGTATGGGAGGAACTACAATTACAACTATAGTTCGTAACCTCTCCTTTTCGTGCTAGAAAAATGTTAGTAAAGGGTGTTAGCCGTCTTGGCACACCTCAGGGATGCTACTACCCAAGTTACCTTCGATTGAGTCAGTTTCGTAGTTCGTGAGTTTCTGGATGTGTTCCTGAAGACCTTCCTGGTATGCCCCACCGCGACAGGGGATTATTGACTTTTGCATGAATGGCAGGCGGTAATCGTCCATTTCCATTACCCCCTTATTAGAATGGCTCCGCCAGAGTTAACAAGAGTTAAAAAGCCCCAACTTCAAGAATGTTAGGAAGGCTTATTATACGGGTTGCATCACATTGGGGTGCTCCTGTTTTGTTTTGTGAGAAGTAAGATGGGGTCTTCGGATGTGATAGTTACCGGCAAACTAAACAAAGTAACTGTTATGAACCGGTTATCCTCTTCCTCGGATTGAGGATTTGTTCGATCAGTTACAAGGTGCTTGTGTCTTCTCAAGATGACTTGAGCGTCTTGTTTTCCGCCCTCAATTGAAAATACGGGCAGCAGATGTGCCAAAGACTGCTTTTGCGATCAGGTAATGGGCATTTGAATCTGGTAATGTACTTGAAACTAACGAAATGCCCCGAACTTTCATGAAGCTTGATGAACGGGATGTTTTAAGCCATATCGGGATCTCTTGTGATCGTATTTATGATGCTTATTTAAAAACTGAATACTCCAAGAGTAAGAAGGACACCAGGCAAACACAAACATGAGGCGCATTTGAGAATTGTGTTGGAAATTGTTGCGGGAGAAAAAGCTTTATGCAACTCTCCAGTGTGAGTTTTGATAGATTCAGTGTGTCTCAGTGTCTTTCTTGCGGGCATGTGGTTTCGAAGGATGGAAGTGAGTGATTAGTGGATCCTCCTACGATGAACCAGTTGAGAAATTGGGGTGCGTAAGACCCACTGATGTGTTAGAAAAAGGATCTGTGTGGGTTAGCCAGCTTACTACCGTAGAATTTGTCAAGGGATTCTCTTCTATTGGCCTCCAAGTGACGACTTTTGACTAAGCGGTGTTCTTGGATGGTCGGAATGAATGTGAGGAAAGCTTTCAGAAACTCAAGACCTTGCTGACTACGGCACCTATCCTACCTTGCAGTATAGGGTAAAAAACTTCAGGTTTATTGGATGCATCTATTCTGGTTTTGGTGCAGTGCTAATGCAAGAGGAAGAACGTAGTGCTTATGCCTTCGAGGCAATTAAAGGTGCTTATGAAAGTAATTATCCGAGTCCCAACGATTTGAGTTGGCTGCGGTTAGTGTTTGCATCTAAAGCAATGGATACACGATCTATATGGGTAATGTGAAGTCTATACGGATCATAGTAGCTTACAGGATGTCTTTACTAAGAAAGATTTGCTGGAATTGAGAGAAGAGGAGATGATGGAAACTACTGAAGGATACGACATTACATCTTGTCTGCACCCAGGAAAAGCTAATGTTGTGGCAGACGCATTTTTAGTAGAAAAGCAGGGAGCGATGGTAGTTTTACCTCACTTAGAAGCCTCTAGACCCCATGGCTAGAGAGGTTCCAGACTCTGGCTCTAATGACCTATGAGGTTTTAGAATTTAAATGAGAAGGGGGGATTTTTCCCGTGTGGAGGCAACGATCTTCTTTTGACAAATTAAGGGGCAAGGTTTGTGCTGCGAAACTGCTTCGCTCCGAGGCTACGTGTTGCGAGGAAGAGGCCTTAAAAGAAGCAATCATGGATGAGGAAGGTGTTTTGAGAATTAAGGGAAGGGATGTGTGCCCCGTGTTGATGATTTGATACAACATCTTAGAGAGGCTCATAGTTCTGGATCTTCTATAATCATGGCTGCAACCAAGATTATCGTTGACCTAAAGCAAACATTTTGGTGGAGTCGAATGAAATGAAGCGCGGACATTGCCTGATTTTGTTGCCAAATGCCCGAATTGTCAGAAAGTAAAAGTATAACAACAGGCGCTCGGAGAAAACTTAGAGAATGCCCGTTCTTGAATGGACGTGGGAAAGGATTGCAAGGACTTGTGGTTGTCTTTCCAAGGACATTGGTGTAAGTGATTTATTGGTAATTGTTGATAGGTTAACTAAGTTGCTCACTTCATTCCGGTCAGTCTCAGGTGACTTATATGCAGAAAAGTTAGCCAAACTCTATATCTCAGAGATTGTTCGGTGCATGGGGAGTTTTACTCTCCATCGATAGACGAGGTACGCTATTTATTCTATCGTTTATGGAGAACATTTGCATGCCGAATTAGGGAATAGGTTGGATCTTAGTACTTGCATCCCCACCCTCCGACCGATGGGCAGTCCGAAGCGCATGATTCAGGTTATTGGAGGACATGCTTCGTTGCATTGTGTCATAGAATTGGTGGTATTGGGATACTTCTTACCCTTAGTGGAGTTTTCATACAATAAAGCTATCACTCAAGTATGATTATGGTCCTTTCGAAGCTTGTATGAGGAGATGTAGGTCTCCATTGGTGGTTTGATGCATTTGAGGTGAGGACCTTGGGGTACCTTACTTTGAGGGATCATTAGGAAGGGTGAAATTATTCAAGAATAGGCTTTTAGCGGCTCCAAAGTAGGCAAGAAGAGTATGAAGTCGAAAGGTTTAGTGGACTTGAAGTTATGGAGGTGAGCAAGTCTAGCTGGAAAGTTTCAACATGAAAGGGGTGATTGAGGTGATGCGGGTGGTTTGTTTAAAAGGGTAAGCTACGGCCCACGGTATATTGGACTATTTGAAAGGATTTAAGCGCGTAGGGGGGTGGCTTATGAATAGCTGGCCTCCAGGGCTGTAGATGTGCACCAGGTATTTCATGTGTCTATGCTGAAAATACACGGGGATGGAAACTACAGCCTTCGTTGGGATTCATCTCTGCTTGATGGAAAAAATCTGACTTTGAGGACGAGGCTGTTTGCCATTCTAGAAAGAGAAATCTGCAAGTTGAGATCAAGGGAGATGCATCACAAGATCAATGGAGAATCGACCAGTTGAAGGTCCATTGGGAGAAGGAGGATTGATTATGCAAGATAGATACACACACTGTTTTACAAGATTCACGGGTACTCCTTTTTGCCCTGGTTTTTTCTTCTTATGATCGTTCGAGGAGACGATGGGTAAATTGGTATCTATTGTAACGAATGTTTGTTTAGTCATATTGAGCAGCATATTTTATTTCTGGAAAAAACTGGCTTGCGTCGACGGATCCGACGACGGACCGTCATAGGCACACGGACCATCGAGGGGGTTCCGTTCCAAAACAGTTAGAATTTAGAAATTTGGGTATGAGCTCGAATCTCTGAAGTCCGACGAGAGTGGCAGGGACGGACCGTCTAGGCTATTGGATGGGCCGTCACGACCTTCTTTAATGAATTGGACGTCTCTGAACTTGTTGTGACGGATAGCAGCAGGACGGACCGTCGCAGGGCACGAAGGGCCGTCACAGGCTGCCGTAAACTGACGTGCATCGGATTTCCGTCTAAATATTTTAAGGCGGGGTTTTGGACTATTCCGATTATAATTATAAAGTTAGTGGTGTAACTATTAAAATTCACTTACTTTGGGGGTTAAAAGAGAACAACCTTAAAACATAGAAAGTGGGTTCTTTTTTAATCTTTTATACTTAATTATTATATAATAGGTAAAAGAAAGAGGGTTTTTGAATAAGAAAAATAGAAAGAATCAAAGAGGGGGGAGAACGATCGAGAGAGAGGGAAACGGAGAAGAGGATAGGACAGATTTTGAGGATTTGCTTGCTTGATCACGAAAGCTTCGGTGGAGGTAAGGTTATGGTTTATGATCATTCGTAGTAAACTCTTAATAGCGACATGATATGTATTGGGTAGTATGTAAACACTTTTATATGCTTAATTGATATGCTTGTATGAATGTGAGTATATCATGTGATAAAAAAACTCCGCATGATGAAGCTATTGAATCTAAAACGTGAAAAACCCTTAATCTGCTTGTAATGAGATTGATGATTGCCTTGGTATAAAATAAGGCTTGTGAACTAAAGATATGGAGTAGTGGAACGGGTGTCATGAACCGACACGTAGAATGAGGGATCGGGGTGTCACGAAAAACCGACACGTAGACTAGAATTAAAGGGATCGGGGTCACAAACCGACACGTATAAGTAGGGGATCGGGTGTCACGAACCGATGCGTTTAGAATTAGGGGATCGGGTGTCACGAACCGACACGTATAGTATATGGAGCGGAGTGTTCAATTACCGCACGAGAGAAATAAACATAATGAAATCTGAAGATTTTATATACTCAATTAATGAACCTAATCCCCAACTGGGTATGGCATGAGGCTTCTTGAGTCCTCATGGGGAACTTGGCGGTGCTTATAATGATTATAGAACTGTTGTTATACAGGTTGATTATTGTAGTTGATTTATGCTTATTATTTGCTATATAGTGTTTTTATTTTGAGTTGGCGATGATACCTACTCAGTACTGTGGTTTGTCTACCATACTTGTATGTTTCTCTCTTTGTCTTGATGGAGTCAGCCAAACGTGCCACGTCTTCAACTCAGTCTTCATCAAGCCAGATTCAGGGTAAGCTATTGCTTCTAGCTTGGACTTGATCTTCTCGTGATGTCTTGATGCCTTGAGATTTCCTGCATGGACTAGCTTTTTACTTATTTAGTTCTTAGATACTCTTAGATTAGTTAATTTGAGGAAGTGTTATTGGGGTGATAACTTCCAGTTTTGCCGGAATAAATAGTATTGAGTTTTATAGTTAATTTAATCGATTGTCATTAATGAGTTTTTAATTTTAAGCTTCCGAATTATATTTATTTTTATGTTGAAAGTTGGAATTGGATGGGTTGGTTCGCTCAAATAGTAGGATAAGTGTGGGTGCCAGTCGCGGCCCGTTTTGGGTCGTGACAGGGTGGTTTTAGGTAGGCCAGTTTACTCTAATAGGTCCCAGAGCAATTTATGAGGCTGTGGTGAAAGCCAGACTCATAAAGATAGATCGAAGACGGCCCAAAGTTTGTAATAATACTATGCCAAGAATAGACAGAGAGAACTTGAGTTTATGGTAGGTGAATTGGTCTATTTGAAAATATCTCTCATGAAAGGGGTGATGAGGTTTGTGAAAAAGAGGAAACCTAGTCCCCAATATGTTGGGACATATGTTATTTTGAAACACATGGAAAGTGTTTCCTATAAGTTCAAATTACTTATTGAATTGGATCCCGTGCATCCGGTGTTCCATGTATCAATTCTCAAAAAGTGTATAGAGATCCGATATTTATTTTTATTCTAGAAGGGTTAGGATTTTATGCTGACCTTTCCTATGAAGAGGTTCCGTTTGATATTTTTGACCGGTAATTGAAGAAGTTAAGGAATAAGAATGTAGCTTCAGTATGGTTATTTGTAAGAATCATTTTGTGGAAAATGCTACTTGGGAGACCGAGGCTGAGGCCGATTTGACGTCCCGATATGCTCATCTTTTTCCTTTCTCTTATAGTCAAGGTTGAGGTTAGTAATCCCTCATACTTTTTGGTTATAAAGGTTCATAGGTGCATGTGAACTTCAACGACTTTCCTTTAGGCATGCATGTTCTTGTGAAAAATTTATGTTTCATATGTGTCTTGAATTAGATGTTCTTCATACTTGATGTCACTTGATTATATAGTTGGTATAGTTGAGTTATGTAATATTCACTGATGTGAAAATTTTCAAGTATGAAGTGTTGAAATTATGTAATAGGTCCTTCTTGAATATGTTGATCTATATGAGTAGCATAAGGAAATTCCTCCTTGCATAATGCAAAATGATGAAATGTGTGCAAAATTGGCACTTGATATAGTTTTTACCTCACAACAATGCATTGTTGTGTTTGATAATGGAGTTAATGTTTTCTCCTTTCCTACATGTTATGGTTGGGATACTAGTATTGAGTTGTAAATTTCAAAATAAGATTAAAGTGTCATTCGAGGACAAATGTTCCCCAAAAGGGAATAACGTTACACATTAGAAATCCAACGATGTGAGCTAGTGTGTTCTTAGGTATTGTAAGGTGCTTTGGCGTGTCGTATGAGGATGAAATATTATAAAATAATTTAAATATATATTAATCAAGTGTTAAGGTTCAAAACATCCAACTATGACTTCCCAAGGACGACCCTAGGGGTCCTTGAGGAGTAGCCAACCATTTGACCCAAAAAGCTGTCAAATGACAGCTTGACCTACGGAGGCAGTGACGAGCGGTCACTATGCTTATGCCGGGTAAGTAAGGCTCGTAGTTTAGAATTAGTATACCAACCAAGACTTCTCCTTTAAACCCTCTAAGAAAAGGCTTACATCCTGTAAGATGGTTCGTAACACCACCTACTGTCCGTAATTGGTTTCCTCAAGTCACAGCCTGGTAAGTGAATCTTAACTTTTATATGGGGATATAATTTCAAGTTATTTATTTAACTAGGGGTTAGAAGGGGTTGTTAGGGATTTAATTACCTAATAAACCTAAATATAATTCTCCAACCCCAAGACCCCCAAGTCATTCTAACTAAACTTACAAAACACAACTCAAAACTCAACTTCTCTCTCTCAAACCTCTCTACACTCAAGACTCCATTAAAGAAGAAGATAAAGCTTTCTCTAGGTCTTAAATAACAATAATTTTATTCATAAATTTTTAAGGATTGATAATTAAAGGGAGCTATTCACTCTTGAGACTCCTTTATCCAAGAGGTCCCTTCAAATTGAATTTCAATGTTCTTCCGAATTTCTAGATTTTACTCAATTCGTGGATTATGTTTAAACTTGACTTATTTGGGCTAGTTTATATAAATAATAATTTATTATGAATGTTTATGAGTTAATTTATGTATTAATTAAGGTTTTTGACATAATTTATTGAAGACCCATGAATGTCCCTCTTCTTTTAACCCTAAATACAGAAATATGTTGATAAATCACTAAAGGTGATGTAATTGGGTATGTTCTAGCATAATTGACTATTATATGAAAATAATGATTTAATTTTTGGGTAAATATCAATTATTTGTGGTTTAAGTCTTGAATGGGTTTCTTGGAGGGCATTTATATGATCTTTAAGGTCATGAACATGTTATTTTGGTATTGTTGGCTTACCTTTTGCAATGCTTATTATTTCAAGTATGAATGATGAAGTTATGAATATATTATCATTCTATCAATACGATGGTTGCCATATGATGATAGTTTTTCTATTATGAGGAGTTGGAGGTAATCCTTATATACATTTTATGACTGTGATTATGAAGTAATGTTCTCACATGAAGTTGGGTTGTGATGAAAGGATTTTCTCATCTTGAAACCTATGAGCTATGGACATGTTATATGAGGGATTAAACACGTAAGACCTGTGTTGAATTCATGTTAAGAAATAATTAAATATATTTCAAAAAGGAAATATTAGCTTAGACAGATTAAACATGATATTAAGAGGCACTCCTTCACAGAGGAAGGGAGGTTCACAGTATGTTCTCTGACGAGGTGGAAACTAAAATGCTAGTTAGAATAAAGAGGGTTTCTACGTTAAAATCATCATAGTCATTGTCACATATTATCCATATGATACTTGTATCAGAAAATTAGGATGAAGTGAAGGACATCAAATATATTAATAGTGCATGACATATTATATAAATAAAATTGAGCCAAAAATAGAACGATCGTGTGTCTATATGGTCAAGACTCAAGTCTACTACTCTGAATACTTCTTGCAAAAAAAATTAGAAAGAAAAAAAAAATATCAAAGTTTATAATATATTTTTACGCGCCCAAAGCCTACACCTAGGGTGTTGCCGGCCCTGGAAGAGCATTATTATCCTCGAGCGGCTCTTTTCCTATATTTCTTACTCATCCTAAGACCTAAACATAATTGAAATAATTCAAGGAATAAAAAAAAGATAATCATTACTCAAAATATGTATCTAAAATCTTAATCGTTCACAAGTGAAATGAAAATACTAAAGAGCTAATACTATCTGTCTATGAAGAATCTAAAACAAAGAAGGATGCTGAGACATGACCCCCAATCATCCTTGCAACTGAAATCTAAACAATACAAAATATAAAAAATGTCCTCCAAAATGTAAGGAGGCTCACCAGCTGACTCTAAGCTGCTCAATGGATCAACGGTGCACTAGATACTATCCTAGTTACCTACATGTGCATCATAATATGATGCAGGTCAACTGGTATTAGTACATTGAACGTACGAGTATGCGAGTTGAAATGCTAAAAAAACATAGGATAGAAAGAGTACGATAGAAACTGAAGGACTTACCTTGCTCAACTCAACTCGACATAGCTCACTCATCTGAATATAAAGTAAGTTAAAAACAAGTGCAATATAAAGAAGAGTTGTTTATAAAGAACATTTAAACTTTCTGTGTATGCATTGATGCAATTAATTCTGAGATGTGTGTAAGTATATCAAATACAAAAACTTCTATCGGAGTTTCTGTAATCGAAAACAATAATGTAAGAGCTATAGTGATGATATTAAGATCTACCTTATGCTGCGAGCGCATATACTCGATTAAAGGTATAAGACCTGAACTACCTAATGGATCCACTAATATACGATAAAAAGGTTCTACCTAAAAAGTATGACCTTTTTCTACCCATGTTGGCTACATGAATTTATGGTGATGCGAGTTATCTAAACTCATGCTTGTCCCCAATGCGGTGCTTAATACTACTCCGAAAATACATTCTCTCTTATGTTAATAAAACATATTGTTTCTGTGATTTAAGATTAGTGCTAAAAAATTAGCTCAAAGTCTATCTTGTACATCTCAATTTCCCCCTTTTTCATTTAGAAAGTTATTTCTCTTTTCTAAAAACTAACGTGAAAGCTCTTTGGAATATCATTTTACGTCCTTTATCAATGTGAAAATAATTTATACTTCTTTGGTAATACTTAGTCCCCAATACTTCTATGAAGAAAAGACTTCACTTTACTCTGAACTGGACTCAATTTTAAGTCTTAAAATGAAGTTAAAACGTTTGTGAAAGACACATGAAACTTCAAATGATCCTCTTTCATTATCTTTTCTCTTTACTCAACTTGATATTTATGTCTTAAAACAAAGTGAAACATTTCTAGACTCTAAGAACTTTGTAGACTTGTCTATTAACCATTCTT
Source organism: Solanum habrochaites (assembly GCA_027704765.1). NCBI lineage: Eukaryota > Viridiplantae > Streptophyta > Magnoliopsida > Solanales > Solanaceae > Solanum > Solanum habrochaites. The sequence continues at coordinate 17,442,554 of JAKWJA010002491.1, forward strand.
GAATTTTAAGTTATGATTTCAAGGTTGAGAAATTCATGTTTTTAATTGATTGTTTTATTTTTAGATTTAATTTAAGTAGTTAGAATCATTAGGGAGTGTTAAAACACTTTAGAAAGGATTATATATAATGAATTACGACATCTATGTTCATCGATTCAAGCGCGTCTTTGGAATGCCGCGCCTGCCCCATTGGTCTAATGCTCCATTTGGGTGCCCTGAAGGGGAGCCGCACCTGACCCTTTCCAGGAGACGCCTGACGAATTTTTTAACTCATTTTCTGACCCCAAATAATTTTAATTCAATTTCTTTTCTTATATTCACTTAGATTTCATGTACCAACATCATATATACCATGAACTAACCCAATAAATTCAAGAAAAAACCTTAGATCATCAAATAAATCCTAATTCTCAACTCAAGTTCAAGAACAAAAAACAATTCAAGAAAAAGATACTAGAACATTAAAAAATTCAATATGCTTATGATAAAATCATGCTTAACCAAACATGCTTGGCATGTGGTTGAACGAACCCAATGTTGAGATAGATTCACATACCGTTTTAGGGATGATCCACGACAAAATCCACAAGTTAACTTTGATGATCTTGGCTAATCTTTCCTTTTTCTTCTTCACTTCTCTTCTCCTTTCTCCTTAGCCCTAGCATGAAAATTCCCAACTTCTAAAACTAACTTAAGTTAGTCTTGATCCTTATTAAACTACTTGAAATTGATTAAATTAGTAGCGTAGTGAAAAGACTAAAATGCCTTTTAAAATCCATGAATTGGACATTTCCTTAATGTATTAACCCAACTTCCAAATGGCATTACTCACTCGTCAGAACTAGGAATCATGCAAACTTCGCGGAGTTGGTAAGATTATACCAAGGTATTTCCAGCCATATATGGAGCTACACCTAACCTATCCTAAGTTAGGAGTTATGGTCATTTTAAAATTAAAAAAACTAACTTTCCAAACTTCCACTAATATTTCAGAGTTTCTTATAGCTTTCAAAAAAATAAGCATTTTCATATTTTAAACTCTTTTCTAGTGGTTTCTAGTTGCACGATACTACAATATCTCTATTGAGAACATTCTTCCTTGAATGATCCTACTCTTACTAGGATTAAGGTAGCAAAATTAAGTTCAAACACCCAGAAGCAATTGTAATGAAACAACATGCTTCCTCAAAATTAGATAGTACTAAGAAGGAGAGTAGTACCTTGGTCTACATTTTCTCAGGATTCAAAGAGATGTATATATCTCCTATTCATATCCTCTTAAGCTCCCCAAGTAGCTTCTTAAACAAATTTGTTCCTCTAAAGGACCTTGACTTATGCTACCTCTTTTGTTCTCAACATGCAAACTTGGCGATCTAGTATTAGCAACGGAATCTCCTCATAAGATAGAATATCCTTGATCCCAATAGTTTTTGTTGGTATGATCAAAGATCGATCGCTTATTCACTTCTTTAACATGGAAATATGAAACACCAATGAACTGATGCTAACTCCTCATGTAGCTCCAACTCATAAGATACTTTTCCAATTCACTTGTCTATAAGATAAGGGCCAACATGTTAGGGACTGAGTTTTTCCTTCTTACCAAACCTCATAACACCCTTCATCTGTAACACTTTGAAAATATAAAACTTGTTCTAGAGAATACCATAAGTCTCAAAAGGTTTAGACCCTACTTTAATATTAATTTTAATGTATATAAGTCATTTAGGAGGTTTATATGTCAAAACGTTAAAGAACGTCTATGACGTGCGGAAAATAGTTCAATGTGGTGCTAGTGTGCCTTAGACTTTGACTAGCTTTTAGGAGTCGTAAAATCATGAAAATTTGTGGAAGGTTTTCTAACATGTATTAGAGTTTGTTCGTATTTAAAACATCCTAGAATGACTCCCTAAAGATCTACTAAGGGACCTTGAATAGGACACTTGTAAAAGTGACTAAAGGTTGTCAAGGGATAGTATCACCAACGAATGCGACCAATGGGACATTGGTGAATTGATGAGGCGTCGATGCCTCCATCGATTATTAGTTAGAAAAATCTTGGAATTACTCTTTTGCATAGTCTCTGAACTCATCAACGTGTGTGCAGCACGGTGTTGTACAGTGCCCATCGGTGGACACATGATCCGTCGATCGTGGTGTTGTCTATAAATGGTCTGTTTTGCTGCAGGTTTTAAATTAATTCACTATGATTACTTAGATTATTTATGAGGTTAATTAGGGGTTAGGGGAGGTCTAATTAAGTTAGTTAACAACCTATATAAAGCCCCTTAGCTAATTATACTAACCTAATCTCTCATAACTTCCAAACCCAAAACTCTATTCCTTCTCTCGCAAGATGAAGAACTCCATAGAAGTAAAGGTCAAGGAAGGTTCGGATTCAATAACCAAAGTTTCTTCATCAATATTCATCAAACAATAAGGTATGAGATATCTTTCACCTTTGAGACATCTTTCCTCAAAGGATTCTATCAAATTGATTTCAAAAGTTAGGTTTTCAATTGGTTTTCTTCGAAAACGAAATTGAAGTTATGAATTATTTTATTTATGAAATATTGTATAATATGAATAGATTAACATGTATTTTACCTCAATTATGTTATATCTTAATGGGTTGATCTAGTTTGTAGAAGATGACCTATTCCCCTTAACCCTAGGTTATGATCTTGATATGAATTGTGTAATGTTGGTTCAATAGAATTGGTAATTGGTTGAATTACTACTAGATGATGTTAATTGTATCAATTATGAATAGATTAGGGTGAATTATAGTCCTATCATTATAGTTCTTGAGTAATTGATCTAGATTATGACTTCGATTTAAGATTCTTGTCTTAAGTTATGAACTAGTGATGGAGCATGATGTATTGTTATCATGTTGACTACTATTATGTGATGATATTACACCCTTGTTGGGTTTGAGTTAAGGGTTGATGGTAAAAACTTTATGATGGAATATGAATGTATTGTTATAATGTTTACTACTATTATGTAATGATATTACACACTTGTTGGGTTTGAGTTAAGGGTTGATAGTAAGAACTTTATGATGGATTATGAAGAAGAATTGGTAAGTCTTGTGATCTATATTCTTTACATCAATTATGGTACTTGTGGTTAAGTGATTGATGTGTTAAATTGAAGATGTATGCCTGTAGTAGATTGATCTGTTGTATGATGTTGAATTGAAATGTCTTGACTATGGTTAATGAGGTCTTGAATAATATGTAAATGTTATAAGGATGGTGATGATTTACCAATGTGCCTTATCATGATGTGAATATGATAATGTGCTAACCTCACCTATATGAAATGTAATGAAAGGACAATACTTATACAATTCTTATTGAGCTATGACAATGATGTTTATACAAATAATAGACCCTATGACCTACATTAAGTTATGATGATTAATAAAGGTATTAAAGACATTTCAAAAAGGGACTGTAGCTTAGCACCGAGTAAACTAGAGTGAGGAGTGTCCCTTCCCAAATAGGTAAGGTAGGATCACTAATAAACTCTAGAGATTGGAGACTCCAATGCATGTACCTTAAGGAGAGTCCTTACTATATCTCATAGTTCACGAACTATGTTTCCCTCATAGGAATACTAGCTAGTGGATCCACCTAGTTTCTATGTTCATGTTTTGGTATTACCTTGGCAAGTAGTCTGCCTTCTTTCAGTGTGGGATTCCAATACACCAGATTACATATTAGTTCATGTGGTCTATGTCGATTAAGGCAAGATGTTACCAACACTACACCATTTTCGGCCTACAGCAACACCACGTAAGTGTAGCCTAAACTAGCAAAAAGTGTGCCTTTGATAAAAAGGATACATTTTGGACAGTCAGCAACACTTTTTAGGGCTTCCCAAAGGAGCTTAACCTTTGAACATAGGCAACACTTTTTAAATGTTGCCATCTTTGGCAAACACTGATAAAGGTAGCCAAATAGTATAAGGGCACGCTTGTGAAGACGTGCATTAGCAACACGCTATTTTTGTTAGATACACTTAAAAGCGTTGCCTTTTAAGATTATTGGTCCACCTTAAAACGTGTTGCCTTTATGGTCATCTATTGAAACATTTATAAAGTGTAACTTTAATTTCATCTGTTGCAACACTTAGAAGGTGTTACTTTATATGTCAGCTTAGCAAACACTTCAAAAGTGTAAATTTTTATCTACACTAGAGGCAACCACTTACAAAGTGTCACTCAACTTATTAAGGCTACGTGTAGCACAAATAGATTAATATATTTACATACATTACAAGTGACCTAAAACACAAAATGAACTAAGTATCATCACATTGAAGCGACTAAAATATTTCAAATAAACTCGAGAAATATTTCATGACAACCAAAACATAGAAGTGATTGCTTAAAGATCTCTAACATCAACAAGTCAAAAACCCAAAGCCTGTCATTCAAACGTAATGACCAACAATACAACAAAATTTTTCATCTTTGCACAATGGATTGAGTTTTATTCTGGCCAAATTCAAATTCCAATTACCGGCATTTCCTGACACATTTAAAATAAAAATTCAACGTTTGTGAATTTAATTGTGGAAGTGCAAATCAGAGAGGAATTCACTGTAAGACAACCAATCAAATCTAAATACATTTCAATGTAAAATTACACATTATAGAACATACAACATTTGTGCAGTCTTCTGTTATTGGCTCGCAAAAAAATTTAAACTTTTTCAAAAGTTTATTAAATTTGGAATATTCTGTTGTAAACTCAATGTAAAAAATACACACAAGAGTCAAAACAAACCAAGTTATGGGACACGGAAGCAAGGTTCATAAACATAGTTTAGTAAGAAGAGAAAGGAATGCTATAAAAGAATTGTTTAGATTGAAAAATTTCACTTCAAGTTCCAGAATCTATTCTAGGTAAAGCTTTCGTTACACATCAACTAGTAACAAAAATTAGGAAAAAAAACTTAGATGGAGTAGATGACATCTTTCTCAGGTTTTATCAGATTAGTTGTGCATATTTGTGTTAACATGGTAATCAAACAAATAACCAGACAACTAAATTATTATTCACGTTTTGCTCAATTAATTAAGAAAAATATATAGATTCGGAATAAACCATTAACTAGATGTGCCACATTAGAAGTGTCAAATTATTTCATTCTTTACAATGCAATTAAGAATCAAGCAACATCATAAGGCAAAAGCAGAAAAAAATAAAGAGATTAATACATATGGGCTAGTAGGATAAATATTTTTTCTATTTGGAAGGAAGTAATACCGGCAGTAGTAGACAAAAATAGTGGTGACCACGTTCGCTAATAATACTAGAAGAAAAAATGTTTTAGTTTAACATAGACAAAGGACACTTAGAATTGGCATGGGCCCCCCCCACCAATCACTTCAATATTTGCCTAAAGGGCATTTTAAAACAAACATAATATTTCAAAATTAAAGTAAAACATACAACTACAGATAAAAACAACCAATTCAAAATCTGATGAGAGATAAATCAGTTATAAGATTAAACAAAAAATTGTGCTATAATTTTCACATCACAGCATACACTAGGAATCAGTGCATACCTCAGTACATGAGATGTCTGTCATCCTCCTTCTCACAATTTTGTTTGCTTATTTATTTTGGCCAATACCAGTAGTAATCCCTTCCTCCTTGAAATGAAAATACAATAGAATATGTTTGGTTCTGCCAAGTACATAACAACAATAGACATATATCCTACTACTTCATTAGGTCTTGCCAGTTTGTACCTGTTTATTATTATCTGGTCAAGTTAAACGAGGAAGGCTTTCCATGCAATGAGCTAGTATTGATTCTTCAATTTAAAATAGAAGGGCAAGTAAGTTAGATCAAATGCAAAGTAAGATATGGCAACCTGAGGCAAATTCAACAATGAACTGCACACTCTGCAGAACATGCTTAAGATGCAAGAACACTCTCAAGATGCTAACATTCTCTTTTGCTTGGTAAGACGCAATCCAGATCTGTATCTGGACAATGGGAAACAAAAAACATTCTGGTTTTTTTAAGGAAGTTACCATCTATAGCTTCGGTATAATATTTCATAACCATGTTCAGCTATTTGCATTCACCAAAATCATCGTTCTGTCCAACGACTTCCTGTTCATTATCTAAAGACCACCTAGTAAATTAAAGATAATAAGTTCATTGTTGGACATTACGGAGTATGAGAACTGTCACAAAAATACGTTATTGAAAATTCTAGAGTACTAGCAGTATGACTTATTTAGTGTAAGTAGTGAAAATGAAGAGTGACGACTAATCACAAAATATTAACTACCAATGAATATATTACATTATTTGGTAAATGTCGAAAAACAATACTCATGAAAAGAACCAAAGAAGCAAAAGAGCAATTGGTATACGACTGAAAAATAATTAATCAAACTATTTGGGTTTCCTCTATGCCAGATAAAATGATAAGCAGATCCATTTAATTACTACTAGGACGAACACCTTGTATAAACCCCACTTGCTGCTTGGTTATATAATCTTTAGTATTATCCTCACCATATTGAGAAAATGTAGAATAAAGCTGGAACTTTACTCCTATAAGTAATGCACAGTTATAAGGGAATTTCCAGCACAAGGAGTAAATGGAAATTTCGGTTGTTTTAAATGTTCCACTGTCCTTAGGGTTTCAGTGCCTGCCCAGATCGAAACCTGTAATAGAAATCTTCATAAGAACCTTCGATAGTCTATGTTAGTAGATCATATAGTTTATAATACAAAAAAAACTTGGATAACAATGGGACTAATAGATAATCTCTGGAAATGCAAGGATCAGTCGTGGACATATATAATCAAAACATTGTGTAGGTTCACAGCGTTAAATATCTAGTTACTCGTTTCAAGAAAAATACTTATGCCTCCTATTTTCTAAAATTTCCCAACACATCATTTTCAAAGTAGATTAGGAGTAGCTGAAACATAATTTTGAAAGCAAAAAAAAAAGGTCCAAAATGGAATTCATACAGTAAGCAAGATCAGGGAGGAAAAAACGAGTTAATCCCAGCTAGTATAATCTATGTGCCATTACCGAGAAGGCAAGAAGTAATGGGAAAGAAAGGCGAATGTTATTTCTCTATCTTAGCTGCAAGCCTATTAGATTTTTGAAGCTCTTTCATACAACTTTAAAATTAAAACAAATTAAGCATTAGTGAATTTTCTTGCTAGCATGGAGAGCAAAGAACGAATTACGATTACAAAGCAAAGAGACCAAGTTTGACAGAAGAGAAGCAAGAAATAGATATAGGCAGAAAAATTCTTAAAATTAAGACCTTTGATGAGAGAAATAATACATGTTTGCACCCCCATACCGATCAAAGTTGTTTAGAACTACTATAAGACAAACAGAGAAACAGAGGAGAGGAGAGAAGCTTTTGAATATAATGCTGTGGTGATTTTGTACTCTATCTTTCTGATTGAGATTCTAGGAAGTACAAATTCTTACTTCTCCCTAAATATAAAAGAAAATTCTATGGGCTGTAAGGAAAAACTTCATATTGTCTACTCAACAAAGGCATATGAGATATAATAAAGACCTTTATTGGCGAAGGAACACTGAACACAAGATGGGAAGAAATGTACGGGACCATAGTTTTACGCAATAATTCTAATGGGTGGTAAAAAGAAGACATGTTATAAACTTTCAAGGTCTTGAGGGTACACTAGCAAAACATGGTGACATATGTTATAAAGTAAAACGTAGATGCTTCCACAAATCTCACCAAACAATGATTAAATTTGAACATATACAGATTCAGTAGTATCTTCTTGATGGTGATGATAAATATGAACATAAACTTAATGATAAATTGATGTGAGAAACACCATCTAAAAGTTAAAACAAAAATAAAACAACCATGAAAATGATAAGAGAGATAATATTTACTCATGTTAGAACTTAAGACAAAAAATAAAACAAAAACGTTGCCTGGGTATGAGACAATAATTTGCGGAGGAAACTGCAAATGTCGGGAGAATGGAGGAGATGCATCATACTTTATACTTATACTGAGTCTAATGAGTGAAAGTAGGATTGAGTTTCAACCTTATATAGTAATATATCAATTTAGACAATGCATTTGAGTTAGTCATCAATAAAGAATCTGCGAGGGAGATGCATTCCAATATACGTTTGTGTTATTGACAACGACATCAACCATTTGATGAAAACTTAGTCTTCGATTAATACATTATTAATAAGACATTAGGATTATTCACTATAACCATGTGATGAAAAATATCCACCAAAAAAATAAACAATTGTTCCTTTTATTGACTCGTAAAGGTAAAATTGTTATAAGATGCCCAGTGACCTTTAACAACAGAGGGCTTACATCCTATGTATATTAATGATTATGAAATGCAAATGCCTGATACAAACAAGGCATCTACTCCTTACATAGGCGCCACATAACTACAACCAAACAAAATGGAATAACAAATATTTCAAAACTCAACAAGTTTGTGTTCCTAGCTATAACATGTCTGAAAATTTCATTGAAGTTGTACAAGTCTAAACTAAACTACTGATTGATCAAAACCAAATATACAATAACAGGCAGAAACAAAAATAGAAAAGAGGAAAAAAGTAAAAAGTTCAACCTAAAAAATAAATTTAAATTATATCACTCGTATATATCAATTTTCTCCCCCTCCCCCCCTTACTCATCTCAACTTAGTGTTTGTATGATATAACAAAACAACATAAAGAAAATCACACTAAAGTAGACATAAAAGGACTTCATAAACAACCATCCACAAAAACCTAGACATGTGATTCTACAGAGGTTGTGAAAATAAGAAAAAGGTTACTAACAGAACAGGAAAGTAAACATCTGAGGATATGCAGTGGATGTTGGAACATTCATACAACTTCCATAAAAAGAGACAACAAGCTCACACATTGAAGTACAATAAGGACCATGAGATATATTCAGACATATAAAGAGAAGTTCAAGTAAATTCATAGTTGACAATACATTCTACAATGGACCCATTGGATTAGGTTAGAAGAAATTTATATCAGGGTCTGAGCTAAGGTATTAACGAGGAACCAACTCCACTCAAATACTTTAGATTAGTAATTTCCTATTATCGGCTTATAGATGCCTATGCTTCACGGATTTTTAGCCCTTTATTCATCTTCTATGGAAATTCACTGTAAATATTCATTTGTTACATTCCCAACAACCCCAAAGTAATTAATATCCTTATTATCTCCTTTCTACAACAAAAAAAAATTCAATAAATTGACAAGAAGATTTGATAGTAGTACTAGATTATTAATAGAGAGTAGTACTTACTCTTGAAAAATTTGGATTAAGGAGAAGAGAATCGTAGTTATTCTTAAGACAAGACTACTTCGGCTTCAGCGGGTACATTCAACATTCACGAGAATTAAAAACTAGGACTACAAAGATCAAAACCCATGTATACCTAATACGACTACAACCCTAGAGTCCCAAATTCAACAGAAATCATATCAACAACAGAAGATTATAAAAACCATAAGTTCAAATAGCGAATTTCAACTATATACTACACAAAGTATATTGTTGAAAACCCTAACCTAGAATTTACACTTTCAAAATAGAATTTCTTACCTATATTTTTTAACTCATTCCAAAACCCTACAGCTTTTAAGACTGGCAAGTTAATTTGTGAAGAATATTCTCAAATTTTTAAACAAGAAATCTGCTGGAACAATGCTTCCAAAAGGGAATCTTGAGGAATTGCGTCTTATCTCTTCAATCTTCAACATGAATCTGCTAAGAGGAATATAGTGTTCTTTAGTTCTTCTTGAAAAAAATTATATTGTTTTTAGTTCTCCAGCTTAAAATTGTGTTTCAGCTGAAGTTTGAGAGCAAGGGAAATGTTAGATGTTTGAGGGAAAGGAATCTTTAGGTGACGTTTTTTCTTTTTGGCCAGAAATAAGTTTTAATTTTTATCCTTGTGATCATTAAAAATGGGAGGGAACCAAGTTGTATGTAAAATTTGGAGGGGGGGAATATGAATTTTAGTGAAAAACAGTAAGGTCAGATTTCATAATGTGTTGTTTTTACAATATAAAAATAGACAACTTAAAGTGTGATCATTTATTCTAAATAAGTTGTTGTCAAAATTATTAACAACAATTATAAAGTGTAGATTATGGCCATAAAGAGTTTACACTTTGAACTGTGCTATATTATTGTAGCTAAAAGTTAAACCTTGGGCTACACTGTATAAAAGAGTCCCCAAAAGTATTTTAGGCAACACTTACAAGCGGTTTAGTCCAGATTAGTGTGGCCGTAGGCCTAAAATGGTGTAGTGCAAAAAGGTCAAATGAACTCTAACTAAGATTACATAAGGGTTTAAGCTTAGTCTAGGTAGGGGTGTGAGACTCTAGCTATACATTGCACTATTTAGCCTTAAGAGAAGACTTAGGAGGATGTTTATATGTATATATATATACATATATATATATATATACATACATATATATATATATATATATGTACATATATGTATATATATGTGTGTGTGTGTGTGTGTGTGTGTGTGTGTGTGTGCTTATAAATGTAAATGATGATCTTACATGTTAATGATAATATGTGAGGTTTATTACTTTGATGAACATATATTTGTTGTCGATTGTTAAAGTATGCTATAATGCACTCTTAATGTTATGTTATGTGAAGTTGGACATTGGTTAAGGTTCTTGCTAGGTCTACTTGATTAAGTAAAGTTATGGGGATTTGCTTAATCATTGCACAAATAGACTTAAAGAGGTTCATGATTAATGGTATAGCTTTTGTTATGTGTAAATGTATATTTATTCATGCTTGTTGCTATTATAACTTGATGATAGTTTTACTTTGACTATGTGTTCATTTATATGATATGCCTATTGACTTGACTAGACTTAGTGTTTTTAATATTGTGATGTACATTCCTATGACTTAATGAATATGCCTTATTGATTTGTATGGTCTTTTTAAATGTGCATAAGGCTATCTAAATGTAAAATACCATGTTTTAATGAAATGTCCCTTTTTATTTCATACTATGTGTTCATATTGTCTCATACTTAGTACAAGTGGTGTACTAACCCCATTTTTCCCTTTTCCCTAACATTTTAGGTTCAAGTAGTTGAAAGTCTTCTGAGACAACTTTAAAGAAGACTTGGAATGCTCAATCATCCAGTTTGGGTAGGTTCTCACTTTCTGAGGGTAATGTCACTATCAAACTTACAATGATGTTATAGTTTTAAGACTCTTATGTTCTTTCCTTTTCATGGAACTACTAAACATTGTATGACCTATGTATGTTCTTATTTCATTGATGCATGGGCTAGGCCCAAATTATTAGACTGTTGGGATATGGTTATGAGATGAGACATGCTTTTGACACTATGTTATATTTTATATATCTATGTGCAAAAAAAGTAGAATACTATGTAATCTTCCTATACAAAGGGTCTATGTATTCTTGATATAAGTATTATGTGTATGCAGAGGTCTATGTTAAGTTCAATGTAGAAGTAACAAAAAAGTTTTTTTAAAATTTCCATATTTTTAACTATGAATGTGATGATGTAAGATAAGAGGCTAGTATTAGTCCTCAAAGAGGACGATGACATTGGTTACGTCTAGGTGTTGCTCCCCGGATGTGACAAACTTGGTATCAAAGCTACGTTTAATATCTTTAGTTAATGTCTCTCTCAACCAGGTTTATGTAGATTCATACTCATAATTGTGAAGTGTGTCACACTTATGGATAGAAATCTTTGTGATGCTTAGGAAACTCTAATTTTCTTATAAGTCCAATATCGAGCCTCTAAAGTGTAACTCTATGTGCTTTTAGAATCTAATCCTCTGATTGTAGTTATAAACAATGAATAATCGAACGAACGTGACATGAAGACTTGTAGAAGAGATGGCTAATGTAGGAGTTCCTCCCTGTTGTGATCAAGTTCCTCCTCTTGAGGAAGATTTTAATGATGACCAAGCTTTGGTCGATCCACCTCCTTTGACGGATAGTGCCATAAGGGCTGCTATTTTGGTAAATGGTCAAGCTATTACTCCCCAAGCACAAGCCGCCACTGCCCAAGCTCAAGCCATGACATTTAAAGCTAATCAAGAAGTTGTACCCCGAGCAAACAAACAAGTTGCTAACATAGCCTCTCGTCTAAGGGATTTCACTAGAATGAATACCCCTACTTTCTATAGGTCTAAGGTTGAAGAAGACCCCCATTATTTCATTGATGAAATCTACAATATCCTTTATGCTTTCTGGTTATCTAGTAATGAAAAGGCCGAGTTATCCACTTACCAAGAAATTCATACTAATGATGCTCCTTAGAAGAATCGCTTTTATGCACTTCTCTCAAGGGGTGAGCAAGACACTTTTCCCGACATGGTGACCGATATGTTGAAAGTCTTCTCTGTTAATATATATGTTTTCCTTGATCCAGACACTACATTATCTTTTTTCACTCCCTTGATAGCAAAGAATTTTTAAATTTTTCCCGTAATTATAAATAAACCCTTCATAGTAACTACCTCCGTGGTTGAATAGATTGTTGCAAAAACGATATATAGAAATTGTCCTATAATGTTACCCAATAAAAATGCTCATGTTGGGCTAGTAGAACTTGGTAAGTTTGATTTTATGTCATATTGGGTATGGATTGGTTGTATGCTTACTTTGCTTCTATGGATTGTAGAACAAGGGTGATGAAGTTTAACTTTCCAAATGAGACCATTTTAGAGTGGAAGGGAGGAAATTATATTCCTGGAGGTCGTATCATTTCTTGTTTGAAATATTGTAAGATGATCTCTAAAGGGTGTTTATACCATATAGTAATAGTCCTAGATTTAGACTCCGAAATTCCTCCCATTGAGTCGGTCACCATAGTGAGGGAATTCCTACATATCTTTACCAATTATCTTCCCTGTGTTCCTCCCGAACGAGAAATTTCTTATGGTATTGACTTGTTACCGGATACAAATATCATTTCAATTCCTCGTTATCGGATGGATCCAGTTGAATTGAAAGAGTTGAAGGCTCAACTCAAAGATTTACTAGACAAAGGCTGTATTAGACCTAGTATTTCTCCATTGGGTGCTACAATTTTATTTGTGAAAAAAGAAGGACTGTTCTCTAAGAATGTGCATAGATTATCACCAACTCAATAAAGTCACTATAAAGAATAAGTATCCTCTTCCTCGAATTGACGACTTTTTTGATCAATTTCGAAAGGCAAGCAACTTTCCTAAGATTGACTTGAGATCGGTCTATCACCGACTTAGGGTGAGAGGCGAGGATATACCTAAAATGGAATTTTTGACTAGATATAATCATTATGAGTTCTTAGTAATGTATTTTGGTCTCTCTAATGCCCCGAAGACATTTATGGATCTCATGAATAGGGTGTTTCAAAGATACCTCGATTCATTTATCATTGTCTTTATTGATGACATCTTGGTATATTCAAAAAATTGAAGGTGAACATAGCCCATTTCGGTGTGGTGTTACAAGTGCTTAATGAAAACCAATTATTTTCCAAGTAGAGCAAATGTGTGTTTTGGTTTCGGTCGGTGGCATTTCTTGGTTATATCATCTTTAGTGAGGGATTGAGGTTGATCAATGATAAATCGAGGTGCTCAAGAATTGGACTAGACCTTTGACTCCAACTAACATTAGGAGTTTCTTAGGTCTAGCGGGTTATTTTCGAAGGTTTATGAATGGTTTTAATCCATTGTATCTCCCTAGACTTCTTTGACCCAAAAGAGAAAGAAATTTGAATAGTCGGAGGCATATGAGATAAGCTTCAAATTCTTGAAGGATAGGCTTACTTTTGCTCTGGCGTTGACTTTACCAGATGGGTACCAAGGGTTTCGTTGTATATTGTGATGCATCCCGAGTGGGTTTAGGGTCTGTTCTTATGCAAGGTTGGAAAGTAGTAGCCTATGCTTGTAGACAACTTAAGGTTCATGAGAGAAACTATCAAACTCATGATCTTGAGTTAGAGGCTGTAGTATTTTCCTTGAAAATTTAGAGATATTACTTGTATGGTGTTCATTTTGACGTTTATACCGATAATAAGAGTCTCACATATGTGTTTAGTCATAAGGAATTAAATCTCCAACAGACAAGGTGGTTGGAATTGTTGAAAGATTATGACATGAGTGTTCTCTATCACCCCGGCAAGGCCAATGTGGTTTCACATGCTCTAAATCATATGACCATGGGTATTATGTCTCATGTAGAGGAGTCCAAGAAAGACCTAGTTAAAGACATTCATAAGTTGGCTAGATTGGGTGTAAGGTTGGAAGATTCTCCGAATGGTGGTTTTTTGGTCCATCATAACTCCCAATCATCTTTGGTTTTTAAGTGAATTCCAAACAACACCTTGATCAACCATTGATGGAGTTGAATGAATCAGTGCTAGCTAAGTTAATGAGTCATTCTCCTTGGGTTGGACAGTGTCATGTGGTATTAAGGAAGGTTGTGTGTTCCTAACATAGATGGTTTAAGGAACTTGATTTCTGAGGAAGCTCATAGGTCCCATTAATCCATTCATCCGGGTTCGATAAAAATGTATCATGACCTTAGGGAAATGTATTGGTGGGAAGGTTTGAAAAAAGACATCAGGAATTTGTTGCTAAGTGTCTAAATTTTCAACAGGTGAAAGCCAAACACCAAAAGTTAGGTGGTTTTCTTCAAGAAATCCAAATTCGTACTTGGAAGTGGCAAGAAATCAATATGGATTTTGTCATAGGTTTTCCTCGAACACAAAAGCAATATGATTCTATATGGGTGATTGTGGATAGGTTGACCAAATCCACTAGTTTCATTCCCGTCAAGTCTACTTACTCGGTGGAGGATTATGAAAGGATATTCATATATAAGAATTTGTGTCGCTATGGTATTCTATCATCCAATATATCGGATATGGTGCACAATTTAAATTATGGTTTTGGAAGTCATTCCATAGGGTTGTGTACCAAGGTGAAGTTAAGCAACGCTTTTCATCCCCAAATGGATGGTTAAGTGGAGCGTTTTCCTTTGTTGGATTTTGCTTACAGTAATAGCTACCATTCATCTATATCTATGGATCCTTACAAAGCCTTTTATGGTAGGAGATGTAGATCTCTGATTGGATGGTTTGAAGTGGGTGAGTCTTTACTTTTGGGTCCCGGTTTTATTTATAAGACTTTTGAAAAAGTTCATATCATAAAGAACCAGTTGCAAAAAGCCTATTGTCGGCAAAATTCTTATGTCTATCATAGGAGAAGGGATTTTGAGTTTGAAGAAGGTGATAAGGTGCATTTGAAGATGTTTCCTATGAAATGGGTGGTTAGATTTGGCAAGAAAGTGATTTGGAGTACTCGTTATATTGATCCCTATCAAATCTTGCAAAGGGTTTGTATGGTATCCTATGAATTTAAACTTCCTAGTGAATTGGCTTTGGTTCATTCAGTTTTTCTTGTTTCCATGCTTAAAAAGTATATCGGTAATCCCGAGTCTATTCTTCCTATTCTATTATTCCTATTGAGGGTATTGGTGTGAAGGATAACCTCTTTTATGATGAGGTTCCAGTTCAAATCTTTGATAGGCAAGTAAAAATGTTACGGAATAAGGAGGTGGCTTCCGTAAAGGTGTTGTGGATGAATCACCCAGTTCATGGTGCAACATAGGAGGACGAGACCGACATGAAGTCCCATTAACCTCATCTATTATTATAACTAAGGTTAGTTATTCCTATTAATAATGAAAATAATGATAAAATTGAAGTTGCTGGATCTATGGTAAGGTTTTGCAAAAATGTGCATTTAAGGTGTTCTTCCTAGGTTTACTTTAATTGAGATTGCACATATTGACTTGAAAGTTGCAATTTTTCTTTTTTGAGTTATGTTTTGTATTTTTATATGGTGAGTCTGTATGAAATAATATTGACCATGTTGGTAAGTTAAGTTTTGGCATAATTGACTCATATATAATATGTTGAGCTCTTGTTGTTGTAAGAAGGATATTCCTGATGATGTGATGTTGAACCTTATGTGTGTCAATTGAAGTTTTGAATTGCCTTTTTAAAATGTAATGATATAATTTGTAACTCATGTTTTCATGCATTTTTGTTGGTTGGGCTTCTAGTGTTGAGTCTATCCCTTCCTTTTAGAGATTTTAGTGTCATTTGGGGACAACTATTCAAAGGGTGGGGGGGATAATGTAACACTTCAAAAATCTAACACGTGTTCTTGAGCCTAACATAAGTGTCAAAAGGTTTAGACAAATTTTTTTAAGGTTTATTTTAGTTTATATATGTCATTTAGGAGCTTTAGAAGTCAAAACGTCAAAGAACGTTCACGACATTCAGAAACTAGTTCAATGCGGTGCTAGTATTTCTTAGCCTTTTTGACTAGCTTTAAGAATCATAAAATGATGACAATTGGTGGAAGAGTTTCTAACACGTATAGGAGTTAGTTCATAGTAAAAACGTCTGGGCACAACTCCCCAAGGACAAACCAAGCACCCTTGAGCAGGACCCATGCAAAAGTGACCAAAAGTTGTCAAGGGACAGTGTCACCAACGAATTCCACCAACAGGTTGTTGGTGAATCGATGGGGCGTTGATGCCTCCGTAGATGGTAAACTAGAAAAAATCTTATAAGGCCTCTTTTTAATAGTCTCAGAACTCATCGATGGATGTGCAACACTGAGGTGCACAGTGCCCGTCAATGGACAGACAATGCGCCGATTGTGGTGTCGTCCGTGAAGGGTCTGTTTTGCTGCACATTTTGAATTACTTGATTTAATTAGTTGGATTGTATAGTAGGTTAATTATGGTTATGGGGAGGTCTAATTATGTTATTTAATCACCTATATAAAGCCCCTAATCTAATTAGACTAACCTAAGCTCTCATAATTCCCAAACCCAAAACTCTCTACCTTCTCTCTAAAGTTGAAGAATTCCATAGAAATCAATGTCAAGGTGGGTTATAGGGCTTCAATCACCAAATTTTCTCCGTAAATATTCATAAAACAATAAAGTATGGGATTCCTTTCACCTTTGAGACCTCTTTCCTCAGAGGGTTCCATCAAATTGTTTTCAAAAGCTGGGTTTTCAGGTGGGTTTTCATCCAATACGAAGTTGATGTTATAAATTACTTTATTTATGATTTAATTTGGATAATATGAATACATTAACATTTATTTTAACTCAATTATGTTATATCTTGATGGATTTGTCTACTTTGTAGAAGATGACATATTCCCCTTAACCCTAGATTATGATCTTTATATGAACTATGAAATGTTGGTTCAATTGAATTGATTATTGGTTGAATCACTACTAGATGATGTTATTCTATCAATTAAATATATTAGGGTGAATTATAGTCCTATCATGCTAGTTCTTGAGTAACTTATCTAGATTATGACTTTGATTTAAATCTCTTGTCTTAAGCTATGAACTATGATAAATTATGTTGTAGTGATTCAATTGGTATTGTTATCATATTGATTACTGTTATGTGATGATATTTCACCGTTGTTGGGTTTGAGTTAAAGGTTGATTATAAGACCTTGATGATGGAATATGAAGAATACTTGGTAAGTCGTGTGATTCATATTCTTTACTTCAATTATGGTTACTTGTGGTTAAGTGATGATGTTATATTGAAGTTTTTCTAGTATTAGGATTGATAGGGTTGATATAATTTTGAATTGAAATGTCTTGACTATTGTTTGTGAGGTGGTGTCTAAGATGTAAATATTATAAGGATGGTGATGACTTACCAATCTACTTTATCATGATGTGAATATGTTAATGTGCTAACGTCACCTATATGAATTGTAATGAAAGGATAATACTCATAAAATTCTTATTGAGATGTGATAATGTTGTTTATATAAGGGATATACCCTATGACCTACATTAAGTTATGATGATTAATAAAGGTATTAAAGACATTTAAAAAAGGGACTCTACCTTAGCACCGAATGAACTACAGTGAGGATTGTCCTTTCACAAGGAACGTAGGAGCACTAATGTACTCTTGAGATTGGATACTCCAATTCATGTACAATAAGGAGTGTCCTGACTATATCTCTTAGTTCTTAAATTATATTGCCTCCATAGGTATACTATCTATTGGATACACATAGTTGTTACGTTCATGTTTTGGTACTACCTTGGCAAGTAATCCGCCTTTTTCGGTGTAGGATTTCATGAGACTAGATTCCACATTATCTCTTGTGGTCTATGTCGGTTAAGGCAAGATATTCCAAAAAAATGGAAAATGAATTGAAGGAATGAACTCTAACTAAGATGACCTAAAGTGTTTAGCTTAGTCTAGATAGGGGTATGGGGCTCTATCATACATTGCACTATTTAGCCTTAAAGGAAGTCTTAGGATGATTTATATGCTTATAAATCTAAATGATATGTATATGATTATCTTACATGTTAATGATACTATGTGATGTTGATTACTCTTAGGAACATCTAGTTGGTCTCTATTGTTAAAGTATGCTATTACGTACTCTATATGTTATGTTATGTGAAGTTGGAAATTGGTTATGTTCTTGCTAGGTTTACTTAATTATGTAAGGTTATGGGGATTCGCTTAGTCATTCCACAAGTATTCTTAAAGAGGGTCATAACTAATGGTGTTGCTTTGGTTATGTTGAAATGTACTCTTATTCATGCTTGTTGCTATTATAACTTGATCATAGATTTACTTTGACTATGTGTTCAATTATATGATATGCATGTTGACTTGACTAGACTTAGTTTTGTTGGTTTTGTGATATATATGCCTATGAGTTAATGAATATGTCTTATTGATTGGTATGGTCTTCTTGAATGTTCATAAGGCTTTCTGAATGTAACATAGCACGTTTTAATGAAACGTCCCTTTTTAGCATGACTTCAGGATATCTGTGCATATGATCTCATAATTAGTATAAGTGGTGTACTAACCCCATTTCTTCCTCTTCCCTAACATTTTAGGTTCCAGTCGTTGAAATTGGGTAAGTCCTCACTTTCCGAGGGCAATGCTACTATCAAGCTTATAATGTTGTTCTTGTTTTAAGACTCTTATGTTCTTTCCTTTTCATTGAAGTGCTAAACATTGTATAACCTATATGTGGTCTTATTTCGGTTATGTATGGGCTAGGCCCAAATTATTAAACTCTTGATAGATGGTTATGAGATGAGACATGCTTTTGAGACTATGTTATATTTTATATATCTATGGGCAATAAAGATAGAAGACTATGTAATCTTCTTATACAAAGGGTCTATGTATACTCGATATAAGTATTATGTAAATGTATAGGTCTATGTAAACCTCAATGTAGATGTAACAAAATTTTTTAAAAATAATTCTGCATTTTTAACCTATTATTGTAATGATGTAAGGTAAGAGCGTAGTTCTAGTACTAAACGAGGACGACGACGTCGGCTAAACATAGGGGATGCTCCCGGACGTGACATAATGGGTGAAACTTTCATATATACCTAATCATCTACTTCGAACTGTAACAGCCTCCTCCTTACATCAGTATAGGATTTTTAACAATTCTGCACCTTTTTCAACCTCTCTTGCATCACCTTCACCTTCTTTTTATCTTCGTGAACTAAATCTGGTCCTATCAAGGATACTTCACAAACTTCAAACTATCTAATAGGGGATCTGAACCTTCTCCCATAGTGAGCTTCATAAGGAGCCATGTGGATGCTACAGTGATCATTGTTGTCACAGGAAAACTCAATTAGAGGTAAGTCATCATCCCGATTCCCTTTGGAATCAATCATGCATGCCTCAACATATCCTCTAAGTTCTGGATAGTATGCTCTGCTTGCCCGTCAGCTTGACTACGAAAGGCAGAACTTAAGTTCAACTCTTAACCAAAACTTTTGTGAAAAGATATGAAGAATTATGCAGTAAATTGTGCACCTCTATCTGAAATAATGGAGAGGGGAACTCCATGAAGTTTTATCACCACTTGAATGTACAACTTAGCATACTTCTCTGCCGAATAGGTAGTCCTTACCGAGAAAAAGTGAGTTGATTTTGTCATTCTATCGACAATCACCCACATACAATCATATGGCCTGCGAGATCTGGATATGCCTTTTATGAAATCCATATTAATAATCTCCCACTTTCATTTTGGATAATCTATATTCTGAGCAAAACCTCCAGGCCTTTGTTTCTGAACATTAAATTTTCGGTAATTCAGGCACTTGGAAACAAAATTCAGCAATTCCTTTCTTCATACCATTCCACAAATATACTTCTCTCAAATTGTGGTACATCTTTGTGGATCTAGGATGAATGTACTATTAGGATCTATGAGCTTCATCCATGATCCTCTCTTGAAGTACATCCACCATAGGTACAGACAACCTACTTTGATATCTCAATCCACCATCTTGCCCTTGTCAAAGACCTAAAACTATCTACTTATCAACATTTGCCTTCTATTAATGCAAAACAGAATCTTGGTCTTACTTCTCTTACACTTCTTACACTAATAATGACTCAATCACATTTGTGACCACTATTTTTCCTATTGCGGAATCCATGATACGAACTCCTAAGCATACAAGTCTATGCACATCTTTTGCTAGCTCTTTCTTTTCTTCTTCAAGATGGGTGGTACTACCCATAGACAAACTGCTTAAGAAATAAACAACCATATTATCCTCACCTGGGTTGTAGATAATTCCCATGTTATGATCCTTTAGCAATTCTAACCACCTTTTTTGTCTGAGATTAAGCTCTCTCTAAATTAACACATATTGTAGGCTTTTGTGATCTGTGAAAACATCAACATGAACACCATACATATATAAACACCAGATCATCAAGGTGAAAACTATAGCAGCCAACTATATGTCATGGTGGGGTAATTCTTCTCATGAACTTTTAACTGTTTGGACGCATATGCTATATAACCTTTACATTATGCATTAGGACACAACCCAAACCAATTATAGATGCATCAAAATACACTAAAAACTTTAGTACCTTCGGGTAAGGTCATAATTAGAGCATTAGTCAACCTCTTTTTAAATTCTTTGAAGCTTTTCTCACAAGATTAAAACTATTTAAACTTAATTATCTTTTGACTCAACTCTGTCAAAAGAGATGAAATTTATGAAAACCCCTCAACAAAACTTCTATAGTATCCTTCCAAACCCAAGAAACTCCTAATATCAGTTGAAAAGGTTGTACTAGACCAAGTCTGAACTGCTTCTATCTTTTGGGTATCAACTCAAATTCCATCACCATAAACTATGTTGCCCCAAAATTCAACAAACTTAAGCCAAAACAAATATTTTTACAATCTAGCATATAACACCTTATCTTTCAAAGTCTAAGAACTACTCTAAGGAGACTAACATGATCTTATTCATTCCTTGAATAGATTGGTATGTCATTAGTGAAGATTATAACAAACATATCTATATAAGGTTTTGAAGACTCTATTCATAAGATGCATGAATGTTGCTGGTGCATTAGTCAACCCAAAGGACATGACCAAGAACTCATAATGCACATATCTGGTTCTAAAAATTGTCTTTGGAATGTCGTATTCCCTTACTTTCAACTATGGTAGCATAATCTGAGGATAATATTGGAAAAACAAGAAGTAGCCTAAAGCTGATCGAAAAAATTATCAATTCTAGAAAGAGGATGTTTATTCTTGATGGTAACCTTGTTCAATTGACGGTAATCTATACACATCCTAAAGTAACTATTCTTTCTTTCTCACAAACATGACCGGAGCGTCCCAAGGTGAGACACTAGATCGAATGAAGCACTTATCTACCATATCTTTCAAATATTCTTTTAACTTTTTAAACTTTGCTAGTTTCATTCTATATGGCAGAATAGACATAGGACGAGTAATTGGAAGAAAATATATACCAAAGTCTATCTCTTTCTAAGGAGGGACTCAAGGAAAATAGAATTGATTTTGAGAATTCTTTTACTACTGGAACTGACGGAATAGGAGGTACCTCAACACTTGAGTCATTAACTCAGACTAAGTGATAGACACAACCCTTAGAAACTAACTTCCTTGCCTTAAGGTATGAAATGAAATGACCCTTAGGTACTGATGAACTGTTTTTCCTCTTTAATACTGACTTATTTGGAAACTAAAAGTTAAATACTTGAGTTCTACAATTGATTGAGGAATAACACGCATGAAGTTAGTCCATACCAAGAATGGCATAAACGTGTACTATGTATAACTGAATTAAATCAACCATGGTACTCATGTAATTGATAGAAACACGATAATTATGATAGACACTCTCTGTTAGAATGGATTTACCAACGGGTGTAGAAATACTGAATGGTTCATTAAGTTGCTAGAATAATATCAAAGTTCATAACAAGATATGGAGTTACAAAAGATAAACTCGCTTCTACGTCTTAGAAAAGCATAAACAATAAAGTAAAAGACTTGAGTGATACTAGTGAAAACATCTGGCGAATCCTCTTACTCTTTGCGATTATTGAGGGAAACACAGAATTCGTTCCTCCGCGAATACCCGAATTAGCTCTTTTAGGTGTAGCCCTATCTAGTGGAGCTTCTGATGAAGACTCAACTCTATTTCCCCCACTACCATTTCACTACTTGTTCTTAGGATACTTCTCTCATGAAATGCCTCATTTGGCAACACTTGAAACAACCAGTAGAGTCCTCAGGACAAACACCGAAGTCATATCTACAACACTTGGCGTAGGCAGGAGGCTTACTAGATCCTTGCACTAAACTACACTTTGAATAGCCAGTTTTAAATCTAGAACTCTTACCATAGTGCTCACCCTTGTTCTTAGGTGCAGGTACATTAGCAGATAATGGAGTAGGACCTATCTATTTCTATTCGAAAGAGGACTAGTTGGCATTACTCTTCTGCTGCTCGGACTCATTCCATGCCTTAGATCTCTTGTTCTTTTACACCTCTTTGTATCTTAATTTACCTTCTCTACCTGCTACACATAGATCATCAACCTCAAAATGTCCATGTTGCTAATAAGTATTCATGCCCGGTCATCTTTTCTTGAAGAACAACCCAATCCAACGACAAACAAACTCATCCTACTCATCATGTCCTTAACCATTTCCAAAGCATAATGAGATAGTTGGGTGAATTCCTACCCATACACATGCACACTTAGTGAATCCCTCTTAAGTGTGAGGAACTCACGTACCTTGTCCGGTTTTAGTTCTCGAGGAAAAAAATTCCCTAAGAAGGCCTCTTCAAAGCAAGACAAACTCGCCTATGGTGCATCTTTATCTCTACCCTCTGTCCACTAATCATACCTAGTTCTAGTAATACATTAGAGTTGATAAGCAGCTAGTTCAACTCTCTCAGTGTTAGCAACATGCATCACCTCTAACAACTTTTTCAGTTCCTTAGTGGAGTTCTCTAGATCCTTATTATTGCTCGAACTAGAAAAACTTAGGGTATTCATCCTCAAGACTTTAAGAATACTCGAAGTGTCAACCCCTTCTTGTCGAGCACCTCTTTGTTTACCAACCGGAATAGTTACAACCTGACTCATCATCCTAATAGCCTCCAGTAACTCAGTGTTGGTAACTTCCCCTAGAGCTTGTACTTTAGGTGCATTGGGTAACTTTTGTTCCTATACATTTCTACTAGTTGGACGACCTCTTGTTTCTCTTCGTGATGGTGTGATTATCAAAAACACATGCATGCATGAATTAGAGGGAAACATTTTAGACATAAAATCTAACCCACAAAAAGATTGTGAAAGAAGTGAGATAGATCCTTAATGTTGCAGCCTCGTAATAATAGATGTGGCGCGCTTCACACTGATACTTAGGACTATACAGACACGTCTTTATAGACTCCCTATGACTATTGAACTTTGTGCTCCTATACCAGGTTTTCCAGGCTCCGAGCCTATACCCTAGGCGTGGCCACCATTTGAAGACCGTTGTTGGACTCGAGCGCAACCTTGGTATGGCTTACTTATTCTGCGAAAGACTTAATCAAAAGAGAAATAACATAAGGAATAAATAAAATATAATCACTTAGTCAAAAATGGCATCTTAGGTTTTAATCATTTACAAGTGCAATCAAAAGACTAAAGACCTAATACTATATGTTTATGAAGACTGTAAAACAAAAAGGGATGTTGGGACAAGACCCCCAATCATCCTAACAACTGAAATTTAAACAAGAAATATGATAAAAGATGTCCTACAAAATGTAAGGAGGCTCACCAACTCATTCTGAGCTGCTCACTAGATCAATGGTGCGACGGATGTCGATCCTAGTTATATGTGTCTTCATCATATAAAACGACAAATGCAAAAATATCAAGTGGCATATATCACATAGAAAAAAATGTATGAAAAATATGCGAGTTGGAATATCTAAACAATTATAAGGTTGTAGAGCAAAAATCTCAGAAGGAAACTAATACAGACTTACAACGATTGCCAAAATCACTACAAAATCATACGAGCTTAGACTCATCGCAAACATATAATGCAATTTAAAAACAAGTGCAATATGAAGAAAAGGTGTTTAATTCCTGTTGTAAAATTCTATGTTGTAATGCAGTCCATAACAATTAACTCTGAAAAAATCAATCCTGTAAAAATAACACCAAAAATGTTTATATAAAAATACCTATTTTCCTGTAGGAAGTGTTCTCTACTATAAAACAACCACAACGTTAGAGCTACTGTGATAGTAGAGTGATCTATTACATCATAAAGAAAAAACGCGGCATCATCTAATCCATATACATCCACCTAAGGTTAAGACCTGACTTCCTAAATGGATCCCAATGTCTAGCTTTGAAAATGCTTAATCTAAGACTATGACCCTTATTACCACATCATCACAACTACGTGGTTTTTATGACGCATGTGAGATTATCTGAACTCATGCTCATCCCTCCATTTAGTGGCTTAATGCACAATACTAAAAAATCCAAACAAACATCGTGTATACTCTTATAATAAATCTAATAAAAACAATACTAAACATTCTATGATAAATATGAGATAGTTACTAAAACACGTATCTCAAAAGGCATATGTTTGAATCTCACTTTCTGCGTGGCTTCATTAATTAAAAGTTCTTTCTCTTTTCAAAAAACTATCATGAAGGCTCTTTGGAACCCAAAAAACACTTTCCATTCATTTATCAAAATTATTGAAATAAGTTATATTAATCTAAATTCTAGAATACTTACAAATCAACACATACTGCTTTAAAGAAAAGACTTCATTTTACTATGAACTGAACTCAAAAAGTTAGGGTGATTACAAAAAAGGAGTTAAAAATGTTTGTGAAGACTTTGACAAACTTTTAATGAACTTCTAATACTCATTATGGGTTTCTCTTTTATTCAACTGTGATCTTTAGTCTTAAAAAATAAACAAGTTTACACAACTCATTGTAAAAGTAACTTCTCCACGACTCTAAGAACATTCCAGATAATGGGCTCATAATAACTAATCTTTAAATTTCCCCGCAGTTTATATAAATACAACGTTGAAATTCAGGTAAGTATTAACTGGAATTATATTAAAGATAACATGTTTTAGCCTAATCTAAGTTCGGTAGGGGATTAAAGAAATCATTAAGAAGTGTTAAAACATTTTAATGCTTAACAACCTGAATTATAAAAAATGATTGATAAATCGGAAGACAAGCTTAAGCCGTCGCAAAAAGGGGAAAACCGCAAGCCACCTTGTTTCTGAGAAACTATCCATTGGGCCTCAACTGTAGATGCGCCTCCCCAGTAATACCCAAATTCTGGCACATATGGAGACCAAAAAGCGCCGCGCCAAAACTTGCCAGAGGTGAAGCCAAAAAGAATTTTTCAAACTTGATCTCTACCAACCTAACTACTCTAATTTTATTCAAACTTTTCTAAATAAAATCCTACAAAGTTTCAATGTAACCCAGGAAAGAAAAAAAACATATATACTAGATAAAAAAAAAGTACCCATGAATTCAATGAACAATAGCTTATATCATCAAAGAACTCGTAATTCTCACTCATGAGCAGAACGAAAACAGAAAAATACTTCAAGAGAACATTCAAGAACATTCAAAAAATACCAATCAATAAAATTTTATAATGAAATTATGCTTCATCAAACATGCTTGCACGTGGGAGACTAAATCAAACATTGATATACTCACCATAACCTTTTTAGAGGATCAACCCCCAATCTGAAACTTCACAAGTTAACTTGACGATCTGGGCATCTTGCCCTTTTTCTTGATTCTCCAAAGGTTCATCTTCTCTGTTCTGCTAAGAAAAAAACCCAAGCGTGAAAATTCCAACCTATCAAAAAAAGATACAAAAATTCATTAATTGAACCTTTTAATGCCCACAAATGATTAAAATTATAGGAAGAAAAATATGAAAAGACGTAAAATAGCCCCATTTTAAAAAACAATCTCGAAATTGGGCATTTCCTTAATATCAAATAACAAAACAACTTTCAATGCGATACTCACTCGTGTGAACTCGGAATAGGGCAAACTTGGCGGCATTTGAAATATCATTCCAAGGGCTTTTCAACCATATTTAAAACTACACCTAACTCATTCTGATCGAGGATATATGGTCGTTTGAAAATGCCCAAAACCCACTTTTCTAACTTAGACATCTTTCATATTATCTTATTCTTTCCAAAAATAAGTAACTTCAGATTTTAAACTGTTTTTAGATGTTTGTAGTTGCGAGATATGGCAATTTCCTTTAAAAGAACTTTTTCTAATATTTATATAGCAACCATCAATATTTAATTTACATTTTATGATTTGAAGAATATAATTGAATTCTAATATTGATATGATGTATAGATTTTCACAATAACAAAATTTTACTATGTTATAGTATCAAAATTCTCAAAATAAATCCATGTAACCTCAATCAAGAAAAAAGACCCTAGAGAAACATACCCATAAAAAATATATCATTAAATTTATTTTTACCATTTCTTTAACCTTCTCGCAAAGTTAATGTTGAATCTCTACCACATAAAATCGTTACCATCTTTGATATCGTTTTTATAACGGCCTTTAAAAACAATAAAGATTCTTCAGTAAAGATCTCCATAAACACAAATAGAAGACAAACAATACGTAAAGAATAACACCGAATACCTATAAAAAAAAGTAATAAACAGATAAAATTGAGGAAAAAAATAAACTAAAATCAAGAATCTAAAAATTCATTTACGTGTTATCAAAATACTCTGAGATGATTTTTCAGCCAGCCATTAGATCTTCCTTCAACATATACGATCAATAGACACAAATCCCTGAAACTACAAAAAAAAAAAACACATAAGTATACAGCATGGAACAATTGAAAAAAAATGATAAATAAAGAAGAACACCGAAAAATTCAAAACTTCACTCCTTAGATGAGTGTGAACTTGATCGCAATCAATAGCAAATGGTATTTTTATTTCAAAAAAAAATATAATTTTAAAGTGATAAGTAATAAAATAAAGGGAAAATTGAAAACTACTCTTTTAATAGCCAACTCAAACTTTATCGTATTATTTCCTAATCCGAAAATCATAAGGAAAAGACACAATATAATTATTTTTTTTATAAAAAAAACTCAACTAATTAAAATCTTAAAATAATGTATATAATTTCTCTAAAAACTATTTTTCGAAAAGTAAACACACGTGTATTTTAACTAAAAAAAATTTGCATACTGATATCTACTAAAAAAAAAATATCATCTCAAGATATCTCTAATATATACTATATATATCTATAATCATATCTAGTCATTATCTTCATAACGAATCATTTCTTTGTTAACAGCTTAATTCAGGAAATTATAGTACACCTTATTTATTTTATTAACCTTTCCATTTTTAACAATCTAGACTTGTCTTTTTCATTCTAATGAATTAAAATCAATTAAAAATCATTTAAAAAAATTGTAATTTGTATTCTAAAACTGTAACTTTTTTTCCAAATTATTGCACAACTTACAAATGAATTCTATATCACTATAAATTTATAAATAATTTAACCAATTAAAAATATAGAAGTACATTTTGTTGTTTAACCCGTGTATAAGGAATTTGCACTCCTAAAATTGTATACATAGATAAATAGATATGTAAAGATGTAGACCACACTAATATTTTCTCATAAACAAATATAATATATGGGTCGCATGGAGAAATAAATATCACTTTGACTTCAAAATAATATATTTTTTAAATAATTTATTTCACGAAATTTATTGGGGTATAGAACCTCAATCGTAATTCAAATATAGATAACCTTTCTGTCTTCAAAATAGTTTCTTATACTTGATCAAAACTCAAAAAATTGTCATTAAGGGATAGAAAGTCTTAATTTGACAAAAAAATCATAAATTCAACATAATGAAAAAATTCTAATACTGTATGAAAAAAATACATACTGACACCTTAACTTAAAAATTGATTATTTTGGACAGGTGACATTTATCATAGATATCGTGGGCAAAAACAAACTAATTTATTATATGCATTAAATTTTATGATCAATATAAGTGATAGATTTATTTTTCCCGTGCCTAATATAAATATAGATATTTGTCGGACCGTCACTTTTTTAGTATTCAAACAACCAGAAGGTCGTGATGACACTTCACCAACCTCCATTAGCTATGTCAATTGTTTCTCGAAATACTCAATTCAATTAATCAAAGCCATAAATTACAATTATAACCATAAATAATCTTACATAACTTTCTTTCATAACTAAGTATAATGGAAATGTAGGAATATAATTTCCATACAAGAAATGAGTAAATTCAAACAGTTAATTGCACAACTTTTTAATACGAGACCCTATCTCTGAAATAGATTCAGCTACAAAGTACAAATAATAAAGCCTATAGTTGATCATTATAATAACAACCTTAAAAAATTGTGCCCAATGTCAAATTCATATGTGCATGTTTGAATAAACATTTGTATATCATTTCAGATTATTTTCAGTATTTGTATTAAATAAAAAATAGGAGTTTTGAAATGATGATGAACTAGAGAATGTTTCATAACTAATGCACCAATTGTTTGTGCAATAGGTTTTCTTGTCCATTCTCGTAGAGGCTAAATCGTATAATCGTGCAAGAATACTTAGTAGGAAGTTCTGCAATATCATGGAATCTTTGTTGCATTTCAGAAGGATATATATTTGCGTCAATCACCAAACTGGTAAAAAGCAGGAACAACATAAATATGTGATAAAAAAATGTTCCAAGTCCTTTATTGTGACTAGTTAGATCGAATTACAATTGCAATTGTGATCTACTTTCGCAAAACGCATTAAGGACCTGACTAAATGATCCTCATTTCAACATATTTCAAGAATAGTAAGTATTTTTAAATCAATTTTATTTGCTATATTATAGTTTTTTAAAGTTGTCGTGCTTTAAATTTCACAAAAAAAATAAAAAATGGTGTTAGGAAATGTACTCAAAAATTTTCACCTAAATCGAGAGTTCCATTTTGATGATTCAACACAGTAGACCGAGCTTGGATATTATAATGAAAATCATAATTTATAGTGACACCACTAAAATTTTCTACACATATTCCTCAGAACGAATGCTGCCATCAGGGTTGTACTTTTTGTGTTATGAAAAAATGATTAATACTTAATATGTTTAGAATAGAGTAGAAAAAAAATCCCTTATTTTGGATTCTATTGCTTATATATTGAGAACAGAATATATAAAGAACATTAAAAAAAGAGCACCCATTTATGAGGGTTTCTATATGACCAATTGGCCATTAACATAAGGAAATATTTATGAAATTACTATTTTAACCCACTTCATATCAACCCTTATCTAGTTCTGATTTGATTTTATAAAAAAAATGTTTTAAATTTTTAAGTTAAAGAAGTATTAAAAATTATATAGCAATTCTTTTAGAAAGTGCTAAACATTTATTAAACGATTTTTGATGTCTTGGGAGAATTCACAAGAGATAGAAAAGATAGTTAAGTCCGATTCCTTCACAATCCAAATGTGGACTTTTTTAAGAAAAAAAGCAATGTCAAAAAAAAGTTTTAAAATATCGCAGAGACTTTTTTGAAGATTTTAGGCATACCTTTAAAAGTATAGAATTTATTGAGATTTATAACAAAAGCATATATATGATATGGACTTTGATCAATATATATAATTCAATACTGGAATTGAATTCTTGGACGTCACAGAGTACTGAGGTTACTTTAGGATAGATGAGGGTGATATAAATTCTGAATAATTTCAATGGTTGTACTTATTTTAGCTATTTAGGAGTTCTGTTTGTTTGTGTGACTTTCATGCATGTCGGATCAAGGAGATGTCAATTTTACTTTAAAAAAAGCTATTTCGCATGGTCCTTAGAGTATAAACAAAAAAAGCCAACAAAATCGATTTGCGTCTAACTGATATTTATAATTCGTGATAATGACATATCTAATGGCTAGGGTTCTGAGGAGGAGCTCATATCAATGATATTATTGTTGCTTGAATTTTATGTTGTCTCGTACGCTCGCATTGACGTGAGGTTGTTTGCTAAATAGTGTCTTACTTTCACAAAACATGGCTGCTTTCACGACCTTCTCTTTATTTAAGGTCGATTTGTAAAAGCAATATGCCACATTTTAGTTGGTCCTCTTTAGGATTCCGTCTCAGAACTCAATTTGTCACCCCCATTGGTATCAAAGCCAAGTTGGCCTAGGAGGATGTATAAACGTATGACAGCGAGACTAAATCCCTATTACCGTCGTAAAGGGTTGCACAAATAGTTGAAATTTACATGAAAAAAATTAGTGGTTGGTATATGTTTAGATATTAGGTAGATTTAGTTGTTATTGTAAAATCGGCACTTATATATCTTATTTTTATTTTTCTTCCTTAATGTTGGGTAACGCTTAGTCACCTTTTTATAACAATAAAAAACTGGCAAGACCCGTACATATATGTGTTGGATATAGATGCAGAAAAAACTTTTGAGTATAGATAGAGGAACCCGAACAAAAAAAAAAGGGGGGTGTTTTCATACATCATAAAACCAGATATATAGGATGAAAATCAAGAAAGTTCATGAAAATGTGACAATAATTATACACAAAGACTCTCTTATTAAGATGTAACCTTGTAAACAGTAGACATTTAACCCAAAGCAGAGTTAAAACTTCGCTCCACTAGATTCTCCAATCCATAATTTGAACATGAATCACCAACACTCAAAATTTGTAAAATAGTATAAATCTGCTCTGTCATCATCTCCTACAATTGAAATATTACAATGAGACTATGAAAATCAAAGACATATTCCAAGTAAACCTTTAAAGAGGCTGTAAAACAGACCCTATAATTTTATTAACAATTAATATATTAAGACTTCTAATTAACTATTGCCATTAATCACAATATTGGACTGTAAAAATATGGGCAACTAAAGAAAATAATACTAAAAAAAATGAACTTTTTCTAAATAAAATATTCCCGTTCATGTAGGAGTTGTCCAATTAAAGAAGTTTGCACATTTCTATAAATAAAACATTGAGTTAGATAGTACTCAATGTATTCTTAAAATTAAGAGAGAATACTGATTGAACTAGACGATATCATTATTAGTAGACATGAAAAACAAAAGTACCCTTGCCAAAAGAAGGACAATGATCTATTTAATTTTAGCCTAATTATTCAATAGACATAATGATCAAAATGTAATAGACATATTAACATTAAATGTTAAAACTAAAAAAATAAAGTATAAGGTTGATATTAGAGAAATACTCATAATATATAATTGTAATTTTGACTCCATACTGGAGCAAGAATTTGAAGAGAACAATTCAAACATTGACCATGTAATACAATTTCTAGATGGAATTTCAAATAATTAAAAATTATAGTGATCCCAATTCTTTATTACCGTTAAGTTTTCTTGAATACGCAGACAATGATCATTTCTCCCATGTTTTATTTCCTGCATCACCATAGATAAATGAAATGAAATAATCCTTAGAAGAATAACCAATAAAAAATTAAAGTGGGTAGATTTTTCACAATAAATTTTCAAAGTAGAATATGAACTTAGGAATTCTAAACTCATAAAACTACAAGTGTCATTGCTACTAAAATTCAAGGAGTAAAGACTGAATATGCCTGATTAGATCAAATGAAAGTATTGAACCAAATGTTAAATATTCATATAAACTATGGACCAATCCAGAAAATTCAATTTAAAAACAATTGTATATACAAAGATATTGTATATTAGAAAGATTTTCCTTTAGAGATAATTGGTTCAATGAGATGAGAAGATTAAAATTTAACATAGAACATTTTAGATGATTTAAGTGCTCAAGAAAATTTGATGACTAAAATGAATCGTCATATATCTAAGTTAATAAATGGCATACAACAAACAATAAAATAGTTGAGTCTAAAATTTTCCCATTAGAAGAAAATTACTTTACCAATAGAGGATAAAGTATTTACTACCTCACTCTTTAAGATTAATATATTCGATACAAAAGGGGATCCCACAAAAATGAATAATTAAAATACTACAACAAAATAATTATACAAATCAACTACTTTACGTTGTCTTTAATAAAATCTTTTGATATGGTAATAATTAGATATTAATGATAGAGCAAGCTTTTTTTAACAAGCATAAAAAAGAATTTAAACACTCACCGAATATTTAAACTACCTTAATTTTCCAATGTTATATTTCTATACTTTGTCCAAAGATAATGATGACGAAATTAATATATTAAATTCTAATTATTCAACAAAAAAATTTATTACAAGAGACCTTCCTTTCTAGATATATAGTATGAAGAAAATAAATTTATCTCATACTTCACACTAAGAAAAGTTAAGTTGCGGAATGAAATACTAATGGACTCATAAAACATCTAATAAATAACAAATTACTTGAAACATGTATGGTTATTATGGTATATAAAATATTTATATTAAAAATAAGTTGCTACTTTAATTACAGTCGGATTAACTGGCACATTAAATATTTGATGGGAAAACTACCTTACCGAAGATACAAAGCAAAAGGTAGAAACGACACTATAAAATTCCCGAAGATACTAGGCAAAAGGTAGAAACGACACTATAATTGTCTGTGTAGTTGGAGGGCAAATTATAGAAAGTAAAATATAGGAAGATGCCATTGCCAACTTAATTTATAGCATAGGCAACACTTTATATGAGAACCAAAATTCTTTTCATATAGAAGTTTAGAAATAATAAACAATCTATCATGTCCAAAGTTAGATGATTTTTTGTTGTAAAAAGATATTTTCGTGAATAAAGTTCTGATGCAAAAAGACTGCAATCATGACTATCTGAAGGAAAACATATAAGTGGTTTACCAATAATATTTTTTAAAAAGGTTAATATAAAATTAAAAAATAGGTTTGAACTAAAAATCCTTATAATCACCTAACTTAGGGTGACCTCACAAGTTTTATAAATGTTACTGGACTAGAATAGTGGGCATATATGAAACATTAAAATCAACTAAATAAGGGTAGTAAAATATCACAAAATGAACAAAAAAAAATTCGAAGAGTTTTTTATCAGAATATCTTCTTCATCAAAAGAGTCATCTAAAAGAATTAAAAGGATCCATGAGAATGACCACAAATTGGAAAGAACATGTAATTACAAATTGAGTTTCAAAAGATCTAACCATGAAAAAAAAAAAATCAAAACAAACAACGCTAACATGTGTTGGTGTTGTTAAAAAATAGGACATCAAAAGAAAGTGTATCCGACGACTAATAAAAGAAAAGACAAAATTAATATGTTAGATTTAGAAGTATAAGTCAGGATTAAATTATGTTCTATTCTAAAATAAACTGAAAACAACTCTGCATTGGATGAAAATCTTAGCTATGATTGTTGTAACAACCCTCTATTCAGAAGACCAAAGCAGCAGTTTTTTCATATGTTGCAGGTGCAAGACCATGCCGACCACCCACGACCTGTTTAATGGACCACAAATCGTAAGTGTGGTCTGTTGTTTGCATGCATACCAAGGTGAGATCTGAGTGTGCAGGTCCACGGCTTGACCAATGGACCGTAGGACAGAACACATTTTTTGGTCAAGGTCTCTAGTTCGAGGACACAAGATTACCCTTTTTGACACCAAAGGATAGTCCACCAGGACGAGTCGTGGATCAGACCACGGTCCATTAACTGGGTCCACAGGTGGCACCTAGTTCATTAGTGTGTCAAGGTCATTTGGGTAGCTTCCTAATAAATTAATTCCAATATTATGTCATTTTCATATGCTTAGGAACCATGTAAACCATTTACCCCCATAATTCCCCCAATTTCATTTCATTCTACCATATTTCAAAAAGAAAACCAAATTTCCTCTCAAAATATTGTCACTCTAGAAATTTGAAGAAGAAGAAAAATAATCCACCTAGGTCTTCAAAATAAGGTTCCAATTCCTCCATTGATGTCTAGCAATTGGAGTCAGGGTATGATAGTTTTCATCCATGGATTCCTTTAATCCATAGGTTTCCTAAATCTCTCTATTTCAAAAGGTAGGATTCTCCAATTGATGATTCCCCATGAACCCATGTAATCCCCCATGTTTTCAAGTTATGAATCATATGATGTGAGATTTTAATTTTCAAGGAAGAGTTTTATGAAATTATGCATGTATTCCAAGACTTATATATATATTAACGATGAAATTTATATCTACTTTGTGTTTTCAAAGGGGTTATGATTGTAAGTGGGTTTTAACCTCAAGAGGTAAATTATAGACTTATGCTTTATTTTATGAAATCTATATTAATGTTATAAGCGTGCCTTGAGTGTAAGTACCAATTATGATGATGTTGTGTTGCGAAAGGATATTCTTACTAAAACACATACTAGCATGATGTGGATTCTTCGGTTGAAAGGCTTTCTCACATAATTTAATCAAAGACAAGGTGTTATCGTAATGAAACTAGCTTGAATTGGTTTTCCAAGGGAACCTTCTCATGAGTAATGAAGTAAAGTAAGAAATGACTATTCTGTTGAAATTTATTCTTCATATTGTGTTGATATTGATGATGAGATGGAAGCAATCATGTTAGTAGAGTCTGGATTCCATAAATGATCTAATTAGATTGAAGCCCCAACGTAGTAGAGTCCGATTTCGATTAGAAATCTCTTCCATAACGATGTTCCAAAATAGGTTGATTAGCTAGCAGATCCACGTAAGCTAGAAGTTTAAAGTTCTACCTTCGGCAACTAGGATACCACTTTTCGGTGTGGGGTAGACACTATATTCCATGTTATAGCTCATATGGTTTCAATTTCGGTTAATGCTTATTTCACCATAACTAATAATGAACTAAGATTACTTCAAGAAATATCACATATGAGTTCAAAGAATTTAAAGAAGAATTTAGCTTGCATTGATCATGATTTATGACTTATGGTTTTTATACATCGTTTCATATTTGTTTTAGTTATAGCTAATTGCATGTCAATCAAATGGACTGTCGCATTTTTAACTATATTTAACATATTTTATTGATAGATATCATAGACTGGTAACTGGTTTTTGTGATAATTCATACCTTTGCCTACATTTTCCGAGATGTTGGGTCTGATATCCTGGGTTCTCATCTTCGTGGCTATATAGGTGATTTGGTTGATTCTCGATCTTTGGTGATTCCTCATGCTTTAGAGTTTTATTGTTCTAGCGTCTTTCATGTGTTTGTCTTTTGGATATGATGTACGGGCTATGTTCTATTATATTCTATTGTAATAGATGGCTATTATGACACAAGAGCTTACAACTGTCACCTTTTTAATTTTCATAAAATCTTGTTGGACTTTTAGTCCTTGAATACTCTACTCTTATTGTTTAAATTTTTCTACGTTGAGAGCTCAGTGTCACGTGTATGGGTCTGTTGGGCTTCTATACGTCAGGTTACATCTAAGGGGTATCCCTGGGTTGTGACAACTTTAACATCCTACCTTAGAAAGAGCTAAATATAGAAAGAACTAAATTTGAAATACTCGAATTTGAAAATTAGCTAGTTATGCTACAGTTATGAGTTTTGGGTCAATTTCAAACTGCTATAAGTTTCGAGCTTGTATAAGAGATATATGTCTGGTTCAAGTCAACATATTTAGTTAAGGAATGTTTACCGACATAGTGAGGATAATTTAGGTCTTTTATTTACCCCCAACATATTAAAATATTACTTCGTAACATATTTGGGTCAAAACCATTTTTGGTCACTTTACATAATCTGTCAACTTCTCTTATAGTTTTACTAAGAGATGTCAAGAATGAAGCGAATGAATAGAGGTAGAAATTAAACCCACAATATATCTTGCGAATCGAGGATTTGTTACACCAAATCAAGGTATATAAGTTTTTATATTGTTTGGTTTATTCACCCACACTCCAATCATGATTTACATATATTCGAGTTCATCTATAAACAAATGATTAACTTAAGTTCTGATAGGTATTCTTGAAATATTCCTTTCGTTCATAAATTAGGATTGGTTTGATGAGTTCTTATGGTAACCCCGTGAGTTTGAGGGTTGTTTCTTAATATTCAGTAAACGTGTATAGGGTAATTAAATCTAAGAAGAATTTAAGAAAATTTTTTTTTTAGACGAATTAGGTTTATAAAGAGAGAAGAAAGATTCGTCAGGAAGTTCTGGTTGAGAACCCAATATACTTTGCAAAGGGTATAAAGGCATGGATGGTGTGATCACTAAATCTGATGCACAATAGAGGGGACTTCTACTCTTATATGGGCACGCATATCTTGGACTATGAAAATATGACTATGAATACCTATTCAAACTCCCTAAGTTCGTGACAAACTGAATATTTGGTTTCAAGGAGACAAATGTACTAAATTGGTAAAAAAACCACTGAATTACTGAATAGCTAAAAATACAGACTTGAAATTTGATAATTCAACACTTATGTAAAGATAATATGAGTTCTAAATCTGGTGCATGATCATCGGTTTAACTAACCTAGAAAGTATATTTCATGAACTAAGAGAATTTATACAAAGTAGGGTTTTGGGTTTTGATACACTAAAGTTACACTTCCCTCAGTATAATCGGTCGTTGTAAAATAAAGAGCCTAACTTGTTGGTTAGAGTCGATCCCATGAGAAATATGATTTAGACTTAAACCTAACACATGATTATATTTTATTAATCAAACTACTTCCGTCACAAGTAATTAAAAGAGGATTTTGTGACCAAATAACCTATTGTTTTTTTAAGTAACAAGTGAGAAAGATTCAAATTTTGAGTTATTAATATGAGAAAGAACCCATGGTGTATGTGTCCCCCATAAACTCGTAACACGGTAATCCTAATACTACCAATCCTTTTCTAGTGTTTTACATGTCAATTTTATAATATAGATATCCCTAAGTGGTTGGTCCTTCGTATATGGAACTTTACTTTGTACCTTGGTTCGGCTAATTGTGTATTGATACTCTCAAATTACACCTCCCTAAAGCAGTAAAAGTGATCGTTATTAAGTAAATAAACCAACTAGTATGCTGGGGTCCATCCTATGAATAAAATGATTTAAATTTAACTTTAATTCACAATTATATATGTTTAGTCAATGTCTTTCCGAAACATGTAAGTAAAGGATGGGGGTTTATAAAAGAAATTCCTTAAACAATGTATTTATTAGGTGAAAGAAAGTAGACTTTGGTTTTTATGAATATGAGAAAGTAACTAGGGTGTTTATGTTCCCTACAGAGGGGGGGGGGGGTTTGTAAAACAAATACCTTTTGAACAATGTAGTTATCAAGTGGACGAAAGTAGACTTTGGTTTTTATCAAGATGACAGAGTACCTAGGGTATTTGTGTTCCCCATATGTTCATAACGCGATATTACTATAAATAACAATTATTTCCTGGTGTATTACATGCAAAGCGATAAGTTAGAATATCTAAATCCTTGGTTCGGCATCTAGAGATTTTCACCCCGCACCTTTGTTTGGCTACGTGTGTATACTTAACTAACCCTTACGATTACCTCATATTAAAAATCATACTAGATGTATGACTTAGTTATTACTTTGCACTAATCGACACTAGCCTATTAGGTAGTATCACACTAAATATTTTTTGATAATTCTTTTCTTATTAACTACCTCCTTAGTAAAGCAAGTAGCCATAAGGCGAGTTCTAACGTTGGACACACTAAATAGACATCTAAATGATGAATTATCAATGCATGTAAAACACTATTAAAGAATTGCTTAATTGCTACTTATACTTTGTTAATTACCCATGGTTCCCACAACCCTAGTTGTGGAATTAGTTACGCATGTTAGCAAGATCACAACACATACTTTTTGATGAAGAAATCATGAACTTACGTCGAAAGAAGAATAAACCCTGAAATCTCACTTGAAATTGCAAACCAAATATTTCAAACCAAATATAGAAATCAATTAATTGCTAAAATTTCAAAAACCAAACTCCAACACACAAAGTAGAAAAAAAGTAATAGTAGCTAACCCCAAAAAAAAGGTTTTAATACCCTATATATAAAAAACAAAGTACTAATGATAGAGTATTTCAAATAAAGAGAGTTTTATTCAGGTACGCTGTTTCAATCGACGAACCAATTGACGGACATTTAATTGATCGACGGTCCATAGACTTCTTATGCCAGTTAGGACTTTGAATCGTTTTTCTTGTCCCCGATGACACAATCCTTAGAAATGTTTTTGTTCTTCTCGATGACACAATCCTTGAGTAAAACAACGAACCAACATTACGGTCTGTCAATCCATCTACGAGTCGTTGACGCTCCTCCATAGATCCATATCTACAATCTTCCAAAATCAGGTACTAGAAACTTCTATGAATCACATGACGGTTCATAAGTACAGTCCGACGATCAATTGACGGACAATCGTTGCCTCTCATGGTTCCACATTTTGTGAGACTTCCCTAATTTTCCTTCAATTTCATGAGCTTCTCATCTACAATCACAACCTACGATCCGTCGATTGCATATGTAGGTCTGGTTTTGTATTATATTCAGTTGTTTTCTTCTCTTTCCACCTGAACATATTTCCTTCAAAATAAGTCCCAAAACCTATTAAAACCACTCCAAAAAGGCTTTAGACACAGATAACTCTTAAGTGAAATGCATTAGAAATACCATGAAATTATGGTATTGTCACGACCAAACCCGATCCGCGACTGGCACCCACAGTTACCCTCTACTATGTGAGCGAACTCAACCACTCTGAACCTTCATCATTTCAATTAATATCAACAAAATCAATGCGGAGACTTAAACTTAACCTCATAAATAAACAGACAATTCAAGAACTTCTAAAATCAACAGTCTATTAATCCCCAAATCTGGAAGTCATCAACCACAATGGAAACATCTATGGTTTTTTCAATTTCTAACTAAGAGTATTGCTAAGAACGAAACAAATAAGCCGCTAGTCTATGCGAAACTTCAAGGCCATAAGACATGAGAGGGATCCATTCCAAGCTAGAAGCATTAGCTCACCCTGAAGACCGGTGTGACGAAAACTTGGCTTGCACTACTGTTTGAATCGAAGATGACGGCACGTGTGCTGCACGCCACACAATAACCAAAGGAAACATAAAGTAGGGGGTCAGTACACCCCAGCAATTACTGAGTAGTATCATCGGCCACTCAAAATGAAACAATATATCTCATATAACAGCATAAATCAACTAATATCTTACCATGGTCTAGCAACCAATATACCAAAACATCATTTTATATATCCCGATCATATCCTAATGAGGACTGCAAAAGCCTCCATTCCATACTTTGGGATACATGTTCTTCTTTAGATTTGAGTATATTAGTATCTCTCAAGATGCATTATCTTTATTCCTCTTGTGTCGGTACTGACACCTCCCGATCTCCCTCCTACTAATGTGTCGGAACGTGACACTCCGATCCCCTAAGTCATGTGTCGGTACGTGACACTTCCTATCCCCTACCTCTTACGTGTCCGGTTCGTGACACCCGCCCACTAATTCTATGTGTCGGTACGTGACAACTCCGACCCCTACATCTACTTGTCGGTTCGTGACACCCGTCCCACTAATTCTATGTGTCGGTACGTGACACTACTCCGATCCCCTACTCTACGTGTCGTTCGTGACACCGCCGTCCCACTAATTCCTATGTGTCGGTACGTGACGACTTCCGTCCCCTACAGCTACGTGTTCGGTTCGTGACACCCGTCCCACTAATTTTTGTTCGGTACGTGACACTTCGCCGATCCCTACTCTCTTCTATTAATTCATCAAGCCTTCTTTATAACCAAGGCGTCATCATCCTCATCACTTTAGTTCATCAAGCCTTCTTTTATACCAGGCATCATCATTACAAGATTTAGGTTTAAATAATCAAGATTGTGGGATTCATAGCTGCATCATGCTTGTTTCATCACAATCAATAATAAAATCACATCATGCATACCACAATAGAGCATAAAGAAGACTCTATAATACTAACCCACACTTCATTCGCTATTAAGAGTTTACTACGAAATAGTGTAAAAGAAACCATAACCTACTCCACCGAAGATAGTGATCAAGCAAGCAATTTCCCGAACTTTGTTTCTCCTCATTTCTCATCTTCTTTCTCGTTTCGACTTTCTCTCCCCTTTTTCTTTCTGTTTTTCTTTATTCAAATCAAAACCCTCTTTCCTTTTACCCTAAGTATTATATAATTAAGTTTAAAGATGGCACTAATATCGCACTAATTAAGCTTAAGGTTAATTCTTTTAAAACCCCCTCCAAGTATTAGACTTATTACCATTACCCATTATTTTATAATTACAGCAGGAAACTGTCACCAAACGCCCCTTCAATTAATTAAATCAGAATCGAACCCGCCTGGTACTACGCACCCGTACGGGCCGTCCGTGCCTGCTACGGTACCGTCCTGCTGTCCGTCGCAACCGGCAGAGACCAATTTCCATCAAATAGTCTGTGACGTCCGTCCTGCCACTCCGTCACACGGTCAGAGAGCGATTTCAATACCCAATTTCAGATTTTCTAAGTGTTTTGAAACGACACATCCCCGACGGTCCGTCGTGGCCATCGTCACCCTCTGCCAGTTTTTTTTCCAGAATAAAATCTGTGCTTAAACGACTAAACAGGTCGTTACAATAGATCCAATTTACCCATCGTTTCGTCCCCGAACTGATCACAATAAGGAAAACAAGGGCGCAAAGGAATCCTAATCTGCAAACATATGTGGGTATCTTTCTCGCAGATCGGGCCTCCTTCTCCCAAGTGGCTTTCTTCAACCGGTCCGCTTCTTCCATTGACCTTGATGGATGCAATCTCTCTTGACCTCAACTTGCGCACTTCTCTATCTAAAATCGCACAACATGCTCCTCTTCCTCATAAGACAAGTTCTCATCAAGCAAAACTGAATCCCACGGATACTGTAATTTCCATCCCCATGTATCTTTTCAAACATCGCACCATTAAACACCGGATGTAAACTCCGGCACAGCCCTGGAAAGGGGCCAAGGAATAACTCATAAGCCAACCGATCCCCTATCTCTTAAGTACTTCAAGGGAACCAATGTACTTGGACTAACTTTCCTCTTTTACCACACCGCATCACCCTTTCATTGGCGAAAACTTCAACAAGACTTGTTCACCCTCCATGAACTCTAAGTCTCTCTAACGCTTTCGATCTGCATATTCTTTTTTTCTACTCCTTTGCGCCGCTAGAAGCTTCTCGTGAATAGATTCATCACCTTTTCCTATCGATACCTCAAAAGATCAGTACCGGCAAGGTCTAACCTCGAATGCATCAAAACCCAACCAATGGGAGACCTCCATCTCCTACCCTAACATTGCGTCAAATGGAGCCTATCAATTCTTGAGTGATAAGCTATTATTGTATGAAAACTAACTTCCGCTAAGGTAGAAGCTATCCAATGGCCACCGAATTCTATCACACAGACACGAAGCATATCCCCAACACTTGATCGTTCGCTCAACTGACCATCCGTCTGAGATGGAACACGCGGTAGCTAAGGTCCAACCTAGTTACCCATTCTTCATGCAATTTTTTCCAACATAGAAGTAACTGCGTACCTCTATCTGATATGATGGATAGTGGAACTCCATTCCATCGAACCACTTCGAGATGTAAATTTTGGCTAACTTCTCTGGCGTGTAAGTTCACCTTAACCGGAAGAAATGAGCATACTTAGTTAACCTCTCAACAATCACGCCAAATAGAGTCATACTTGCCCAATTCTTTGGAAGAACCAACCACGAGTCCATTGCGATTCTCTCCATTTCCATTCCGGAATGGGCATTCTCTGAGTGTTTCCTCCGGGCCTCTGGTGTTCATACTTTACTTGTGTGACAATTTGGACTTTGGCAATAAAATCCACAATATTCACGCTTCAGTCTTCTCTACCAAAAGTGTTTGCTTTAGGTCACGTAACATCTGTTTCACCCGAGTATCGATACCTTCAACTATGAGCCCTGTCAGAAATATGGTGATCAAATCAATCATCGACGGCGAGTACACATATTTCCCTACCCTTAAATCCCAAAAACACTTTCTTCATCGACTTCCGCTTCTTAGCCTCTTCCTTGCAACACTTATCTCGATCCGGAATCAATTTTCATCAATTAAACTGCTTTCCCTTAATCTTATCACGGAAGGAAGATCTTGCCCTCCACACAACTAAAAATCCTCCCTTCTCATTTAACTTCTAATCTCTAAGGTCGTTAGCCAGAATCTGAACTTCTCTAGCCAATGGGCGTCTAGAACTTCAAGTGATCTAGACTTCCCATGCTTCCCGACTTTCTACTTAAAGCATCCGCGACAACATTCGCTTCCCCGGATTGGTACAATAGTGATGTCGTAGTCCTTCAAGTAGTTCCATCCATCCCTCTGTCTCAATTCAAATCTCGCTCCTGATTGAAGACATATGTAGACTTACTATGATCCGTGTAAGACCTCACACTTAACCCCATATAAATGTGGTCTCCATTGCTTTAGTTCAACACTAACCGCTCTAATTCCAAATCATGAGTTGGATAGTTACGTTCATAGCATTTTTAATATGTCTTGAAGGCATAAGCAATCACCATTTCTTCTCTTACATTACACTGCACCCAACCCGATAAGATGCATCAAATACACAATGAAATTCTTTCGCCTTCCACTGCAAGGTTAGAATTGGGGCAGTAGTCCACCAGAGTCTTGAGCTTCTGAAAGCTTTCCTCCTCACACTCCTCTCCTCCGACCTACAAATGAGACATTTTGCTTAGTCAAGTTCGTCATTGGGAAGACATAGCAGAGAATCTCCTTGACAAACGGCGGTAATTAGTTAGCTAACCCAACAAAGCTCCTTATTTCTGAACATTAGTAGGTCTTATTATTACCCAATTTTTCCTACTTCGAAATCTGGAGAAGGATCCCCATTACTACTAATTCACTCCATCCTTAAGAACCCGTGCCCCAAGAAGGACACTGCATCTGCCAAAACTCACACTTGGCGCACTTTGGGCATAAAGCTTTTTCTGCCCTCACAACGTTTCCATAACTCATTCTCAGAGATGCTTCCTCATGTTCCTTCTTACTCTTGAGTATATCATTATACATCAATAATACGATCAAAATGGAGATCTAAATATGGCTTCAAAATACCGTTCATCAAACTCATGAACGCCAGCAGTGTCATTCGTCAGCACCAAAAAAAAAGACATCACTACAATTTCGTAATGCCCATACCTGTTCTCCAAAGCAGTCTTTGGCAACTCCGTTGCTCTTATTTTTCAATTTGATGTAACCTGATTCTCAGTCAATCTTAGATAAGACACAGCACCTTGTTACTGTCGAACAAGTCATCAATGCGAGAAGATGATATTGGTTCTTTATGGTCACCGTTGTTCAACTTCCGGTAGTCTATGCACATCCGAAAACTCGCCATCTTTCTTCTTTACAAACAAGACCGGAGCACACCCGCACGGAGATCACTTGTCCTAATAAAGCCTTTGCTCACAATTCTTGAAGTTGGGCTTTTTAAGTCTCTTCTCCGCGGGGGCCATTCTATAAATGGGGTACTAGAATGGGGCGTAGTACCCTGTTCGAGATTAACCATACAGAAGTCGAATATCCCTTTCTGGGGGTCATACACCCGGAAGATCTGCAAGGGAATACATCAAGAAATCAGACGGACCACCGAGAACCGACTCAATCGAAGTATATTGGTAGTGTCATCCTTGAGATTGTGTCCAGAAATCTAAACAACCCTTTACTAACTCCTTTCTTAGCACGAAGAAAGGATATTATAGCACCGGATTGGAAAGTGTATTCACCCTCCCACACTAACGGATCTGTCCCATCAGGCTTGGCTAATGTCACCAGTTTTAGCA
This sequence comes from Solanum habrochaites, assembly GCA_027704765.1. Lineage (NCBI taxonomy): Eukaryota > Viridiplantae > Streptophyta > Magnoliopsida > Solanales > Solanaceae > Solanum > Solanum habrochaites. The sequence continues at coordinate 17,487,114 of JAKWJA010002491.1, forward strand.
TTACCAATCCAAATCGCGAATTGCGGAAGAGCCAAGTATACCCAGGATTACAATCAAAATCAATCCATATCTAAGCTTAACCAAATCTACATAATGGTTACTGACCTCCCCACAAGTTCCCAAACAATACCTATTACCTTCACCTTACCACATACTCCCCACCGGGAGTATGAAACACGAATAGGCTTATCAAGTAATTCACAATATAAATTTAGACCATTAGCAAATGAGGAATATACATAAAGAAAATGTGATCCAGGATCAAACATTACAGAACCATGCCAATCACAAACAGAAGATTTACCTGTGATGACCCCATCAATGAGTCTCCCGCCTCTGATCTCGCCGGGAAAGCATACCATTGGCCCTTTCGTTTGTTTTGTCCGTTGTCCCTCCATGTTTGATGTATTGGGCCCCGTTGCCCGTTACCTCCACCCCGCCATTTTGGTGACCACCACACTACCCCTCGGCCACCGCGTCTCAGAAGAACGGCCTCTAACCACCATGACCACCTCTACCTCTAGCTATTGGGGTCTATGACTCTGTTTTGGACAATTCCTCTACTATGTCCCGCTCCCCACACTCCATCACACTCTTAGATTCACGCATGGTCCTCAGAGGAAATGTTTGACGCGGTCTGAGGTGGACCCCCACTACATTCTGTAGTGAAGACTGAATGTCCAAAGGTACGAAAAATGGCGAGGTAAATCGGGTGAGCAGATATGGAAGGGGTGGGAGAAAGTAAGAGGTGGGGTGAGGGGTTTGGGGCAAGAGTAAGTGATGGGGGTGGGGGGGGTGTTGGGGTGGTGTGGTTGTAAGGGGGGGGGAGGGGAGGAGTTTGGTGAATGTGAGGAGGGGGTGTGGTTTGAGGGGGGGGGGAGGGTGAGTATGGTTGGGGTTGGGGTTAAGGGTGGGCGAGAGTGGGTTGGGAGGAACAGGAAGGTCGGACTGAGTAACCTCCGGAAACCCCTGTCCCTCTAGAGTAAGAACCAATTAACTCACCCCCTTTTCGAAACCTCTTTGATGTCGATGCCCGTGGTGTGAATTCATCTGGCTTCACTCCTTACCACCTCTACCACGAATCTACGACTTGCTGGAAGGATTTTGCCGTCAGCCGCTACCTGTAAGGCTGAATTCGCAATTCTTATCTAACCTCAACCCCTGTTCCACAAACGGCGAATCCGCTCTGTGTACTGAACATGTTGGGTTGTGCATATCTGTATAGTGCCACTAAACTTAGCCTCTATGTCCTTGACCGACATCCTAACCTTGCTCTAGCTCAAGAACTCGTCCCTTTTTTTCCTATCCCTCAAGGTCCGTGGAATATATTTCTCTCCTAAACCACTATAGAAGAGGCACCATGTCCTAGGTGGTCCTCGTTGGTTGACACTCAACATGTGCCGACCGCCCCCCACATTTTGGCGTTCCCCCTTGAAACTGGTAACTCACACTCAACAACAAACCGTTCAACTAAACCCATCTTGTGTAGTAGCTCGTGACAGTCAACCAGAAATCGTAGCATCCTCAGATTCTGCACCCTTGAAGACGGGAGGTTTCAATTTCAAGACCTTACTAAAAAGTTCATCTGATCATTGTCCATTATAAGGCCCAGTAGTCATCGTGAACGTGCCTACTTTCCAATCAGGCGTCCATACGAGGGGCCATAGTGGCTGCCTGTCGTACCTCTTAAAAAAACCGAGGTGTTGGGCAGAAAACGTGGTGGTGCCTGTCCCTGAATACAGACAGACCCACTAAGATAGCGAGCACTCCTGATTGATCATCTCTGGGGTAAGGTTGGGGTGGCCTTTCCTCGTTCTGTACTTGTTCATTCTCCCCATCCCCCTTCTCTTCTACTACCACCTCTGTTCCTCAGTCGTGTTGAGGAGTCACCTGCCCTACACCAGATGGGCTATGTTGCTCGTCCCTCGTCCCTCTATAGGACGTCCTCCCCGACCTCTACCGCGAGCCGTCTTGCCACTGTTTGTGACTCCGAGCTACAGCCCCAGTGGCGGTTCGTGGGCATCTTGTATTGCTGATGTTGATGTTGGCCGTAGTCTTGCTCTATTCTAACCATCTGCGAAATAGGAGTGACAAGATGGTCGATACCAGTTTGTATCATCACCTATATACATGGACCAAGTCATAGCACGAAGAAAGAAAGAAAGAGTGTAATTTTCCTAAAGTCTTATAGTCCTCTCAAAGAAAGTAAGGCTTCCCCCTAACCGTTCTTTAAGACCCTACTAGAACCTGTCTTGTGGTGATGAGACCACGAAACCTAATGCTCTGATTCCAGTTTGTCACGACCAAACCGAGCCGCGACTCATGGCACCCACATACCACTCCTATGTAGCGAACCACCAATCTGAACCTTATCATTTCAATTTAATATCAACATAAGCAATGCGGAAGAATTAACTCATAAATAAAAGACAATTCAATAACTTCTAACATCAACATCTATTAATTCCCCAAAATCTTGAAGTCACTCACCACAAGAACAATCTATGATCAATTTACTAACTAAGAGTTATTCTAAAAGCTAAAACAATAAAAGCTAGTCTTGCCGAACTTTCAAGTCAGCAAGACATGAGGAGGAGATCCATTCAAGCTAGAAAGCATAGCCACACCCTGAAGATCCGGTGTGACGCCAGACTGGCTGAACTACTGTTGAGTCGAGATGACGGCACGTTTGCCTGCAACTCACCAATAAACAAAAGGAAAACAGAAAAGTAGGGGTCATTACACCACAAGTACTGAGTAGGTATCATCGGCCAACTTCAAAATAGAAAACAATTATCTCAGATAACCAGCATAAATCAACTAATATTCTTAACATGTGATAGCAACAAGTCAAACATCATTTATAATATCACCGATCATATCCTATGAGGACTCAACAAGCCTCCATGGCCCCTACTATTTTGGGATACATGTTCTTTAGATTGTAGTATATTAGTATCTCCTCAAGATCTTTATCTTTATGCCTCTTTGTGGTACGTGACACTCCGATCCCCTATCTACTTTGTGTCGGAACGTGACACGTCCGATCCCCCTAATTCAATGTGTCCGTTACGCTGACACTATGCTCGATCCCCTACATCTACGTGTCGGGTTCGTGACACCGTCCACTAATCTCTTGTCGTACGCTGACACTCTCCGATCCCCTACATTCTACGTGTCGGTTTCGTGACACCCGTCCCCCTAATTTTATGTGTCGGTACGTTACACTCGATCCCCTAATCTCATTCTATCATTCATCAAGCCTTCTTTTTATACCCAAGCGTCATCATCCTCATCCTTTAGTTCCTCAAGCCTTCTTTTTTATACCATGCATCATCATTAACCAGAGATTAGGTTTATTCAATTTGGGATTCAATAGCTTCATCATGCTTGTTTCATCACAACATATATAGAAAATCACATCCTGCAATACACATCAATTAAGCCTCAAGAAGACTCTATAATACTACCCAACGCATATCATTCCTATTACGAGTTTACTACGAATAGTGTAAAAGAAGCCGGCCCCCGAACCCCCCCCCCACCACCATACTAACCTACCTCCACCGAATAGTAGTGATCCAAGCAACAATTTCAAACTTTGTTTCTCCTCGTTTTTCTCTCTTCTCGTTCGACTTTCCGCTCTCCCTTTTATTTCTGTTTTTTCTTTTCAAACCCTCTTTCCTTTAACCTAATTATTATATAATTAAGTTTTAAAAGATGGCACTAATAATCCACTAATTAACTTAAGGTTAATTCTTTTAACCCCCAAGTAATTAGACTTATTAACAGTAACCCATTATTTTATATTAAGCAGGAAATGTCCAAAACCGCCCCTTAAAATTAATTAACAAAAATCCGACCCCGCCTGGGACTAACGCAGCCCGTGAGCGGCCGTCGTGCCTGCGACGTCCGTCCTGCTATCCGTCGGCAAACAATCCGTTAGGACTCATTTCCATCAAAGAGTCCTTTACGGTCCGTCAAGCCTGCGACGGTCCGTCCTGCCACAGGCAGCGAGCCGTGCACGACAGTCAAGAGTCGATTTTCAGTACCCCAATTTCATATTTTCTAAGTGTTTTGAACACACCATCCACGAAGGTCCGTCGTGCCCTTGAGACGGTCCCGTCTTGCCTCCGTCACCTCTGCCAGTTTTTCCAGAATAAAATTTGTTGCTCAAAACGACTAAACAGGTCATTACAGGTATATCATGTAATCTTTACGAACCCATACCTTTATCTCTAATTACACATCACATTAATGTATGACTTATTTTTCACCCTCGCACCTATTGTCATTAGACAATTTGATAGTACCCTACTAAATCTACATTGTTAATTCTTCTCTCATTAACTAGGTTCTTAATTTGGCAAGTAGAAACAAGGTATCTTCTAACATCTGCACTTGTTAAAAAGACTTCTAAGAAAAACAATTACCAATTCATGCATCAAGGCTATTCAAGAATTGCATAGTTATTATTCATACATTCTTAATTTTTCATGGTTTCCACAACCCTATTTGTGGATTTTGCTACTCATGCTTAAAATAAAATAATTAATATTTTGATAATAAGAATTCATAACTTACATTTTGAGTAGAAGAAAGTTGAAATCTCCAATTGAATTCAAAACTAGAATCTTACAATCCAAAATCCTATCACTGTTTGCAAGTTAATTCCAATGAAAATATCAAGAACTAAAAGTAAACAATTATTTTTTACCCCCATTAATGAGTTAAATACCCTATAAAAATATGTCCCAAAAAAAAGTAAACAAACCAAAGAAATATACTTTCTGGAAGGTGGCTTTGAATGACAACTCGACCTAGAGACTATGGGTCGACCATCGGTCAGTAGGTCCCGTTTATTGGTCAACACTTATACTTTTTTCAACAAAGGGTGGAACCATCGATCTCATAACATCAACGATAGATGTGTAAGATGGACCATAGGTTGACCTACGGTTTGTGGGTCCTCTTTCGTGGCTCCACACTTAGGATTTTCATTAGGTACTGGAACTTCACCTATTTGAACACATTCGAGGGATGCAAAGATGGATCCTCTATCAACCTACAGTTTGTGGATTGTTTTGTAGTTCAACACTTGGTTATAATTCCACAATGCTCCTATCTAGGCCTACCCACCGACGGACCGTTACAGGATCTACAGTATGTCACTCCGCGGGTGGCCACTATTGCATAATTTTAGCTATCATTTCACTCAACCATGTCAAAACCTAATTCCTATAGACATAACATATAAAACATTATTTACAAAATAAAATGGCCCTAGAAACACAAAACTCTTAAGTAAAATGAGTAAAAAATATCGTAAACTCATGGTATATCAACACCCTAAACATAAACAGGATATCTTTCCTCAACTAAAACTCTAAATGACACTTTTGTGATAGAAAACATACAAACTCAATTAATCACATGGCCATTTTAATTCATTCAATTTTCTCATGGAAAATCTTTTCTCTAAGACTGAATAAACCAACTCGTATGGATAAAACATGACATATATCGACCAAAAAACACCACAAGATACATCATTCACAATCACCAAGGTATCAATTATCTAACTATTTAAGTAGTGCCCTAACGTCAAAACAATACTTTTTTCACTGAAAAGATATGTCTTTATGTTTTTGGGATTCATTCAACATTCATTCTCAGTAGTGACTTCGAATACAGTTACTGCTCAATACCATTGGCTTAACCATTATTTTGATTACTTAAAGACTCCAATCTAAATTCTAGGATATCCATAGGACTTTTTTAGCTTGTAACATAGGCTCAGGGTCAAGTGTGGTACATTTGGCAACTTTTTGGTGACTTTCTGCCCTCTTTAACATTACGTGGGTTTTTTTATTCTGATCTAAAGCTATCTTGACATACTTTCATAAAACTTTCTTTTCTTTGACTCTTTTTGTCACGCCTCGAGCTACGCCCAAGATGCGGACACGGAACCTAGAATCACAAATAATAAACCCTTCTACCATGATCATGAGAATTCTAAAGATAAGCTAAGCAATAAAAAAGTGTGGGGAAGCTAAATAATAATAAAATAAAAGTGATCGAGAATACCCATATACTAATGTAATGACCCATGAGTACCCCCTAAGAATCACACGGCATACTCGACCTCTCGGAGGTATTATACTAGAATTTTAGCATTCCTTCATCACATACGTATGAAAAGTAGTGTGGAATTAAAAATTTTCACAATAAAGTCAATAAGGAAACTCTTTCATAAAACATAAGAAGAACTAAGTCTCATCACAAATCCACCTTAGACACATCTCATTATCATAGGGCCAGTACCTTTATATTGAAAAGAAACTTATGTCGAATACAAAGTCTTCAATTAAAGAAAACTAGAAATATAGTCCATCTCCTCCAACATATGTGGACATATCATGTCTTAAGAGAATTATCTTTTCCAAGATTCAACTCTATAAATCCTTACTTTCCAACTCCTACACTTGTAGAAATAGAGAAGAATATGGAGTTAGTACAATTAAGCACTATGTATGATGAACATGCAAGAATTCATGAAAAGGGGACATTTAGTTGAAATATGCTTTGCTGCTATTTTTATAAAATATCATAAAGGTAGAGCGAAATACATCATACAAGTCCATCATCAACCAAATAAGATAATACTCACATAATATTCAAGATAAGACCATAATCATTAAGTAACCTACTTAACCATTAAGACCATCTTCCTAAGGTAATCGTAAGACACACCAAAGTTAGACATGAATAGACCGCCCATACAACTCATCAATACACAACGAAGTGTTCCTCAAGACTACCAAATATAAGGATATTTCCTTTCCAACAGAACCATAACAAGTCAATATACATTACTAAATATCCTAAAGCATACATTAATGCATTTAAGGGACATCACATAATGGTCTTGGAAGACCTACGAAACTCACTTTAGCATCTTCAAAGCATCGTGCCATGAGTAGATAGTGTCTCATTCCACTACCTACATGTTGTAGAACCTATCCAAAGCTAGAGTGCACATCGTACATGATGAGAATTAGCAATAACCAACATAGACCACGTTAGCTAGGTATGGAATCCGGTGTCATAAATCCCCACACTGTTGAAGGTGTTCAATTTGTCAAAGGTAGAACCAAGGACACATGTTATGTAGGCACATGGTTTAGGGGATATCAAGGGCTTCTTTGTACTCCAGTTTCAAACTTCAAGTAGAGAAACTACCACAAGCATATCAACTCGGTGCTTTGCCTTGTTTCTCATAGAGTATGTTTATCACATAATAGTACTGGAGAAGGTACCATATATAAGTCCTAACAATTATGGAAAACAACTACCAAGAAGGGGTCCAGTAGGGAAAGGGATGCTGATCAAGTTCATTAGGATAGCTCATTCATGAAATGAGTATCATTCTAGGTCTATCTGATTCACTTTATTAAACCTTCTTTTCATATTCAAATTTTTACATTAACTTAGGGTTCAAGACTAATCAACAAGGGGCACCATCCTAAGGTCTACCGATTAAAGACATACTTTAGAACAACTCATTTATCATTCAGATTCAAGTAGGGACAACTAGATCTACCTAATTCAGACACCGTATCTACATGAAAAGACTTTTCATAGTCTATCATTATCAAATACAACCATTTATAGGAACATGCATTCATTCACAATATCACATAGCTTTATACAAGATCTCCTCAAGATCACATGAACACCTTCACAATACACGTCACATTCACATTATAAAACATCAAATTATACAATATCACATATACAATGTCATCCTTCACATTGTACACCCATAAAAGCCATAACATGATGATTTTAAAATTGACATTTTAATGCCAACAAGGCCGTGCTCATAACAATTATAACAATTAAGCACCACCACCATTTAGTGGACCATACAAAGAAATATAAATCCCATATCAATTCTATATTGAATAAGGAAATTAGGTCAACTTACAAACTTCCAATAGCCACAATCACTGTTCCTTAACATCTCCAACAATTTCCACTCAACAATACAACTTACCTATTACGATGCCCAAAAGTATTGACCACCCACTCATATTTATATCCAAAATTCATCATATATAGAGATAGATAACAATAAGAATCAATAATCTAAAGCAATCTAAATACGATTCCATCCATAATAAACCATAATTACCAAACCCACTTTACAAGCAAAAATTAGAGAATTAGGAATATCTTGGTCCATGGATTTCTTCATTTAAAATCATCAATTAAACCATAAGATAATCATAAAAATTCGTTTCAAAACATTTAATTCAAGAACCCATCAATTTGAGGAAAAATTGGGGTTTTGATTATCTTTTGAGAACTTGAAAACTATATGAGAATTGGCTCTAGTGAGGAATCGAAATCTAGATAAATATTCACCATACCTTTGTATTGAGAAGACCACGAAATTTGGATTTAAAACTTTGATAATTCATCTTCTTCCTTGGAGCTTGAAAATCTTCTATGGAGGTTTTAGAGAGAGAGAATTTAGAGAAAATGGAGAGATTTTGATTTTTAACATAAGGGTTTTGTATTCGATTGGTGAGGTGGGGTAAATGTGACCGAAAAAGTTTTATAATAAATATCTAGAGTAACCAAAACACCCGTACACTAGTTTGACCTTTTTTAACTAAGTTTAACTTGACTATTAAACGAAGCAACCAAATCTGGGATATAGTTGCGCGTTGCGGAGTTACTTCTGAATCTTGTTTCTGAAAGGCAATTCGAGGCAGGTCATATGATGCTGTTTGTCGTTAAAAAATAGCGTGCCTGCACGCTTCCTTTGCAGCTCCTAGGCCAAAGCTTGGGTCGTCCTCAAGGATGCTTATGTTTATCCTTGAGGAGTTCTACCCGGATGTTTTGACTCCAAAGAACACACCAAAACAACTACAACATACAAGGATACACTAGCACAGAGAAGACTAGTTTTTTAATGTCTTGGTCGTTCCTTAACGTTTGAATTCCAAACTCTATTAAACTGACTTCAAAATCTATTCTTCATTGTATTAATAAATTATTAACTCAAAAACTCATGTGAGGGTCTAATTTATCCTAGTTCAATTTGGGGGTTGCTTCATTTTCCCCAACATGGAAACAATCATGTTCGAATGACATTTGAAACACTTCATATACTTTTAAGAGGTAAAGACTCAGGACTAGCAGCCCACCATCATGAATTCAAAAATTTCATGCAATATATCATGCTAGAAGAAACATCAAGTTCACACATATAGACTCGAAACACAACAATAAGGTAGGAAAAACATCTACAAACTCATGATGCATTAAGACTGAACATTTACTCATTTCACTTTTGGAGGAACTTCCTTCTCCAACTTATATCATGTCATTATAACATTTTTTATCACCTCATGCCAATTTCTAATAAAAACATATTTATGCATCATTTTCAAGAATTCCCTCTCAAACATTCTCATAAATCAACTCATGCAATGTTTAGGCAATTTACTATAGAGGCATAACAACATGAAGGTAAATTGAATATATCTCGGTTTACGATCCAAACATATACTAATGAAAAAACATGCATATATAAAAAGTTCAAGGGAACTCATTTTCACAAATATTCCCAACACAGGCAACATGCTAATAGGAAATTCTAAATCTCAATCTTGAATAGAATAGGAGAAAAGTGGCAACCTCTCATCTTCCCTAAGACATTACCATTGTCCCCCACATAGAAGGAACCCATCACAACACAAAAGCAAAAACTATAATTTACCGGCACCATTATCCGGATTTGCTTCCTGTTAACTTGAAAAACATAGAAATGATTATTATTTTGTTCCCCAACAGTCGGACCATTATAGGGAGCTTGCTTGACATTTCTTCGTCGAGAAGCAATATTAGGACAATCCCTCACCTTGTGATCATTCCTCTCACATTTATAGCATCCACTAGTACCGGCTAGACACTTCCCAAAAATTTTCTTCCTACAATTTGGAAAAATAGGTTTATCTAGTTGCGAACTACCACCCCTTTTATAGTTAGACTTAGGAGCACTAAGAACATCTTAATATGGAGCCCTCTTCTTGAATCTAGGTTTACCTTGATTATCGATTCTTCCCCTCTTCACATCTCTACCCCTCCTTTCATGCTTAGACTCCTTTATGGATTGAGCATTTACAATAAGACTAAATAGAGTCATGTTATAATGGAGCACTGCCGTATCCCACTCTTTATTCACAATATTGAAAACACCGATCAAGAAGCTACTCATCTCATCTCTAGGGTTAGACACCAAATATGGAGCATATTTAGACAATAAGTTAAAATTCAAAGAATAATCCTCCACGCTCACATTACCTTGCCTAATATTTATAAACCTCTCAAACATAACCTCGTTCCCCTAATACGGAAAGTACTTCCCTAAGAATGCTTCCTTAAATTCTTCCCACTCTATAAGACTCGATTCAGTCGGCCTATTGTCCTTCAATTTTGTGTACCACACTTGAGAAATCTCTTTCAACTGGTGTGAAGACAACTCCAATTTCTTCTTAGAAGATACACCCATAGGATAAACTATCTTATAAAAGTCATCCAAGAACGCTTGGGGATCCTCTCGCACCTTAGATCCAAGAAAGGTTGGAGGATTCATCCTCACAAATTCCCTCAACCTAGAGGTCATTATACTCTTAAGATCATTCACCCTAGGCCCTATATCTCTATTTGCCTGAATTGTCATGGCTTGGGATAGGTTAAGAAGCTCTACTGACCTCGTCATTATTCATGTCGTGGGGATCCACCTGAACTTCATTCCCTTGATTAGCTACAAGTATTTGTTCATCTGGGGACTTTCTCATCAAGGGGAAGAACTCTTTTATTCGCTACTCTTTCCTCCACCCTTCTTGCAGGCATCCTTCTAGTATTCATATCGTATAAACACAAGTGAAAGAATTAGAAAAGATGTTTATAGCACTCAACTCAATGGTACGACACAAGAGTAATGAAGAAAATTAAACTTCTATCGTCCAATAGCCACTCGCTCACTACTAGATGTGGTCTCATGAGACGTCGAACCCTAAAAACTACTTCATAAGTTTCTGCTCTGATACCATATTTGTAACGACCTAGGAGTAACACGACATACTTTTCCTCTCGGAGGTCTTAGACAAGCCTCTTAACATTCATTCATCACATAAGTATGAATAGAAGTGCGGAGTTAAAACTTTTCACAATAAATTAAATATGGAAACTCTTTTATAAAACATAAGAAGAACTAAGTGTCATCACAAAGCCACCTTAGACACGTCTCATTATCATAGGGTCACTACCCTTATATTGAAAAGAAACATATGTCGAATACAATGTCACTAATTAAAGAAAACTAAAAAAATATAGTTCATGTCCTCGTACATATGAGGACATATAATATCTTAATAAAATTTTCTTTTCCAAGCTTCAACTCTATAAATCCTTACTAGCTACAACCTACACTTGTATAAACAGAAGAATATGGAGTTAGTACAAGTAAGCACTAAGTATGATGACAATGCAAGGAATTATGAAAAAGGGACATTTAGTTGAAATATATAATGCTATTATGATAAAACATCATAATACTAGAGCAAAAGATAACATTAAATTCCATGATCAACCACATAAGATAATACTCAAATAATCTTCAAGATAAGACCATAATCAGTAAGTAACCCATTTAGCCATGTAGACCGTCTACCTAATGTTATCCTAAGACACACCTAAGTGAGACATGAAGTGACCACCCATACAACCTCCTCAATACACACCTAAGTGTTCCTCAAGACTACAAAAGATAAGGATTTTCCTTTACAACACAACCACAACAAGTGGATATTTCCTTTCAAACACAACCACAACAAGTCAACATTCATTACTAAAGATCCTAAAGAAAACAATCCTCCAATTGAGGGACTTCACATAATGGCATTGGAAGACCAAGTGAACTCACTTTAGCATCTTATAAGCCTACTAGTTCCATGTGTAGATAGTGTCCCATTCTACTGCTTGCACGTTGTAGAACCTACCAATAATAGTGTCCCATTCTACTACCTACACGTTGTAGAACCTACCAATAACTAGAATGTAAATCCCACATGATGAGAATAAGAATTAACGGGCATAGACCACGCTAGCAAGGTATAGAATCCGGTGTCATAAGACCCCACACCATAGAAGGTATTCTACTTTCAAAAGGTAGAACAAATAACACATCTCATGTACGCATATGGTTTAGGGATATCAAGGGCTTTTTTTAATCAAGTCTCATACTTCAAGTAGTGCTAATACCACAAGTGTATCCACTCGATATTTTTCCTTATTTCTCATAAAGTAAGTTCATTCACATAATAGTATTTGAGAAGGTACCATCTCTAAGTTCTACCAACTCAGAATACCACTACCAAGTAGGGGTTGACAAGCACTGTCGATCAAGGTTCATTAGGATATCTCATTCATGAAATGGGTACCATGCTAAGTCTATGTGATTCACTTAATTTTAAACTTTTTTTCATATTCAAAGTTTCACATTAACTACGGGTTCTAGACTCATCAATAATGGGAATAATTCTTAGGTCTATCGGTTCAAGACATACTTTAGAACACCTCATTTATCATTCAGAGGAACATTCTTTGATTCACAATATCACATAGTTTTATATAGGATCTCCTGAAGATCATATGAACATTTCCACATTACACGTCATGCACATTATACAAGATCATAGATATAGTATCATCTTTCACATTATACACCCATATAAGCCATAACATGATGATACTATGATTCACATAATAATGTCGACAAGGCCATGTTCTTAACAATTATAACAATAAAGCACCACCACCATAAGTGGATCTTACCAATCAATAGCAATTTGATATCGATTCTACATTAAATAAGGGCATTAGGTCAACTTACCACCTTCAAATACCCAAAATCACCATTCTTTAACATATTTAACAATTTCCACACAACAATACAACTTACCCATTAACATGCCCATAAGGATAGACCACCTAATCATCCTTATATCCACAATTCATCATATATAGAGATAGATTACAATAAGAATCAATAATATAAAGAAATCTAAATACAATTCCGTCCTTAATCAATTACAATTACCTAACCTACTTTACAATGAAAAATTAAAGAATCAGGAATATCATGGATCCATTGAGTTTTTAACTTAAAATCATCAATTGAACCATAATCTAATCATAAAAATTCATTTGAAACTATATAAGACATAACATGATAATACTACAATTTACATAATAATTCTGACAAGGCCATGTTTCAGAACAATTATAAATATTAAGCATTGCCACCATAAGTGGACCATAACAATTAATAGCAATTTGATATCAATTTTAAATTAAATAGGGGAATTAGGTCAATTTTCCACCTTTCCAATAGATGCAATCACCATTCCTTAACATCTCCATCAATTTCCACACAAAAATAAAACTTACCGATTGCCATGCCGATAAGGCTTGACCACCCGCTCATCCTTATATCCACAATTCATCATATATAGAGATAGATAACAATAATAATCAATAATATAAAGAAATTTATATACATTTCCGTCCATAATCGATCACAATTACCAAACCTACTTTATAAGCCAAAATTACAGAATTAGGAATATCATGGGTCCATGGAGATTTTTACTTAAAATCATCAATTAAACCATAATATAATCAAAACAATTCATTTATAACCATTTAATGCAAGAAACCATTAGTTTGAGGAAGAACTGGGGATTTTGATCTTCTTTTGGAAACTTGAAAACTATTTGATAATTTGCTCTAGAGAGTATTATAACTATAGATAAAAAAAATCAGCATACCTTAGTGTTTATATGACCACAAAATTTTGAATAAAAGCTTAAAGGGTTGACCTTCTTCATTGGATCTTGAAAGTTCATCAATATAGATTTTGGATAGAGAGAACGGAGATCTTTTGATTTTGAACTTGAGGGTTTTGATTTGATTGGTTAGGTGGGGTAAAATTTACTCAAAAACAGTTTATAATAAATTCCCAAAGTACCCAAAACACTCCTACACTAGTTGGACTTTTTTAATTAAGTATAACTTGACTTTTAAACAAAGCGATCAAATATGAGACATGGATACGCATCACAGAGGCACTTTCCAATCTTATTTTTAAAAGTAACTTGAAAAAGAATGGTTTGTAACAATCCCAGGATGCAGAGGCAACTTTTGGCATTTATGTGTTGGGCGCGCGACGCGGTTTGGCCTTCAAAAACAGCCTGTTAGTGCGCTTCCTTGGAAACTCCTTGGAAAATGTTAGGTCTTCTTGAAGGACCCTTAGATTTGTCCTTGAGGAGTTGCACCTCGGAGTTTTGACCGTATACTAAATTATTGAGACACTAGAGTCACCTTCACTAGTTTTACACTCGAAACACAAAAAAACCTATAACATACAAGGAAACACTAACACACACAAGACTAGTTTTTGAATGTCTTGGTCGTTCCTTGACATTTGACTTCAAATCTCTTTAAAATAACTTCAAAATCTATTCTTCATTATTTGGACAAGTTATTAGCTCAAAGAACTCATGTGAGGCTCCAATTTATCCTAGTACATTTTTCAGGGTCTATAGCTAAATATGAATATATGAGATATGAGAGTTTAATACAAGAGAAATACAAACCCAAATGCTAAGATTAATCTATCTGACTAGAAGTGTTACTACATGACCCAACTATGTCTCGTAGAACCAAAACTAAAAGATTAAGATATTAAAAAGATAACATGACTATTTTCCTTGAAGAATAAGGACAAAAACTAATGTTGCTGAACTGGAGATCAAGAATCGATCTAAGCGTCATTTGGATGCTGAGAACCTATATCACGACAAGATGTAGCACAAAATATGTGTCAGTACTTGAAAAGTACTAAGAATAATGTATAGAGTAAATATGACATAAATATATTACTAAACAAGAAAAAAAAGAAATATCATAATCTGAACATGCTCTAGATACTGATTAGTAAGATAACTAAATGCAAAAACCAAATGATAACGACTATATTGACATGTGGTTGATTAAATTGAGTCGAACTAAACTTTGGGAGCTACTAATAACCAATAATAAAACTTCATCAGCTAAATGTGGAGTTTGATGTATACTCCCAATCGAAAGAACCCAATATACCCGACAAAAGGTGGAGAGACATGATAGTGTGATCACTAAGATAATACCTACAAAGGAGACTAACAACCTATGTGGCTAGTAGTTTTGGGAGTATATGGATTATTGACCCTAGTCCAACTCGGTATTATGCTACTCTTTACAGATAAAATGACTAATACATTATGACTAAATTTTTTAAATATATTGGATAGTTAAAAACATACATGCAAAGTGGGAATGCACATTAATCTGCTGATGTTGACACATTCAAGATGGAAGAGTGTATATTAGAAATATGAAATACTTGTCCTAGCATGTGTAATTCAAGAACTAAAAGAATACATATCTAGATTTATGAAATTCTTGCAAGAAACCAAATAATAACATGATAATCTGATTTGGAACATCAAAATAAACTAATTCATTATAATCTATTGGAGTTCTCGAAACCCTGGTTCTAGTTAAAAATAGGGAATCAAGATTCTCACTAAAATCTATGGGCATATTGGGTTAAAGGAACCCACTAATGAAATCCCACATACCTGGTGAAGAATTCCTTGGAGAAACCATTCGAATTTGGAGTTGGAAGTGAGGAAATCTTGTTGTGTTTTTTAACTAAGGTTGCTCGATCTCTATCTCCTTTTACGTTCTAATTTTTTGAGTTTCTGATGAAAAATCTGACATAGGTAAGTTATATTGATGTTCTTTGCTATACTAACAAAACCCACAAATTTTAAGGGTAACATGACGTATTTTAGGGGTCCAACAAAATAAGAAAATAACAAAAGACCCCTAACTTAAACTGATGACAGGATATCCACAACCACCTTTATGGAACGTGAAAGGAACCACGAATCGTGAAGTCGGTTGTGGTCATCACTTTATTTAGTAGTATAAGGGCCTTGGCTTATGTACCCTCCCACGGACCGTGTGACGATCCACGGACCGTTAAAGTTTCTGTGGTCCTCACATGTGCCAGGGAGTATAAGGAGTTGTCTAGGATAGTACTTGTTAAGCTTCCACGGACGCCCCCACGAGCCGTCTTCATGACCATGGACCGTGAATGTCCCCGTGGTCGTTACTAAGGTAATTGTTTTCTTAGGATAGTCTTGGGGCCTATAATGGTTATTTTTAACGGATACAATAATGACTCATTGCCAATGCTACGATCGGTAAAGTTTTTTGTTGTCACGATTGGAATCTATACCCTAGCCTAAACCGTCATCGTTGATCTCTCAAAGGTTGCATATAAGACTACATACGTCATCGTTACATCATGTAGGTTAATTTTAGCAGAAAATTTTGAAGTTTTTGTTTACTTAGACTTCATAGTGGGAAATATTGAACTCGTATAAGACTATCTACATAAATTCATAAGTGTTTCACAATAATCATCTAATATCAATATAATCAAATGAAAGACATAGTCATATATGTATAAAAATATAGAGTTGCCAAAATTCCACCAATACAATATATATGAAAATAACTGTAAAAGAAAGACCAGTAGAACATACTCCACTAGCTCAAACCTACATCTATGCTAGAATATCAAAAATAGGCATCCTCAAAAGAAGAGGGACTACCAAGTCCGGATGAATGCTCCACGTACGGATAACTTCAGCGTAGTCTCATAATCTCTAGCGTAACCTGCACCTGCACCTAAAAGTAGAGAGTTGTATGGGATTAGTACATACTTGTACTAAGTATGGGTATATGTAAGAACACACCAAGGACATGCATAATTAAGAAGATCTCTTTCCTAGTGATATGGATTATGGAATCTCAAATCAATGGACTTTCCAAATTCATATTAGAAATGTCATGCGTGACAGTAACATGCATCATCATACTTATCATTTTGAAAACATCACATAACATATTGCACATATCATATCACATAGTTCATATCATTATTTCATATTCCATGAGACGTTGAAATCATGGACATGACATTAGGACTTTCCAAAATGAGGGCTCAACACATGGGACCTCAACTAGGGAGCCTTCTTTAGCAAACACAGAGTCTGCTTCATTCATTCATACGTACTTCATTTTTCGTTCTTTCTTACACTAGTGCAACAACAAGTCATACCTATGATGTAGTTTATGACGCTCATTGGGTTCGTTGTACAATGACCAAGAATAACCTAGTGTCATTACTTAAGTCCAGCTCACCTCTTGATTATCCTATCCTATCACCTTTGGTATCGTTCATTTCATTATGTGTATTTGTTGAGACTGGCCTAATTCTTTATTTGGAAATTCAACCTTAACTGACATAGATCATCTGAGTATCATGAAATTCAATGTTTTCCCCACACTGAAAAGAGGTGGAATCACCGGCTAGAGCGACCCGAACATGCTAGCGTATATAGGTTGTCGAACTCTGCTAGATCCTTATATTGTATGTGTAGGTATAAAGACTAGGAGATATAAGGAGGCTCATACCCGGCAGGACGAACAGTCTCATCTCATGAGATTTACGTGAACCTCCACCCTTCCCAAAAAAAGGAATGACCAATCATAGCTAGGTTATCGGTTCTTAGTATAACGTTCCGTTACATTCAACTCATACATCATGGAAGTTGGCTAGACTTATGAGTCCACACATACAAGCCATGAGGCTTCATTCATAGTTTATCTAAGTAATTCATATTTACCCAAGATTATATGGTACAAGACTTATGCATCTTGTAGATATGCCAATATATTGATTTTGATCTTTAGAGGCAGCATTCATTAAATATTTGGTTACGTATGACTTATGTGTCAATACGGAATTGGGAAAGAGAACACGATTTCGAATCCATTGAGTAACACTTAAGCTTATAGGAAATTTGATAATTGCATTTTGGATTTTGGGGGACCCTAGTTCAACCACATCACCCTCATTGTCACGATCCGCATTATAGAATGGGAATCGCCACTGGTGTAGTTGACCTCTAAGAGGTCGCAGGCAAGCCTCATCTTGCATTCATCACATTCATATGGTTAATTTTAGCGAAAAATTTTAAAACTTTTAAATGTAGAAGTATACATACACTTGATATAGTTATTTCAGGAATTCATCATATACTAAGATCAACATAAATGTAAGAACCATCAATAATAAGAATCAATTCAAAACAGAATAAGAATATATCATAAATACGTTTGCCAAACATGGCCTTATTATAAAATCTTTGAAATGAAAGTACTAAAGAAATCTAGGGACAACATAAACTAGCTTTGTCTAAAGATAAGGCTAGACTAAAAGTTTAGCACCCTCGAAATCAAAAGGACCTACCAAATGGATTGGAGAAATGCTGATGTCCGAACCGTTGCAAGTCGTCAATCTGTCCGTTAACCTGAATCTCTAAAATAGTAAATAGTAGGGGTTAGTGAACCACATGTACTACGTATGGGTGTATGCACACATATACATAAGGCTATGCATGATCAAAGAAAGCTCTTCCTAAACAACATGCTATTTCTTGAAAGCCTAGTCACTACACGTCCCAAAATCGTTAGTAGTGAATTGTGGTATAAATATGATGTATTTTAATGTATTAAAAGCACAAAACTCATATTTTATATGATTACAAGACATTAGTATCATAAACATAATTTTAGAACAACTTGGGTGAACATTTCAGATTTTTTATCCTCTTAGGCCGAGAGCTCCTCTTTGTACACTTAGAATATTTTTTAGTCTTTTTCTTATTCTTGTTTTGTAGTCAATAATTCTTTTGGTCCTATTTTTTACTTACAAGTGCAATGATTCATTGTAGTCCCATAACCACAATGAATCGATGTAAGTAATCCAATGACTATGGAATTATTTCCCTACATTATATTAAGTCATTCTTTACACTCTATATTCATTACCTTTCATAAGCAATTCTTTATTGATCATGCCTTTGATTTCATTACTTTCATGTTTTATATATTATACATTTCATATACACTTAACTTTGGAATCGTTGATGTAGCATTAAGACATCTCAAGTGAAGGCCCAATATATGGGACCTCAACCCGAGGTCCTTATTTAGCAAACACAGATTCTGCTTCAATCGTTTATTTGTATTTCACATTATTCATTTCATTAATTCATAGGTTGATGTAAACAACAACTATACATAGGATGAAGTTTAAGACTCTCATCGGAATCATGGAGTGCAATGGCAAAGAATGACCTAATGTCATTACTTGAATCTGACTTTACCTCCTGATTCTCTCGCACAAACACCTTCGATATCATTCGTTTAATTAAATTTCATACTTTCAGGCGGGCCTCATTCATTATTTTGGAAATTTAACTTCAACAAACATAGATCATGTGAGAATCGTGAAATCAAGTATTTGTCCCACACAGAAAAGAGGTGGAATCATCGGCCAAAGTGACCCAAATCATGCTAGCATACATAGCGAATTAAACCCTGCTAGATCCCTATATTGGCAGTATAGGTTCAAACACTAGGATATATAAGGAGACCCATACACGGCAATGTCGTAGAGTCTCATCTCATGAGAGTTAGTTACACATCCGCCCTTCCCGAAAGAAGGCATCACCGCTCATAAGTAGCCTATCATTGCTCAGTATAAAGGTCCATTACATCCAACTCATACGTCACGGAAGCTGGATTCGAGTATGAGGACATCATTGATCAATAGATGATATCTCATCTCATCATTAGTATTAAGCATACATTAATCTCAATACTTTCGTTAAAATGTTCATAGAAATCGGTCTCTTCTTTAGCTTTACACTCTCATAGGTGAGTACGTTTTGGTATCATTTACTTAGGTTCATTTGAGATATTTCTCTCCTCTTTCACATTAGCCTCTTATCAGGTGTCACCCAAAATAAATACATTAGACATTTGCGTTTCATATTTATCACCCCTTTACGTAAATGTTCATTTCTTTTACTTCTAGTGTTTGAAGCAAGCATTTATGGAGGCTTGCTTCTGAGTTAAGATTTACTCTAATCTATTGATAACTGGTCATCATTACTTTACATTTATGAAATGTGAACTTTTCCTTAACAGATCATCATCGGTGTTATGAGAATGGCTCACACTTTTCTACCACTTCATTAGGGAATATTATTTTTTTTAAAAGCATAGCAGCTTAGTGTAAGAGAGATTGCTCTCAGGGAAGGGGAAAAAAAAAAGCGAACCCGAACTCCCAGGTCGACCAAAAACTCCAATCACTTAAACACCCAAGCCCCTACGACACCCCCTCTTCCCGTCACCGCCTAAAGATCCAAAAACGATGAGCTCCAGACCCCCCCCTTTCCTCTTATTCCCTGCCCCGGCGTCCCCGTCTCCTGTTTACGCTGTTACACCCTCCTTCAATGGTCCAACATAACATACTTACTTTAGACCCCTTAATTATGTGATAACTCACGTGACTAGTACTGTAAGTGTGTCATTCATATCTATGGAGATGAGACTGCATCCAATAGTTTCATGAGTTCATTTGTCATTGTGTTTAGGGCATGTGGGAGTTGGCCCAATAAGAATCATACCCGTGTTTATTGGATTCATCGATATTACTTTATAAGTGCTATATTGTCATTGTACACTAATGAGACAAGATTTAGCATATGAGTTATTATTGATTCAAGAGTTGGGATGGAATGTTAGACTAGCAATATTCATTTTAAGCATAAGCACTTTTACGTATGTTCATGATTTAATTTTCCATATGTATGAAAACCTACAAAAAATCTTTTACTCATTACATAAGTTATATCCATTATATAATTAATTTTGAAAAAATAGAGTTAGCCAATTTTGTTGGAACAAGATAGCCAATTCATTCAACATTATGATTTCATGTGGGTTTATGAAGCCAATCTTAGTTCGACTTTAGAGTAACATTGTATGAAGTCGTAATGGTCAGCATACTATAACATTTGATGATTTTAAAACATGTTTATAACGTCATATTAACAGCAAAGTATTGCACAACAGACCGTAACATCTTCATACATAACATTTATGGACATATCTTTAACATGGTATCAATCTTTTAATAGACATAATAACATTTACCATCAAACGAGTCCAATTAATAGGTTCATTCAATCATTGTTTAATCTAAAACAATACACATTAAAATAGACAATCAGCACATACCAACAACATGATTTCTAACCTATTCAACATTGAAATCATAACAAGGTCACTAGGGAAAGGAGTTTGACAAGAACGACGGAAAACAACCCTATTTTTCAAGATCTTTGAATTATTCGAAAAAAAGTTCTCTTGGGGAAATAAGTACAAGAGAGAAACTCATACCTTATGTATAACTTAATCAACGAATAACACCTTCAACGAAACCTTGATATCGCCCTAAAGAAATCGATAAATTTTCTTCCTTTTTGTTGTGTTTGTTGCTTACTATTGTTGCGTCCTTTTTTTCTATGAGTTTGAACGTGAATTTTATGTTTAAGAACTGATATTGACTCATTCAACTTAGGGTTTAATAAGCTAATTAAATAAATTAATAAATTAATTACTAAAAAGCCCCTCCTACATTGACTAGAACTAGGAAAACACAATACTTGTTCAAATTTGAATTTTTCCCTAAGAATTTCGTTTTTCCCCGTTAAATTAATTAATGTAAATGTCTAGTTCACTTAATAAATGGTACCTAGTGTAGATTATTAAAGTGACCCAAATGATTGAAAAAAAATTAACCCTTTTGGACCATTCTAGGTTAATTACTAGGATGTGGTTGAGTCATTGTACTATGTAGTGTAAGAAATTAAGCTTTGAAACCCCGGTAATTTAATTAAGAATAAATGGATGATTTTTTAGATAATTAGAGTGAACTCGGGTAATTTATAGTACACATAAGTCTTTATAATTCCCTAATTAATCCGTTGACCATCCTCGTTAGTAGCGTACTAGATTGGCTTTTTTCGTTTTAACCAAAATCTGGATATCGCTTGTTAATTTCGTTTTTTTCCCCTTAAAATTAATACTTTACTTAAGTTGTTAAATAAGTTCATTAATTATTCTCGGGTAACTTAATAAAAGTAACCTTTAGTTGTTTAGAATCTGTAACTTACGGGGGGAACATCCTAGGTAGGTATGAGGTGGTGTTTGCTGTCTTCAGGTGAAAGCTGAAATTGCAGGGGGAGGGACGGGGGGAGCCCGGGGAAAGGAAGAAGGAAGGGGAGAAATGAAGGGAAGGGAGGGAAACCTTGGGGGAATTACTAAAGTAACCCTAGTTGTTAGGACAATAACTACACTTTTGGACCATCCCTAAGTAGGTACTAAGGTTGTGTTATTTAACTAGTATAGGTTAGTGTAAACACGGTTTGCTCATAGGTTGTCGGGGCACTAAGGGTCCAATTCGGTTATTCCTACGTTATTTAGTTATGTAGGGCAGGTAGGTTAGGTACCTAGAATTTGTAGGAGGTTAGTTTTTTGAAGCACATTAGTTGTCCCTTGTGCAAGTTTCTCCCCTTAAACTACCCTAACGAATTTGTTAGGGTGGTTTCCCTCCTTTGGGCAGCTTCTTCCATGTCTTGCACATGGATGGTTTTATTTCCTAACTAAAATATTATGTATGGTTCATTTGGAAATATTTTATATTGTACCAAGGATCCTCACGATGTCATTGGGCACTATTATTAATTCTACATGATCATTTTTTTAAAGGGTTATGTACTATGGTACTAGGCGTGACACTTGGATGCCTTAGTGTACTTGATTTCGTCTATAGTTACAAAAGATTTTCTTAGTTAGAGTCGTCTGAAGGTACAATTCTGAACAAGCTTGGACTATATTTGCTTATGTGTGTTACACATAGAAATTTGCGAAACACCCCTAGCCAATTTCTATAATAGCCCCAGACATTTCTCATATGGCATTGGGGAATGCCTATGTACATTCAATAGCATTTAATGCGACTTACTGGGCTGTTCACGGAGCTGGGTATTTTTTGGATTTACACCATAATATTTCCTTTCTTTTAGTTTAAGGGCAGGAGGTTGTGGGATCAAAACCTCCACAAAGCCCATTCTTTGTCTTTTATATTTATCTTTTTACTTTTCACCATCAAGAAGTTGTGGGTCAATCCCAACCAACCACATTTATTTTTCCTCCTTATTTTTTACTTACTCTTCACTATTCAGGACGGTAGGGGTTTAAATCCCCACAGCCCGCCACCTTTCAATGTACAATTCTCCATACTTTCATTCTGACAAGAGGTTGTTGGTTCGCATCACCACATAAAACACTTCATTTAATTATTGAATTCTTCTCCTCTACCTTCATTCTTCGTCCAAGAGGTTGGGGTGTTCGAACCCCACACGACCTCATTTATTTTCTTTCATTTTCCCCCTAACTTTTCACTTGAGCGTTACCCCATTTGAATCCTTTTCCCCTTACCACATTTTATTATATAAATGTTTTATGGACATGTTATATGTGAGGTTCTTGGGTAAATCCCAGTGCCTTAAGCTTTAAAAAAAATTTTTAGAATGGATTTTTTTAAACTAAGCCTACCCAAAAAAACAAAATTTCCAAAAATGCCTTTGAAAATTTGTTCACCCTCTTTGGCATTCCATTTTCTCAACTTTGGATGGTTGATTTAGGATTCGTGTTAAACATCAGTGCATTTTAGGTGAGTTTTAATGGTTCATTTTCAAGATTTAGCACCTTTTTGCAAGCATCCATTTTTCTCACCCTCTTTCACGTTTTTAACATTCAAGACATTCGAGTTGGTTTTAGGAACTCTTAGGGGCATTGACAATTATACTTTTAATCAAGAATTATCATTCAATTACAGAACTTTTGAAATCATATGAACACCACATTTTTAACATATTCATAACGTAAAAAATTACATACTTTTAACATGCAAAAATCAAGGCCTTCAACATGTCAAGCTCCCAGCACACACAATGCACATCAAGGTAACGTATTTAATTGTTGGGAACAGATCTTTCATGAATATATTATAAACAAACAGCCATAAACACTATACCAGCGTCATCCCAACTAAGATCATTGGGAGCTAGTGACAGGGGACATGTAATGGGAAACAACCATAGTTTTTGGAGTAGATTCATGTGAGACTTAAGGGTCTCTTAGGAAAAGGGCAAGGAGGAAGAAAACTCATACCTGATTTCACGTCGTTCAACACTTCAAATTGCTGCAAAATCCACCCAAAACCAAACATCCACCAACGAATCTCATGGATTGCTTTATCTCTTGTAATTTGCATGTAAGTTCTTCAAGTATGAAGAACCTTTGTCTTTGTTATTATTCTGATTTTTGGCTTCTGTTTTTAAGCAAAGAGAACGTGAAAGAGAGTGTTTGAAGAGAGGGAGATAAACGTGAGAGCTGGTAGATGTGGATAGATGTGATTTTCCTTTTTCCTAAATCAGCCATTAATTATTAATTTATTTAATTTATTCACCAAATTAAATAATCAAATTAAATCATTGCTCCCACCTAGGTTCGAACCCGGATGAAGCAAGATTTTGCTCAAAGGCCAATTTTGGCCCGTTCTTCCCAAAATGCCCCTCCACCGTATTGACTTAAATAAATTATTAAAATTCAGGATAATTCGATTACTACCCTTTATCATGGAAAAAAGACCTATTACCCCTAGACCTCCAAACTTAAGCTTTACCCTTTTAAAGTCTAGTAAGGGACCTTATAAGGGTAAAATCGTCTGATGGGTGACGTTACATGGTGGAACCAAACCTTTTCTAGATCAACTAACTCACAAGTTAGTGTTTGGCTGTTCAGAGGTTGAGGTTGGTTCTATGCGCATTATTTGTGTGAACCCGGTATAATCGTAGGCATTCTAGCCACCTTAAGATTTACTTAGCTAACCATTTTTAGGGTTGTTACATATCCTCCCACCCCCTGGAACATTCATCCCGAATGACATACACATCATTTTAAAATATGAGGGTGATTTTCGAAAATATGTAACATACTTGAGGGACCTTACTCTTGTGAATTTCTTTTACACACGTTATAGATAGTGCATAATTACTCAAGGGCTTATTGTGAAGCTTCAAATTGAGATTTAGGAAAATTCCCTTCTCAAGATCACTTAACGGAGGCCCATAACCACCATGCCAAAAAAAAAAATCATGTCCACGCTATACAAAAAATCGCAACATGGAGGCAAACATGAATTATTTAACTTCATACGGGTAATCTTAATATTAGGGTGCCCTACATGCGCTGTGGACACAACCTGTCTAGCCTAAACTAACTCACCAAGTTAGTTTTCTTGGCTGTTGTAGAGGTTTGGAGGTTTGTTTCTACACGCATCAATCTATCTGAATCCGGTCTAAGCATAGGCATTCTAGACACATTAAACATTACTTAGCATATCCATTTTTAAGGTTGTTACACCCGTGGTGTAATATTTGTGCCTGGTGGAGATAAAATACAGACCATAGGAAGATCTAAGGATCATGGCACTTATCATGGTCCGTGAACCTTGTTGTGGTTCAGTAGTTTAGGTAAGTTCTGCAATTTTTTTAATTGGCTTTGAATATCGAGGTGTTATATTATTTCCCCTTTCTAATCATTTGTCCTCAAATGAAGACTTAAACTATTCATAAAATGGGAGGACGGGAAAGAACCAGGCCCCTACAAGAAATGATTGAGACTGAATTTAACTTAAACTGAATTTAAAGAAACAGCAAAAAGATCGAATATGCAAGAAGTACAAATTGAAGGAACATGATTCTATGACTAATTTTACTTATGAATGACTGAAAACCTAAAGAGGAACTATCACCTCAATCTTGAGTGGAATTGGAAGGAATCAGGCAAGGGGTCTTTGAGTTCATGGATGCTGCTTCTTCCTAAGTAGAGCCCTTCATGGACTAACTCATCCACGAAATCTTGACTTAAGTGACTTATTTGTTTCTAAGCCTTCGAACCTAATGACCAAGGATTTCAAATGGTACGTCTTTATAAAGGAGAATATCCTTCGTATCTACATTTTCTGATGGGACAATAGATGGTGGATCACCCATACACATCTTCAACAAAGAAATGTGGAAAAATAGATACACATCAGTTAATTCTGCTGGCAACTATTTCTCATAAGACACCTTACCAAAGCTTTTCAGTATATTACAATCGATTACATATATAGGAATAAGTTTCCTTTTCTTGAAAAATAACATCACCCTTTTCATAGGTGACACTTTCAAGAAAGCACAATCATCCACGGGAAACTCTAGTTCCCTCTCCTTTTATCTGCATAGGATTTCTGCAGAATCCGGGTTGTTTTAAGTCTCTTTCTAATGAGTTGCATTTTCTCTATATTAAAGTGGACTGGATCCTATTTTATCAAGACTGATTCACCTAGTTCAAAAAAATCAACATGATATCTACATCTACGCCTATAGAGTGCCTCATACGGGTCGATCTGAATATTGAAATTGTAACTATTATTCATGGTGAACTTTACAATAGGAAGGTGATCATCCAAACTACCCTTGAAGTCGATCACAAAATATTTCCACATTTCCTCTACGATCTAAATGGATCTCTCTACCTTATCATTTGTCTATAGATGAAATGTTGTACCAAGATTAACCTGAGTACTAAGACCCTTATAAAATAATTTCAAAAAATGGGAGATGACCTGAGGACCTCTATCTATGATGATAGACAAAGGAACCTCATTAAAACTGAATATATCATTAATGTAAAGCTTGTCGTAGTCCTCTTCATAATTTGTATTCTTGACCTCTATAAAGTATGAAGACTTACTAGCTCTATTAACTATCACCTAAATTGAGTCATGTTGTATGCAAATCCAAGGTTATCTTGTTATGAAACCCATGTTGATAAATTCCCAATTACAAGTAGTAATGTCGATCACTTGAGTCATACCTCATGGTTTTCTGATATTGTACCGTCATTTGCTGATAATTCGGGTACTTAGCCACAAAATTTTCCATATCCCTTTTCATACCATTCCACCAATAGACTTCCCGCAGATCAAAGTACATCTTGTTGGCGCTTGGATTAATAGAAAACATGGAATTTTGGCTTCTACAAGAATATGTTGTCTCAATTTTCCCACAGTGGGAATAGATAATGGACCCTGATAGCTAAGCACACCATCTCCTCGTGAGATATTACCTCAACTCTCTGTTAATGGACTGCACCCATGAGTTCGAGCAATATCGAATAAATCACTTTATATTCCTTAACCTCTGCTAGTAATGAAGATTATGATACTGTCACACCACCATATGATATGCTCGTGACATGAATCCCAAAACGATCAAGCATGTGAACATCCTTCTCTAGCTCTTTTCTTTCTTCCTTAACATGTGCTACACTACACATAGATAATCTTCTATGGGCATATTCTAAAACATCTTCATACCAGGATAGTAATGCACACTCATGTAATAATCCTTGAGGAACTCAAGACATATTCTTTTGTAAAGATTCAACATTTTCTAGGTGAACACATTCTGAAGGATCTTATGGTCTGTGAAAACATCGACATTAACAACAAACAACTAGTTCTCAAATCTTGAGTGCAAACACCACTACTCTAAACTCGAGGTAATGATTTGGTTAGTTCTACTCATGCACCTTCAGGTGTCTAGAAGCATAATCTATAACCTTACCTCATTGCATCAACACATAACATAGGCCGACTCACGATGCATCACAATAAATCACATAACCATCTGAAACCCTCTAGTAGACCCGCGATGCATCACGATAGTAACTTATGATTTTAGAATTGGGAAAGTCAATCATAATTGAATATTCTTTGAATGCAGAACAAGATAAAGAATAAGGACATGCAAAGCGACAGAACTTATTGTATGTGAGGCAAGTCCTAAGGGGATCAATATTGATAGCATTACGAAATCATGTGAATAATCATATCGTTCTACACTTTCCATTTTTCTTACACTTCGACTGTAATTAATTTGATTTGTACGGACAAGTGTATTATTTTGTCTAGATTTCGTCACTCCTTTGATTGATTTTAACTGATATTTTATGGAAAACAACCTTTTTTTCCTTCGAGATAGGAGTAGTCTCCGTGTCCACACTACTTTTCTCATACATCACATGTGAGCTTACAATGGAATAATCATTTGTACGTGAAATTTTTTTAATTTTAGTAATTTAAATTCCCTTGTTAGAAAACAAATATTGTGAATAATATTAATGTTAACTAGCATATGATGTCTAAAGTTTTTTACTTCCGAATATTTTACTGGAGAAAACATAGACATAGCGTGTGATTTGTATCACAAATAAGGTGTATAAAATCACTTAGTTTTAGAAGAGAAGGTTGTTTGTGTAGAAGATTGGTTGATATCAGAGATAAAATGGAAAATTACACCGTGTCAATTATATATGCTCAAATTTGTCTTAAGATTTAGAGTCAAATAAATTTCTTGATTATTGTATTTTACAAAATTACAATGTTGTGGAACGTATACAAGTTCCTACTTTTCAATATTCTTAACAACAATCGAAAGAAAGCATTTGACCCTGGATTTTTAAGCATTACCTTTGAATCATTTTTGTTTAATTATTTTAAAATTGACCTTACGCATTTTCGATCCTCAGACGTTAAAATAATCTTAGGTATAGGTACCGGGGTCAGTTAGTAGAGTGTTTAAGAATAGTATTGGATAGAGTGTATATCTAATGTTGTCATTAGTTATGCGAAGATTTTTTCTTATCTATTGCTATCTTATTTCCCAAGCCATTGCTCAATCCTTCTTTTTTTGATTCATTGAAAGCAACAAGGAAAGACATGAAAAAGCTTTATTGGCTCAACATACAACTAAGCAAAGAGAAAGAGTAGTAAAGGAAATACTAGTAGCATTCTCATGTCAAAAGGAATCAAGGAAGAAATTCTTCTTAGATTGCGGTTACACTTTCAGAATTTCATCATGAGACATAATTATGATATTATCTTTGTTAAAAAATCGGTGCTTAGGTATATTAAGGGTTTTTTTATTTTTACTCATGCTCATCCATAAAATAACAGTCATTGTATTGTTGATACCATAGTTTCTATATATTTGATAATACTTGATAGGAAATATAATTTTCTATAAATTAGTTATGCACCCTATAATATTGCATATCTTTTATTTAACTAATACATGTATTAGATTTTCTTATTATATTATACCATATGACTCCCAAGTGTCTTCATATTTGTGGTCTACTATATTCAAGAAATGATTTTCAAGATTTGGTAACTCTTAGTTCATTTCGTTTATTCATAAAGAAAGATATTTTGGGCACATATAATATTCATTGCAGGATGATGTCCAATTCATGGTTTCCCTGAGCTTAAAAAACATACAATCAGTTATTGATTGATCTAGAGTTATTCCTGATAGGCAGTTTTTTGGTTTAATATTATGTGAAAATAAGACATATACTTTCGCTTTGTTTCCATCTCTTTTGTATCGTGATGGTTCTTATATTAGATGGAAGGAAGGGGACCTATAAATTCATAAAGGCCTTAAAATTTTATATCAATTATATTGATGAACTTATTAGCCACGATCATAATGAAATTTCATTATGAGCAATACAACATTGAAAAAATACAGTACATGTTGCCTATTACATATACATATTAGGAAGAAAAGAAAATTAAAAAATGCCATTAAGAGTACACTAAAAATTCTTTCATTTTTTTTTAAATAGAGGAGGTATTCAACCATATGCTATGTTATTTTATTGTGATCAACAATAAATACTTGAAGTTAAATACGGGTGTTGGTTGAATGTATATATTGTGTATGTTTATAGTGTATTTATAACCCTTTCACTCACAGATTAGATAGGATAACTTAAAATTTCATATTAAACTTAGCAAAGAGTTCACAACATATATCTTAGGAGAATTATATATTCAGATAATGTTGCTTGAATACTCATATGCAATTAAAATGTACACGAAAAATTATACTTTGGGCGACAAAAAAACATCAATTAAACAAATAAAGAATATTAGGAAGAAGATATATAGCTTTAAAAGAATCCTGTGTGAATTAAATAAAAAAGAATGCTACTTAATCTCGATCAAATTTTTGAAGCACCAGAAACTTCTCATAATACATATTTTTAAGGTTCATATTTAAGAGAATTAACATAGATTTTCTTAATTTTTTTGCGCGAAAAAATTTCCTGTTTCTTCAATAGTAATTTTTTTGCTTTAATGTTGGATTAAACTTTTTGATTATCTCTTCCAAAATAATTATTTTTTAATATATATTTTTTTAAAATTTTTCTTCTGAAGTTCAATAACTAAATTTATACTTTTCCTTATTTCTTTGCGTATTAACAAAAGTTTAAAACCTAAGTCTAGCCTCCGTGAAGAGGGGGTAGATTACCTTAGTATATATATAAAGGAGAATCCTTGGCGTGACTACATGGAGCAACCACATGCATGAATTCTCCTTTTCTTTATTTTAGTTCCAACAATACTCTTCCCCTCGAAAAAGGTGCATCCATACCTAAAGAACGATTGTACTCCCTATCAAACACCACACTATTATAAATTACGGCCCCACCAAATAATCCTCCCTGTACCCATCCTCCAATTCCCTCCTCTGTTCTTCACTTTTGCTATATCTCTCCCCTATTTCATCTAGCACAGCTCAAAACGGCTGCACATTCCAACAATTCCTTCAGCTCCTCATACGTACGCCTCTAAATACACGTAATTATCCCTACTATGGACCCACAAGATGCATATGTTCTTACATATAGCCTCTCCCAAACAAGGTATGTTTCTCTTATCATGGACCTATTTATTTGAGAATTATACCATCTATTTTTTTCTCAAGATGACATCCTCTGCCTTAAATTCCATTCTCCCGTTATACTCCACCTATCATTTTTCATTTTACCTTTGCCTCCTTTTGGGTACCATCCCTTTTTTCTTTACCTTAAAAACCATTCCTTCATTATACCTACCATGACTAATACTATGAATATAATGGCAGTAACTCTTGGCCTACCAGGAATGTTTATATGGAAGCAAATGTACTTAATGCTTGTATGGATCCAAAGGAATTCAAACAAACCCTCGCTCAATCCAGGTATACATTCTTATACTTTTCAATCAACCAACTGTTACGTACCACGTGAACGCTACTCTTAATAATGGTGCCTCCTCATTCGTTGCATATTTCCATTCTCTAATTTTTTGCAGCTATTTTCTACTAAATCTGTATTCGTCTCTGTCACCAATTAGGCCGCCTGCTATGGATGTTAATCATCATTTTTCTGCTATCGACAATATGGACCCAATGGGACTTACACAATTCCTTGCTCAACTGGTAAACAAACTGCATAAAATTATCATTCACCCGTTATGCAAATGCTAAATTTAATCTGGACAATGTTACCACCTCATACGGTTCATATTCTCATCCCCTATTTTCTCCCCCTTTTTTAACAGTTGTGTCATTCTTCTTTGTCTCCGACCAGGAGTCCTTCAACGGATGCAACTAAACTACCTACTGTTATGGACCTGACGAAAAATGATACAAAAACAACTCAATCCAGGTATACATTCATTAATTTAAACCTTTCCCCATTTATTTGTTGTCTCCAACTCGCACCCTTCCCCTGAAATTTCGTTCACCCTTTATGCCATTAATTCATTACTAAAAACTGTAACCACACAGGAATTTATCAAATGATGAAAGAACCACATCCACTTCTTTGAGCCTAACCCCTCCTAGTGATTTTCTAGGTAACACCCACATTAAAACTTTTGCTTCGTTATTTTTTCTCATAATTAATATTCCCTTCTTATCTTGCTTCATTAATATAACTGCCTCCCTATCCCGTCGTCCAGGCATATGCTCACATGGAAATTATGGAACGACTACATACGGAGACAACACGCCCACTTCAGGGCTTTCATTCGTTAATGAATCATGGATGAAACATTTACATTGTTGTCAGTGATATTTTATTTTGAACAACTCACCTCCTATTATATTTGTATTATGTTGCAAGTCGAGTTATAATGATATATGCTTTAGTCAATCTTCTGTTCCCTCACTAAGATCATCTCACCAGAACAAGATGCCTCAAAGGTCATTAGCCACTGTGTAAACAGTCTAACCTTATACAGACGCAAAAAAAACTATTATGATTCATTTCATCGTCCTTATCAAACTTGCAGAATTCCCATTGCTATTTAATATGCTTCTTTTAAAAAGTTACCAAACTTGTGTTCATTTATTTAAGGCATGAATTTTTTGGTAAACTACTCCAACATGACACACTTAACGCCAAAGGATACAATAATTAAATTAACAAATTAGAATAATATCATATTTTAACGGCATTGTTATGGTTTGTACAACTCCAACAACTATATTATAAGCCTATATTAGGTTCCATAGAGACTCCGACTTTAAATAAGCTCTGTCACATTTACCTCGCCAGTTTGATACTTCTAAACTTCCACTTCGTATCTTGAACCGCTAGATTGATTGACATGGACAGCGTTGTGGAAATCACAGATTATTTCAAACATCTCACGTCATATTAATTTTCTACTATGTTTCTACTTGACTTATAATGGTACATATCCTTCAGTAGTTATTATATTCATTTCACTAACATCCTTTTACCAGTACATGCTACATAATGGTCATACCCACGATACATACACTCAACATTATACGGAGGAACACCAATTATCATGTTTCAGTGAAGGTCCTCAGGAAACTACAACAACAATTATGGCTGTTATGTAACAAACTTGTATCCCTCCTAATTTTATCAAGATAGGTTATGCCAATTAATTAAGAACTTTTATTTATTTCCAATTACAGTGTTAATTTTTCAATAAATTTGTTTATAAAATGGCATTACAGATAGCTAGCACTCTCGAATTCTAGCAAAACTTCTGACATTTCCATTGATGTTTACCTCAACTTATGGCTCTGCATGTCCCTGTTTGTTCACCTAAAACACCATATCTTACCGCATGTAAAACTTTCAACAACTCTAAATACCACATTGTATGCATAACATATGATGCCTCACCAACTCCAACTTTAAATTAGTTCACCCCCATTTATAAAATGTGTATTGTCAAGGCTCAAGAAAATCAAGCTTGAGAACAAAAGAGACTACAATTAAATCATGCTCTTTCTCAAGATCTAAAACTTCACACTTCAGAATTTTAAATTTCATCGAGGATTCAGTCTTATTACTCAACAAAGGCGAGCATGTTTAAGCATCCACCTGCTTTTGCGAGGGTCTATGAACAAATCAATAAAGACTTTAATAAATAAAAAGTGTGTGATGTATCGTACGCTTAATGCTTCTTCATATTTGGTGCAGACATCTTCGGCCAAAGTTAATATGTCATTGTCTTAAAAAAATTTCTTATGTAATCTAATATGAAGAGGGAAGAAATATTGATGTGCATTTGATGTGCTATTAAGTGTATGCAATACAGTGGTATAATTCAGCTTTATGCAATATTCTGAATGTGACCTACAAAAGCTCTTGATCACGAATATTAGACACTGATTTTTGTGCCTGTGTTCAATAACATTTGTTAATTGTATGTGAACTACTGAAGGCCAATTTGTATAAATTCCAATATTTCAACAGAGAAGCTGGTAGGAAGTTTACTTTGCCATGCCAAGACTTTAGTTTTGTTCTAACAATTTTTTTTACGTATTTCATGCTAATAGTATCTCCTATGCACAGTTCAAATATTTCAAATTTACCCAAAAAATATTATAATTAAATCATGTTCCAGTTCTAAAAGAAATATTAAAAACTAATACTTTATCGGCTTTGACGCTTAACAAATAGACTGTAGTAAATTATTCCATCATAGTACATCATGGGTGTGAAATATTTTCCCAACTTTTGGCAACTGGAATTGAGTGAACTTGAAAGACAATTTCATAGAAAATTTTAGTATCTAGGTGTTATTCCTAGCTATTCTAGTGATTGGATGTAACTTATGAAGGATCCAGAATCGATCGAGCAGAAATAAAGCACTTTGTTTTAACTGTTAAGTACAATCTATAAAAAGGACAATGCCTATTAAAAACCAATACAACATGACATTCTAACACGCAAATCTAACATATAAGTCTCGAATCTGTATACACCTTACAATTCCCTTTTTAAATAGCACATCATATCCAATCTACAACAATGCGCGCTTTGTTTGAACTTATTAAATAAATATATGATCATACCCATGGCTATTAGATCCCAATACAGAATGAAATACCAACCTACTAATTAAACATACAACTTCCCTCTTTAATACTACAAACTACTCTTCCTAACGTCTCTTCCTAAATAGGACGTCGGGTCCTAACGTATGTTTAAAACGGGCGTCTATTTGTAACTGTGAATCCAAAACAATGCGTCTCTTCACCAACCTTGAAGGCAATTTCAAATTCCTGATAAGTCTATATAATGTCTCAGTGCTTTACTACGATACTATTTCTCGATCACAGGCCCCGCCTCTTTGGCCTTCGCTTCAAAAACATAATTCCTCTCTATCTTCTGTATCGGTCCTCTCATTCTTAGAACCCTAGAACTTCTACCTTCATTCAAATTTGGATACTACAAGATATGATTGGTTGGTTAAGGCACAAGTTTGTACGATGTGGGAATTTAAAAACTATAAGCGAAGCAACTACATAATAAGTCTGGACATTATACTTATTGATGAAAAGGTAATACCCTTTAATTTTAACGTTATACCACATTGGTAGTTCGTCAGTTTATTGGGGTTACACTTACCAACTTATATGTAACAGCGTATTGTGATACACGTGGTAATCTGGAAAACCAAGTGAACAGGTTTTGTGCTAATTTACGTGTAGGAATTGTGTTCATTAGAAGGAACTTTAAGGTTGCTGAATGTACGGTGAATACATACCTATACAATCGGATATTAAAGTCACTTTCCACCGAATAATGGCTATACAAAAAATACAGGATCATAGTATTAATATCCCTGTAATTGGCTTCCAGTTTATTCATCAAAGTAATATTTCGCTTCAAAGGGTCAATAATAGACGCATCCTAAAGGTGGAACTTATTCACAGCACACACACACACAAATATATATATATATATATATATATATATATATAATAATATAAACACATTTTGTAAAAAAATAATGAGGTAGGTACTTATATTGTCCTTTTCTGAAGTTTTAGATGTGGTTGGCTGTAAATGTGGAATAGGAGATCTAGATACTATTGATTCGAAGTGGAAGAAGCGCGACATATCTATTCTTACTGATCCGTAATTCACTCATCTCATCTAATTATTCTCACCTATATTGAATAACCCCATACCACAACCATAAAAGTAACATATTATATTGTATGTTTAGTGCGATAGTTCTTCCAAAGGTAATATAATAGCGTGGGAGGATTTAAGCAAACGATTTTACCCATACTTATTCCCCCTGTGTGTGGACCATACATTGTCATTGTTACAGCAACAACTTAAAAAAGAATTCAGAGGTAGATACTAAAACAGACCATATCAATGAAGTTCCCTTCTAACATCATCAACACATCTTGACTTTGAATGTACACTTATTTTGTATAAGGTGAAATTACTTTTTCCACAAACGCTGCTAGTACAAATCTTATGTTAATTTTCCAATGGACCACATCACCGCATTGATTCAACAGTTTGTAACAAAACCCGTTCAGATACAAACATTTAAGAGTGTTAATGGAAGTAAGATATCGATTGCGGAGGTAGTGTTCCAGAACCGGATGACTGTTACAGAGTTATTGGATTCACACTGGAGTTAAGACATAGATGTTAGTACCTTTAGAACCCTTCCTACCTTATAAGCAATACAAAAACAAAAAGCAGGCTTATTCTGCATATTTATGTGATGGTTTTAAACATGATACGAATGTATCATAACACTACAGGCACAAATCACAAAAATATGTACCTTTTTGCCTTGCATTACATATCATCAAACTTATGCGACAAAAGAATATTTGTCTGATGGTTTTGTAAATTTTTCTACTCTCTTTTTGCATATTTATTTTATGGTTTTTTATTTTTCCTGGAATGTATCGTAACTCTATGGGCACAAATCACAGAATTAGGTAAATCTTTTGATTGGCATTACATATAATGCAACTTATGCAATAAGAAAATAGGACATGCGGATAGTGTCTGCATAAGTCATAAGTGCAGAAATGAGTGTCAATTCCTGTTGGTGAGGTCTGGAAATGGAAACCACTGTACCTCATTCTTACTTTCAAAGAAACATTAAATTGTTTCTCAAACACAGGTACAAGATACACATTAAGGTAAAGGACGATGGCGACAAAAGAGCTTTGGTTTTTTTTAATGGGGTCGCTGAAAACTTTCTTGATACTTCTACATTCAAGTTGGTTAATTGTTCAACAAATACTTATATGTATGTTGCATCGCAAACTGAGAGACTTTGCGGAAAAGATTTTGTATTAAAGCTAAAATTGAGCAACTTCAATTTGGAAGGGGGGCTGGAAAAATATACTGTCACCAAAGCGTTCGTGCCGGATGAAGAATTGGAATTGGAACACCGTTTTAACAAAGAAAAAAGGTGTTGTTATCATTCACAGTTTAGTACTTATCTCTTTTATACATACATTATTGATCTGCAGAACTAACCGTTGAACCTACACCCACTTAATAATTCATATGCATTTAAGATTACAAGAAAAGCTGAAAATGGAAGAAATGGAAGAATCAGATGAACTTTAGGTAGGTAGTTCACACACAAACAACTCAGAAGAAGTTCCCAACGAGGGGGAACGCACTTTTACTGGCAAAACAAGAGTCTATGCAAGAACTTAAAAACAACTTGTCTGCAACCTACATTTTTAACACAAACATAAAGAGGAAGAAGACTCCATACGAATAAATGTTCGGTTTTTATTTGTCCTAAATTTCTACCATCAATAGTTTTCCTTTAAGGAATAAATTTTGAATTACTAATCCCTTTTCTTGTAGGAAAAGGTTTAAGGCTCTATAAATAGAGGACATGTTCCTTCTAACTTAAACTCAACATTTACAATGTAGTCTTAAGGGCTTTGAGAGGTTTGGTTGAGGTAGAATTTGTGTGTCCCATCATGAATACGTTATCACTTGTGTGAACCCTCATGTATTCCAAGTGATTTGTTTGAAGGTTATTTTCCCTCCTCTGTATTTGTGTACCTCTCAATATTTAGAGTGGATTGCTCATCTCCTTTGGGACGTAGCTCGATGACCGAACCACGTTCAAATCTTTGTGTCTGTGGTATATTTCTCGTTGTCTTCTTACTTGGGTCTTGCGAGGTCTTGCATTTCCAAAGCTTTCCGCGTTTTGCAGATCCTACTTTTTTGGCCTAAAAAGTGTATCAAGAGCCATTCAATGATGGAGTCATGTTAGTTGGGTTCGATACATGATGATTGAACCAGTTGAAAGAGTTTTCTTCTTGGCGTGTGTAGTTCTAGCCGAGAACTTTTTTTGACTAATTCGAAGATTTTGTGTGAGAACTTGTTTCAATTCAAAGAGTTTCTCTGTGTTTGAGGCATAAATTTTGCAAAGGATATTACGTGAGAATGAGAAGCAAGTTGTTGAAGATTAAGTAAAGAAGGTGGACAATTTTATTTTTCAGAAATTCAGGCCAAGGAGGATTTGTTAGGTTCTTATTTGTCCCTAACATTTCTTACATTAAATAGGTTTCACTTTAAGGAAAAAATTTTGAATTGACGTAATCGCTTTTTCTTGTAGAAAAGGTTTAGGACTCTAGTAAATAGAGGAATGTTCCTTTACCTTAATCAACATTCAATAGTATCCTTAAGGGCTTTGTGAGTGTTTGGTTATAGGGAAATTTGGTGGATCAGCAAGTTTGTACGTTATCGACAATCACATTGTGTGGAACCTCCCATGTATTCGAGTGATTCTGGTTGAGGTTGTTCCATCTTATTTTGTACTCTCATATTTATAGTGGATTGCCTCACTCACACATTGTGGACGTAGGTCATTGACGCAAACCACGTTAAATCTTTGTGTCTTTTGGTATATTTCTCGTTGTCTTCTTACTCGTGGTCTTTCGAGGTTTGCATTGCTAGGTTCCGCGTTTGCACCTGCTTATTTTTGGTCCTAACACAAAGAACCTATCGCTGAACTAGTCAAAATAGAGTCAAAACTTGATATTCCAGATGATGAAGTGGCACGGCAGTACAATATTCATCCAGAATATAACATCAAGTAGTATAGTTTTACACACACTATGGATAGCATATTTAATGGTCATTTTCACTACAAAATTTTAAAAACACATATAGCCTTATATTGTTATTAAGTTTGAGTTGTATTACATTCACCAGGGTAAAGGAAAAATGAAAGTGAGAAATACACCGAGCGACTACAAAGCAGAGGGATCTAAGACCCTCTAATTCTGTGGAAGAAGATCAGGATGACGAACCTGATCCCATTTTAAAGAGAAGATTTTATCTAGAAAACTCAAGAAGAAGAGAAGCATATACATAGCGGAGGACGAATAAAACTTATCTCCTACCCAGAAAAATGCCAAGAAGAGCTTCCCTCTCACCACCAACTCCCACCACCTCAACCTCAAAAAGTAAACATTTTAAAACCAAAAATACGAAATGATAAATAATATATTTGTTGTTCAACATTTATAACAACGCGGCGGCACAAACGTTTGTGACATTGAAATTTTTAAATATTCAATGGGAAAATCCAAAGGGTGTGTACTTGTCATAAACATAACTGCTGCATCTCAGTTAATTTGATGACTGGTACTTTTTCAAAAAATAATTAAAATTGCACCTCACCTAGACATAATATTTCTAAATAGTACTTAACATAGAAAAAGTGTGTACGCTGCCACATTATGTCACTCACTCCTGTCGTATACTTAAATCAACTAAAATAATATAAAAACATAGTACACAATTACTTATCCAAAAGAGAATTTCATTACAACCAACTGTAATTACAACTACTACTATTCCATTTGGATGATCCATACTCCACAAAAGCAACATCAGTTACAATATTATCTCAATCATCCGCAACAACCACAATAGCGGCCCATTGAAATCAGGGTTGCGATCGGAAATTATATCCTCATAT
This sequence comes from Solanum habrochaites, assembly GCA_027704765.1. Lineage (NCBI taxonomy): Eukaryota > Viridiplantae > Streptophyta > Magnoliopsida > Solanales > Solanaceae > Solanum > Solanum habrochaites. The sequence goes on from JAKWJA010002491.1 coordinate 17,526,508, forward strand.
ACAAGGTACTGCGACTAACTCCCTACACTTTCGCAACATCTACCATACAACTATTGTAAAAGTCAAGGAAGGAGGACAACATTACAGAGATACAGGCAGGGATAAGTACAGGTTAGGATATACTAATGAAATATGGGTTGCGATATCTCAGCATTGACCTATTTAACATTAGGCATATTGGGAAAAACACAACTCAATGAGCAACTATAGAGTACATATTATTCACACAAAAACAAGTTTAATATCAATAAAAACTATGTTTACTCATTTCAGTCAGTAGGCGTACACCAATGTCTTTCCTCTATCAAATTTATGCACAAATAAACGTCTTTCCACAATTGTGTGAAATAGGTGAAATGGAATTGATCACAGACATAGTTAGAGATTACAAAGACTCTGCTAATATACACACACAGATTGTACTGCTTTAACAACTACTACTGGATTTAACTCTGCAAGATAGGATGTTGCAAAGAAAATTTAAAAGATTTCTAACCCAGATGCACAATACTTGAAAGAGAGGAAATAAACAAATGCAAAAGATTCAGGGTCTATTATGCCAAATTAAACAGAAATCTCACATTGATATACCACAAATATAAATATCAACCAATTAAGAAAACACAAAATCTATTACACTTTGTGAGAAGCTTAAAAATTTGATGAATTTATCAAACTACGCGCCAGGAAAAATGATGCAGCAGATGAATGGTAAGTTGATATTGTCCAATATTACTATATACTCATCGCCCCACGATGTAAAACAGACCTCACTTGCTGTATTATAACCATGTAGAAGAGTTATATATAGCAAACCACCGGATACATTAACCTATGGTAATTTACATCGTTGTTACATTACTCTAAAATGATAAAAAAATTCCCAAACTTATGAACCATAAATAGGGAAGAATACTTGGTGCAACACTGTGTTACAGAACCACTGCTTACAGACTACATGGACGTACTAAATGTATACATTTATGATAAAACTTTTCAGGTAACCATTATGTAATTGCATCTGAATCTCAAGTAGGGGAAAGAGTAAAGGCTCAGTTTCCATGTATGAACAGATTGACCACATTAGTCTAATTAATGGACAGAATACAAGTACATCTCTTCTGCCTAGGACAAATCCACACACACACAACACATAATAAAGTGTACAACATTGCTATTATTACATACAACTATTTCAATTGATTGAAATCTAAATTATGTGGCATATGAATATTCAACGCCTTCAAAATTGGGACCTCTAACATACATTTGACAACTTTGTGGCGCCACTTTATTGTATGAGGAACGGACAGAAAAAAGTAAAAATAAAAGACAACAAAAATTTCTCATTTTGTTGTATGGAAGGCGGAGTTCATCTACCATTACTGAGTCAACCTCCAATCTACATCAAAAATGTATTTGGCACAAATTTAGGACAATTGGGTATATGTTTTTGAAACCATATCCAAATGTATAACTCAATGTTTGCATTTACGTCCACGGGAGACCGAGTAGACAAAGCAAACTACCATGGGAAAGGACCTTACATATTCAGGATCATTGATCAAAATTTGCATAGATCGATAATAGAATCATCATATATTATTATAAGTGGAAGCTCCTAACTTAAAAGTTGAATTACCATTTTCCCCTTAATTTATCCTAAACTAAATTAACAATATTATAATAATAACTAATTTAATATTAAATATACACACATTAAATAACAAACAACTAGACACCATGGTTCAAGATTCTCATTATTAATACAAGTAATAAATTATATTATATCAACTAAATACTATAAATAGAAGGTGTAAAGTCCAAACATTGAAAACACAAAAATATTTCCCTTGAAAAGGTTAAAAATTATTTTATAGGAAATATTTATGGATTACTTCCTTTCTTTGTAAAAAAAACAATTCTCGTATTCCTTTCTTACATTAGTTGGTTATTAGTAGCATTAAATTTATTGAAATATAAGCAAAACATCACCCTTTTTCTCTCCACCATTTTTAATTTAAGATCAACTAGCTGCTAAAAATTAACTTAAACAACTCTCACCCCCAAAACCTTTTTCATCATATCCTTAAATCTTTTTTCTTCAAGTTTTACATTTTTTTTTTTATCTTCCTATCACTTTTCTTCAATATTATTGTTCTTTTTTTTATTATATATTCTTTTTTCTTTCACTTTTCTTATCTTTTTTTGTTCTCTATTGTGTTTTCTTACTCTTTCTCTCTCTTTTTTCTTTTTCCTCTCTCCTTTCTTCCTTCTCTCATTCTTACTTCCTTCTCCTCTCTCTTTTCTTTCCTTCTTTTTTTTCTCTTTCTCTCCTCTCCTTCTCTTCTTTCTTTCGTTTTCTTTCTCTTCTGCTCTCTTTTCTTTTCTTGTTTCTTTCTCCTCCTTTTTTTCTACCTTTCTTTTCTTCTTCTCTCTCTTTTTCTTTGGTTTTCTTTCTCTTTTTTCTCTCTTCTTTTCTCTTTTTTTCTTTTCTTCTTCTTCTTTTTCTCTTTTACTCATCTTCTCTCTTCTTATTTTCTTTACTCCGTTTCTTTCTTGTCATTCTGTTTTTCTCGCTTCGCTCTTTCTTCTTTTCTCTCTTCTGTGCTTTTTTCTACCTTTTTTTTTTTCTCTCTCTCTGTTTTCTTTTTTCTTCTCTATTCCTTTCTTCTTTCTCTCTTCTTTTTTCTTTTTTTTTTTTCTTTCTTTCTATTCTTTTCTCCTCTTGCTCTCTCTCCTCTTTCTTTTCCTCTCTTTCTTCTTTTCGCTCTTTTCTTCTTCTCTCTGTTTTTTCTTCTTCTACTTTCTCGTTTTTTCTTTTTTTTCTGACTTTTCTATTTATTTCTCTCTTTCCTTCACTCTTTACTTTTTTTCACTCTCTCTTTTTGTCTCTACTCTTTTTCTTCTTCCCTTTCTCTACTTTCTTCTTCCTCTCTTCTTCTTTCTCTCTCTTCTCGCTCATTTCTCTTTCTCTCTTACTTTTCTCTCTCTCTGCTCTACTCTTCCATTTCTCCTCTCTTCTCTCTTTTCTTCTCTTTTTTCTTTCATCTACTCCTCTCTGTCTCTCTTCTCCTCCTTCTTTTTTTCCTCTTTTCTCTTTTTTCTCTTCTCTCTTTTTCCTTCTCTCCTCTCTGCATCCCTCTCTCTCTTTTTTCTTCTTCTTGCTTGTATTCTGTCTCTCTCTTTTCATCTCTTCTTGATTCCTCCTTTCCTCGTCTTCTGCTCTTCCTCTTCGTCTTTTTCTCTTTCCTCTCTCTCTTTCTCTCTTTTCTCTCTCTTCTTTTACTCTCTCCTCTCTCCTCTCTTCTCCTCGCTTCCTCTCCTCCTTCTCTTTCTTTCTCTCTCAATTCTCTGTTTTTGCTCTCTTCTCTCTTCTCCTTCTCTCTATTCTTCTTTTCTCTTTTCTCGTTCCTTTCTTTTCTTCTCTTGTTCATCCTCTTCTCTTTTTTTTTCCCTCTTTCCCGTTCTTCTCTCTTTTTTTAGTTTTTTTTCCTTCTCTCTACTTCTCGTTTCTTTCTTTCTTTCCTCTACTTCTTTCTGTTCTCTTACGTCCACTTCTCTTTTTGCTTCCGCTCTTCTCTTCTCTCTTTACTCTCTTTTTTTTCTTTTCTTCTCCTTTTCTTCCTCTCTTCTCTTTCTCTTTTTCTTCTCTCTTCTCCTCTTTCTTTCTCTCTCCTTCCTTTTTCTTCTTTTTCTCTCTTCTCTCCTTTCTCTTTTTTTTTCCCTCTTCCCTTTCTTCTTTCTCTTTCCTCTTCTCTTCCTTCCTTTTTTTTCTTTTCTCTCTCTGTTCTTCTTCTTCTCCTGTCTCTTTCTTTCCTTCTTTTCTTCTCTATCCTTTCTCTCTTTTCTTCAATTCTCTCTCTCCTCTCTTTCTGCCTTCTTTTTTTGTGCTTTCTGCTCCTCTTTTTTCTCTTCTTTCTTCCTTCCTTCTCTTTCTTCTCTCTCTCTACCCTTTCTTTTCTTCTCTTTTCCTTTTCTCCCTTCTCCTTCTTCTTTTTATTTCTCGTTTTCTCTCTTCCTCTCTTCTATCTTTTCTCCTCTTTCTTTTTATTTTTCTTCTCTTCTTTCTTCTTCTTGTCTATCTCTTTTTCTGTTTCTTTTTCTCTTTCCTTCGCCTTCTCCTCTTTTTTATCTCTTTCTTCTCTTTTTTTCTGTTTTTCTTTCTATCTTCTTCTTCTCTCTCCTTCCTCTCCTCTTTTTTTTTTTTCTCTTTTTCTCTATCTTTTTCTTCTTCTTCTTTACCCTCTTTTCTCTCTTTCTTTTCTTTCTCTCTCTTTTTTTTTTTTTCTTCCTCTCTTCTTCCTCTACTTTTCTCCGCTCTACCTTCTTCCTCTTGTCTTCTCTCTTTCTCTTTCTTCTCTTGTTCCTCTCCTCTCCCTGCTTTCTCTTTCTCCTCCTTCTCTTCAGTCTCTCTCCTTTTTTTTCCTTCCTTCTCTTTTTTTCCTCCTTTTCTCGTTTCTTTCTTCTCTCTCGCTCCTCTCTCTTCTTCTTTTTCTTTCTCCTTTTTCTCTTTTTCTTCCTCTCGCTCTTTTTTTACTCTTCTTATTTTTTCTTCTTTTTCTTTAGCGCTCTTCTCTTTTTTCTTCTCTTCTCACTGCTCCTACTGCCTTTTCTTCTCGTTTCTCTCTCTTTTTCCTTTTTTTGTCTCTTTTTCTTTTTCTTTTCTTTTCTTCTCTACTCTCTCTTATCCTTCTCTTTTCTCTTCTTTCTTTTCTTCTTTCTTCCTCTTCTTTCTTCTTTCTTTCTCTTTTTCTTTTTTTTCTCTCCTTTCTGTCTCCCTTCTTTCTTCTTCTCTTCTCTTTCTTCTTCTCTTTCTCTCTCCCTTTCTCTCTTCTCTTTTCTTTTCTCTCTCTCTTTCTCCTTTTTTCTCTCTTCTCTCTCCTTTTTTTCTTTTTTTTCTTCTCTCTTCCTTCCTCCGTCTCTTTTTTTCTCGCTCTCTCTTTTTCCCTATGTCTCTTCTTCTCCTTTTTTTCTTCTTCTTTCTTTTTCTTTTAGGGATTTGTTTTTCTTTCTCTTTTCTCCTTTTTTTTCTTTCTTCTTCTCTCTCTCTCTTTTCCTTGTCTTTTCTCTCTCTTCTCTTTTTTTTTTTCGTTCTTCTCTTCCTCTCTTACTTTTTCTTTTCTCCTCCTTTCTTCTTCTTATTACTCTTTTCTCCTTTTCTCTCCTCTCCTTTCTCTCTCTTTTCTACTCTTTTTTTTTCTTTTTCTTTTTCTTTGCCTCTTCTTTCTTTCTTTTTCTTTCTCCTTTCTTCTCTTGATTTTTTTCTCTTTTCCTCTCTCTCTCTCTCTCTTTCCCCTCTCTCTGTTTTTTTTTCTTTTCTCCTCTCTTCTCTTCTTATCTTCTCTTTCTTCTTTGTTTTTCTCTTTTCTTTCTTTCTGTTCCTCTCATCTCTTTTGTACACTTCTTCTTCTCTCTCTCTCTTTCTGTCTCTTCTCTCTCTCCTCTTCTCTCTTCTTTTGTTTTTCTTCGTCTTCTCCTTTTTTTCCTCTCTCCTCTCTCTCATTCTTTTTCTCCTCATCTTTTTTTCCTCTCTCTACTCTATTTCTTTCTCTCTCTTCTTTTCTTTCTTCTCTCTCCTCTCTCTTCTCTGTTTCTTTCTCTTCTCTATTTTTTTTTTTCATTTCTTTTCTCTCTCTTTTTCTTTCTCTTCTCTTTTTCTCCGCGCTTTTCCTCTTTTTTTTTCTCTTTCTCTCTTACTTCTCTTTCTCTCTTCTCCTTTCTTGTTCTTCTTTTTTCTCTTTCTCTCTCGCTTTTGTTCTTCTCTCTTCTCTCTATTCTATTTTTCTCTTTTCTTTATCTCTTCTTTCTTCTCTTCTCTCCTCTACTCCCTCTCTCCTCTCTTCTCTTTTTCTTCTTTTCTTCTCTTTTCTTTCTCTCTCTTTTTCTCCTTTTTTTTCTCTCTCTTTTCTCTTCTCTCCTTTTTTCTCTTCTTTTCTTTTTCTTCTCCCCTGTCTCCTCCCTCGTCCTTTTTCTTTTCCCCCCTTGCCTCTTGTTTGCGGTGCCTGCGGGGCCCCTTTCCTGTTACTTTGTGTTTTTGTTTTCGCTCTTTCCTCTTTGTTGCTCCTCCTTGCCCATTCATTTTGCCTCCTCGTTTTTTGTCATGTTTCCTCTCCCACCTTTTCGCTGGTTTGTTTTCCTTCGTTTCTCTGGCTTCTCGCTGCGCCTCATAACAGAAAGGAGCAAAGATGGGCAACAAGACATAACATATCTACCTTTCAAACTTTCATTGTGATGCTATTGTAGAACATATGAAATGTTTTGCAAAGAATTACATATTTTACAACACCCATCTTTTCCCCCCCAATTTGGACATGAATTACCATTAATACAACCCATATGAAAGATGTGATGTAGATTTTTGATTTCATTTGATAGGATGTACAAACAACCAGGTCGCAGGAACAACTTGAGCATGAGCCAATATTATTGCTTTCGAATGCAACAATGGCTTTATGAAAGACACACTCTTCTACAAAAGGGATGGTTGCTGCAACAATACAATGTCGATGGTTATATGGCAATTGAAGAAGAAAGATTTTGGTATATACAAAATAATCACCCAAAACTACGAACAAATTTTTTAGGGGGTTGAGGGATGTTATTGTTTAGGGAGATTCTGATTGTTCTTAGGTTGGGAAAACAATTATACTACCTTCATCACACACTGGTGGACCACGATTTAGGGCACAAACATATCAAGATGCAATGACAATATGCAGGTGGGCTGGTTACCCAGAGTTGTTCCTTACGTTCACTTGCAACCCAAAATGGCCTAAAATTAATGAAATGAAATCCTTGATATCACAAGTGAACGATGGTAGCCGTGTGGACACCATATGTAGAGTTTTCAAGATCAAGTTGTTTCAATTAATTCATCATCGTAGAAACATAAGCCTTTTGGAAAAATTGTGGCATGTAAATATCGTGTATTGTATATTATACAATACATAAAAACATAGACGTACAATACACACCCTCAATGAGAGAGCATTTCAATAACACGGACTATGCATTCGATTATACACATAAATGACTTTAATTCACAACCCTCCAAAGCATTTTAAAAAACAACTTTATACTTAGGTATATATACAATTGAGATCCACAAAAGAGGACTACCATATGCGCACATACAACTCTTCATTCATGAAACATTAAAAACTCAGTCAGCGGATCATATTAATAGAGTAATATCAACAGAAATCCCTGATGTTTCAGCAGACCCCGTGGCTCTAATGCATTCAAAACTTTATGAGTCATGGACCGTGTGGAGACGTGAATCCAAAATGCTCATGTATGAAACATAGCAAGTGCATAAAACATTTTCCAAAGAAATACAATGAGATGACGGATTCCCTATTTATAGGCAAAGGAATACAAGTATTGAAGTTACAAAAAATGGACCCAAATTAGACAAAATATATATTGTTCCATACTAGAGGAACTTGCTTGTCTTATTTGATACACATATAAATGTTGTAGCATTCAATTACTCAAGGTCACTGAAGTACCTATTCAAGTATGTTCATATAGGGTTCGATAGACCAACATCAATAATAGAAAATCCCTAAAGTACAACACCTAAAGATGAGATCAAAAACTACATAGACTGTAGACATATATCGGCTACGGAAGCTTACTAGAGGATTTATCAATTTGATATTCATCAGAGGGAACCATTAGTTGAGCGACTACCTTTCCATTTGGAGGGACAAAATACCATAGTATTTAAAGAAAAAATGAAGGATGAATGTGTCTTGAGCAAACTTGATATAGAAAAAACAAAATTCATAGAATAGTTTGAGGTAAAATAAGAAAATGTTGATGCAAGAGAACTGAGATATTATTATTTCCCAACAATATGGGCATGGAATGGAAGAGACAAAAAATGTACTAGGAGGCAGAAGGGAAGAGAAGTTGGGATAATCTACTTTACCCACCGCCAGTGGAGAACGTTTTTGGATGAGCATGATGCTTAATTTTGACAAATGGTGCACTTCCTTCGAAATCATAGGAACAGTGAACGGAGTAGAGAATAAAACATATCGACAGGCTTGATACGCATTAGACTTATTAGATGATGATAAAGAATGGAATACTACTTTGTGGGGGCTTCAGGTTGGGCCACTGATAATGAATTGGGACATCTCTTTTGTAACGATTCTTATGCACTGCCAAGTGTCACATGCAAGACAACTATGAAAGAATAACTATGAAATATTATCAGAAGATATAGAAGCGAATAAGAAAAAGAGATTGCGCATGAAAGATTTACAATTAAACCATAAGAATATTGTGACCTACACATTACTTGTGATTCAAAGCATACTATTGAGATGGGAAAAAATTTGAAAGATATATGGCATGCCCCTTCAATATTCGATGTTAATTAGAACTATAGGCAACCCCCTCATAAATGGGGAGCTCAACTATGACACAAATTCACTTAAACGGGAGCATGCAAAATATTATGCACAATAGAATAATTGTCAACGTCAGGCTTATGATACGATAATAACATCCGTAAAGAATGAAGAAGGAAAATTAATATTCATTCATGGACATTGTGGTTCTGGAAAGACATTTCTATAGAGTATAATAACTTCTTATCTCCAATCACAATTAAAAATATTTCTCCCCATTGTGAGTTCTGGTATAGAAGTTTTGTTTTTACCAAATGGAAGGATGATACATTTACGATTTCATATATCGTTGGATGTCAGTCCAGAGACAACAATATAATGTAACGAACCTCAAAATTAAATAGGTTCAAATAGAGTTTCACCAGTGTTCTAAGAGATTCTTACGAGCTTAATTAATTTGTATACGATTTTTGAAGTCAGTCTGGTTGATTTTGAACTCAAACGTCAAGGAACGACCAAGACGTTCTACGACTTGTCACTTATGTGATTGCATGTGTTCTAGTGTGCCTTTGCATGTTTCGTGAGTTTTTTGGTGTCTAAATTTGTAGGATAGGACCCTAAGACCAAGATAAGAATGTTTAAGGTCTTAATGTCCGGGTACAACTCTACCTAGGTCCCACGAGGGGTCCTAGAAGAAGGACCTCATCACAATGGCGGAAACTGCTAGGCAATGTTAAATGATGGTGTCACATCTGAGAAAACCCTTTAGACGTAACCGGCATTGTTGTCCTCTTTGAGGACTAAGACTAGCCTAATAGCTTACATCATTATATTTGTAGGATAAAATTAGCAGAAGTTTAAAACTTTTCACTACTTCTATACTTAGGTTTACATAGATCTCTACATACACGAAAAAGATGTATATGAGTATACATACCCTTCGTATATGAACATTACTTAGTCTTATTCTTTAATTTCACATAGAATATATATAAAATATAACATAGTCTCAAATAGTCGTCTCATCTCATAACCATCTAATAAGAGTATATCAAATTGGTCCTAGCCCATATATTAATGAAACAAAACCAAATATAGGTCATACAATGTTTATTATCCAAATAAAAAAGGAAAGAACATAAGAGTCTTGGAACTAAAGCAACATCATAGGCTTGATAATGGCATTGCCCTCCGAAAGTGAGGACCTACCCAACTTGGATGATCAAGAATTCCAAGTCTTCTTCAAAGTCGTCTCCAAAAGTCCTTCAATGACAGAAACCTAAATGTTAGGGAAAAAGGAAGAAATGGGGTTAGCACACCACTTGTACTAAGTATGATATCATATGCACACACATCATGAAGACATGCTAAAAAGCCATTTCATTAAGTATGCAATTTACTTTGTAAACCTTTATTCACATTCAAATTCAACAAGGCCATATCAATAATACATTTTTATTAAGTCATAGACATGTACATCATAATACCAACAACATCAAGTCATGTCAACATGCATATCATATAATTGAATACATAGTCAAGTAACTCTATCATCGAGTCATAAATAACCACAACCATGATTAAGAGTTCATTATAACATAACCAAACCAAGACAATTATCCACAACCCCTATCAAGTCAACAAGTGAAATGACCAAGAAAAGTTACATAACCTTACTCAACCAAGTAACCCAACAATAATCATGACAAACCTCCTACTTCACATAGAATAGCATTAAAGAGTACATATCATCATCTTAAAAAAAAAAAAAAAAAATAAAAAAAAAAGTTCCCCCTTCGCCCCCCCCCCCCCCCCCCCTTCCCCCTCCAGGCTTTCCCCACACCCCACCACCCCCCACCCCCACAAAACACTTTACAACCCCCGTGTCTATACCCACCCCCCTTCCTCCGTGACCCCCCGAACATATCGTCTCACATGTGCACTTCATCATATCCATTCCTGTGTCCCATTATAGCTTTCCGGCTACGCACCTCCTTCTCAGCCTGTTTTTCCCGGCTCCCTAGTGCACTTGTTATGTGCGTCGCCTCCTCTTCCTGCACTCAGTTCACCCCCTTCGGTATCTAGTACCATTCCTGCTTTTCCTTACACTTTCCTCTGTTCACCTCTTGCCTTAAACCCCCTCGACCACGGAGCTAATGTCAAATCCTAGTTTCATTGAACCCTACACCGAAGGAAAGAAAACCTACTTGCCATGAACAAACGGAGCAACTACGTGGATCACACTAGTTATATTATTCCTATGTGGGGCAACATAATTCAAGACTATGAATAAGTTGGGACCCGCTTTTGATACATGCATTTTAGTCCTCATCTCAAAGGTAAATTGTGATCCACATTCTTTCTCTAACGTGGAAGGGACAATTCGTCCACTCTAGTTCACTCGGGGCGAAGATGAGTCCCTTTTGAAATTGTATTTAATGACGTTATTAATCACATCAGCTAGCTTAATATAGTCATGGTTCTATCCCTTTTATATCATCATCATCATCATAAACTCATAATATGATGATTATAATCATTTCATTACAATTGCATATAATGAATTTTAGTAACATTTACATATCACCTCATAATTAGGCACATTGTGGTAATCATTTTCGCCCTCCTTAATAACATTTGCATCTTAGCCAAAACCTCACGAACCCTATCAATACGTTTCATTTCATTGAAAAATCCTAACAATCCTATCATTACTAATACACTGCATACCAATATAAGCATCAGACTTCATCTAATTAACCTAGGGTGAAGCAGAATAGATCACAAACTTACCAAGCTCATTCATAAATTTATCATCAAGATCTTACTGTAACCATTAATCAACCCAAGCCTTCATGATAATAAGGTTAAATTGAATCCTATAATCACAATTCATCGACAGTTCAATATATTACGAAATATACTTAGGGTCATTCATAAAATGACTTATAACCTGGATCACTTCTCATTAACATCAAGAATCACAACCTAGTGTTAAGTGATACACTCAATTATCTACAACTATTCACTTCAATCCATCAAGATATATCATAATTGAGTTTAAATTACATGTAATTATACTCATAATATCCATAGTAATAATACAAAAATTAATCCTAACATACAATTTCGAGATTGGAGTGAAACCAATCGATATATCCACTATGAATCAATTGATGAACCCTTTAAAGAAAGAGGTATCAAAGGTGAATTAGATCCCATACGTTACTAATTGATGAAAATTTATGGAGGAATTTGACCCTTTTTATCCCTTCAACCCACCTCTATCTTTGTCTTAAATGGGGATTTCTTTGGGAGAGAGAAAGAAGAGAGAAGGAAAAGAGTTTTGGGTTAGAGAATTATGAGATCTTTAAGTTAGACTAATTAGGTTAGGTCTTTATATATGTGGTAAGATAACTTAATTAGACCTTACCTAAACCCTAGTTGAACTTCTAACTAATCCAACTAATTTAATAAATTAAGTGAAAACGTACAGTGAAAACCAGTCATAATAGACGACACCACGATCGACGGATCATGGGTCAATCGATGACCACTCCCCCTTCTATGATGCACATCCGTTGCTGAGTTCACAAAATATGAGAAATTACCCTTCCTAGATATTGTATAAGTGTCCATTTAATAAGTCAATTGATTCTCCGTCGATTGGACCACGAACTAATCTGTGGCTATCGGTGGTGGACACTGTCCATTGAACAACCTTTTGCCAACATTTTGTCAAGGGTCCTCCTCAAGGCCCCTAGTTTTTGATCCTTGGGTAATGTGCTGTATTTTTGATACTATAAACTAACTTAATATGTGTTTAGACAAACCCTGTACCCCTTCCACAAATCCATGATCCACCAATTTTTCATTTCATCAATCATTTCTGACTTCCCTAAAAGCTAGTCAAATAGGTTAGGAAACGTTGTTACCTCATTGAATTTGTTTACGGACGTCATGGATGTTCTTGGACGTTTTGGTTTCTATAATTCCTAAATGACTTATATTCATTAAAATAGACCTTAAAAAGTGTATAAACCTTATGATACTCATTTTAGTATATTGAACATGTCTTGGATTTTCAAAGTGTTACATACTGCCCCAATGGACGACCAGTCATTCAATCCACGACTTGTAGACCTTGGTTATCGATTCATCTTGCACGGTATGAAATACATGCAGGTTGTGAATCTTTGGACCCAAAATACACACCTTTTTGACATGACGTCATTCCAAAAATGGTCTATCATTGTGGGCATCGATGGGCATCTGCAAATTTGCCTGCAACTCGACCTAGTTAGTGGTGAAGTGGTAAATTCACCCCAAGTATTTTAAATTGTGAGGAATTTTTTTAGGTATATTTGGATATTTTAAGAGTATGAAAGTGATTAAACTCTCATTTAGACCCTAGTAATTAAATCAAAATGCTTTCCCTCCAAATAATTCTCTGAATACCTTTGTGAAAACTCAAGGTCAAGATAGAGCTATGGTTGTGGATTTCGAAAGTCTTAATCTTAAATTCTCTTTAGATTTCTTATAAAAAAGTGTGGGAGTTCTTTATCTAAGTCTATCTATCACCTTATAGCCAATTTCAATGTGATTTCGAACATTTCAAAGTTTATTAGAGAGTCCAATTTTCACTCTAAGTAATGGGTTTTTGCATGGAAAATCTCAAATGATTAGATATGATATTATTGATGTGTAATCAATGTTTTCCAAATAAAATATCTATGAACCCTTTATCTTCTCAAATCTCTACATTTGGATTATGAATGGGTTAATTGCTTATGATGTAATGATGATAGAATTGAGTTTTGATTATATTGAAATGTTGATTTCTATGAGTAATTATGCTATTATATTGTGAATTGTTGGAGATGTTAAGAAATGACGATCTTGGATTGAAGAAGGTAAGTTTACCTTATTCCCGTAGTTACTGTAAATTTGATTATAATTGTTCTTGATTGGTATGGTCCACTTTTGGAGGCGGTGCTTGTGTGTTGAATATGTGATAATCATGACGTTGTCAACATTATTATGAATATTGTAGTAATATGATGTTCGGGCTTATATGAAAGTATAATGTGAAGATGTTGATGTTATGTAATGTGATTATATAGAAGATGTTATGGCTTATATTGATATGGAAAGTGAAGTTATGATGTGATACATGTGTGATTCTGTATAATGTGAAGATATGAAGTGATGTACTCTTGTAATGCTATATGATCTTGTATGAGTTTTAATGTTCCGATTCTTCTCAAATTAAATATATGATAATGGAAAAATGAGAAGAGTCTTATGTGATAATATTGTATGTTGTGTGGCAGACTTAGTGTCCTTACTTGGTACTTGAATGAGATTGAATGAATGATATGATGAATACTCTGTCTTGATTTTGTATGCCTAAGTCCCTCTTCTTGATACATGAAATTTATGTGAATATGTGATCTCTTGACTTGGTAGTCTTAGGCACCCTTGTCATGTATATGTATGAATGATTGATGAATGGAAGTCTAGGATCGATAGATTTAACATGGAGACTTTGTAAGGATGACTAATATAAGACCTTGAATATGAAAAGAAGGTCAAGAACATAGAACTTTGAATATAAAAAAGAAGGTTAATAGAAGCCTTGAAATGAAAGATCGGTATCTTTCTTGAGTGGAATAATGGACTTAGGTATAGGTTGGCTGGAACGACACGAAATCATCTCTAAGAAAGTCGTGTGTGCTATCCTAATAGACCTTGGTTGAAATCCCTATGGGACCCATTCTTCGAAATTTTATTATGAATTGGTAGAACTTAGTGATGGTACCCTCTCTAATACACCTATCTAAATAAATGACTATATGAGAGCAAAATGGAAAGAACCAAGGGAATATATTTGTGGTAGTAGATTTTCTTAAGAGGAGACTAGAGTACAAAGAAACCCTTGATATTCCTTAAGCGTGTGCGAACATGGGATGATTACTAGTTCTACCTTTGGCAGGTAGAACATCTTAAACAGTGTGGGGTCTTACTTCACTGAATTCCATACCTAGCTAGTATGATCTATGTCGGTTAATGTCTATTGTCATTGTGTGGGATGTACACTCTAGTTATTTGTTAGGTTCTACGACGTGTAGGTAGTGCAATTGGATATTATCCATACATTACTCAAGTAGGATTTGAAGATGCTAGGTGAGTCCCTAGGTCTTTCAAGACCATTATGTGAAGTTCTAGAATTGTCTTTTTGTCTCTTAAGTGGGTTTAGTGAATAATGTTGACTTAGTAAATGCATGTAGTATAGAAAGGTTCTTATCGAGGGCTTAGGTGTGCGTGAAGAGGGTGTATAGGCGGTTTCTTCATGTCTTACCTAGGTGAGTCTTATAGTAACCAAAGGTAGAGAGTCTAAATGATGTAAAGGCTTATCCCATTGAATAAGGAACTATGTGGTGGAATAGAATAACTTTACTTTGTGTAGTTTAAGTATTACTTAGGTGTTCTTGAAGAGGGGTTATGGGTGTTCTCTTTTTGTCTCACTTAAGTGAGTCTAGGATAACCTTTAGTAAGGGTCCTAAGTTAATATGGTTATGTGATTTATGTTATTTGAATATGCCTTATCTGCGATTTTTTACTTGTATTATGTTTCTTAAACTCTTATTATGAAGGTTTTATCAAAATGTCATGAAAGCATATTTATATACTAATGTCCCTTTTTTATGTTTTTTGCATGGCTTCTATACTTAGTTCATTCAATGTCCTAACTCCTTATTTTCCATTTTTGACTAAAGTGTAGAGAATTTAAAGTCTTGATATGCCATGGATGATGGTAGGTTTGCAAGGTTGAAGATGAAGCATTGGTGAGTCCTCATATATTTAAGGACAGCACCCACATGTTTCTTTTTATATTTTTAGTCTTTATTTCTAGTCTTGTATGGGCTTAGTCCCAATGTTGTAATTTCAATGTAATAGATGATTTACACATTGTTAAGGTAGATGTTTTTAAAAGTCTTCCCTTTGGGTATTAATAAATGTATTCTTTGTGTGACAAAAAAGTGTTAAATTATTTTTTATTTTGGGAGGTTATTGTGCAATGTTTGATACAAGAGGTTTGTATGAGAGTTCTTGGTGTCTCATACGCTGCTAACTTCCAGGGTGTACCTTTGGGTCGTTACAAAGTTGGTATCAGAGTATAAGGTTTGGGAGTTTCTTAGATTGTCTCAAAAATCACATCTAGTAGAGTCTTGTTCATAATGTGAAGCGCGTCATATTATGAATAGGAGGCTATTGGGTGTAATATTAAAAGTTTGGGTTGAGGAAAAGAAAAAGATTATGTGTGACTTGTTAGATGGGATATGGAAGGTTGTGTTGATGACTTTAGATTTGATGAGTTACCTTATAAAGGTGAGTATTGTTGATAGAACCTTGTTTGAAAATGTTTTTTGAGATGGATTCAAAGAAATGATGAAAGATGATGTTAGAAATGTGTAAAAGTGATAGTTCAGATAGTTTGAAGTTGTTTAGATCGGACCTTAGGATGGAAAAAAGTGATGTTTAAAAGTATAAGGGTGAGTTTGTCCTAGTAGGGGATGTTGTGTCTAGATGATGAGACTTTTGAGAGTCTTTGATTTTCATGAGAAAGACTTGATGTTGTTGTTTCAAGCGATTTAGTGAATTGAAGAGTTGGTGAGAAGGTGTTAGTAAGATTGAAGGTTCCTTGAGTGAGATCCTTGTAGTATGTTTATGTTGACCTTACATGGGTTTCTCCTAAGTAGTGGAGTATGGTGAATGGTAAGGGAGTTGAGAGTGAGATATCCTTATATTTTTTTATGCGTCTATTCAATACTAAAAGTAAGAGTTCCTAGTATCTTGGATTATGTTGGAGTCTTTTGTGAAAAATGAGTTTCCAAATATTCTCCTTATGATACGCATGTTTTAATTGAACTCTTGTTAAATGAGACAATGAGTTTTCATGCATTGTATTCCGTCATGTTCATATGCATTTAGGGTAGATTATATTATATATTTGCTTCATGAGTTTAAATAGTGAGCATGCCTAAATTTTTAGATGAGATTGATCTGTTGAGCATGCCTAATGTGTTATTGAAAGGTTGCATGCGAAGACTTAATGAGGAAATTGCTCTAAATATGTCTTCGTGAGAATGATGCGTAATTTTTCTTCAATGAGAAATTGCATATGTTCTTAGTAATGTTCAAATGGGTATGATGTAACATGGAGATGGAAGTTCCTCCAATAGCATGAGAAAAGGTATAGGATGATGCATAAGGAGT
This sequence comes from Solanum habrochaites, assembly GCA_027704765.1. Classification (NCBI taxonomy): domain Eukaryota; kingdom Viridiplantae; phylum Streptophyta; class Magnoliopsida; order Solanales; family Solanaceae; genus Solanum; species Solanum habrochaites. The sequence continues at coordinate 17,543,154 of JAKWJA010002491.1, forward strand.
TGATAGATGTACTTCTATTTGCTTGAATTGCATGAAGTTGTTTGAGAATTTTTTTTATGGAGTGATGTTCATCCTAGATATGTATATGGTTTATGATATTTTATGCTTGAATGCGGGCTGTTTTCTTTGGTCGTTATCTCTTTATGTGTGAAGTGTCTTTCAAGTGTGAATGTTCCCAAGTGGGGTAGACTATAATGACCCTCAAAATGAACTAGGTTGAACTTAAGCTTCACAAGTTTTGTAAGTGCTTCTATGTAATTTAATTAATTTTTGTGTGAGTTTTTAAGTCAGGCCAGTTGAGTTTGAAATCAAACTTCAAGGAACGATCAAGACGTTCGATGACTAGTCACTTATGTGCTTGCATGTGTTTTAGTGTGCCTTTAGATGTTTCGTGAGTTTTTTGGGGTATAAATTGGCAGGAGAGTACCCTAAGACCTATATAAGAATGTTTAGGGGTTAGATGTCTTGATATGACTCCACCTAGGACCCACGAGTGGCCCAAGAGGAGGACCCCCATCTCAAAGGCTAAAAAAGCCAGGCAATGTAAAACGACGACCCCAAAGGATGGCTAGTCATTCAATCTACGGCTTATCGACCTTGGGTGTCGATTGAGCCTATAGGGTATGGAAGACCTGCAGGTTGAGGGGTTGTAGACCCAAATGACAGACCCCTGTGATAGGTCGTCGTTCCAACAGCGGTCCATCGTTGTGGGCATCGATGAGTAAATTTGCCTTCATCTCGGCCTAATTAGGAGTGAAGTGGTAAATTCACCCCAAGACTTTGAAATTGTGAGTAAGGTTATTTTAGGTATATTTAGGTATTTTAAGAGTACCAAAGTGATTAAATTTTCATTTAGACACTAGAACCTAAGACAAAACTCTTTCCATCCCATGTTTTGTCCAAAAACCTCCATCAAAGCTCAGTATTAAGATGGAGCTAGGATGGTGGATTTCTAATGGATATTTATTCAAAGTTATCACCATTGAGCAAATTTTAAAGTGATTTCAAAGATTTCAAAGAGTATGGAAAAGTACAATTTTCACTCTAAGTCATGGGTTCTTAGATGAAATGTTTTCAAATGATTACATATGATGTTATTGATGTATAATTGGTGTTTTCCAATCAAAATCTCTATTAAACCTTGATTTTCTCAAATATCTAAATTTGTCTTATGAATGGGTTAATATCTTATGACCTAATGATCATAGAATTGGATTTAGATTATGTTGAAATGTTGATTTTTATGAGGAATTATGCTATTATATTGAAAATTGTTGGATATGTTAATGAATAATGATCCTGGCTATTGGAAGAATCTACATTGATATAATTCCCTTAGTTAATGTATAATTGATATAGAATGGCTATTTATTGGTATAATACACTTATGATGGCGGTGTTTCTATGTTGATAGTGACGATCGGGTCTTCCTCGCATTATATTGTACAGTTCAGAAAACTAGACGTGTTCTATACTACGCATAAGATGTCCAAGTTTATAACTGCTTGTAAGGTCTATTTTAATGTATATAATTCATTTAGGATGTCTAGAAACAAAAATGTCCAAGAACGTCAATGACGTCGTGAGACTAGTTCAATGAGGTACTAGCGTGCCTTAGCATATTTGACTATCTTTTAGGTGTTGGAAAATAATGAAAATTAGTGGAAGGGTGTCTAACATGTATTAGAATTAATTCATAGTTAAAAGTTTTGGGCACGACTAACCATGGACCAACAAAGAGCCCTTGAGGAGGAGCCTTGAATTTTGGGGTAAAAAGACTTCCTACGGCAGTGTGCACAGACGAGTGCCATCAACGGGGCGTGTAACAAATAATGGGGCATCAAAGTACACTTAGCTATAATCTTGGAAGGTTTATTTTGACAAATCTCTAAATTTACCAACGGATGTGCATCACGGAATGTAAATCCGCGTCGGTTGACCTACAATACGTTGATCGCGGTGTCGACTGTGATGACTGGCTTTCCCTTCAAGTTCTCACTTCAGTCAATTAATTATTTAGCTTAGTTAGGAAGTTAATTAGGGGTTAGGGTAGGTATAACTAAGTTAGTTAACCACCTATATAATGTCCTCTCCTAGTTAGACTAACTAAAACTACTATAATATTCAAACCCTAAACTCTCTTCCTTCTCTCTTCTTTCTCTCTCAAGTGAAGAACCCCATTGAAGAAAGATCTTAGGTAAGGTTTAGAAATGTCTATAGAAATCCCTCCTCATATTCATAAATTATACGGTAGGTATCAACTTTTCACTTTGAGACCATCTTTCCTCAAAGGGTTCCATCAAATTGCTTGAAAAGTTGGATTTTCATCGCAATTCGAAATAATGTTTGAATTACTTTACTTTGTTTATGATTTCTTTTGGATCACATGAAATATATTAACATGTTTTTTAATCCATTATGTTATTCCTTGATTGAATTGGTCTAGTTTGTAGGAAGATTTCCTTTAACCACCCCTTTACCCCCTTTACCCTAGGCCCTAGGTTTTATCTTGATGTAATTGATAATGTTTGTTCATATTGTTGAGTTATTGGTTTAATTACTATCCCTACAGCTTGTTGTATAAATTATTCCTAAATTAAGAAGAATTATAGTCTTATCATTATAGTTCTTGAGAAGTTTATTTAGGTTATGAAGTATGTTGGGAATTGACCTAAGTATCTTATCTTAAGCTATGAACTAGTATTGGATTTTTATGTAGTGATTCAATAGGCCTTTTTATCATGTTGATTATGGTTATATCATGATATTACACCCTAATTGGGTTCATTTAAGGGTTTATGGTAAGACCTTGATGATTAATTAAGAAGGAAACTTCATAAGTCTAGTGATCCCTACTATTTACTTCAATTATGGTTGATTGAGATGAATTCATGATGTTGTATTGGATTATGCCTTGTATTAGGATTTATTCGGTGTGGGTATGATGTTTCAATGAAATGTCTTGCTATGGTTGGTGAGGTTTTTGGTTAAGAATGTATATGTTATAAGGATGGGAATGATTTACCAATGTGCCCTTAACCATGAAGTGACATTTAATGTGCTATACCCCTTATAATGAATTATAATGAAGAACAATACTCCATGCAATTTTCTTGCAAGAACTATGATGATGATGATGATGTTTATACAAGGGTTAGAGACTATGACCTACATTGAGTTATTATGATTAATAAATACATTAAAGATAGTTCAAAAAAAGACTTAGTTTAGCACCGAGTGAACTTGACAATGCGAAGTGATGACTTCCTATACAGGAAGATTTACCCAATAGTTCTACATGTGTTGTTGACTCCCAATTAGGGATAGGAATCCATTGGATTCCCATTAGAGGAGGCCCAGTTTAAATGTGGTATATTGAGGGAATATACCTATTTCTTAGTTCTTGAACTATGTTTCCCCCATAGGAAGACTACCTAGTGCATCCACCGAGAAAACTACGTTTATGTTTGGCTTTACTTTTACCGGTAGACCACCTTCCTTCGGTGTAAGGTTTTACAACACCAGATTACACACTTAGATTTTGTGTTCTATGTTGGTTAAGTAAAGTTTTCCCTGAACTAAAATGAATTAATGAAGTACAAAGTAACTAGAGTTACTTGAGAGGTTGACTTAGCCTAGGTAGGAGTATGGGACTCTATCGATGCCTTGCACTAGTTTTCCTTGAAGAAAGTCTTAGGAGGTTGTTCTTATGTGTGTATATGCTTATATAGTTAAATGATATGTATCTGATAATCTTACATATTAATGACACTATGTGATCTTAATTATTCTTATGAACATGTAATTTAAGTCCTATATTCTAACGTATGATATTATGGACCTAATTTATATTATGTGAGGCGGACCATTAGTTATGTCTAAAGAAGTTGACGAATTAAGTAAGGTATGTGACTTTACTTAGTTATTACAAAAGTGGACTTCAAGAGGGTCATGAGTAATGGTCTTGCTTTAGTTATGTTCAAATGTACTCTTATTCATGATTGTTGAAGTTATAACTTGATGATAGAGTGATATTGATTTTATATGCAAAATATGTTAATATGTTCATTGACTTGACTATGCTATGTATTGTTGGTCTTGAGATGTACGTGTCTATTAATTAATGAGTATTTCTTATTGATTATTATGGTCTTGTTGAATGTACATAAAGGATTTCAAAGTAAATTGCATACATAATGAAAATGTTCTTTTTAGCATGATTTGATATTATATGTGCATATGGTCTCACACTTAATAAAAGTGGTGAACTAACCCCATATTTTTCCTTTTCCCCAACATTTTAGGTTCTTATCGTTTAAGGTCTTTTCGAGACAACTTGAAGAAAACTTTGATTCTTTAATCATCCAAAGAGTGTAGGTTCCTCACTTCTGATGGCAATTGCCACTTCAAAAGCCTATGGAGACTGTGCTTTAGTGTTCAAGACTCTTATGTTTCTTTCCTTTTTCATGTGGGTTTTAAAATGAATGTATGACCTTTTATGTGGTCTTATTCATTGTTGATGGGCTAGACCATTTGATATACTCTTATTATACGGTTATGAGATGAGACGACTATTTGAACTATGTTATATTATATATTAGCATATATATATATATAGTATATATATATATATATATATGTGCATAAAAAGAAGAGAAGTAATCTTCATATACGAAAGGTCTATGTATACTTGATATATATCTATTACGTGTATGTATAGGTCGATGTAAACCTCAATGTAGAAGTAGTAAAACGTTTTAAATGTCCGCTAATTTTTACCTATGAACTTAATGATGTAAGCTAAAAGGCTAGTCTTAGTCCTCAAAGAGGAGACGACACCGGTTACGTCTAGGGGGCATTCCCAAATGTCACAATTATTATGTAAATTGTAGTATCGTCATCTTAAGGCTTATCTTAAGGTATAATGTGAACATGTTTATGTGAAGTAATGTTATTATGTAGGAGATGTTATGGCTTATATGAATATGTAAAGTGAAGTTATGATGTTATACATGTGCGATCTTGTATAATATGAAGATATGAAGTGAAGTACTCTTAAAGCGTCTATATGATATTTTATGAGTGTTATTATTATGATTCTTCTCTAATTGATGATATATGATGATGATGGAAAATTAAGAAGAGTCTTATGTGATAATGTTGTATCTTGTGTGGTAGACGTAGTGTCCCTACTTAGTACTTGAAAGATATTGAATAAACGATATGATGAATGTTGTGTATTGTTTTGGTAGACCTAAGTCCTTCTCGATACATGAAAGTTATGTGAATATGTGATATCTTGACTTGGTAGGCTTAGGCACCATTGTCATGTATGTGTATGAATGATTGATAAATGAAAGTCTAGGATCGGTAGACCTAAGATTGTGCCTTTTCTAAGGATGACTAATATAGGACCTTGAATATGAAAAGAAGGTCAAGAACATAGAACCTAAATATAGACAAGAAATAGAAGCCTTGAAGTGAAATACCATAATGGTATCCTTCTTGAGTTGAATGATGGACTTAGGGATAGGTTGGATGGAACGATATGAAACTATCTCTATGAAAGTCATAAGAGTTATCCTAATAGACCTTGGTTGGAAACCCTATGGAACTCATTCTTCAAAATGGTATTATGAGTCTGAAGAGCTTCGTGATGGTACCCTCTCTAATACACCTATGTGAATAGATGACTCTATGAGAACAAAGGCAAAGCACCTTGTGAATTTGCTTGTGGTATTAGATATATTTAAGAGGAGACTAGAGTAAAAATAAACTCTTTATATTCCTTAACTATGTGCCAACATGGGATAATTACTAGTTCTACCTTTGCAAGTAAAACACTTTCCACGGTGTGGGGTCTTATGACACCTGATTCCTTACCTAGCTTGTATGGTCTATGTCAATTAATGCATATTCTCATCATGTGGGATGTACACTTTAGTTATTTGATAGGTACTACAACATGTAGTTAGTGGAATGAGATGTTATATATACATTGCACGAGTAGGCTTTGATGATGCTAGGTGAGTTCCCTAGATCCTTCAAGACCATTATGTGAAGTCCTCTAATTGTTTAGTTGTCTCTTAAATGGATTTATTGAATAATGTTGACTTAGTAAAGGCATGTATTATTGAAAGGTTCTTCTCTATAGTAGCTTTGAGAATTGCTTAGGTGTGCTTGAGGGTGTATGGGCGGTGTGGTTTCTTCATATCTTTCCTAGTTGAGTCCTATAGTAACCTAAGGTAGAGAGTCTAAATGATGTATATACTTATCGTATTGAATATGGAACTATGTGATGGAATGGAATAACTTTACTTTGGGTAGTCTTAAGAATTACTTAGGTGTGCTACACCTTCTTATCTTACTTACTTAAGTGAGTCATAGGATAACCTTTAGTCAGGGTCTAATTGAATATGATTATATGATTTATGCTATTTGAATATGCCTTATGTGTGATTCTTGACTTGTATTACGTTTCGTAAACTCTTATTATGAAGGTTTTATCAAAATGTCATGAAAGCAGGTTTCTATACTAATGTCCCTTTTTCATGGTTTTTGCATGGCTTCCATACTTAGTGCATTTAATTTGCTAACCCCTTATTTTCCCCTTTTGACTAAAGTGTAGGGAATTGAAAATATTGATATACCATGGATGATGGATAGGTTTCTAAGGGTTGAAGATGAAGTATTGGTGATTCCTCAAAGATTCGGGGACAAGACACACATGTTCCTTTTATATCTTTATTATTTATTTCTAGTCTTGTATAGGCTTAGTCCAAATATTGTACATTCAAATTATTAAATGGTTTAATGAGACATTATAAAGGTAGATGGTTTTAAAAGTCTTCTGCTTGCATATTAATGAACATATTCTTCGTATTAATCCTGGCTTATTTTTGGAGTATATTGTGCAATGATTGATAAGAGAATTTTTTGTGAGACTTCTCGAGTCTCATATGCCGATAACTTCCATGGAGTACCTTTGGGTTGTTACATATAAATCAAGGGAGCTAACTAGTTGAACATTTAAATAAAACTTCACCGATTACCTGGCATGAAGAGCCATAAATTATGTTTCGAAGCGTTAGACAGGAACTTGCTGGACATACTACTAGACAAGTATGAAAATAGCGCTGACAAACCTTTTGGTGGACTAAAAGTCATGTGGTGGAGATTTCCGACAAATACTACTTGTTATTCTGAAGGGAATAAGATCTGATATTGTTGACATAGCCCTGAACTCCTCTCACTTGTGGTCGTTTTTTTCTATTTATGAATTGAAGGAAAACATGTGTCTGAGTCATGGAAAACTAACAGGTGCTGAAGGCACAAAAATATCCACATTCGACAAATGGTTGTTGCTGTAGGAGAGGGATCAAAATATGATGCTACAAATAAGGACATGATTAATCTCCCCCTGATGTTGTGCAGAAAAAATCTGAGTCATTCCTTATCGGTTCCGAGTTTGAAGAAGTATATCCAATATATATTGATTAAGTATAATCCACCTTAGAATACATGAGCAAATGGTCAGTACTCAAATCTAAAAAGATCTAGTGCATGAGTTAAATGAAATAATTATGAAGATGATACCAAGAGAAGGAACAACCTATTATATCTCAGATAATGTGTGCAAAGCTAGTGTGAACACTAACGAGGAAGATATATTGTACCCAACTCAATTTCTAAACAACCTTCACTTGTCGGGGATCCCTAACGATGACATACACTCTTAGTAGGAATCCCTGTTATGCTTTTGCGGAATCTAAATCAAACAGAAGGGCTTTGCAATGGGACAAGATTAGTTATCACGCATCTTGGTATTGGTTTGTTAGCGCTAACATCATTTTAGGTAAGATTATTGGTTCACGTTTCAAAATCCCAAGAGTTATTCTGACGCCTACGAAACAAAGTGGCCTTTCAAGTTATAAAGGCGCAAACTTCTATTAGCCACATGTTACGCTCTAAGAATCAATAAAAGCCATTAGGTAGGCCTGTATCTACAAAAATAGGTATTCACACATGGACAACTGTATGTAGTCGTATCCCGAGTAATCACAAGATAAGTAATAACTGTGCTAAATGTAGATGGTGACACATAAGACAGAATAATCATTAAAAATAGTGTTTACAAAGTCTTCCTGAATTTATGGCCTAGAGTGGTAGAAAGAGAAGAGGTATTATTTTAAATTTGTGTTTTCCCCTGCTATCAAAGAGTACCATTCAAATATACAATTCATAAAAACCATTTCAAACTGTCCTGCATGCAGATAAGTGGAGATACAACTAATGAATCGTGATTGAGATGGCAGCCAAACAAGGCGTCGCAGAAACTGCATGCAAACAAAAACATTAGGCATACAGAAAAATAAAATCAACCAGGTAGCTTAATTAAAAAGACCACAAACGTTTCAAAATAAGAGACACCATTTTAAAGTAATCACTTCCATAGCCCGATTGGAGCAGCCAATATAAACATGTAACATCAGGTGTAGAAGTTGTACTTTACGTAGCTAATATATGACTTATTTAAAACACATAACTTGAACTTGCTCCGGAAATTTATGTACTCTTAAAATGTCATTTGTTTACAACATGCTTTAGTGTTACATATGAATATTTGATTACGTGATAAGTCCGACTTCATACTACTATAATGCAGATGACGAGGAATTAAACCAAGTAAATCTTTCAACAAACAAAAAAAAGATACATAAAATTGAGCATTCTATATACATTCCATTACCACCATATGATGCCTAAAAAGTTAATGCATCAATTGAAAAACATAAAAAAAAGGAAAAAAAATACATCAACACTCAATATTTTACTAAAACCAACAAATTACATACCACGCTAAGTTCATGCCTTTTACCTAGTATACTCTATTTATTATGGCTATTTCTCTAGTATTAGCCTTATTATTGATATTTTTAGCTTTAGTATTTTATGTTGATGTGTCTATTAAGTTCTGATCATTAATATCTATTGAATAATTAGGATAAGAATTAAGGTATGTAGGGCATTTGGCAACGTTACTTTGTATACTACTAATAATGAATCATCAAATTTAGTAACATATTGTCTTATAAGAGACGACATATGGGTACATCGAAACTATTTTTATAGAATGAAATTTATAATTTTTTTATACCTATTAACATTGTCAGCTGCTATTAATTTAATAGTCTCAATATTCTTAATAATGGCAATAGTATATTCAGAAGTCTTAATATAATAATTATTAATAAAATCAAAGTGTCCCTTTTCATTAACTTTTTAAATATGTTCTTTTAGAATATTCCTATTTTTAGACTACTTTCAATTTTTTCAATTTTATAAGAGGTGGCAGAGATGTTAGTATTATTTAAATATTTTGATGTGTTGGTTAATTCATTTTAAATTGATGGAGAATCTATAGGGGAGAAGAACAATATCCTTGGGCTTAAATGTCTACTTTAAAGGTTACTTCCGAAATAATAAGTTCCATTGTGTAGTAATTATTGTTACCTATTTCACTCACCTTCTTTGATTTTCTTCTTATAGGCTTGGAGATGGGAACACTATCTAGGTCATGTTCTATGATACACACAGTCTAAGATACTGAAATGGAAAAGTAAGAGCTTACCAACATCTAAACAGTGATTAACTGGTTACCCAAATTTGATGAATAAAACAAATAACATAAGTGGAAGAAAAAATGAACTACCAAACTCTGAACTTATTATATCGGCTACAACCTAAGTTTCAACATTGTTCGCCCAAAGATACCGTAGGGACCTAAATTCACATTTTCTAAACATAGAGAATAGTTGGCGATCTTTGATGGTTTGCACAAAAAGTCTCAGATGAGTCACATGCTCTTCAATTCACTAGGTGAATAAATGAGATATCATATACAAAAACGATGATGAACAAGTCCAAATATTGTTGGTTCTTGCACCGGTTCTTGGAAATCTGTATTTATTTTTCTATGTTCTCTAATATGACTATTCATACATAAAAAAGAGAGTAATACAAAAAATATTTGCAAACCTAGTTGATGGAAATTCTTCTAGATATGCAAATTTTGAGAAATATGAATATTCAGTGAATTCATACATTCCAATAAGAAAAAAAAAAGAGTGATCAACTGAAAAAGTATTTGCAAACGTAGTTGATGAAAATTATTTTGGATATGCAAACTTTGAGATTTTTTTATTAGTTGCAGCGAGTATTAATGTGTTTGACCCTAAACCTATAAAGAAGTTATTTCTAGTTCAAAAGCAGATCTAATACCCACTAGTGATGTTATCTACATTGCACTTTAAGTCTGCATAGATTTAGAATGATGTTTTAAATGAATAAGGTGGCTTCCTCATTTAGCAAGCGTCATTCTCATATGTATGTTATCGACGTAAAATTTTCTTATGTCATATCCTACCATAATTTCCCAAATGATTGCAAAACATCAAGAAGTTTTCACATGGAAAAATACCAAGAAATAATAATTCATCCATGATATAAACATTACATTAAGGAAGAGCCCTATAAATCATCATAAGTTCAAGCATGAAAGGAAAGTAAAATCTATTGAAATCGTTTGAAATATTCCATAGAATAAAATTCTAAAGTTATGGAGCTTAACCATGAGGTGCCACAACGACTTTTACCCTTGGTGATGCTTTTAAAAACATCATTAGTTCTTCATACAAATCCAATACCTCTGCAACATCAATATCATCAGAAGGTTCAACAATAATCCTTGAAAGCGAAGGAGAATATTCCAATATTTTCTTTAAGAAATTGAGTTCAAAGTGTGTCCCCTCAAACTTTCTTAGTTCCACAAATTCAAGCTTCTGAAATTGTCGGTCAATACATTTTGGATCTTCCAGATAATGAATAACTTCACCTATGTTTCTTTCTCTCAAGGTATTTAAAACCTATAGAAGTTAAAAATGAAAAAAGAAGAAGAAGGTTAGTAACTTTTACAAGTTTTCTCAAGTAAAACATCCTTACATTCATGATTACAAATTCCATTACTATGAATTATTACTTGTAGATAGTTTTTACTTTGTATAACCTGATATTGATAAAGCATAAGATTAACTACATTTTTGATACATGTATAGGTTAAACTCTAAAAGTGTAAAGTATTTAACTTATACACAATATAAAAATGTAAACATGTTTTTTACTCTATAGGTCACTAAAAAATATCTACCGGAAACAAAAATTACCTACTATAGCATGTAAAGGAAACCTACTATCAATGTATACATAACTTCAACTAAATTTTAAATTATAAAAGGTGAGATACATTACATCTATTTCCAGTGAATGCAATTTGGGAGAACGTCGAATGAAGGCAAGAATATCATTAACTTGCTTTAGATCCAGAAATGTCACACACAATGTTATATGCTCCAAATGGTAGGGTTTAGATTGATCAAACCTTTTCGGAAAATATTCTGCACCCAAATGCTTGAAAAAAGAAAAATAAAAGGGAAAAAAATCATTAATGGTTTAGCATAAATGATCATATTAAAATTTATTGAAAACTCTGTGATAAAAATATTGAAATATGTCTTGATCAAATTATACTCACCTGAATGCAAGAATTATTCAAAACAAGCCTTGTTAGGTTAGGGCACAAAGAAAGAAGATGTGACCATGTTATGAACCTCCCTTCTTCATAATAAGATTCTTCCGGANGATTTGACGCCTGTTTCGTCTCCGGCTAGGTTATGATTAAAATTTACTTAATATTGTTATAGCTTACTACTCTATGATTTTTTTAAATTTATTGAATGGCTGAAATAGGGTTGTATTTATTGTAATATTTTGAAGGAGTCTTGTGAAGGTGGGAATGTTAAGACTTTGGCCCTTTAGTTTTATCTTCATTTATGAAGGACTTATACTTGATGTTGATGATGTTCTCTTGAAGTATTAAGATGTGATTTGTATGAGAAGGTGGATGGACGGATGACTGTAATGCATTGTCTTTGACTATATGAAACTGTGATATTAATGATTAGGTTATGATTATATAAAGGTGATTGTGAATCAACTTATGGGGCCTGACTATGACTTGATTTGGATAAGTTTGATCTCACAACTGAAGGGTTGTTAATGAAAGATCAATCAATCAATGAAATACCTAATGAGCCATGATATGATTATAAAACGGGGTTATTCAACCTATGAACCTATATTAAGTTATATGAATTATTCAATGGCTTACAGACATTATCTAAAATGGACTTAGCTTTGCATCGAGTGAACTGTTTCTAGAGGAGGTTTCCCTCAAAATGTGGGAGGAAGGTTCCGCAATGGTTCTCATGAGGATGGGAGTACCATGCAATTGTGCAATAAAGAGGTTCTCTAGCATGTCTCCTAGTTCTTGAACTATGTTTTCCCTCCATAGTAATACTACCGGTGGAGTCAACCTAGAATGCTATGTTCAGTTTTTGTTACTACTTTAAGTAAAACACCTTCTTTCGTGGTAAGGGTTAGGTGAGGTAAAACTGAAAGTAATAAAGTAAAAACCACTAACTAGGGCGACTTAAGGGGTTTTACCTTAGTGTAGGTAGGGGAATGAGACTCTACTTATACAAGGAACATTTGACCTAAGGGAAGTAACTAAGCGGCATTTGGTTCTCATTACGTATATATGAATGAATATGTTAAGAGACTTATACGTGTTGATGATTCCTATAATGATGTTGTTTCATCATTGATTGGTCCTAAATTGTATATATGATGAATAACCATACATGCATTATATGAGATAACATGATCTGTTGACATTGCGTTATTATCCTTTGTTTGTGTTAAATTGATTTTGTGGGGTTTATGAACTTCAAATACGCATAACTTGTAGGTGGGGAAGGGTTTATGAGTAAAGGTCTTATATATTTGGAGATTATGAATCTTGTACATGAATTGTTATTATACTAAGTTATAATTAAACTTAGCATGGCTTCATGATCTAGTTATGCTTATCTGTTGTGGGTATGACGTTTTTGTTACGGCCCAAAATGATCAAGGTGACCTAGAATCCTCGTGTAGTAACTTGAGTTAATTTTTAAGTTAAACTACGTTAGTTTAGGGATCTTAGTCATTGTGTGATGTTTGGTGAAGTTTGGAGTTCAAAAAATCCCCGACCAAGAACGCCCCATGACGTTGTCTGAAGTATGCCTTTAAATTAACACTAGTGTGTCTTGTTCGCTTTTTGGACAATTTTACCGTGTTTTTTTTTAACTTGGATTGAGTATTTTGTAAGACCGATTAAAACTTATTTAGGTTTAACGTACGGTCATGACCCCGCCACCTAGGACACAAGGGGCTCTATATAAAGGTCGCCAAGACTTGGCAAATCTACAAAAAACCGTATGCATCGACGACCCTAATGACTTCGTTGGTCCCTCCAATGGTCCGTCGGACCTGGTAGTCTATTTTACCAGTGATTTATTTTTCCATGATCCATTTTGATCTAAGTATCCAACAACGATACCCTAGCCAACGGGCCTGTTGGTGAAGATTCGTCTGTGAGGCCTGCAAGTTCATGTGTCAAGTTTGCTGCCACTTGGGGTGTTTTATGGAATAACCCCAAGTCTTTTAAGAACCTAGGTGGATAATTTTTTTTTTAGTTTTATAGTAACATATTCTAAAACCTAGACCTCGCAAGACCCCTCTCTTAAACTCTCTCTAAGACACAAATCTCTCTACAGGACAAATCTCTCCTAGAATCCATGTAAAATATAAGGTCAGGAAGGAGAGGAGGTCTGTTGGACGTGTACTTCATCAAAAACTCTTAGGATTTTGATTCCCTTAAAGTGATTAGGGTATCCATTCTTGAATATCTCTTCATGCAAGAAGGCCAACTTCGATAAGGTGTTTTCAAAATGGTTTCTCAGACTCAAACTTCTTCTACTTTGATTTCTTTGTAGGGTCTTCTTGTATTTAAGTTCTAATGGTTAAATGTATTGTATTTTGGTTGAATTTAGTTTTATGTAACAACTCTAATGAAACTTGTTTATGCATACTTGAAACTTTTTGCTTGAAAATGGGTTATGTGAGCATGTATTTGAGTAGGGTAATGATTGGGTATTTTCTTGTCTTCTGTCTTTTTTGTGTAGCTACTTCCGAACAGGGTCCTTCATATGTAGTTAAATATTGATAAATTGCTTATGAGTGATGCATGCTGCATTTGATTTCGAGTTTCTTTCATTATTTAGTTTCTTATTATGAATTGATTATTTAGTTGGTATGGTCCATCTTATGGATATAGCAGTGCTAATTAGGAACTTGATGTTTGTTTATTTAGTGTGTTTTGAATATGTAAGATTGAAGGTATCACATGTTAAAATGAATATATATTCTAAATTGGTTCTTGTCTTGGTGTTTGGTGTAGCTTTATTGCAGGTTTGACCTATTATAAGTCAAAGGAAGTATATGATTATGCGAATCATGTATAGTGGTAATCTGTGATGAATAAAGGTTAAAATATGTGCGAACATTGATTAAAATGAAAATTCTTCTGATATGCAAGGTGTGGGAAATTGTACACAGACACACTTTAAATAATGAGTATTATTAATGCCAATGTTTGAGTAAAAAAGGGGAATCTGGAGGTGGACACACTTCGTGAGTTGAGATGTTGGTCGAGTAGAAACCGTCTCCATTCCTAGTGATTTTCTATGATATTAACTACGTATGTTTAAGAAATCTGTGGCGAGTTATCCTAGCACCGAGACATATGAAAGGGAGGTGGATTAACACTTCAGAATTGGAGTGTTGTTTTTTAAAAGTACCTCTTGAGATGAGTAATCCTCGTTAGTAGAGAATGAAGTTACACTCGTATAATCTCCTTATGCCTTAACTTTGTGTCCACCTAGGTGTAGATATTAGGAAAGCGGCATGTAAAATCAAAAAAGCATGGCCTTTACTCTAGGAAAGTGAGGATCCTTCATCGATAGGTCAATATCGGAATTCCATGTCTAACTCTGATGTCTATGTGGGTTAATCTAATCCCCGACAAAGATTGATTGAACTAAGTCGTCGAAAAACGTACTACTATAAAGGGTAAGTGGTGGTTTGAGACTCTATCTAGTCACTGAACTAGTAGGACCTTCCTAAGGGAAGACCTGTGGTGCCAACCTTCTAAAAGAAGGACTAACTACGTAGGGTCAGGTGGTGGTATTGGGACTCTATCTTACTATTATCACTAAGTAGGCCATTGTCAGAAAGAGAATACTTCGGTGTTTTGTTGGTGTCTTTAATGTCTTTCCATTGATTGAGGGGTTTGGGGTTTTTATTCCCTATTGATAAGTCGAAAGGGGGTAGTGTTGAGGGTTGCTTTGGTGTGTATTTGTCAAAGGATGAATTGCATAACTTTCTCTTTCTGCCATTCTTCTGTTAGTGAGTCCTAAGATAGTTCCGAGGTAGGGAAACTCTTAAGAAAAATGAGTTTCACTTTCTATTTCGCTTGGACTTGGAAGTGCACTCATTTAGTGTAATATAGGTCATTGTAATTTGCGTAAAGTTGAATTTATTGAGAATTCTTTAATGATATCTTGTTACTGTTCAAATTTATTTACTTAAATGCTTAAGGAGTTCATTGGTGAAGTCAAGATGGTTTAACTTTAATGTTTCTTTTTGGCTTAAAATTATGGGAATTCTTATCTAGTCTAAATGATGGTTATAAAATGTTTGCCGTTGTATTCACGAATGTTTTACTCAAATGCATGAAAAAGATATTTTACCTAAATTTCCACTTTTTTACATGTTTTTGTCATAATCCAATTATTTTTTTCATTTTTTTTGTACTACCCCATACTTTTGTATACTATATGAAGTAAAGTGGTAAGCTTTTGAAGTGTTTGAAGGCTTACAAGTGAAGAAGGCTTGGTGAAAGTTTCTCTCAAGGCAAGAGTTGTCCTCACATATTCCGAAGGGCTTAGTCCGTTTTCTTAATTTTGGTATTTAAAGCTTGTTTATGCATTGTACTTTAATGGTAGAGAGCCATGGTGGTCCCTAAAATATTATGTTGTGTTTTTCTTTTAAGTTTATTGAATGAACGACGAATTCTCTATGTATTTATTTAAACACTTGTCTTTTATTAATTATATTCATGAACAGTTTAAATTTTTTTCAAACTACTTTTATGTCTTATGTATGAACGATAGTAAGGCTTGTACAAGACCCCAAGGGGTCAGTACGCCCGTCACGAAACGAGGGTTCTCCTTAACTCAGGGCATGCTTTTGGTTCGTGACAGGCCTTTGTATCCAGAGCTAAGCTTTATGGGAAATAGTTTATGTTCCAAAAAGTCTAACAATGCCACATCTAGTGAGTATCTTGGTCATTGGGTTGTGATTTGCAACACATCCATGGACAAGAGGCTATAGGATGGATCGAAGTTTCCTTTTCTTCTCTAGTTTTATAATTGTCGTGTCCTTATGAGTTGAGTTTCATAAGGTATCTTCTCTTAACTCATCTCCTTGTGTTTATTGACATGGATAAGCCCGGAGGATATCGACCGGCTAAGAATGGAGGAGGGGTGGTTTAGCTAAGAGAGGATCCCTATTCCTGACCAATTCCCTATTGTCAGCCTAGAGGAGGAAGAGAATGTGGAGGTTGGTCCCCTTCAAGAAACCTCAGTGCCTTCGGAACCCCCCGAGGACCGTCAAGTAGTGCCTTCTATGCTCAGCTCTTTTTGTGAGGATGGATATGACAATTGCGGAGTTGCCGGGGCTCCTAATGAACTTGACCCAACTCATGACGGCTCAAGCTCATTTTTTCGAACAATTACTGTTGTGGGCCAATCTAACCCAGCAGATATCCCCAACCAATGCTAGTACTCTAACTCTAGCCCCCCCCGTAGGATGCGGGATTTCATTAGTGATGAAACCCTCCTAACTTTCCAATGGCACTAAGGTGGAATAAGATCCAAATTAGGTTTCATATTGAGGTTTTCAAAAGTGGTAATATTCTATGGGTGTGACCCCTAGGGACGAAGCGAGAGTTAGTCCCGCTTACCAACGTAGAATGTTTGCTCAAGTGTGGTATGAGCAATGAGAAGTCATAGACCCTTAAAAGAGGTTTGGTTGATTGGAATTAATTCAAAGAGGCTTTCATACACAGGTTCTTCCCTTAGAAATGGAGGGAGAGGAAAGAAGATGGTTGAATTCATGAACCTTTCAGCCACGGGGTAATGAGTGTGCAAGATATCTATCAAAGTTCACCAACTCTCTAATTATACCCCCAAGTCATGGTAGGCCAACCCTAGGGATAGGATGAAACAAGTTTGGTGATGGGAGTGTCTAGCTTTGGTGGAAAATGAGGTGTCGTACCGGCAATGCTGCATATGATATGGATGTTCTCTAGCTCATGGGTTTAATAATGCGGCAACAACTTGAGGAATCCAAAATTAGGTATAAGGCAAGAGAGTAAAAGGCCTAGTCGTATGATTGTAGTCACCAAAGTCCTGAAGAAGAGGGTTTTTTTAAATCATATCCCCATGTATTCTTCCATGGGAACAAGATAGGTCTCCAAATCATCATTCTCCAAGGTGGTGGTCATTATATGAAAGGCTAAGTACCCTACTTGTTGAAACCAACATTGGTGTAATGGTCCCTTGCCAGAACGATGGTTGTCTTGCTGTGGTAAATAAGGTCGCACAAGATGAGGGAACTAACCCACCTCAAATCAAGGGGGAAAGAGTTCAATCAAGCTTCCCTATCATCCTAATGCTCCCAAGAAGAAACCTTCATATGGAATGGGGGCTAGGCTAGGGTAATTAATCACATTGATGGTTTGGTAAGGTCTTCAGTCTTTTGTATTGTTGCCTTGTGTTATGAATTGTATTATATGGTTTAGATGTTCATATGATCATATAATCTTGAGGAATTACTTAAAAAATGATTTTTTCAAAAAAATTTTGGTAACAATGGCAAGTGAACACATGAACTTCACTTACACAATTTTGATTTTTTATTAGAAAATTGTGTGTTGTCTTGAAGTGAAGGTTCAATTGTAATAAAGTATTGTGTATGAGCATTTTTAATGTTAGGGAAGGTAAGTTCCTCCACATAAAAAAGAAACGAAGAGTGGAATTTTGACTTCTTGAAGTTTGAGAAAAGAGTTTTGTTTTCAATGCGTATTTGAAGTGTGAATTGATCTCTTTGTTATTTTGTATGCTTTATTTTGAGTTATTTGATCAAGATTGAGTCTTTTATTTGATGGTAAGAGTTATGATCCTTGTTATTCTTTAAAGTTTAAGTGTCCATTCGAGATGATGTTCATCCTAAGTGGGGAGAATTTTACAGGCCCTCAAAACGAACGACGGTGAACCTAAGCCCTGGATGTTTTAGATTTAATTTTTAAGTCAAAACTAAGTTAGTTTAGTTTCCTTAGTTAGCAGTGTGTGAAGTTTTGTTATGTTTAGAGTTCAATCTACCAAGAACGTCCGATGTACGTTCGGAAAGTATGCCTTAGAATGTACCTAGGGTGTGTCTTGTTGGCGTTTACCTAAGTTTTTTAAAAACGTGTTCCTTTTATTTGAAACTTGCAATGGATGTTCCTAAGACATAGAAGACTTAGTTTAGGGTTGTAACGTTGGGAACGACCCCTGGAAAAAAACCTAGGACTTACGTAAAACTATTTATTAGTTTCATTAGGAAGTGTGTGCATTTTTGGTTAAGCTTTTGGAGTTCAATCGGCCAAGAACGTCCATGAGGTTCGGAAAGTATGTCTTTAGAATGTAATAGTGTTCTTGTTGGTTTAGACAGATTTTAGCGTGTTTCGCGTTATTTGAAACTTGCATTGGATTTTACCCTCGAACCCTAGATAGACGACATAGTTAGGGGTTAAAAACGTTCCGGCACAACGCCACCTAGGACCCACAATGTGCCACTAATGAAGTCCCCAAGACTTGGCCAAATCTGCCAAAAGCAGTGGCCATTGAGACGACCCTAAGGATGACCCTTTGGGGTCCCTCAACAGTGCGTCGACCCTATGGAGTCGATCTGAACCATGATTTATGTTTTTGTACATGTGCGTCCATGGGAGCTAGTATCCACCAACGTTTACCCTACCAACAGATCGTTGGCTCAACAACGTCCTTTGTGAGGTTCATTGTGAGGCCTCAAGTCTATGAAGTGTGCTGTCACTTGAGGTGCTTTATTGTAAATACATCCCAAATCTTTTAAGACCATAGGTTGATTATTTTAGTGTTTTAGGTTAATCAAAATATTTTTTTAACCCATATACCTAACACGACCTATCTCTCAAATATTCACTCTCTCTCATCAAGCTGCATTGAAGCTAAGGTAAAGGAGATAGGAGGGAAAGGTTTGACAATGTCTCTCAAAAACATCTTGTATTTTTCTTCTTAAGTTAGGTTATGGTTCCAGTCTTGAATATCTTTTCATTCAGAATCCAACTTTCCAAAAAGATTTTCAAAAGGGTTTCTAACTTTAACTTCTTCCTTAACTTTGATTCTAGTAGAGGTCTTCTTGTATTTAAGTTTCTAATGTATTTAAAAATGTTTTTAGTTTGGATCTAATTGATGAATTTGTGTTAAAATTCTATAAAACTCTTCGTTTTAGTATACTTTAACTTTTGGCGTTAAAAAATGGTTATGTAGCATGATTTGAGTAGGGTTGAACTTGGGTCTTCTTGTATTTTCATGTTGGTGTAGCTACTAGGCCCTAAGGGACTTAATATTGTAAATATTTATAACTTTCTAGAGTTATGATTGTTTTATCATGATGTTACTTGCTTCATTTCATTACTTTTTTATTCTATTATGAATTTATATTGAGTGGTATGGTCCATCTTATGGATGTCGGTAACTATTGAGGAACTTGATGTTATTTAGGTATGTTTTTGAATATGTCCTCTTGAAGTTTCACCTGTGAAATGAAGAGATATTGGAAATGGGTCTTATATTGTGTTTTGGTGCAGCTTGAATTGCATGTTTACCCTAGTTAGAGTCTAAAGAAGTATAATGATTATGAGAAGCAATGTAAGTTTGAACTTGATGAACCAAGTTTAAAGTCTGTGTAGTGAAATTTATGAGAATGAAATGATTCTTATATGCAAGCGGTGTGAACTGTACGCTTTCACACTTTAAGAATGTATTATTCAAAGTTACTTAAGGTGGACAGAACGTCGGGAAGTTGAGATGTGGGGTCGTAAGCACATTCAGGCAACCTCTCCATTCCAGTGAGATTTTCATAATACTACTATGTTAAGAATCGTGGGGAATTATGCCTAGCACCGAAAGGATATGAAGGAAAGGTGGATTCACTCGTGAGTTTTGAGATGTCGTATTTCCAAAAGTAACCCTCTGGAATATGATTACCCTCGTTAGTAGAGAATGAGTTTACACCTAGTATCAATCTCCTTATCCCTTAACTATGTGTCCACATGGGTGTAGCTATTAGAAAGTCATGTACTATAGCTACTAAGCATTACCTACTCTAGGAAAGGAGGATCCCTCAGCCATAGGGGGTCAATATAGGATTTCCCTGTCTATCGTTCAATGGTCTCTGTCAGTTAACTAATTCCCCACAAAGAATTGATTTGAACTAAGTCTCTACACGAATGTAACTACTAGGGTAGAGGTGGTGTATGGACGCTTTACTCTTGCACTAGGTATGTACTTCTGAAGGGAAGACGTTGGTTGCCAACCTTCTAAAATAATGGACTCTTTAGGGAAGGTGTTGTTATGGGATTTATTACTCATTCCCCTAAGTAGGCATTCCGAAAGGGAAGACTTTGTTGGTTTGTTGGTGTCTGTTAATGTGTTTCCATTGATTCAGGGTCTTGTTTCTCTCTCCTGAGTTGGATAAGGTCGAAAGGGGTAGTCTTGAGGTTTCTTGGTGTGTCATTGGAGGAAAGCTTTTGAAGGTTTGAAGGCTAGAAGGAAGAGCTTGGGGAAAGTTTTCTCTCAAGGAAAATAGGTCCGCATATAATTGGGGCATATTCCTTTTCTTTAATTTTATTTGGGTAAAGAGTGGTTACGTTTTTACATTTATTCAAAGGGACATGTACGTAAGATAGTAATGTCTTTGTCCTTTAGCGTTTCTTGTGACGAAGAGATTCTTAATGTATTTATGAAACATTTGTCTTTTATTAATTATTCATGAAAAATTTTTGCAAGATTTCCGCACTACTTTTCATGTCTTGTGTGATAACATAGGCCAAGGCTTTTACAAGACCCCAAATGGGTCAAGTTAACGTCCGTCACGAAATCTAGGTTTCACTCCCACACTTCTAGGGGTGCTTTTGGGTCGTGAGAGACTTCTGTTATAATATCCTGTTGACTTGATTTTTGGGTGATGTTTTGGTCGTGTGTTGAATAGGGAATTGTCTTAAGTAATGTTCATGTCTAATGACTTTTATGTGTTCCTAATTGTGCATAAAGACTTTTAAGTAACTTAGCATAGTTTTGAACAACTGTCCCTTTAGCATGATATGAAATGGCTTACTTGCATTTGTTTCCGATACACATTACAAGTGGTATGTAACTACCCCCAATATTCTTTCCCTTTTCCCAAACAATGTGGATCGGGCCGTTGAGGGTATCAAAGTTCGGTTTTTTGTGGGTACGCTCAAACGTACTTCTCAAAATAATAGGACAGCGGTCGTATTAGGTAAAGAATCCAACTAATGAGGTTGGGATCGATCCCACAAGGAAATTAGTTCAAAACTTAACCTTGTATTCTCTTATTACCTATTAATTAAGTCAACGATTTCCATAGAGAAACAAAGCAAAAAAAAGGGGTGGGGGGTTATTTCGAATTAATGAAAAAATTAACTAAATAAAGTACGCAACTAACAATTCAATTCTTCTGATGTTTAATCATTATAAAGTCACTAGTCTTTTAAGTGTTCCCCATAGTTCTTAACTGATAATTCTAAATATAACAATTCTTTTCCTAGTACTTTATTCATATAAAGTGATAAGTTATGTATCTCAATATTTTTTAATTTCTTTTTCATTTGATATGTTTATATATAGTTTATTATAAAGTAAAAAAATATTATATTAGGTATTAAAATGTTGAGAAGAACAAATAAAACATTAAGCTAGAAAAAATTGAGTTGATCTTGAGACCCGTTGTATAACCCTATCACCTACAGCTTTTTTGACCCACAAATTTGTCCGGCTATGTGTGTTGTTATACTAAACCTTACCTTTTCCTCATATAAGCATTGTATTCGATATTATAGTTTATTACTCATAACCAACCGACACTAGCCTATTAATAGCTTACAATCAATTATGTTGATTAATTCTTTTCGTTATCTACCATCGTGGACCCGCACGGTAGCATAAGGCAAGTTCCTAGACATGTCGCATTGGTCCGTTAAAAATATTTTTTAAAAACAAAGAATTATCATACATTCAAAACACTACTATTCTAGAATTGCTATTTTAGTTAGATTTTTACCTTATATTCACCCTGGCTCCACAACCCTAGTTTATGGAGTTACCCATGGTCATAATCACACTATGCATATATTTAATCTAGAATCCATTCACGTACTTTATGAGAAAAAAAAAAATCCAGAAACTCTCACTTGATTCTCAACAAAACACCAACAATCAATTCCATAAAAAGTGTAATCAATACGAACGTAATTCTTCAATCCTTGAACAGAGAACTTACAAATTATCGAAACTCTCAACCCCAAATAGGTTTTTCGAACTCTTTATAATAAAAACAAAAACCCTAATAAAAGAAGGATTCTAAATTACTGAAAAATCTTTTTTTTTGTCAAAACACGTCTGAGTCGACGGACCTTAGTGGTTACGACGGGCAGTCATGGCCTCCTCGCCATACTTCACAAATTCTCCTGTTGCTTCTTCATTACCCTCAACTACCAGGTATGATCGACTGTTCCAAGAACGACACGTCCGTCGAGTTCTCCGTGCATAATAATTTACTTCTTGGAATTTGGGTATTGGTACTACTCTATGATCATTACGACAAAAACCAGCAGGACGGCCATCGTCTTTATGACGGTCCAACAACCTGGACTTTCGTATCCCAGAAAAAAAAACACTAGTCGACTTCCCCTCATCCTTCACACCTTCTCTCCTACACTACGATGACACCTATGGAACCCTTCACAGACTCGATGGACCAATCATAGGCTCTGTAGGTGGTCTTTTCTGTTTCTTCTTTTCTGCATTTCTTCTCTAAAACTATCCCGCGTTCATCTTTGGACAGATTCATGCAAACAAGGAGAAACTTACATAAAATCATATAAAAAGCTTTTCGACCCACACTAAACTTAAGGGAAAAGTATTTAAAATACCATGAACCCTGGTACATCAACACCCTCACTTAAATTCGTTGTTTTGTCCTCAAGCGCTCATATGACTCACTACAAATCTTGTCCAAGAGTTCCACATTTTAGCTTTCGCAATCATTTGGTTATCATCCCGATCATTTCTCAATGAGTTGTATTCTGCAATGTTATTAATCACTATTCGCTTGAATTATGTGGGAACCAGCACCATGGACACAAGACTCCCCCGCACTGATACCTATCCTCCTTGAATTTCTCACCGAGGTGCTAATATTTCTGTATTGCAACTAGTTGTCCTCATGTCAAAAACAACATCCTCATTTTTTTTCACACAATTAGTTCAGTTTTGAGTATAAGGATTACTTTTCAACACTAGGGAACAATAACTCTCCAGAAAAATTGCACAACCATTCATACCTATTCCAATAAACTGACGTTATTTTCAGCTTTTAAGTTCGCCAATACAACTCTTAGGATCACGAATAAGAAATTTCTTAGCTTGTAAACATCGTCTCATGGTCGGTTGGGTATATTTGGTGTACTTTAGGTGACATGTTTCCCTCCTTGAAATTTCGGCTAAACTACCACTTATTTTTATTGGTTTTATTTGTTCCCTAATTTCTTTCTCAATTTTCTTTTATGTTGGTGTTTTTCCTTTCTTATCCTTATATGTAATTGCTTTTTTAGTCCACTTTATGTTTTGTTCTTTCTCTTTCTTTCATTCTTTTCAATCCACTTTCCCGGATAGGTCCCTTATAACACATCCACCGGTAGGGGTAAGGAGAGGGAAGAGCGCTCTCCTTTATTCCCCCGGTTGGGCTTAGGGCTACGCAAGTTGTTTCGCTGCATTAGACAAACCCCCAACGTATGCTTTTTGGCATAAACTTGAGATGCACATGGTCCAAAAGGGACCAAGGGGGCCAACACAATGGTTCCAGAGAAGATAATGGTTGGGGTGAAAAAGAAAGATCTATTGTTTAGGCATCAAATCATTTGGATCAATACGGGATTCACTTTCAATGGATTTTCTAATTTTTTTGGGGTTCAAGATTGACTATTTTCGAACAAAGGCCTTTGATCCTTTCTCATTGTTCATTTTGTCTTACTTTTACGGCAACACTAACCAGGCACCAGTCTAGATCAGTTGTCATGTGGATCGATCGAATTTTCCTAACACTCACTTGCAATTCATTACATTCCCGATTTATTAGACAACCTTGTTCTGTCTTAAATTTAAGGTCAGCAGTATGTATCTCCTATGTTATGTTTAGAGCCACTATTATAAATTACTATGCCTAGTCATGCATCATTTTCCATATCGGGATATCATATTTGTTTTAGCCATCAATGCTTCGGTATTACTATTTACACAGGGATATAAATGCGTTCTAACAATAAAGTAACACTTCAGACACTTCAACCCTAGCTACCAAATTCCATTTACCCCACCCCCAATAAAAGATATGCAATTGTCCCCAATGCATAAAAGAAGAAATACGAGGTGGTAGGTGAAGCAAACCTGAGGCACAAATCGCGTCGATCATCAATGCTGGTGGTCCGTTCCCCGTACCCCACTACCTCTGCATCTGGACACCCCAGTAGTGTCCTCATCAGCAACAAGCATACATCAGTCGTGCCTCCCGCTGTCTCCAAAGAAGTCCACAAGCTCTAGGTATATTGGCCCCATCAGCTGACTTTATAGCCCTAA
The DNA here is from genome assembly GCA_027704765.1 of Solanum habrochaites. Taxonomy (NCBI): domain Eukaryota; kingdom Viridiplantae; phylum Streptophyta; class Magnoliopsida; order Solanales; family Solanaceae; genus Solanum; species Solanum habrochaites. The sequence goes on from JAKWJA010002491.1 coordinate 17,568,173, forward strand.
TCTTACGTGCCTCCTAATCAGCAATCAAGGCTCTCCTCGCACAAAAAAAAACAAAAATAGCCTCCATCTCACGGCGCTGCCTGTCTCCTTTCCCTAGCCTTCCCTCATCTCGACCCCTGCGCCTTCTTGGCATGCTCTCGAGGAGAGGTGGTGAAATTCAGAAGTGGCGAATAAAGCTCCAACACTTTGTCCTTTAGCAGGCTCTCTGCAAAGGAGCCTCAGACTCAGTCCCCCTAAGCCTTAAGGATCAATCAAGGATATTCTTGCAAACTCTCAACCGCAGCCTGAAGGTCTGACACGTCCAACTGAGGGTCTGGTCGGGCTCCCCCACACGTCACAAGTATCTAAGCGTTGATGAACCTCCCTCCAATGCTTCTCTCTGTGTGTTTGTTCCTCTTTATTCTCCAAGAGATCCACAATCCTCCACCTCAGCAATAGCCTGTCTGCATCCAAGGCTGGATCTGTATCGAATTGTGCCATCTAAGCCTTAGTTCTGGACTCTAGAACTACGCGCGGGACCAGAGCAGGGGAAGGGATGAGGCGGAGGAGCTTTGGTCAGTGCTAGCTACCTAACTTACCACCGGGATAGACTCTACCTCTACCAGCATAGGTTCAATGGGTGCTGAAGTAGCCTATCTAGCCGTTTGAGCTGTGCTACATTATCAGTTATATTCTCACCAGTGGAGGCACATCTGACTGGGGCCTCTGCTTTGATCCAACTCATTGGCCGTCATCAATGATGACGCTGATCTCAAACATTGCCACGCGGAGTCTGAGCTGATCATGTGCTAGATGGTCCACCCCTGCTAACTGCATAATTAAAATACTATCAGAAAAAGGAGTAAGTAAGTGGTGACCTTGTAATCCCTCTCGTGCAGTGACCCGCCGTGAGAGAGCCAAGCGAAGTCCACCTCAAACCCGGCCATCAAATTGCTGCCCATCAGAAACTGCGCGATCCCATGTAACCTCTATATCACAAAGCCATGGTGGAGAGGTATGGCGGACAATGAACCATAGAAATTAGAGCCTTGAAGGTAAAATTTCCTTCTTGATAGCTAGCTCCCTCGCTCTATTACCAAGTCGACGCCTCTCCATCAATAGATAAGTGTGGGCCATCCACCTTTTAGTGGTCTCTCTCTCTTCTCAGCGATGTCTCACGCAAGAATCGTCCTCTTTAACACTTTGGCAACCGGTAATCAACCCCAGCGTGAGAGGGTCCTGGTGGTATTAACATCCTCGTCTTAAATCATATAGCATATGGCAGTGCAGGGAGATGTCGCCTGTAGCCGCGTACTCCTGATTGCTACGTGGGGCCTGTTTGGCTGGGGGCACGCGCCTATTGAGATGTGATTGAAGATAAACACATAGAGGAATAAACTCTCGACCACTCCTCCTGTAGAAGCCTAATGACGAGTCGTCCCTACCTCTAGTTTGGGAGACTTCCCGTAAGGCAAACCCCGCCTCTCTAGGGTAAAGGGTCGGGTCATGACCCTTTATATCATTTAGAAAGAGTCCTAATAATATTTGGTATTTCCCGTCTACACACCCCAGATTGGGGCCTGTCGCGACCGAGGCTGGAATCTCCATTCGTGAGCCTTGAGTGGAATCAAGGATTGTCAGCCTCATTAAGACTAGGAAGACTGTGCAGTCATGAAGGGTGCAGAGACTTCTGGCGACCTGGCAGGCTTTCTCCCACCACAAAACTCCTAAGGAACCACATACTTCTTTCTTCCTTGTGTAGCTAAACCCAGAATGTGTGCCGGTAAGTGGCCTCCTCATCAGGACTAGGGGTAGTGACTAACGCCGGACGCCACCTTTTTGGGAGTAAGCTCCTTGTTGCACGTGGCACTCGGCTGGAGTGGCCGGTGCCTTGGAACGTGTACTCGTGAATCATGCTCATTATCAGAAGCCTATAACTAGTCAGGCGACATGGAAACATACTTTTGAAAGCCCATGTCCAAAACTCGTCCTATTTTTCGGTGCCATTAGATATATTTACCCTGTAAAGATCATATTAGTACTAGAAAGAGCAAACAAGACAATCAAAAATGAGACAAAATACACCTAAGAGCCAAACTCAATGACATGCTCTGTAGTAAGCATTGGAAACACGACAGACCAGGTGACGACCGTAGGTCGTTACGAGACGGGCCGACCTGGCCTCCGTCGTCCAATACTTTAAAAATTCTTTCTTCGCTTCTTTCTTCTTACCCTCAATGAACAGGTATGACAAACCATTCCCACACGACTGTCCGTAGAGGGTCTCCGTTCCATATCATTTAACTTCTCAGAGTTTTGGGTATGGGTCCTACGCTATGATCATTACGACGAACAGCAGGACGGGACCATCGTGGATATGACTGTCCGTCATCGGACTTTCCGTAATCCCGACCACCAGTCAAAATTCCTCATCTTTCTTCCTTCAGAAGCTTCTCAATCCTCACTACAAGCCACCTCACTGGATCCTCAAAGACTCGACGGACAGTCATAAAGCTCCGTAGGTGGCCTTGTGGCATTTCTCGCTCAAAGCATTCGCGTTCATCTTTGGGCAGATTTCCTACAATAAGAGCAACTTAACATAAAAATCAATACAAATGACTTGTTTACACACACAAACATAAGGAAAAAACATTAAAAATAAATAAGCCGTGAACACACGGTAACAATAATCAACTTTGCAAGAAGACTTGACATTTCCCCAGTGTCGTATGTCCTTAGTTAGAGAAATGTTTCCATATATCTACCATAGTCCGTATTCCTATAGTCTAAGACATTCAATTTCTTCTCCTGTTTTGTTGAAGATATTGTTGTATGCCTATGTGGCAATTAGAATTTTGATAAGTCTATGCCCGAATGTTCTACTCTCGTTTTAAGTGGTTCGGTGTAACCAGTATAAGACTAAATTCCGCTGTATTGAATATGTTGTCCAAAACGAGAAGCTAAGTAAATCCTCCCTCTGCCAGGATCTAAGAACTCCTATTTATATGTGACAGGTCTATGTAATACCTGAATATGTAAAAAGCCCTTAAGTTTTTCCCGCATTTTTTAACCCTATTATATGTCATGATGCTCCACCCCCCCGAGTTTACGTCTACTTTCGCACAAAGCTTAGGCCTAGTATTTAAAGGATCTCCAATTTGAAAAATACACTTCATTAAAGATTGTCCAAGTATGTTTAGAGACCATTTTTTAATACTTTTCAAGTAGGAAAATAATCATTTTTAATCTCAGGGTAGAATCTAACTCTAAATTGTCATATCTTTCTATATTACATGTTTGTTTCAGTGATTTAACTCACATTTGGGTGATAGAATTAGATTTTTAAACAACCTAAAATGGAGGAGTCACATTTTTGATGTTTGGGTGTAGTTTGAGCTTGGATTTTGATTAAATTTCATATTCGTGACATAATCAATTTTAAAATAAATTATTGTTCTGACCTTGCATGCTTAGGGTTGACTTTTTGAGTTCGAAATGAATGTATAATTATATGTTTATAAATAGAGTAGTCCACTTATTTAAAATACATTCTTGATAGATTGAGAGTATCTAGAATATTCAAAAGAGTCATATTTATGAGAATTTATGTAATGACATGATTGGTCATTTCTTGGAATTTTTATGAAATTACTATTTTACCCCTCCTGATATTAACCCTGGTCTAGTTTTGATTGTATTTAAATTTGAATTTTGAGTAAAAAGTTGTGAATTATGTAATTTTTTTGTTTTTGAGAGGATAAGGTTGTTAAAATTCATTTTTGATGTGTTTGGGAATTTCAAAGGTTAGAATGTATTTTCCAATTCCTTCAATATCGAAATATTTACGTTGGCGAAGTGAGTTGTCCATTTCAAATACTGAGTCTCTTTAAAGATTTGACGTCTTATGTTGGAAATTACTGAGATTTTAGCATTTTGATTGATTTTGGTCAATATACCGAGTTCATAAACCCGGACACTCGGATCAAAATATCGGAGTTCCAATAGATTCAATGGATTATTTCCAATTAGATGAGGTATTTTTTGAACTTTCAAAGGTGCCAATCTTATTTTATCTGTTAAGGCATTATGTTTGTTCTGTTTGACTTTCCTGCATGTCGGGTAAAGGAGATAAGGAATTTGTATTTTGATATTTCCTTTGAATTTAGCACATTGATATGCGCTAAACTAGATATTCGGTTTGTTTGGACGGGATTTTGAACGAAATTTGAGGGTCCAGTTGATGATTTTGCTTTTTGGCTGAATTTTTTTGTTGTCTCGTGTGCTCGCATTGGCGAGAGGCTGTTCCTTAAAGAGGGTCTTGCTTTCACAAAATTTGCTTCTTTTAGGACCTTCCCTTTATTAAAGGCTTGGTCAAAAAAACAATATCCCACATATTAGTTCGTCCTCTTTAGGGTTTCGTCCCACAACTCAATATGTGCCCTCCATTCGTATCAAAGCCTAGTTGGCCAGGGAGGGTGTGAGTATTAGTGACTAAATCCCTAAGTATTATTTTGACGTACAACGTCGAAACAGAGGTTACGATCGTTATAATATATATGCTCGAAGTTTGGGGGTTGTTGTTTTTATTCCACTTATGTTCTTTGTTTTCTTCCTTAAAGTTGGGTAACCAGTTTGTCGCGGTTTAGACGTGGGCAAGCCCATATGTTTCTGATGAATTATCTCAGACTGTGTGGTTTGTAGAGCAGGACTTGATGGTTGTTTTTTTGTCAAGCTTAGAGTAGTAAAATCAAAGAAGGTCAGTGAAAAATGTAACAATAATTACAATACAAAGAATTTCTTATTGAAGATGTAACCTTTAAAGTAGACATTTAAGCCAAAGAATAGTCTACTTCTCTCCACTAGATTCTCCACCCATTTAAAATCAATTTACCTACACATATTTTTAAAATATTTTGAATAGTATGAAATCTATGTCAGCTATGATTTTTTTAAAACAAGAAACTGTGATCCACAAAATTGAAATATTAAAAAAAACAACACTTTAAAAAGGCTTACAAAAAACGACACTGTGATTTTATTAAAAATTATAATATTAAGATTTCTGAGTCTATTATTACCTTTAATTAAAATATTAAGACAATTCAAATATTAGCAGCTAAATAAATAATAGGGATACATTTTCTTACTATAAATTTCTTCATACAGGACTTGTCCAAGTTGAAGTTAAACCATAATATAAATTGAGTTTAGATGTACTCATATGTCTTATTTTAAGAGATAATAGGTTATTAAACTTTAACGATTCATTATTACCAAAATTAGAAAGTAATCTTGCTAATGGCCCGATATACTTTAATTGTTATCCCAATTATTCAATAGATATAATGATCAAAATGCAATAGACACATAAACATTAAATGGTAAAATTAAAAATAAGAATAATAAGGCTGATACTAGAGAAATAGAGATAATATATAAAGTATATTATAGATTGATAAGAACTACCTTAGACGCAAAGGCTAAAATGATAAGTAATAAATAAGTTACCATGCTCATAGCAGAAACTCATAACCATAATAAAACCTTTGTCCCCCAAGATGATAAAATGAGATTACGTATCGGTAAAAGATGATTGTCATATCGACTCCATACCGGAGCAAGAAATTAAAGAGAAAAATTCAAACATTGAACGTTTAATTCAATTTCTACATGGTTCAACAGATTTAAAAATTATAAGATCCCAATCTTTTAGATGTCATTTTCTAGACCGTGTTCTCCATAATCATGGAGGAAGTTGAAATATCCTTAGAAGATATATATATTAAAAATTAAAGGGGGTAGATTTATCAAAATAATTTACCAAGGTAGAATATGAAGTTAGTAATTCTAAACCCATAAAATCTACAAGTCCCACTACTATTAAAATTCAAGGAGTAAAAGACTCACTATGCCTGATTAGAGCAGATGAAATTTTTGAACTAAATATTAAATATGTAGACAAACTATAGACTAGTCCAGAAAATTCCATTTAAAAACAATTTTATGTAAAAAGATATTCTTTATTAGAAAGATAAGACTTTAGAGATCAATGGTTCAATGACATGCAAAGATCAAAATATAACATTGAATACTTGAGATGATCTGAATGCATAAGAATATTAGACGACCTGAACGAGTCGTTAAATATGCTAGTTAATAAATGTTAAACAAGAAACAATAAATTAGTTGAGTCTACAATTTCCCCATTAGATGAAAACTACTTTACTAATAGAGGATTAAGTATTTACTACCTCACCCTTTAAGATGGATATAATAGACACAAGAGGTAATCCCACAAAAAAGATAATAATTAAAATGCTTCAACAAAATAATTGTAAAACCAACTACTTTACGTTGTCTCTAATAAAATCCTAAGATGTAATAATAAATCAAATATTAAAGATAGACCAAGATATTTTTACAAGGATAAAAAAGAATTTCCAAATTCACTTAATATTTAAACTACCTGAATTTTGCAAAGATAGATTTCCTAACTTTCAAGAAAAGCTTGAGATTATGAAAGGTCAAAATCCAACGCAAAAAATAGTTTGTCCATAGATAATGATGAATAAATTAATAAATTAGATTGTAATTACTTTAACAAAAAGAATTATTACACAAGAGATATTCCTTTTTTGGATGTGCAATATGAAGAAAATATTTTTTTATTACATACTTCATACTCAAAAAAGTGAAATTGCGGAATGAAATATTAATGGACTCATGAAACATCAAATATATAACAAATAACATGAAATAGGATTGGTTATTATGGTATATAGAATGAACTATGTATCATATAAATAAGGTGCTACTTAATTATAGTCGGATTATCTAACACATTAAAAATTTGGTGGAACAACTACCTTGCCAATGATACTAGGCAAAAGGTAGAAACACCACTATAATTGTCCCTATAATTAAAACTAAGTCTGGAGGGCAATTAATAAAAAGTAAAATTTTGAAAGATGTCATTGCCATCTATATGAGAACATCAATTCTTTTAAGATAGGAGTTAAGAAATATTAAACAATATATCATATCCAAATTTATATGATTTTGGTGGTACAAAAATATCTTCATGAACAAAGTTATGTTTTGAAAATACTACAATCATCAATATCTGAAGGAAAATTTAGTAGTGGTTTACCAACAATATTTTCTAAAAGGTTAAGATAAAACTAGAAGACAGGTTTGAAGGAAAAAATCTCTATAATCAACTAACCTTTGGAGACCTCAAAATTTTTATAAATATTACTGGATTAGAATTATGTGCATATATGAAACATAAAAATCAACTAAATAAGGATAATAAAATATCAAAAAATGAACTCGAAAATTTTACCAAGGGTTTTTTTTAATCTAAATATCTTTCTCATCAAAAGAGCCATCGAAAATAATTAAAAGGATCCATAAAATTTACCAGAAATTGGAATGATCCTATCACTATAAAAAGAGTTTCAAAAGATCTAACCATGACCTTACTAAAAATCAGAATTAAAAAAAAAACGATGACAGGTGTTGGGGATGTGAGAAAATACGACATCAAACCAAACATCACCCGGTGAGTAATAAAAGAAAATAAAAAATTCATATATTTTAGATTTAGAAGAAGAAGTCAAGAATAAATTATGTTCTATTCTACAAGAAACATAAAACTACTCCTCCTCCTCAAAGAAAGTCTTAACGATGACCGTTATAACACCCTATATTCTAAGGACCAAAATAGAAGCTTTTTCCGATATTGCAAGTGCTAGACCATGCTGACCACCCATGACCTATTTAATGGATGACAGATCGTAGGTGTGCTCCGTTGTTTGCCTACCAAGGTGAGGTCTGAGGGTCTAGGTCCATGGACTAACAAACAGATTATAGGATAGAACATGTTTCGTGGTAAGGGCCTCTGGTTCCAAGAAACAAGATCACCCTTTCTGACACCAAACAATGATCCACCAGGATGGGTCGTGGGTCAAAACAAAGTCAGTTGACTGGTTCCATCGGTGGTACCTAGTTTGTTAATGTTTCAATGGCAGTTAGATCTTTTCCTATTTATTCCTATATTATGTCATTTTCCCATGTTAATTTATTGACTCTCAAAATGAATTAGGATGAACTAGAACTTCATATGAGTTTTGAGTTAATAATTTATTAAAATAATGAAGAATAGCCTTAGAAGTCAGCTAGAGAGTTTGGAACTCAAACATCAAAAGACGACCATGACGTCCAGAAACTAGTCGTTTCTGTGCTAGTGTGTCCTTTTATGTTTTCCTTTTTTTTTTTTTTGAGTTTTTTGGAGTCTAAAAATAGTGGGGGTGACCCTAGTGTCTTAATAAACATGTTTAGTGTCAAAAAATTTTGGTACGAATCACCGAGGAAAACCCTAAGGGTCCTTCAAGAGGACCCAAACGTTGGCTAAGAAAGATGCCAAGGCAGCATGCAGAAGCAAGATCTAGAGTCCAGTCCGTGTTGCGCACCTAGAAATAAACCAAACTCCACGTCGTGCAGATTTCATAAGGCTCACTGACTCAAATAATGTGAGCCAAAATTGGGAGCTGCCTCCGTGATGCACAACCATGTCCCCGATTTGGTTGCACTTTTTAAAGTAAAGTTGGACATGTCTAAAAGTCCAAATAAGTATGGGGTTGTTTTGGGAACTTTGTGAGTCGGTTTGTAATGGTTTCTAACTCATATGTAACCCCTTTTAAACGTCAAAACACAAATAGGCAATAAGAAATTAAAAATCCAAAGACCTCTTCTCTTTAAAAATTCTCAAACATCCATTGGAGGTCAAGCTCAAGCTTAAACTAGAAGATGAATTTTTAAATGCTTTCTTCTCCAAATTGTATAGGCTTTTCTCCTATAAACGTATGGTCACCCTTTATCCTTGGATGATCTTTCACCCAAGGAAATCTATCAAGGATTTACCGAAGAGTTTCTATGATCAAATTTCGCAATTTTCAATCAAAGCACGAGTTCCTTGTCAGAAAAATTCCTAAGTCATTATAATGATCGATGAATGTTAAATTATTGTTTTTATTATGATTTCCTTTAGAATTTATTGAAGAACCCATGATCTCCTTGATATCTAATTTAGGCTTAATGTGGGTATCTGATCTTGATTAGATGTTAATTGAATTGTGATTACATTGTGATGTATTGTCTAATTGTATTTCTATCTATATTAATTGATTATGAATTGTTGAGAATTGTTATATGATGATAATGGCTTGGAGTATTGGTAAGTTGATCTAATTCCTAGTCTATAAGTCCTATTGACATTGTATAGTTTGGTCCACTTATGGTGGCGGTGTTTACATTCTTGTCTATCTTTACATGTTGCGATTATGTCCTTAAGAGAAATAGATGTATATTGAATTTATATGACCATCATCATGATTATGAAGGTTATATGTGTAGGCCTGGATTCTAGTATCACGATATATGTGTATTGATGATGTGAAGTAAAATGTGTATGTTTATGTTAGGGTAAGGTATGGTCTAAATGCATGGTTGTGATGAGTACCAATGTAGAATGGTCTCAACCGATATGAATCCTACATTAATATGTGATCTTATGCATGTTAGGAGTCTTCTATTCTAATGTTGAATATGCTCTTGTCTTCTATGATGCAATGTGGGTGTGTAACCTAGATTCCCTAGATGTTCTATACGTGAATTGTTCATGACTCGAGTGATACATTGTATACGTGTTGTGATACTTTGAAGGGTTGTTTTCTATGTAACTAAGTTGTTGTTCTTATGTGATCACGATGACCTATATTAATAGAGACACTCCATGCATAACTATGAGTATCATATGTTTATGGTGTTAATTGAAAGGATAATTCTCATATGCACCTTTATATCTTCCTATGTATGAAAAATATATGATTAATGATGTATGAGCATGTGTTATTGAAAGGTGTTTATGTGAAAGGCTTTGTCACTTATGTATGAACACACATGAAAGTATGACTGAGTAACGCTTATAATAATCTAGTGAAGGGTATACTCAATTGTACTTTAAACTAGACTATGTTATGAATATGATATGATTATGTGAAAGGACATTCTCACATAATGTAGGTTCTATGATGAAAATACATTCTCATCTAGTAACCGTTTAGCTATATGAAATATGAGGGATTAAATCCTTAAAGACTACTTTATGAACTAACGCTAACTAAAGGCTTAGAGATGTTCAAAAAGGGAGTTTGAGGTTAGCACCGAGTGAACATGAAAAATGAGAGTGGGGCTTCACGTCTATCAAGTCCCGCTTCCCACAAGAGAACCTTCACATTGAGTATGTCCGGTTTCCCAACATAGATGTTGTCTTATGAGATGGAAGCCTCCAAGACTAGCAAGTCGAGGTTTCTAGTGGAAATCTCCTTGTTCCATAACTACGTGCCCCCGTAGGTATTATCTTAGTGGATCCACTAGAATATATATTATGTATGAAGGTCCTAACTTGGCAAGTAGTACCCTCCCTTTTCGGTGTGGGAGTAGAAGACTGAATTTCATGTAGCTCACATGGTCTATGTCGGTTATGGGTATGTATGCCGAACGTTAAAAAATGAACTAATATAAGAATATGAATTCTAATAGTAATTCCTTGAGAATCTTAATTAGTATAGGTAGGAGTATAGACCCTACCCATGTATTGCACAAGTGAACTTTAAGAAAGGATAGGATTAGAGCCTTTAGGAAATGAAGACTTATGTTTATGTATGATTATATGAATGCATGTTAAAGTAACTTTGCTTATTTAAAGATATGATCTATGATTAGCCAATGTCTTTCTGAAAACAAGTAAATAAAAGGGGGGTGTATGTGAAACAAATTCCTTAAACAATATAAGTTAACAACTAAATGAACGTAAATTTTGAGTTTTTATCAAGTTGTGAGATAACGATGGTATATGTGTCCCCCATTGGTTCCTAATGTCGTATTCCTAACAATATCAGTTCTTTCCTAGTGTTTACATGCAAAGTGGAACATTAGGTATATCTAAATCCTTGTTCCATCATCTAGATAATTTCTCCCCACATCTTGGTCCGGACGTGTGTATAAGTTACTAACATTTACCTTTACCTCATATTAGACATCATAATCGATGTATCTCTTAGTTATTACTTGGAACCAATTGACACTAGCATATTACATACTATCACACTAAATCTATATTAATATTTCTTTTCCTAATACTACCTCCTTGGTCCGGCAAGAGGCAACAGGGAGACTTTACCGTGTGGACTCATTAAAAAGACTTATAAACGAAAGAATTATCAATGCATGCAAAAGCACTATTAGAGAATTATTTAATTACAAGGATTATGTTGTTAATTACCCATGGTTCCCACAACCCTAGTTTTTAATTTAGTTACCCATGCAATCAAGATCACAAGACATAGTCTTGAATTAAGAAATCATGAACTTACTTAACAATAAGAAAAAACCCCCCAAAAATTCAACTTAAAATAGCAAGAAAGTCATAAAAAAAAACCGGAATATTAATTAATAATTAAAGTTTTCAAAAGCCAATATCCAAAACAAAAAATATTGTATTGATGCAATTTCAAGAGTTTTAGGTGATTTGAAAGTGAAATTTCAAATGGACAACCAAGACTTTCGACGACTTAGTCACCTATGTGCCTAATATTTGTTTATTTGCCTAATTGAGTGTTTCATGAGTTAATAATGTCCTTAAATTAGTTATTATGGTGTTTATAGGAAGTGTGTTCAGTTTCGTGAAGTTTAGAGGTCAAACGTCCAAGAACATTCATGACGTTTGAAAGGTTTGACTTGAAATGACCTTTTGTGTCTTGGCATTTTTTGTCGAGTTTTACTTGTTCGTTTTGGATGAAATTTATATAAGAGGTCCTAAACTTATATAAGAACATATTTGGCTTGGAAACGTCTGTGCAAACATCCTCAAGTACCATCCAAGGGTCCTTAAGAAAGGACCTTTCATGACTGTCTAAGCTGTCCAAGAAAACCCAACCTACGAAGGCAATCGACGCTCGGTGGGTCAGTCGACGCCTCGTAGGTGAGGTTTCGTTGATGGAAACTTAGGCGTGGGGAAGTCGAGGCCAAAGACTAGCCTCAGTCCCAAACCATGGTCAAATAGGATGGTCCGTTGGTCAAGGGACGGGCCGTCGATTGTAAATTCACCCCACGTCAAAAAAAGACAAAGGGAGCTTACTAGGGGTCTTTTGGGTATTTTAAATATGTTTATAAGCCTAAAAGATTTAGAAGATTTCATTCTTGAAAATCAAAACCTTAATTCCCCTAGAAATTCTCTAGAACTCCATTAGAGCCAAAACTCAAGGAAGGGATTGGATTGGATGTTTAAGTGGAGATTTTTCATCAAATTGGAGGATTATCTTTATTGACGTATGGTTTTTGATCCTTGTAACTCTATTCATCAAGGAGCCCAACTTTCAAAGAAGTTTTCTGAAGTTTTCAAAGATGAATTGTCTAATTTCATGATCTATCCATGGGTTTTTGCATTAAAGATTTTGAAACATTAAATGTTTATTGAATTGATATTAATTTTATGATTTTATCTCAATTAACCTATGAACCCATGTAATTGATGAACCCTTGTTTTTGACTACTTCATGGGTTAAGTTATTTGGACATAATTTTAATGAATTCTAGTGTAGTTTTCTATGGGCTATTGATTGATGTAATATATGTTTTAAATTGATGTCTCAGTTTTTCATAGATTGATGAATCTATATTTCATTGACCTATTTCATTGATTATCATAGTTTCTATATTGAATTATTGGTTATGGCCATGGGTAAGGGTCTTATGGTATTGAATTGGATGATTTAGCATTGGATTGAAGTGTTGAGGATGGAGTGGTTGTACACTGCCCTAATTCTCTTTATTTTATGTTAATTAGACTTCAATTATATTGTGATTGGTACGGTCAAATTATGGTGGCGGTGTTATGTGCTTTACTTGTAATTGATGTGGCCTTGTCGGCGTTACTTTATGTATTATGATGATCATGGCCTTGTCGGCACTACTTGAAGTATTATAATGATTTGTGTAGTTGATTATGTGAAGTTTGATAATGTATATCTACACGATATGTAATGTGAATGTATGTGTTCTTCTATTTATGCTATTTAGATGATAATGTTAGAGTATGACGATGTGTTTATGTGTATAGTCTTAGGGTTGATTCATGGTTATTACTGCTTGACTACATGAGTCTAGGATGGTTATCATATTGATGATGACATGGTCTTGTGTAGGATGACTTACAGATGATAGTGGTTATTTCTATTTGCTTCTAGAAGGACATGTAATATGTGTTAAAGTGAAGTACGTTGTGTCTTCTCTTGGTTGACTTGTGTCCCTTTATTGATGCATATGTGGATGTGAATATGAGATGTCTTAACTTAGTATTCTAAAGCCTCTTAGTCTTGTATGCATGAATGACATGAGACTTTAAATGATGTTAAGAGAGTCCTTATTGTGAAACCTTGAACCTAGTGGTAAAATTATGAATGTTGAAGTCAAAAGCCGTAATTGTATCCTTCAAGTAAAGGAATGATAGACTTAAGGTTGATTGTATGGAATGGAATCATATCAATCCTTAGGAAAGTCATTATGAGCTTCTTGTCGCCATTGTAAGGTAGCCTTAGTGCACCTCTTTGGTAGGGTAAATGTAATTGGGTTATAAACTTGATATGGAACCTCTTTATACAATCCTTTGATGTAAATTACTCTATGAGAACAAAGTCTAGCACCGAGTGAGTATGGTAAGGGAAGTAGCTCTAGTTAAATGATGAGACAAGAGTACAAATAACGCACTCCTTAACCATGTGCCTACATGGGATGTGTCCAAGTTCTACCATTTGCAAGTAGAACTCCCCATTGGTGTAGGTTAGAACTCCGGATTCCGTGTCCAGCTATCATGGTCTATGTCGTTTATTGACTATTAGCATCATATGCAATACCTACCACCATTAGAGAAGTTTAATGAGGTTTAGGTGGTGGTATGGGACCCTATCTAGATATTGTACAATAGGCTTGAAGGTTTTAGTTAGAGTCCCTAGGTCTTGTCTAAGACCATTACTTGAATGTCCTTATGTGATGAATGATTCTTAAATGAACTAATTAATTTAATGACTTAAGTTAAGAAATCATATTAAATGAATAAATACTTACCTAGAGTAGTTAAGAGTTGTCTAGTTAAGGTGTGAAGGTGGAGTAGGAATGGTCACTTCGTATCTTACCTAGATAAGTCTTAAGAGTGTTAAAAATGATGTTGATTATGTGGGCATGATCTAAGCCCTAGGTAGCCTTAAGGATTATTTAAGTAGTCTTGAATAGGTCTATCATGGTCGTTCTTCTTGATTTACATAAGTAAGCCTTTTGATAGTCTTTGGAAAGAGAATGTCATAGTGTCTATGTGTAGATTTATTATTAGGTTGTGTTAATCTCATTGTAGGTGGTCTTAAGGATAATTTAGATGTGCCTAGAGAGGTTGTATTGGCGGTCTCTCTTTGTCGTACTTAAGTGAGTCTTAGGATAGCTTTTAGTGAGAGGATTGTATGCGATAAAGTGCCCATGGTAGAATTAAGAAACTTCACTATAATAGTGAAGAAATTCACTGTATAGTGAATCGAGGTTATTGTAATGTTGTCCTAAATATGTTCTCAATTTCTTAAATTTTATGGTATGTGCTTCTAAGGTGTTAAATGTTATTATTATGATTATGATATGATATTTAAAAGAAAATATACATATTTCTAATAAATGTCTATTTTCATGATTTTATGCATAATGTCATACTTAATACAAGTGTTTGTACTAATTCCATACATTTTGTCATCTCTAAAGGTATATATGAAAGGTGAGAGGGATCGTGAAGAGAGCTTGGATTCTTGAATCATCCAAGCATAAGTTGAAGTATGTCCTTAATTGACTCGAGGGCATATATAGATGTCTTTCATCTCTTTTATTTCAAAGTATGTAGTAGACTTAGTACATCCTATATTAGTATTGTATGGGACGTGTTCCAAAGTATTCTCGTGTCTAAGATTTGATGAAATGAGACTTAGCATTTCCTATGAGTTTTATATGAAAGAGTTTTAAAGACTTATAGAATGTCTCTGAAAAGTTTTAATTCCTCACCTGTGACATTCCAGAAAATATACATGACCAGTGAAGAGCCTAGTAAATATTTAAGAATGAGTATTGGGGTACATAGGAATCCCAATGCCCAATATTGAAAAATATTGGGCATATAATAGAATAATGGCTTAAGGGTGTTAGCCAAAATCTATGTATACACAAGTATTTAAAATATAATCCAAACTTGTTTAATAATTGTACCTTCCATTAATACCCTAAGATAAAATTATTGATTCTCAACTTAACACACTATGTACTACATCCAAGTGTCAAGCCTAGGTACCATTGCACATGACCACTTAAAATAATCATGTAGATTAAGTAGTGCCCAGGACATAGTGAGAATCCTTGGGACAATAAGTAAACATTCCAAATGAACCTTCCAAAATAGTTAGTTAGTAAAGTACACGCAACACATGTGAAACCGGCCAAGAGACAAGCTAAAGATTCGATTAGAGCGGTTGGGGACAGGTGCGCATTCGGGTCAGCCGACGTGGGGCCAAGCTCCCTAACTGCTCATAGACTCTAACCAATTGAACTAGATAACTAACTAACATAGGACAAATCAAAAATAAATAACTAAGGGACCCGAAAACCTAAGACATAACCCGGTGACATTAAGAGAAGTAACTAATAAGAAACATCCTAGTACCTAACCTAGGATGGTCCAAAAGGGTTGTTAATGGTCCTAATGACTTAGAGGTTCTTTAGTAATTACCCTAGATCACTTAATTTTAATTAACTTAGCAACTTAATCAATTCATTACAAATCAAAATCAAGCTGAAACCCTTACAAAATTTTCAGATTTGGCTAAGTCAAATGTTCTTCTATTTTTAGTCAATTCAGGAGGGACATTTTGGTAATTAGGTAATTGATTATTTAATTAACTTAATTAAAATAACTTGAATTAGTCAATATCATTTCCTAAGACTTAGACTCACGTTCAATCACTAGAAAACTCACGACTCAAAACAGTAAGCAAACGTAAGGAAAAACAGAAAATTCTCCTTAGAAGATTTCAAGGCTATTCTTTTAGGTTTACATGAAAAGTGCAAGGTGATCTTTGTAGATTCAATTCTACAATAAGGTATGGGTTTTCTCTCTTGGTTTCCTTAACCCAAGAGGCTTTCCAAACATTTTTAATTCAAGAGATCTGAAACTAGGGTTGTTCCCAATGAAATTTTCGAATGTTCATCTCCCTATTTCTCCCTACTTTCGACTTCTAGTAGTATGTATAATGCAAAATATCAAGCATGTTGTTGGTATGTGGTGCTAACTGATCATTATGTATAGATTTATATAATTTGATAATTTCTAATGAGACCTATTGGTTAGATCCGTATGATTAATGCCAAATTGTGTTCGAGAAGATGAAATTGTTATAAGTCGTTTATGAAATTCAGTTGATTTTTTGAAAAGAATGAAGTTTTCAACTTTACTATTTGTGTTTACAGTAGATATGTTGTAAGCATTTGGAATTCAATGTTTCCAAGAAGAAACAAGATGTGAATCAAAGCTAATTAATGAATCTTCAATGCCAAATCAACTTTGTAGCTTGGCCAATCTAACATTGAATTGTTCTTTTAAGTCAATTAAATGTTAAAAGTTGGCTTTCTTAAAAATGAAGGTTTAGTTTATTATAATATGTGAAAATTTGGATTATTCCAATTCTGTTTGAGAAGATAAAATTGTTCTTATAAGCTAATCAAATGTTAAAATTTGTCTTGTTGACATGTTGATATTACTACAATGTATTCATGAAACAATTGACTTGGTTAGTGATAATATCATAATTTGGTTTATGCCAATAAATTTGCTTACATGTTATTTCCAAAATATGATATAAAAATTGGCTAATGACTAAGTTATACCAAATTAATAATGACCATTGTAACTCAATGAATTCATAACCAAGGGTATGGCAATCATTGGGACAAGAACCAACTTACCCTATTCAAATTAACTACGAATATAGTAGTACATTGAATAAGCTTATAACTTTCATAAAGAATGGTACAAGGCTACCAAATGACATTGAGCAAGATAAGGTTAGTAATGACATAACTAAAATCTTATGAGCTATGAAATCGACCAGAATGGGGTGTTAAAAGAAGTGAGACAAGTCTCACTTGCACCTAAACAATTATGTGAAATATACTCACATAAAAGGGTGTTAGAAATTGTGAGACATGTCTCATTAACACCAATGATGATGTAAGGTTTAAGTTCACATTCATCAAGTAAAGAAAGGGATGACAATTCATCCATTGAGTTAAGAATACCTCATATTATAAGAAAGCTTCCTTAATGTATGAGTAAACTCTAAAAGTTAAAAGTATTAGAAATTGAGCAAAGCACTGATAGACTATCAACGAGCTTGTGCAAGCAAATATAAGCCTCATCAGATAAGGCTACCACCAAGGTGGATAAGTAGTATCCTAAATCTGCTAATCTTTGAACTATTTTTCCATCATAGGAACTAGCCGGTGGATTCCACCTAAAAGAGCTAGGTAGTATTCGGTTTCACTTTGGCAGGTGAACCACCCCTTTTCAGTGTGGGGAAGACACTGGATTCCATTTTTAGCTCACACGATCTATGTCGGTTAATGCTCAAAGAAAGTATTTGGTTTCACTTTAGCCGTTAACCACTTATTTTTGGTGTAGGGAAGACACTGGATTTGGTTTCACTTTAGCCGGTGAACCACCCCTTTTAAGTGTGGGGCAGACACTGGATTTTATGTTAACTCAAATGATCTAGGTTTACTTTGATTGGTGAATCACCCCTTTTCGATGTGGAGCAGACACTGGATTTCATGTTAGCTCACATGATCTACTTCCTTTTAATACTAATTTTTTTTAAAGAAAGTAAGAAAGAATGAAAGTAGCATGTTCTCAGTGGACAACTAATCAAAGAAGTAGAAACGTAAGTTCAAAGTGAGCTAAGTAAGTAAGAGCTTAAGAATGTCAATCACCAATGTTTGATAAAAATGAAATCTTAACAAGTTAGTGGTTTATGCCAATATTGGAGTATGAATATATACCTCAAACATTCATATATTAGGTTAACAACCAATTAATGGGCATAGCTAATAAAGATTGGCTTATAAATACATTCATGCCCAATTTAATAAGAATGGAAAATATAACTTGTAGGTATGGTAGACGAATAATTTCCTTAGTCATTTGGATTACTTACTCAATTCGTTGTAGGTACGGGACTACGATGAATCATTGAACTTGTAATTAAAATGTAAGATCAAAATAGATCATTGAACTACATATCAGAAAGAAGAAAAAGACTGAGAAATAAACTAAGGCTGGAGGGAAGACATCTTTGAAAGTTGGGCTCCTTGATGAATAGAGTTTCAGGGGTAAAAATCCATACATAAATGAAGATAATTCTTCATTTCGATGAAGAATATCCACTCAAACCTCCAATTCCGATCCCTCCCTTTAATTTTGGCTCCAATGGAGTTCTAGGAAATTTCTAAGGAAATTTGGGTTTGATTTTGAAGAATGAAATCTGCTAAGTGTTTTAGGCTTATAAACATAGTTAAAATACCTAAATGACACTTAAGGAACCGCCAATACTCTCTTTCCTAAGTGGGTGAATTTACAAGTTCACCCCTCACTTGGTAGTGAATTGCACGCAAGGACTACCTCATAGACAGTTGCCAAACGACAGCCCATCCTTTTACCAACGAACCGTCCTTTTGTTCTGTGGTCTTGGACTAAGGCTGTTAGTTGGCCTATCTTCTCTCCCATGGATAAGTCCCAAATTACGAGACCCCACCAGCGGTGCGTTGACTGACCCACTGGGCATCGATTGCCTCTGTGGTTAGGGTTGTCTTGGGCAGCCTTGGGCACCAACTTGGGTTCTTCTTCAAGGACCCTTGGATGGTCCTTGGGTATATTTTCCCACACGTTTCCAACCAAATAATTCTAGTATACAAGTTTAAGACCTCTCACCTGAATTTCATCCAAAACGAACACGTAAAACTCGACGAAATATGCCTAGACACATATCGTCGTTTCAAGGAAAATCTTTTGAACTTCATGAACGTTTGACCTCCAAACTCCACGAAACTTGACACACTGCCTATATAAAATATAATAACTAAATTAAGGACCTTATAACTTTATTAATCATACATAAACACTTAAAACCACATATGAGGCACATGGGTGACTTAGTCGTTGAATGTCTTAGTCGTCCCTTGACGTTTCACTTCCAAATCACCTAAACTCCTAGATACTAACTCAATACAACATTATAGACCTATTTAGTACCTTAAAACATCATGACCAACATGTTAGGCTCTAGTTCACCTAAGTCATTTTCAGGATCTTACACCCATACATCATGTCCAAAGCTAGAAATACAATAAGGAAACTAAAGTTAATGAAAATCTTTCATCGTAGCATGAAGAGTCACCTAAGCTCGGGAATTTTGAAATCAATCACTAGCCACAAAATTGAGAAACCTAACTATAGAACCCTACATTTTTAGAAATACAGGCAAGAGTACGCATTAGTAAAAAACAATGTACTAAGTATAATATCTATGCATCAGACATTTATTTCATTTAAAAGAGGACATTTCATGATATGAAAATGACCAACCTAAAACATTATATAAAAGGGTTAGAATACATAAGTCATAAAGCATGGTAAATGCAACATAACCTCATTAAAATATTTGAACACATATGCAATACTTTTTTAAATAACCTTAATTAATAATTAATGTGGAAAGTATTCTTACCCTACATAGAGACCATGTGAGCTATAACATGATCCCCGGTATCTCCAACAAGGAAAAAGTATTATCCCACTTGCCAAGGTAAGGACCATAACTTCTACAATAGGTGGATATACTAACTAATGTCTATATATACAATAATCCTATTGGGGCACATAGGTAAGGTATAAGGAGAATACTTCTAGAAACCCAACCTCTACTAACGTTAGAGCTTTCATCTAAATATCTTCTCGATGCTAAGCATAAATCTATCGGAAGAGTCATTTCTTAATGGTTCTTACTATCCTTGAAAGGCAATTTTATATTTCCAATCCAACCTAAGTCATTTCCCATGGAAATATATCATACAATAACTAATCCAATCTAGATGTCATTAGGATGGCTATTAATCTTTGATTCAATTATGTGAGAAGACTATATCTTAGAACCCTTTATTGTGCGACAAAACCTTTCACATCATGCTTCTTTGTGTATATGAGAAAATCCTTTCAATAACACATCAACATCGTTATTGTTTACACTTCTATCTCAAAGAATCCTTAAAATATTTACATAGATTTCATGCATAATTTCATAATTTAGCTTTCAAGGTTCAAAACCCACTTTCAATCATCAACATTTAGAAAACATGGCTTAGATATAGATTTCATCATAAATTCATTTAATTCTCTCAAGATATGCTAAATTTCATAAAACTCTTCTGTTATAATCAAAATACTACAACATTGGATCATAACTTGAAAAACATGGGGATTACATGGGTTCATGGGAAATCAGTATAAAATCATATTATTTCATCAGTTCATGCATGAAAGATCATAATTAAATAATTTAAATCAACATATACAAAAAACACATGACTTAGGAAAAAACTCTTAATTAAATTAGGGATTTCTATCTTTGAAAATAAAGGAATTTGAGAACTCTGTGAATGGAAGGAATCCATGAAGTAAAATCATCATACTTCCTAGCCAATTGATAATATTAAATGGAGGAGTTGAGACTTGATATGAAACCTAGGTTGAATCCTTCTTTTTCAAGTTTTCTAGAGAGAGAAATATTATTTAGAGAAAGAACTTGATTTTTTTTTTTTGTGATTTTGAGAGAATTATTTCTATTGGGAAATTTGGGGGTTAATATCACTTATATAGGGGGTCTTTGTGAAGGGTAAAATTACATAGTATAGATATAAAATAATAAGGTAAAGACCAACTAACCCTGAACTTAACTGTCAGTTCACGACCCACATCTACCAGTTAACTGACCAAGGCAGACTGACTGCCCCTCGATGGTTGTCAGTAACTTTCTTTTGGGGGTCTAGACCACAGGTCGTCGATAACAGACGTTGGAACCACCAACCGTTAGTTGGTTTGGGACGCGGTTCCAACTGTCTTAACCCATATTTGGGTTCCCTTCAAAGCAAGGACACACTACAGAGTCCATGGTCCCCTAACAATCAGGGTGGCGCCTACGTGTGGGCTCCGGCCAAATTCTCAGAAACTAAATTTTTTTGTCCCTTTTGAAGATGCAGGGTATTATAATTATCCTACTTATTCAATAGATATCAATTATCAAAAAGTAGTACACACAATACATTAAATGCTAACAATAAAAATATGAATATTAAGGTTAATACAAGTAAAAAGACATAATATATAGTGCATATTATAGACTAATGAAAACTACCTTAGCGCGTAAGGCTAAAATGATAACAAATAAAAGTGTTCCCATGATCATGTAAGCAAATCATAACCATAATAACTTCATTGTCCCATAGATGATAAAACGGGATGATGTATTGCAAAAGATTATTGGTACTTGTAATCCATAACGGAGCCAAAGGTTGAAAAAGAAAATTCAAATATTGTCCAAGTAATTCAATTTCCAGATGGATCAATAGATTTAAATTTATACGATCCCAATATTCTAGTCAAGTTTGTTCAAGTAGAAGATTGTCATTTTTATACCTTCTTTCTCCATAACCAATAATGAAGATGAAATATCATAAGAAGATATAGATAAAAAAAACTCAAGGGGATAAATTTCTTTTATAAAAAATCCTAAACTAGAATATGATCTTAGGAATTCTAAACCCATAAAATCTACAATTCCCACGGCTATTAAAAATATTAAAGGAGTAAAAGACTCATTATGGATGATTAGATTTTATGAAAATTTCAACTAGATATTAAATATTAGGACAAACTATGGAACAATCAAAAGAATTCCAATAAAAAATGTTATATACAAATATATTTTTTATTAGAAAGAAACCTTTAGAGATCAATGGTTCAATGATATGAAAAGATTAAAATGTAACATAGAAATTTTTAGATGGTTTGGAAGCAGAGGAAAATTAGACGACCAAAATGAGTCGTTAAATATGTTTGTCAATAAAAGATATGCTACA
This sequence comes from Solanum habrochaites, assembly GCA_027704765.1. Classification (NCBI taxonomy): domain Eukaryota; kingdom Viridiplantae; phylum Streptophyta; class Magnoliopsida; order Solanales; family Solanaceae; genus Solanum; species Solanum habrochaites. The sequence goes on from JAKWJA010002491.1 coordinate 17,590,481, forward strand.
AACAATAAAGTAGTTGAGTCTACAATCCGCCATTAGAATAAATTACTTAACGAATAGAGGGTAGAGTAATTACTGCATCACCCTTTAAGATGGATATAATAGATAAAGAAAAGGTGATCCAACAAATAAGGATATAAATAATATACAACAATAAAATAATTGTACAAATCAACTGTTTTATGTGGTCTCTAATGAAATCATAAGAGTTGATAATAAATCAAATATTAAGGATAAACCAAGTTCTTTTTACAGGATAAAAATAAAAATTTAGAAAATCACCCAAAATTTAAATTACTTGAATTTTTTAAAGATAATTTCCTAACTATGAAAAAAAGCTTGAAATTCATAGTGAACTTATAGGAATAATTAATGAAAGTTAAAATCCAAGGCCATAAATATGTTTTCCGAAAATAATGACAATGATATTAATAAATTAGGTTCTAATTATTCCAAAAAAAATATTATTACAATAGACCTTTCTTTCTGGATATTCAGTACGAATAAAATAAATTTCTATCCCAAACTTCACATAGTTGAAGGGAAATTGCGGAATGAAATATTGATGAAATTTTGAAACATCAAATATGTAATAAATTACATGAAATTGTTATGATCATTATGTAATATAAAATAAAAGAATTACTTGATGAACAGGTTGCTACATTAATTATCACCGGATTTACTAACACATTAAAAAAATTGTGGGACAACTACCTCACTGAAGATAATAGGCAAAAGGTAATAAACACCACCACTATTAGTCCTATAACTAAAGCCAAGTGTAAAGGGAAAACTATATAAAATCAAATTTTCGAAGAATCAACTGGTAGCTGATACGCTCAAACTTACTTCTCAAATCAAAAGTTATTTACAGCGTCGTGTGGTCAAGTAAATAACCCAACTAGAACACACAAAACTGAGGGGTAAGGGATCGCTTACCCACGAGGAGAAATAGTCTAGACCTCAACTTCAACACTATTAATTACTATTGTTTGCGTGCAATGACTTCCTCTAGGAAAGTAAAAAACATAAAATAAGGGGAGGTTTTCTATCTCTAAATAATGTGAAAATAAATAACGACGTTTTGAAAGCGACACTTGACAGTTTTTTAATCGGTGTTTTAATCAATTAATCAAGAACTAGCCGTTACGGTGCTCCCCACAGATCATAAGTTGATTAACTCTAACTATAACAATTCTTTCTAGTATCTATGCATGCTAAGTGATAAAGTTAATGTATTTCTAAATCTTGGTCGGATTAGAAAAATCTCACTCCGACACCCTTCGCGTCCGGCTAGTGTGTTGCTATCGCTAATCTTATCCTTACCTCATATTAAGCATCCGTATTCGCCCCATATATTAGGACTAAGTTATTATATCGTACCAAATCAATACTAGCCTATTAGATAGTATACACTAATCTATGTTAATAATTATCTTCTATATCTACCTCTTGTTTGGCAAGGAGAATTAAGGCCGAGTTCTAACGACACAGCCGTTTAAAAAGCCACTTCGAAACGCAAATGAAGCAAGTATTAATAACATGCAAGACACAATCTAGAATTGTTATCTTCGTTGAGGTTTATCTCATTATTTAGCATATGGTTCACAACCTAGTTATGTGAGTTTAGTTACTCATGAGCACATAAACACAATATTAAAATTATTAAATAATACTCTGACGTCACTTCAATGAGAACGAGTAAAATCTGAAGTTGACTGATTAATCACCACAAATCACAAACAATCAATGATAATAAAAAAGTCTAACACTTAATACAAAGAGCTCCATAATATGATGGTCTAACTCATTGCGTGTCAACTTAAAATGCAGGTTTTTCGAAGTATTTTATAATAAAAAAACAAAAACATAATTTAACAATGGATTCTCAATGCTCGGAATCTGCCAAAACGCGACTGGGTCGACGGAGACTTTCTATTTTACAGTGCGACGAACCGCTCCGCTAGTCATGACGGACCGTCTAAGACTTCGTCGCTCCCATACTTGTGCCACTTTTTCTTGCCATCCTCTTCATTCCCATCCGCGGCAAAGCTAAACGGACAGTCATAAGAACACACGGTCTGTCGAGGCGTCTTCGTTCCCAAAATACTTCAACTCTTGAATCGCCGCGTAACTGGGAATAATTGACTCGATCTTCACGACGAACCTGCAGGAAATCTAGGACCGTCAGAGCCACGACAGGATATCACAAGCTTCGTACTCCCCACTAAGGTCAGACTATCCACATACTGCCATCATCAGCTTCTCTACACTACCACCTACGGCACCATCACAAGCACGCACGCGACAGTCATCAGCGACTCGTAGGTGACGTTACTCTTACGTATTATCTTCTCATCAAAATCTCAGCATTTGGCTTTGGACAGATTTCCAAGCCCAATAACAAAGCAGAAACTTGATATAAAAGATTAGCACAAAAAGGCTTTTGACGCCCCTAAAATAAGGAAAAAGATTATGCATACCGTCTGAAACAGGGTGTTTACTGTTGTATCATCAACATCCTTAACTTAAATTCATTGTTTGTCTCTTCATAGCGCGCACTATAGGACTCACTACACAATCTTTGTACAATAGATATCCATGTTTATCCTTCGCAATCATTTGGCTAATCACAATCCTGATTAAATCTCATCAATCTAGGGCATGGCTATCTACTAGTAGTCTTGAATTTTTGTCGGGATCAGAACATCGGACACAGCCTCACTTTAGAAACAAAATCCTCTTTTTCACACAATGATTTCAGTTTGAGTATAAGATACTTTTCAACACTCGCTCTCAGCAAAAAAGTGACACACACATTCATACCTATTTCCATTACAACTATGCACCTTATTTTTCCACTGCTTAGTTCGCTAACAACCCCTTTAGGAGCACGATAAGGACTTTTTTAAGCTTGTAACATAGGCTCACGGTCAGTCAAGGGTATATTTAGGTTATACTTTAGTGACTTTTTTGCCCTCCTTGGACGAATCGACTAAACTTCCATTCTTTCTATCATTATTATTCGACCCAGTTTCTCATAATTCTTTCACCCTGGCTCATTTTATACTCTTTTTCATTGTGCTGTGAGTGATCTCATTCTTTACCATTGTTTGTAATTCTTGTATATTTTTCTTCTTTCTTTACTTTCTATATTTTTTAAAACGAGCTACTTGCTTATGAGTCCACTTTACTTTTTGTTCTTTCTCTCTCTTGGTCTTTCAACCCCACTTTCCACAGCATCCTACCTAATAGCCACCCTCAACTCATGCTTTGCCATGAGTCAAGGTACACAGTATCTCAAAATTGGTAAGGGCCATAACGAAGGTTATTCATGCATTAGCCCATCCCTCAAACTTATGATTTTAGGCTTAATCTGAGGTGCACATGTCCAAATTGGACCAGAAGCGCCAACACTTTCGTTCCCCAAAAAAAAGATTCAGTTGAGGGGAAAAGAAAAGGTCTAATATTTAAGCTCAGATGATTTGCGATCAAAAGAAGAGCTAAATTTCATTTGCGTTTTCTTTTTATTAGGCTAGAAATCGGGCTATATGAATAAGGGCCTATGATCCTTTCCTATTGCTCTATTACGAGCTTACTTTTAGCAGGACTAACCAGGCAAGCTTCTAGCTCAGTACAATGGTGGATATTCAAATTTAGCTCACACTCACTTGAAAGGTCATCACATATACCAGGATCCATGTAGACCACTAGTTCGAATTTGGAAAGACTTTAGGTACTTAAGGGTGTGATGCACATGGGTAATTCTATTTCATGCTATAGAGACCCAACAATTATCAATAGTATGACCTAGTCATGTACAAAATTTTCCAGTTTATCAGGATAATCATTTAAGCCATCATGCTCAGAGTTAAACTATGCCCTACCTAAAAGAATATAAACATGCCCCGTTCAACAGAAAAAAAAACAAGTAATGCGCTTTATTGGAGAGAAAAAAAAAGAACACGAGGCCAAGAAAACCCCAAAAGAGGATAGTGAGTTGGCCTACTCAGACTTCAACCTAACACTCACTTTACATTTACCCAAACCCAACAAAAAGCATGCAATTAGTCCCAATGCATAAAAATACTCTAAAAATATTAGATGCACGTGGTGCAAAGAAACACTGCTGCGCACAAGCGCCTGTCGATCAGCAAGCTGGTGGGTTCGAGTATCCCCAGCAACCCACGTTCTCTTCAATACTGGACACCCTCGGTGGTGTATGTGTAGTTGCAGCAACAACGCACCATCATAGCTGCCACGGTGATACTACCAGTGCTGGGAGCTAGATTCTCCAGCCGCTAACTCTGACGCTCTCATCTGGTCGCGCCGCCTCGTCACAATGTGCGGCTCTCCTCGCAGCTCCAATCTCTCGCGCCTACTTCTTCCTTACGATCGCGCCTCATCCTGCTGCTCGACCCACTACACCTCTTGGCACTAGCTCGAGGGAGGAAGGTGGTGTTAGAATTTTCTGAAGCTAGGTAAACAGGGCTTGCGAGCACGGTTTCATCAGAAGGATCGAGCGAAGAGGGCCTCAGATTCCGGCACCCTTGCCTCTAGATGTTCGTGTCGATGTTCTGCACCGAAAACGAAACGTGTCGATCGTCGCAGCCTGAAGAGGTCGCACATCACGACGAGAGGGCTGGTCGCGACTAACCACTCTCAACTCAAAAGGCTGTCCAGACGCTGGTGAACCTTAGCAATCTTCCGCTCTGTAGTAAACTACTGCATTTCCTCTCTAAGACATGCTTCAGACTCAGTATATCGAATTAGCATCCACGGAACTGAATATGTGCCAGAAGAGGTGGCATTTTGCTGCCTCTAGTTTTTGAAGACCGACCTAGCAGCGGGACCAGTAGTAATGGTAGAGGGAATGCTGCGAGGAGGAGCTCGGGCTTTGTGCTACTACCAGGGACATAATTCGATCGGGAGGGCTGGTGTAGTTGTATTGTGGACGCCTGTGTAAGCTGGGCGGTCCTGGGACTCCTATCCGCAAGATCATTAGCCCACAAGTGGCTGGCAGCTAGTAGCCGACAGGAGGAGCCTCTGCCGTGAGCCAACTAATGCGCCTTCTCTGGATGATGGCCGACATCGCAAAGGGCCCTGCGGGGTCTCTTAAGCTCGATCGACGTCTCCATATGGGCCCCACACTGCGGACCTGCCATAAGGGCAAAAGATCATACACGGAAGGGGTAGGGAGTAGCTGACCTTGAATGCCCTTCTCGTGCCATGACTGCCCTGATCGAAAGCCATGCGAAGTCCACTCCCCCCCCCCCCACCCCCCCCGAAGCCGAGGTTATCATCGCCGCCATTCAACACTGCATCGATCCCACAGGTAACGATGTTATCAGCAGCCTGTGACTGGTGAAGGGCAGGATGTACAGAGTGACGCGACAAGAGCCACAGAACTTCTAGCACTACGCAACGTGACGTTGGCCTTCTTGATGGCCCCATCGGCTCAGTGGACCCAATCCGGCACCCTCTCCTCAACTGATAGGTTGCAGGCATACCACATCTTGAGTGTCTCTCTCAGTGCTGGCTCACGACAAGAACTTTCCATCGTTGACTATCCTTCCAGCGTAGATTAGTCTAGTCAAACTCGGCAAGTGATGCAGGGTCGAGTAGAAATCTAGACACTCTCGCCTTAGATATAGGAACGGAAGGATAGGCTGGCAGGGAAATGTCAACCGGCACCGCCCACGGACTCGAAATTACTCAATTGGGAGCCTAGTTTAGAGGGAGCAGCCCGCATGGCGATCTGTATGACGGAAGAGTCGTACGCTAGGATGCGTAGAAACTCTCAGACCATTTCCTTTTGATATCATGACAATGGACGTGTTGTCACTCGAAGCGTTCATGGTTGAAGAGGTTATTGGATCATCCGGGCATCGTGGGGAGAATCCCTGTAAGTACCCGCCGCTCCCAACGGTGACGTGTTCGAGTCATTACTCCTTTATCAGTCAGGAAACTTGCGTCGGAAGTAACTTGAAACTGGCCGTCGACACACCACACCGGTTTGGATGATCAGCAGCGCTCGTGCCACGGGTCGGGGTCCTGAGCTGGGATGCGCCGGATTGTAGAGTCTGAACTGTTTTTTTTTTTCAAAAAAAAAAGGGGGGGGGGCCCCCCCCCCCCTTCCCAAAAAAAAATTTTTTTTTTAGACGAGGCCGATGCTGTAGCGGTGGCGGTGCGCGGACCTCTGCAGAAGCTAGAAGCTTCCTAGACCAGGATATCCTAAGGAGCTAGTCTTTTGAATGGGACCCTACGGGCTGGTCCGTCGTGTGTACGACGGTCCGTATCGGGGCTGTTCTGAATGCAGTGATAGAAACTTGAGGTACCCTATGCATCCCCGATGGAAACCACAATGGTTTTGTAGTTTGTGGAACCTACATGTGTTATCCCAACAACCTAGGAAAACTAGAAATGCAAATCACCTATTGTCTAGGGTTTTGTCACACATGCAAATTCGAACATTTTGAGCCTCTAGATTTAGACATCTCATATAAAGAAACAATATACGACTAAGAAACTAAGATAATACTAACTAATAAACAAAACTGACAAGATAATATGAGTATAAATTGAGACACATACCGTATAAATGGAGAAAAATCAAATGGGACCAAGACTCAGTTGGCAAGGTAGATAGATACCCCTTACAGCAGCAAGCTCCGACTAGTAGATGATATTGTAAGGATTAAGGAGGATTGTGGGGGCCAATGATCAGGAGGGGGAGGAAATGTGGAGTGGAAGTTGAGAGATAGGGGCGATGAAGGAATATCGAATGAAATGGGGTGTGATGAATGAAATGAGGGGAGGGGTGGGGGTGTTTTTTAAACGGCTGATTTGGAAAAGGGTCCAGCCGGGCGGGGCGGTTATAATCATTAATCACGCGACGGTTCCCCGACGATGGGCCATCGCAGTTGTGACGCCCGTCGTGGGGTCGTCGTGTGTGCACCCTAATCTTCAAAAATAGTTTAGAAAAGCGTACCTGGACGACGGCTGAGAGGACGTCCGTCGCAAGGCGGAAACGGTCCGTCTATATATCCGTCCAGTGGCTTCTGCGGAGAGTAGATTTCTGTGGAATTTCCTGGTGCATGTGCCTGCAAGTCAAAAAACATAAGGAAAAATGCTACCTATGATTCTGTTATTAAAGATGTAAGTATGGGTTGAACTCCCAACAATCGCCTGATTTTTTAATGTCGCCGGCCCGACTGGGGGACACTTGATTACTCCGACTTCATCAAAGATGGGATGCCTCGGTCATTCATTCGCCAATTCAGCATGCCCGAAATAGATGTTATGCGCTGCCCTTACCTTGAACGCACACCCTCTTAGTTTCAAACTCAAATTCTCATGAGGGAATATGGGTAACCGTTGTATTTGTAGGACCAGTCATTGGAACTTGAGTTGCCCTGGGAAACCAAGCGAACATGGGCAACCCCCCTGTGGTGAATTGAATAAAAAGACCAAATCCCCGACCATTAAACTCTCGTTTTCAAATTTTGTGTCATGGTATTCTTCATATTTGCTTTGTATAGGGCTGGCTTCATATGCTTTCAGGCGAAATTCATCAGTTCATTCAAACCCATTTAACGTTTGCTCTGCAGCTTCGCCCTCCAATACATTTTAACTTATTCATAGCCCCAATGGTTATGCTCTAACCAACCGGAAGACTGACCAAGCTTCCCAATAAAAAACCAAAAAAAGTTGGTATGGGAGACCTACCTATGGGAGTCTTACTGATGTCCGTAGGCCCAAAGAGCATCATCAATAGTGGCCTCCTTGACCACATCTTGTTCTACTAGCGTTCAAGTTTTGGACAATATCTGTTTATATCCCGATTCGACACTTCAACTTGCCCCCATAGTAGAGGGTGGTAAGGAATGGCCCCAAATTATGGCGAACCCCGTATTTCTACCAATAAACCCTTGAACAGACGGTTGCAGAAAATGGGAGCCCCCATCCACTAATAATGGTCTTGGGGTGCAAAACGAGAGAGTTATATTCTTTTTTCAAAAATGCAGTGACACTTTCTTCATTGTTGCGAGGGCTAGGCTATCGACCCATTTGACAATAATTCAACTGCTTACTACGAATGTATTCATCCCATGAGAAACTCCAGGAAAAGGGACATCCAAAGTCATACCCCCAGACATTCAAATAACTCAATCACAAGAATCGGGTTTAGAGGAGAACTCTTGCTTTCTTGAAATACCGCCATCTCGTTCGGCATCTGTCACATCGTTAGCAAAAACCAGTGAGTATCTGTGATGAAGAGTTGTCCAATATAGCCAATTGTAATATTCTTATGAGCCGTCGGATACCACTGTGATGTCCACCAAGGGTGAGGAATGGCATGCCTCAACACACTCAACATCTCACATTCTGGCACAAAAACCGAATAAATCCCGTCAGCACAACTCCTATACAGGTATGGTCATCCCAAAAGAACTTTTCACATCGTAAATGAACTTGTTTCTTTGATTGAAAGGACAGTCTGGTGGACAAATCACTAGCCAGATAGTTCGCAAAATCGTTGAACCATGGGATCAAGTCTTGTGAAGCAGCCAATACATGTTCATCCGGGAAAAGTAGACTCATCAAGTCAGTCTTATCCCCTAACTCTCTCATAGCTTCATCCTTAGACGAGAACAAGTTGATCAGCAAATTAATTTTCAGTTTCTTGTTCATCCATCACTTCAAAGTAAAATTCTTGTAGAGTAATCCACCAACGAATCAGCCTAGTGTTGCATCTTCTTTTTCCATCAAATATCTCAATGCTGAGTGGTAAGTATGCACTATAACTATAGTACTAGCAAATAGGAGCAAAATTTCTCAAAAGCAAAAACTACTGCAAGGAGTTCTTGCTCAGTCACTGTGTAGTTCTTGTGAGCTTCATTTGGGAATTACTAGCATAGTAGATGGGTGAAGGATTTTGTTTTTCCTCAATCCTAGTACTCACCAAGAGCCAACCCACTCGCATCGCACATCACCTACAAATGACGGTGCGCAATCCGAAGAATTATGATGAGGCGCAGACACAATTTTCTGAGCTCAACCGAAGGCCTAAGAAGATTCATCAAATCAAAATTTGCAATCTTCTCCAGAAGTTTTGCACAAATGGTTGTGCAATCTTTAAAAAAGTCTTTGATAAATCTCCGGTAAGACCGGCATGCCCAAGAAAGCTTCCACACTTTCACAGAGATCGGTGGGGGAACGTCTCTCTATTATCGACTTTAGTCGATCAACCTCTATGCCCTAATCTGAAATGCGATGACCCAACACAATCCATATTTCACCATAAATGCACTTTCCCAGTTTAGTACTAATTACAGTATTCACACTCTAAGGACCTGATAAATTGGTCAAACACCGCTTCGAATGAATCCCAACACAGAAGAACAAATCATCCGTTAAGACTTCTATAGTATCCTTCCACCATGTGAGGAAAATATTGACATCATACATATCTGAAATGTTGGGGTGCTGCACAACCCAACGACTTCTATGAACGCAAAGGTCCCATATTGGGACAAGGAAAAGTTGTTTTATCTGATTTTATGGTGTGCAACAGAAATATGATTACACCGAAATCCATAAAGACAAAACCAAGTACCACCTTTTCCGGCAAAGTCTATCCAACATCTGACCATGAAAGGGCATAGGAAAATGGTCTTTCAGCCATGAGTTTTGTTTATGCATATCCATACACCCCCCTCCAACCAGTAACCGTCTCATTGAACAAGTCATTCTTTGTGGGGAACACGAGCATCCCCCATTTCTTAGGTACACAGTGAAACCGGGGGCATACCAAGCTAATATCGGCGATTGGATAGAGTAACTCCGGCATCCAACCACTATGATTTCCTTTTAAACCTCTTTGATAGGAGGAATTCAAGTGTTTGGTGCTCAATACTCGGGATTATGATCTGAATGAGTTCGGATTTTATGAGAGCAAATAACAGGAGGGATCCCCACTAATGTCCGCAATGATCCACCCCATAGCTTTTTTGAACCCTTTTAGTACCTTCACCAAAACTCTGAACCGTTTGTATGTTTAAGCAAAAGTCTGATGCAATGATTACCGGCAAGTGTCACCATTTCTAAGAATCATACCTAAGATGAGGGTGGGAGGGACTTCTAATTTCAAACTTGTGGAGCACTCCTCTATCGATGGGTTCGAGCGGTGGGGACTCACAATTTTTCATATCAAGCCAAATCTCTTCAGTTGAAACCGAACATCACCTAGGTCAAAATCCGCGACTACTGACTTCATAACCTTTCAATGCCAATCGCCTATCAAAGTTCTTATCACTGCGCTAAGCGTCCCACAACCTGACCGTTATCCATTTGTGTCTCAGATGTCCTCACCCATGTTGTAGGATATAGCAGAGCCGATTGGACTCACCACTCTGCCTCATGGACCTAAAATATTAAAAGGTAATTCCTATATTTCAAACCGAAATTTCATATTTGCCCCTTTTCCAGTCTTACAAGGCTCTTCCAGTAGCTAGGAATGTCCGTACAAGGATAATAGCACTCAAAAATCAAACCTCACCATCAGAATGATACATCACCGAAAAGACAAATGACCCACATTTTAATAGCAACATCATGCAGTATCCCTAATCGGCCGTTTTATGTTCAAATCAGCCATCAGTACCCGCTTGCAGTGGGGCTGTTGGTACCCTAAACCCAAACTTCTTGTAAATCGAGAGGGCAGAGATTTATGCTTGCCCCCAGATCACATAATGCTTTCGAAAAATTAATAGCCCGATTGTACAAGGAATAGTGAACGCCCACCCGGATCTTCTTTATTTTGGACCAGACATCTTGTAGAAATAAGCACTACAATGTTGCATTCTATCCCATCCAATCCTCAAAAGTAACCGTCTTTTCTCTGTGACCAGATCTTTTATAAACTTGCGCAAAACCGCGCATTGTTCTAAGGTTTTACCAAAGGGGACATTGATAGAAAGTCGCTTCTTCAACATTGTTATAAAACTCCGATATTTGCCATCCTCGGTCTTTCTTCAATAATCTTTGAGGAAATGGGGGGGTGGTGGCTAGGCATAGGAGTTACCTTTTATGGCCACTCCGTGTCTTTTGCACTGTTATCCTCCAAAATCAGCATCAACGCTATCGACACCCACTTCATCAGTAATATTTGTCACCTTATTAACATAGGTGGCATAGGTGGTCCAATGGTTTGCTTGCAACCGCGAGAGTAGTAATTTCCATTTTACAATGTCCATCATTTTCAGATTTGGACAGTTTGCTAGGAGAGTGACCAGATTGCGTTTGTGTTTTACAGTTGAAGATTACATTGGGCAATGTAACTCGAGTTTCTTAGAATATGCATGTGTATCAACTTCTTTTCCCAATACCCTTAAATCCATTCCTCAACTCTTTATTGTTTCATCACCTATCATCGAAACCTCCTCATCATTTTATGCAACATATCCTCAACTCGACGACATATTACCTCCACCCATCCCTTAGGAGTAACTTCCCGATTTGAGGAGGACATAGTGCCATTCTGTCATGTCTATACCATAGTTACCCCTATTGAAGTTGTTGTCGTGATTGAGATTCATCTGGACATAATAACTCTCACGATTGTAAGAGTTACATAGTTTCCGACCGTGGTTCCCTTGACCTTGGCGCCCCAATTCTCACCTATTAGAGCCTTGGGCACTTGGTCGAAACCCCCCATCTGTTCAATTACTGCCATAGGAATCCTCCTCATAATAACAATCATCGTTGGAGGTGGTGGTTTAGCCAAGTAGTTGACTGCATTAATCTTTTCTGCACCCCCAGTGACATGTTTAGTACCCAACCCACAGCTCAGTTCTCATTTGCAAGCCATTCGTCACGAATATCATCTGTTGCTGGGTTGTGAGTGGAGTGGGACTGAATGACGAAGGGGTTCTCCGTATCCGAACTTCCTAGTACTCCAGGCTTTGTTATTCGAGAGATTTTTCTAATTTTTTTAGCGAGTCAGCATAAGGGACATCTCATAAGATCCACATGTTATGAGTGTCCAAACAGCGCTTTGTTGTTGTCATCCATCCCGATTAGAACGGATTCTTTAGGAATCATCATTCTATACGGTGAGTGGAACACTTCAAGAATGGGAGGTGAATCTATCCCAAGAACTACTAAAGACTCTCATGGTAGTGCCACAAAGTATTAACTCGGCCTTTGGTTTAGTCTTGGGGACCGTGAGTGAGCGTGTAAGAAGAATCCCATTAGTTGATTCCAAGTAAAGATGGAGTTGTATAGGGAGCTCAGGTGAACCAATAGCAACCTCTCCGTCAGTGGAGAGAGGGAAACACTCTGAGACTATTACATCTAAATCCAAATCAGGCCTTGCCACACAACTGTTACACACTGCCCTTACCTTAGCTATAGTGGGCATGTGGATCCTCAAGAAGGTAGCTGAAAACAAAACCTCGGACAGTGAGCATTTCGCATTCAGGCTACTTAGTTACCAACAAAAGTGTGGACTGTGGGTTAGAGGGGGAAAGCAGTGGCCCCAAATCGAGTCTCCTATGTTTATATTACCTTCTGTAGTATGCTTGGGACCGTTGGTTGAATGGTGGAACAGGATTTTGTTGCCCGCCTCTGTTCATGTTCACCCGGAGCATCGGGTAACATCTGACCATAAATCAAACGGAACTGGGATGTTCTGGTTTGGATCATCTTCATTTATCCCAGTTTTCGATTCCATAGTGTGCAGTGTACGCTCTAAATCAAGATGTAGAGGAAACAAATGGTTCTCTTCCTCCTGTCTATTTGGCATTACAATGAGGGATGTTCTGAAAAAGAAATCAAAACAATTAAAACCAAAGGAAAATCAAGAAAAATCAACTACTAAACTAATTAGTAATAGTTCAAATTAATCTAAAAGCTATAATCCACGGCAGCGGTGCCAAAATTTGATATGCCTCAAACTTACTTCTCGACTAATAAGTCTAAAGCGGTCGTGTCAAGTTATAACCCCAACTCGTGATGGTTGGGATCGTTTCCCCGAGGAGGAAGGAAACTAGTCTAGACTCCAACTTCAACCTATATTACTATTGTTTGGTCAATGACCTCCTTCGAAAGTCAAACAACATAAAATGGGGGTTCTATCTCCTTAAATTAGTGGAAATAATAACGCGCGAATGCTTTTGAAAGAGACACTTGACAGTTTTTAATGTTGGGTTTTAATCAATTAATCAAAGAGTAACTAGGGTTTACTGATCCCCACAGTTCATAACTTGATTACTCTAACTATAACAATCTTTCCTAGTATCTTGCATTGCAAAAGTGGAAGTATGTAATTTCTAAATCCTTTGTCCGCATCTAGAAAATCTCCCTCCGCACCGTGGTCCGGCTACCTGTGTTGTATCCAAAACCCTATCCTTACCCTCCTTATGAAGCACGTCATTCGATAATTGCACTAAGTATTACTCCGTACCAAATCAATACTAGGCCATTAGATCGTTCACACTAAATCTATGTTAATAATTCTTTCCTCATATCTACTTCCTTTGTCCGGAAAGTAGCATGATTCAAGGCGAGTTCTAACGTTGGCCATCCGTTACAAAAAGACTTCTAAACGAAAGGAATTAGTAATAAATGCAAGACACTAATCTATACTTGTTATTTTAGTTAGGGTTTATCTCATTATTTGCTATGGTCCCACAACCATAGTTTGGAGTTTAGTTATCATAGCCTAAACAACAATATTCAAATAATTAAAAATAATTCATGTTACTTAATTCAATGAGGAAAGAGTAAAATCGGGAAAGTTTGCTGATAATCACCACAAATCACAACACTCAATCAAATGATATCAAAAGGTCTAACTTTTTTTTTTTTTCTTAAACAAAGAGTCTAATAATATGATGTCTAACTCCTGGTGTATAACCTTAAAACGAGGTTTTTCGGAAAGTATATATAAAAAACAAAAAACGTAATTAAAAACGGATCTAATAGCCTGGAAATCTGCCAAAACGCGGCTGGGGTTTGCGGACCACGCGACGGACCGTCGTAGTCATGAAGGACCGTCATGGACTACGTCGTCCCATACTTGTGCCACTTTCTTCTGCTGCTTCTTCATTCCCCTCGACGGCAAGTATGACGGACGTGATAGGAACAACGGTTCTTCGAGGGTCTTCGTTCCCAAAATCACTTCAACTCTTCGGAAATCTGGGTATGGATCAACTTCTATGATCCAACGACGAACTGCCAGGACCAGACCGTCACCAAGTTTCGTAATCCCACCTTGGTAAGACTTCCCAATCTTCCTTTAGCAAGCTTCTATAACTGAAACTACGGACCGTCACAAAGCACGATGGACGTCCATCAGACTCCGTAGTGTTCTCTTCTGCATTTCTTCTCTCAAAATCTCGCATTTGTCTTTGGAAGATTCCCTGCAAAACAAAGAGAAACTACATAACAAAATTAGCACAAAAAGGCTTTGGACGCATAAACTTAAGGAAAAGTATTATTAATGATAACCGTAAAACCAACGGTTTATATCGGTAGCTTATTTATAAACATAGTCTACAACACTTATAGCGTGAACCTCATTCTTTCAAGATAGAAAGTTTAAAATTTATTATATAATTTATATTGTCCTAAATTAGATGACTTTACGTTGTTCAAAGATATTTTCGTGGACAAAGTTATGATTCAAAAAGACTACAATCACAATTATTGAAAACAAAATTTTATTACCAGTTTATCAACACTATTTGGTGAGAAGGTTATGAAAAAAAATAAAAGATAAATTTGAAGAAAAAATTATTATAATCAACTAACCTATAATGACCCCATAAGTTTTATAAATATAAAGAATTAGAATTATGAACAAATATGAAACTTAATAATCAATTAAAGAAATATAGTAAAATATCACAAATTGAAATGAATTTTCTTGCAAGACTTTAGTTATGTTAAACTAGTCGCACCATCAAAATAGGCTTCTAAAGGAACTAAAAGGAGCCATGAGAATTACTAGAAATCAGAAAGACCCTGTCATTACAAAAAGAGTTCCAAAATATCTAACCATGTCCCTAATAAAAATAGATTCAAAACAAACAACACTTAAAGGTATTGGTGTTGTGGAAAAATACAACATCAAGCAAAAGATAGTCCGACCACTAATAAAATAAAAGATAAAATTAGTATGTTCGAATTAAAAGAAGAAGTCAACAATAAATTATATTCTATTCTAGAACATAATGAAAACAACTCTTCCGGTGATGAAAATCTTAGCAACGATGACTAACTAAATATAGCTATAGTCTGATAATAGTAAGTCATCAAACCTTTGCAAATGCGATAGTACAATTTGTACCTACAAAAATTACTCCATAAATGTTATCACTAGTTTTAATAAGAAAATATTATTTGATATGATAGATCATATTAAAGACCCTCATTTTAAGAAAAAAATGCTTAATTGCCTTAAGGGATTTAATTCTTGATAAACAATCTGATGATAACAAAACTATTAAACCCTTTGATATGAAAAGTGATTTATTTAAATTAATACAACCAATTAAATCTGAAACAACTTTAGAAAGCATTTATGCAGAATTGGTACAAATAAATTATATTAAGCAAAGACTCAAAACCCTCGAAATCGAAACAGGTGCTAATAAAATATTAAATTATCTACCACATAATCAAGAACAAGAAATATATAAATTCAAACCTGGAGAAAAATAAAAAGAAGTAGAGTCTCTTGAAGAACCACTATCTAAATTAGGAATTAATGCATTTACGGTCATAAGAACGCAAAAGTACGACATTCCTATAACATTAATTATACATAAAAAGTATTTCATTCATAAAATTTAATTATTTGGTACAGTCGCAAATCAAAATTGCATTATTGAGGATTAGTTCCATATAAGTATCTAGATAAAGGTACTATCCGATTTTTCTGCAATAGAGGAAATACTTCAAATAAATTATAAACTCCATGGGGCACACATGCAATGATTGAATTGGTTTCATGAATGATTTTATGGTAACCTAGGATATAAATGAAGAAATAAAATTAGGTATTCCATTCACCACTCAAATAAAGCATTGTATTGCCAATTAGATGAAATTCATACAAGTGTGCTAGGAAAGAAACTTATATTTCCCTTACGTAAGCAGTATGTCAAAAGATGAGAGTAATTTCATAAAATATAAAAATATTTTTAAAAATAATTAACTTTCACACTAAGAAAATTATACAATAAAAATTATTAAACCTTCTCCTCCTAGATTTTACTTAGCCTTCTTTGTTATAGCACTATGAATTACTCAATTTCCAAATAATTTAAACAATAACTGCAATGCAACTGAATATATTTTTTTATAAAAGTTATATATTTTTTAGATGAAAAATTTTATCATCCAATTTTTATTTTCAAATAAGGGGAGGAAACCTCCAAAAAAATTTAACAAAAGGTTTTTTAGGGAAATAATGAGACAGAGAATAAGACCTGGATGCCCCCATTACCGAAGTTCATACCAAAAGAAAAAATGAAAAGATCTTTTTATGCAGAAGAACAAACAAAATCATAAGATATATACATTCATTTCCTTCTACAAAAATATACTACCCCTTCAACATTAAAATAATATATAACTAGCTCAACCAACAACAACTTCATTATGTTTATCAAGAATATTCATCTTCCTCATCAATAAAAGTATTTTAATCCAAAAAAAAGACAATTACATGATAAAACTTGCAGAGATATACCCACAAGAAAATCTAGCTACCACTTTTCAAAATTAAAGGGAAAAATTACTCAAATAAAAAATAGTTTAAGTTAACAATGTCATTAGGTAATGCCAATTACTGCAATTGATAAACAATGTGGGAGCTTTTGAAATTTAGGACTCCCTAAAGACTTATTACACCAACCAAAATTATGTGGATCTGGAAGATGCCTTCAAGACTCGGAGGTATTATGATTTTATCTTAGCGGATATCGATACGGTAGAAATTAAGCATATATTTAGGAAAATAATCCAGATAGTATACAATATTAAAAGTACACAATCAAAACAATTTTGATCCCCTATAAATGGTTTGTAGATCATCTACATACCTGTATTTTCTTATCAAAAGCTCATCGACCCCAGTCACATAATTGGTATGATTATAAAGTAGCTTCGTATAATTTTATTTTTGTTAGAACAAACACCCACACTTGGTTTATAAAATATTCAAAAGAAATGAAAAAAGATTAATTCCCGATGGTTTTACGAATGGTGGACTCAGTTAGGAGGAAATAAAAGGGTATTATCAACTCAATATCAAACGCATTATGAAAAATTTCAGGTAGAGAGGAATATATCTACCTTATAAGAAAATATTAAATTGTGCATGTTTTTTACTGCTAAAAGGATCGCTTATTTATTATTTTGCGCTTCACCATTCATGAATTTAGTTAATCAAGTATTTAACTAAAACCGATAGAATAAAGGATAGCGCCAATGGTTCATTTCCTCGGAGGGATCTAAACCACACCAAAGAAAAATTAGATCGCTGAATAACTATTATTTTTATCTAGATAATCCAATAGGTTATTGACGTCCATTTTATCACGATAACTTAGATCATTAATCATGACCTTAAGTTTATGAATGCGTTTTTTTAACACCCCAGAAAATTTTTGAGCTAAGACTTGAACCATCCTTCGTAGTAAGTTTTTGCTAAGGAATTTGAAATTTCTTTAGTATTATGTTCAGGTCAATATATGTAGAACCTTAAGATCCAAGAGAAACTTAAGAGAAAATCACTCAAGTCATTCCTAAGTTTTGGTCAACTTCAAATGACCATAACTTTTAGTACAAAATTAGTTATGAGATCCATAAGATATTGAATTAAAGCCCTGAGAGTCCTCTTTCCAACGCCACCAAGCTTTCTCAATAGGAGCTTTGAGTAAAACGTTATGACGTATTTACTAATGATGGGTAAACCTGGCAGCAGCTCCGCAATGCAAGCCAACCGGACCTCACTGCTTGGTGGAAAATAATTCCCACTCCCAGCTCGTTTTATTTATTTCTTTAGGGGCATTTTAGTCTTAAAATCCGTAGAATATCATTTAAATTTCCCTAAACATATAAAAAATCAGTTTTCACAAATCAAACCCTCTCATTCACTCTAACGATTATACTCTCAACATAATCCAGAAAATTCTAAGGCTAGGGTTTATCGTTCAAGGTTTTCCTTCAAGTTCTTCAAGAAGATAATTCCTTTAGGTATGTAATCTTCCATAGTATTGGGTTTTTTCAACCACATGCCAATTCTGTTAATTTCAGCATTCAATTTGTTCTAGAAAGTTGAAGCTTTGATGCTTTTGTTATGTATTCATGAAATTGTTTCCGTTCTTTAATTGGGCTAAGATTGAGGAGTTCTTGAGGTAATTGTGTCAATTTATAGAGTTGTTAGAGTTAGATTCTTGTGTTCTTGTGTTGGGTATCTAATTCTAAAGAAATATTGAGAAAAAGAATCGAAGTTAGGCGAGTTGGGGTTAGAAAATGATGAAGAAATTTCATCGTTCGAAATTTGGAATCCTTACAGCTACTTCACAGATTTGGGAATTTAAGTTTCGCATCACGGGGCTGACACAAGGTGTTCTTTCTCAAAAGACATTTTTGATACAATATTTTAATAGTCTCTCTGCGTCGCCGACCCCCTCTCAAATATTAATTTTAGTCTTTTTTTATGTTTAGTTATCTAAAATCATCTTAAACATCGTGAGACCTTTACCATCATAAATCAAAACCTTGCATTCATAAATCATATTCAAGTAGAGTTGAGAGTCAAGTCTTGAAATTTCTTTATAACATTTTTCAGAAAATCCCTTTTAGGTCCTTTTTAGGAGTCTTCTACAAATTTTAATAACTTGTTTCAAGACTCGGGCAAGTAAGTATAGATGTGAGAATCATGTATTGATGAGACTACCTTTTCATCATGAGATATTTCATATTATGAACTATAACTCTTGAATTCATAATTCACATTCAAGAAACAGTTAACAGTAGAGTTTATGAAAGCCTTTGAGTCCAATTGTGAATCCTTTGAGATCAACTATCGATTTGAATAAGTTAGACGAAGTAAGTCTGAGAATAATAAGAGTAGTACACATGAGTTCCATATAGTTATGTAGACCATTGAGTCGAGTTGTTTCATGCCCATAATTTAACATGAACTTCATAAGTTGAGCCTCTTTCAGAGAAGTAGTATATTCAAGTTCTAAGTCTTGAGTATTGAGTTCCTAATCCCCTTTAATATTATATTTCTAATCATGGGATTACTGCATATTACCAATGAGGTCCTTTAGTTAAATTTTTCATGCCCATGATCCTGCATGAACTCTATAAGCGGAACAGTCTTGAGATGAGAAGTATCTTTGAGTCATTGAGTTGAGTAGTTCATGCTCATAATTCTACATGAACCCTCTAAGTTTAGCATTCTTTGAATAAGTAGTATCATTGAAGTCCTTGAGTTACAAGTATTGAGTTGTATTTACTGCTTATTGAAAACCTTGCATTGGGTCGGTCATGTGCATAATTTAGCATGCACCATATTTTGAGAAGTCTTTTACAAATGTTTTAACATTGTTTTAAAACTTAAACTTTGAAGTTAAGTAAAGATTAAGAGTAAAATTGAAGTTCTTTTATTCAAAGAAGTATATAGGGACTATGTATTTCCAAAGAAGTTTAAAAGAAATATTTTCACATTTAAACAAGAGCGGAAACTGAGATTTCCAAAGAACATTTGGATCAGGTTTCAGAAAAGAGTAATAGCTTTCTAAATGAAGCAATAAGGGAAACTGAGATTTACAAGATAGCCTTTGAGTTATGTTTTGAGCACTAATATCAAATTAAAAAAGAAGTATGTTTTATAAACATAAGAGAAAATAGAAAGTATTTTGGGAGTAGTATTGAGCACCGATATGAGAGAGTTCGATAACTCATAGCCCCCAAAAACCATGTAGCCACCATGGGTAGAAAAGGGTTATATTTTTAGATGATTCCTTTAGGGATTTTTAGCATACAATAGTGGGTCCATTAGGCAGTTCAGGTTCTATACTAATGGGAAGGTATAGAATATCCTGGTAGCGTGAGGCAAAACGTTGTATCATCATTATAGATATTAAGTGATGGTTGTCTATTAGAGAAACTTCCATAGATATTTTGAATTTTTATTTACACAGTTATTTCTATTTATAGATACATTTCAGAATTACGTTGTATCCTTGCATACACATAGAGTTGACATCATGTCTCTAAATAGCTTTTATTTATATTGCACTTGTTTTTAAACTGTTTTACATTGAAATGTGTTTAGTTAAGTATTCATGAGTTGAGCACCCAGATTTGAGTATATAAAGTCGAGTATCATATCTTTGAAGTTGAGTATCTAATCTCTAAGTTTAGTATCTATTCTTTGAGTTGAGTATCTTACCCTTGTATACTTCTGAGTTGAGTAAGTTTGAGTAGTTTTGAGTATTCTTGAGTGTTGTTAGTTGAGAAGAGTTAAGTATGTTTATTTTTATCAAGTTTCAAGCTTATATTAGTTATAAAATTCCACTTACATGCTCCGACATTCCATGTACTGATTCATTTGGCCTTCATCTTCTCATAATGTAGACACGGGTATTTAGGATCCTTAATATGAGCATTGTTAATACATCTGGGAGTTCTATTTAGCTACGGTGAGCCTCCTTTCCAGAGGAATTCATTTACTTTTCAGTTTATCAAGATGTCGTGGGTCTTGATTCAACTTCCATCTTATTATTTAGAGGCTTCATAGATAGTCAGTATAGTTTAAAAGTTTAGATTATTCATTCTTCTTATTAAATGTTTTAAAGAATTAAGTTTCCTATTTTATGGCGAGTTGAATATATTATTTTTATTCAATGTTGTCTATTCGGTATTGTTTAAATTTTCTTAAAGTCGAGTTTATATCATTTTATTCAGTTTTAAGATTTTGCATGCTTATGTTAGCTTTCCGCTTGTAGTGTGATAGCATGAGGGTTTGCATGGAAAGTAGCACGAATTCTAGAGTGTCGGTCACGTCCAGGATAAAGACTTGAGTCGTGGCAAACTTAGTATCAGAGCATAAAGTTCAAGTGTCCTAGAGAGCCTATGAAGCCGTGTCAAGTAGGATCCTATTTATGGTTGTGAGGTCTCCACTTATATAAATGAGGGTATACAGACATTTAAGAAAATTTTCCTTCTTTCATACTCTTAATCGTGCAACACAGCTATGCCATAAAGATTTATATGTACTCGTGTGCTCCTTAGTTTCATTATACTACCCTTCATACTAGAGGTGGCTGGAGAGTATCTTGGAAGAATCATTAGGAAGTCATGAGTCTCTAGGGGGCCTGAGAAAGCCCAAGTGTAAGTTAAGTGTTCAATTTCAGAGTAATGCACTCATATTCATATGAATAGTGCATTTGAGCTGAAAGTAAGTTGTACTACTTTCCTTGAGCCTTGTTTCAACTAAGATTCTTATGATGAGGTATGTTTAGAGCTTGGGTAATATTTTTGCCTTAAAAGGTAACAGGAGTTACGAGATCATGAGCACTAGTAGTGAAAGATCCTAGAGTTATAGGAAAGTATGTAGAGTTTTAGTACTCTGGGTGAGGGGGATAGTAATGAGGCAAGATTTGTTACTATATCCATGCACCTAGTAAGTTATTAATAAAGAGTTTTCCATTATGGGTAAACTAAGAAGTGATGGGTTGTCAATAGCTCAGGATAAGAGGTAGAGTAAGAGTTGCAAGTCAAGATGAGTTACAGTATAACTTAACTAGAAAAGGGGTTATGAGGACGTGTCATTGTGTAGGTAATGACCATGTGTATGTGTTGAATAGAAGATCAAGAGTATTCAAAAGGTTATAGATCTAAACTAGGCTTACTATTTTGAGGGAGAGACCATAATATTTAAGGTGTAATAGAACTAATCAGGCATTGATGTATAGTGAATGGGTGATAGTACTTACGTCAAGAATTCAAAGGTGACAGTAATTGTAAGTATGAAGACTAAGACTCAATAGTTGGCTATTGGTAATAAGGTCTTATTGGATGAGTGTTTCTACAAATGTGCATAGTAGTTGTGAGTAAGTGTAGTAGCTGAGCAATCAAGTTGATATTCGGGTTTAGTAATAAATTTTAAGCTTGAATTTGAGATATGTGTTATGATAAAAAGAATGGAAACATGAGGGTGATGATATTAGTTTTGAGGTTTGATCTGGATGACTTGACATAGATTACGTGAGGAATTCAGGTGATTAGCTTAAACATATATGAGTGGTACAAGGGAGAGACCCTAACGTTTAGACAAGGGCGGTGAAGTGTGTCTAAGGGACAAGAGCATTAAGAGGTGTGCCAAAAGGGTATGTAATCATAAGATGTTAAGAGAAACACCATAGAAAGAGGTCTTACTACTTTTAGAGAGTTTGGTAGACATTAGATAAACTTCTCATGTAATGACCCAAGAGTACCCCCCAAGTCGTTACCGGTGAATTCGACCTTTTGTAGGTCTTATACAACCCCTTAGACATTATTCATTGCATATATATGAAAAGTAGTGTCGAATTAAAACTTTTCACAACAATAGTCCAAATCTTTACTAAATATAAGAAAGAACTAAGTCTCGACATAGCTATCTTAGACACATATAATATCATAGGGTCGTAAAACTTACAGAAATTTGAAAAGTAACTATAGTCTATTACTAAGTCTGTTAAAAAAAAGGAAACTAAACATAAGTCATGTGCTCGAACATATGAGGACATACCAATCTTAAGAGAATGTTATTTCCCTAGCTTCAACTGCTAAGAGAATCCTCACTTGCCACCTACACTTGTTGAATTAGAGAACATATGGAATTAGCACATTGAATCCACCACTATGTATGGTGAAAATATAATAAAACCATGCTAAGACGGACATTTACTTTAAAACATACTTTTCATGCTCTTTTGATACAAACCTCATAAAACAAGTACAAAAACAAACTTCAAGTCTATACTCATATTTAATACATACTCAAGTAATCCAGCGTCCTTCCTTCTCAATGCCCGGGCATCTTAGATCAACCATAATCATTTAGATACAAATAAGCATTGAAACCTCCTACCAAGAGTTATTCTAAGACCCACTTAAGTAAGATATGAAGAGACCGCCCATACAACCCCTTCACACCAAACTAACTGATTCTCAAGACTTCCAAAAGAAATATTATTCCCTTCTCATCATTTACACTCCCCATCTAAGTTTACTCTGAGATTCACCTCATTAAAACATAAAAATACCGCCTATACACCCTCTTCAAGCCTACCTAAGCAATCCTAAAAGCTACCCTAGATAAAAATCTTTCTATTCAACACGCATTAAATTAAGTCAAAGTTATTCATGAAGACATTTAAGAGACAATTTAACAATTAGAGGACTTCACATATTCTCCCGGAAGACCTGGGGAACTTATCCTAGCACCTTGTAGGCCTACTCGTTCCATTTGTAGATAGCGTCTAATTCCACTACCTACATGTTGTACCTATACAATAGTATAGTGTACATCCCACATGATAATATTAGGCATTATTCGACATAGACCACATTAGTCTTGTATGGAATCTGGTGTCATAAGGACCCCACAGCGTGGAAGATATTCTACTTGCCAAAGGTAGAACTAAGACTCATCTTATATTGGTACATCGTTTGGGGATATCAACGACTTATTTGTACTCTAGTCTCATTCTCAAGTCGAGATACTCCACAATCATATCCTCTCGGTTGTTTTCCTTTATTTACATAGAGTAATTCATTCCCTAGGTGTACCAGAGAAGGTACCATTACTAAGTTCTACCAACTCATACTACTCTTTCCATGGATAGCTCATTCTTAACCTTCTTTTCATATTGAACGTTCCATATATGTCTTTCATAGAAGGGAACCTCCTTTAGGTCTACCAACCCTAGACTTCCTTCTTTCATTCGTTTATACGTGTACATGACAAGGGTGTCTAAGCCTACCAAGTCAAGAGATCACATATTCACATAATTTCATGTATCAAGTAGAAGGACCTAAGTCTACCAATCAAGAGACCACCATCATACCATCATTTAGAGGGATCATACTTTGACCTCACACAAGCACATATACCATATCAACCTTTATATTGTTCATCACATAATAATGCCGACAATGCCATGATAAAAACATATATAACACATAATCATCGCCATCATAAGTGTACCGTACCAATCAACAACAATTTAATATCAACTATACAGTGAACAAAGGAATAGGGTCAACTCACCACCTTCCTATACCTATCATCACCATTCCTTATCCTTACCAACCAATCCACACAAGAAGAGATTCTTACCAATGATAATACACACAAGATTAAGCCAAAACTCTATCAATATCAATGATCCAACAACACTAAATATAGATATAAACATTATAAGGCAAGATATAACAATTCAAACATATATCAATACATAATTCAATTGCCCAATACAATGTACACATGAATTCAATAAGACTAAGACATGATCAATTCACCCACTTTAAAGCAAAAATTAGAAATTCAAATAATACATGGGTTAATGGATTTTTTAATCTTAAAACCACCGATTAACAACAATTACTACATAAAACATTCATTTAAACCTTTTCATGCAAGAATCCATGCTTAGAATTCAAAATAGGATTTCTATGTTTTTGAATATTCTTGAAAAGCCTTTGAAATTGGATCCTTGAATGGAAGAAGAATCAATGATGAAATCACCATAACTTAACTGAATAAATCCAATGAAATTTATGGATAAATCAATGAAGAACTTTAATCCTAGCTTCAACCTTGCTTCAAGCTTTAATGTAGTCTAGAGAGAACTTTTTTTTTATCTGAGGTCTAAGTGTAGGGTTTACAGTCTTAAATAACTTAATAACACCAAAGACTCAAAATAAATGTATAGTACTTTATTAGGACCTTAAGTGTATTTCCCAACTTGCCCCCACCTTAGCCGAGACACCTGCAAAAAGTTACAGGTGTCAAATAATGGTTACATCTACTGGCCGTCGTTTGATCGACGGGGCGCCCTACTTGCCGTTGTTTAGGACAAGTACTTACTATTTTAGGGATAATATCCCACACCTAATTGTGTATCCATGCCCCTAATCAACGGGGCATCAATGGAGCCACTGGACATGGTTTGGTGGTCGTTGTAAGGGACTGTTTTGGCACCTTTCTTGCCAAGGTTTGGGTCCTCCTCAACGACCCTTAGGGTGGTACTTGAGGAGACTTACCTGGAAGTCTTGACCCCCATAATCTAGGTTTTATATTCCTCTCCTATAAATTTAGACCCCAAACAACACATAAAATATGCAAATGCACACTATAACACAGAACGACTAGTTTTCAAACAGCTTGGATGTTCTTTGGCGTTTGACTTCAAAACTCTATGAACTGACTTATAATTAAAATATTCATAATTTTAAGACACTATTAATTCATAACACAGATTATGGGCTCTAGTTTAACCTAATTAATTTTGGGGGTTGTAACAATCTCCAACACTTAGACAACATTAGTCCTCGAATGACACCAAAAACACTTTCAAGAGATAATGACTTAAGACTAGTTGCTCATAACAATAACACTTCATACAAAACACACATATATAGGATAGAAATCAACTCCACATAATCAAGAGACCCAAAAACACAATAAGATAGTAGGAACAACATCTACATCTCATCATGCAATAAGACTCTGCCTTCTTATTTTATATAGGATAAACAACCTTCTCCACCTATGATCATGCTCATCACATTATTATTAGCATATTATGACCATTTCTCATGAAACACAATTGTGAACCATTTTCAAAACATTTACTGTTAAGCATGCTTAGTAGTTCACCTACGCAACATTTAAGTAATTCATTATAGAGACACAACTTTATGAAATATAAAATAAATTAAGATCATTTTACCATATAAAAGTAACCTCATGAATGTATGCACAATGCAAGGAGATCAATGAAATTAATTTTCACTTAGACACCTAAACATATGCAACATGCTACTAAAAGTTCTAAGTCTCAAGCTTGACTAGAATAGAAGAGAAGAGACAAGATTCACCAAACCAACTATTCACCATACTTCCCCACTTAATATGAGCCCATGAAAACTCAAAAGAGAAAACTATAACTTATCGTAACTTCATTCAGATTCTTGTTAGCTTGGAGGTGATAGAAACGACCACGATTTGGAGGAATAGTAACCGTTCCTTCACTAGGATCTTTCTCGGACTTTCTCCCTCTAGCTGAAATAGTACAAAATCTCTCACCTTGTGATCATTCTTACCACCAACAAAGCACCCATTAGTTTCGGCTAGACACTTTCCAAAATGTTGGTTTCCACAATTTGAGCAAGTAGGTTTATCAATTTGAGAACCACCACTCCTATCATAGTTGGACTCAGGAGCATTAGGAACATATTGATTTGGAGCCCTCTTCTTAAACTTAAGTTGACCTTTCTCATCAGTTTTTCCCCTCTTAGAATCTCTACCTCTCCTCCCAAACATAGACTCCTCAATAGATTGAGCATACACCATAAGCCTGGATAAAGTCATTTCACCATGAAGCATTATTGTACGATACTCTTCCTTCAAAAGATTTGAATCACTGGTCAGGAACCTACTCATCTCCACTCTAGGGTTAGACACCAAAAATGGAGCATACTTCGACAATAGGTTAAAATTCAAGAAATACTCTTCAACACTCATATTACCGTTCCTAAGGTTTATGAACACCTCAACCTTAAATTCCCTCTTCTCAAGGGGAAAGTATCTTCCTAAATAGGCTTATTTAAACTCTTCTCATTCAATAGGACCCGATTCAACCGGCTTATTGTCTTTCCATTGAGTGTACCACACTTAAGCAACTTCTTTCAATAGTATGGATCCAACTCGGCTTTATCCCTAGAATTCCACTCCATAGCATGCACTATCTTATACACCTCATCCAAGAAGGATTAGGAATCATGTCCCACCTTAGAGCCAAGGAAGGTAGGGGGATGCATCCTGACAAGGTCCCTTAACATTGAGGTCATGGTAATTTGAAGAGCATTAATCTTAGGCTCCACCTCTCTATTTGTTTAAGCCGTGATGGCTCGGGCTAGGTTAAAAAGAGATCCTATAACTTCGTCATTAGCCATGTTCAGGGGAACCACCGGAACCTCATTCCCTTGACTAGATATATGGACTTGTTCACCTTGAGAAACTTGAACACCTTGTCAAACTTGTCCACCTTGGGGAGGAAATCCCTCATTCTCCATTTCATCATCAACTCTCCATGCGGGAGCCCTTCTTGTATTCATATCCTATAAACACAAGAGAATAGAATAGGAAAAGACATTTATAACCTCAACACTATGGCACGACACAAGAGCAATGAAGAAAGTGAAACTTCTATCGTCATATGGCCTCTCGTAACTCACGCGGATGAACAAGATTCAACAAGATGTGGATTTTATGAGACTTTGAATCCTAAAGACTACTTTATAACCTTATTCTCTGATATCCAGTTTGTAACGAATCAAGATCGCCCCCAAGTCATTACCGGTGTATTCGACCTCTCAGAGGTCTTATACAAGCCCTTAAAAATCATTTATTGCATATATATGAAAAGTAGAGTGGAATTGAAAATTATTACAATAATAGTCCGAATCTTTATAAAATATAAGAAAGAAATAAGTCTCATTATAGCCATCTTAGGCACATATAATATCTTAGCGTCACAGCCCTTACATAAATTTGAAGAGGATCTATAGTCTATTACAAAGTCTTTTAGAAAAGGAAACAAACCATAAGTCATGTCCTCTAACATATGAAGACATACCGAACTTGAGAGAATGTTATTTCCTAAGCTTCAACTTCTAAGAGAATTCGCACTTGCCACCGACACTTGTAAAAATAGAAAACATATGGAATCAGCACATTGAATGCACTAAGTATGGTGAACATGCAAGAAAACCATGCTAAAATGGACATACTTTAAAACATACTTTTCATAGTCAAGAACCAAGTTCAAGTCTATACTCATATATAAGACAAATTCAAGTAATCCATAAGATACAACTATAATCATTTAGAATACACATAAGCATTTAAACATCAAACCACGAGTTATCCTAAGACCTACCTAAGTAAGACATGAAGAGACCTCCCATACAACCCCTTCACACGCACCTAACTGATTCTCAAGACTTCCCAAAGTAATATTATTCCCTTTTTCATCATTTAGAATCCCCACCTAAGATTATTATAAGACTCACCTAAGTAATACATGAAGAGACTGCCCATACACCCTCTTCTAGCCTACTTAAGCAATCCTCAAAGATACCCTAGATAAGAACTTTTCTATTCAACATGCATTAACTGAAGTCAGCATTTTAGTCAACATTATTCATTAAGCCATTTTAGAGAAAATTTAACAATTAGATGACTTCACATGATTGTCTTGGAAGACCTAGGGAACTCATGCTAGAACCTTCAAGGCCTACTCGTGCTATGTGTAGATATTGTTTGATTCCACTACCTAAACATTGTAGGACTT
The DNA here is from genome assembly GCA_027704765.1 of Solanum habrochaites. Taxonomy (NCBI): domain Eukaryota; kingdom Viridiplantae; phylum Streptophyta; class Magnoliopsida; order Solanales; family Solanaceae; genus Solanum; species Solanum habrochaites. Next base: position 17,619,139 of record JAKWJA010002491.1, read on the forward strand.
ATCAAATACTAGAGTACATCCCACCTGATAATATTAGGCATTAACCAACATACACCATACTAGCTTGGTATGGAATCTGGTGTGATAAGGAACCCACACCGTGGAAGGTGTTCTACTTGCCAAAGGTAGAACTAAGACTCGTCTTATGTTGGCACATGGTTAAGGGATATCAAGGGATTCTTTGTACTCTAGTCTCATTATCAAGTACAGCTACTCTACAAGCATATCATCTGGGTGCTTTGCATTTATTTTTATAGAGTAATTCATTTCCTAGGTGTATTAGAGAAGGTACCATTACTAAGTACTACCAACCCATAATACTTTTTTCATGGATAGCTCATTCTTAACCTTCTTTTAATATTTCAAGGTTCCATATAAGTCTTTCATAGAAGGGAACCTCCTTTAGGTCTACCGATCCTAGACTTCATTCTTCCATTCATTAATACGCAAACATGACAAGGGTGTCTAAGCCTAACAAGTCAAGAGAACACATATTCACATGAATTTCATGTATCAAGTAGAGGGACCTAAGTCTACCAATCAAGACACAACAACATCATACCATCATTTAGAGATATCATACTCTCACTTCACACATGTACATATTCCATATCATCATTCACATTGTTAATCAATACAAGCTACAACATGATAATACCATAATTCACATAATAATGCTGACAAGACCATGTTCATAATATTTATAACACATAAGAATCGTCAATATAAGTGGATCATACAATTAAACAACAATTCAATATCAATTCTATTCTAACAAAGGAATTAGTTCAACTCAGATAATTCCCATAGCCATCATCACCATTCCTTATCCTTCCAATCAATCCACACAAAAAGTGATTCTTGCCACTGATAATATACACAATACTAAGCCAACAATCCATCCATATCAATGATCCAACAATAGTCAATATAGATATCAACATTATAAGGCAAGATATAACAATTCAAACATGGATCAATATATAATTAAATTGCACAATACAATATATACATGAATTCATAAGATTAAGTCATTATCAGTTCACCTACTTTTTAGCCAAAATTAGGAATACATGAGGTTTCATGGATTTTTTGATCTTAAAACCACCAAGTAACATTAATTACTTCATAAAACATTAATTTAAACCTTTTCATGCAAGAACCCATGCTTAGAATTCAAAATAGGATTTCTACATTTTCGAAAATCATTGAAAAGCGTTTGGAATTGGGTCCTTGAATGATAGAAGAATCAAGGATGAAATCATCCTACCTTAATTGAAGAAATACAATGAAATTTATTGTGAAATCAATGAAGAACTTCAAAGGTTCAAGCTCTAATGGAATCTAGAGAGACTTCCTTTAATCTTGGGGTTTTGTTTTTGAATAATGATGTCTAAGTCTAGGGTTTAGAGTCTTAACTAAATTAATATACCATAAATGACCCAAAATAACCGTCTAGTATTTTATTAGGACCTTAAGTGAATTTTCCAACTTGCCACCACCTTGGTCGAGACACATGTAGAAAGTTAGAGATGTCAAACGACGATTGCATCTATTGGTCGTTGTTTGATCGACGAGACATCCTAATGGGCATAGTTTTTTACAGATACAGAAAATTTGGGTTCTATCTCCCCCACCTAAATGTGGGTCCACGCCCCCAATCGAAGGGGCGTCGATGGAGCCACTGGACGTGGTTTGGTGGCCGTCCTTAGGTACTATTTTTGCAGCTTTCCGTCCAAGGTTTGGGTCTTCCTCAAGGACCCCTGGGGTGGTCCTTTAGTATTCGTACCAAAATATATAGATCCTAACAATGATAATATAGGTATTATATTCATTCCTAACAATTTATACCCCAACACACATAAAAATGCAAAGGCACACTAGCACACACAACAACTAGTTCCCAAATGTCTTAGATGTTCTTTGACGTTTCACTTTTAAACTCTATGAACTGACTTCTAATGCTAATATTCATCATTTATATCTTCTTAACTCATAAAACACATGATAGGCTTTAGTTTAAATTAATTCATTTTGGGGGTTGTAACATCTCCCAAGTGTTAGATTTAAAGAAGAGATAGACCATTTAAAGATGACGGAATATTTCCATAGATTCAAGTGTTAGATTAAGACCTGAGGAGGAGATGATAAGATAAGAAATAAATTCAAGTGTTAGAGAGTACGACAGTAATGAGATCCCTCAATTGGTGTCGAAGGAGTTGGTTAGTAGGATTCCATGGATATTTAGAGTATTAAGCTTGAATGTGGTTGTAATGGGTAATAGTCTTGGGATGATATTCCCTATAGAGAGGGATTGTATAGAATCCGAACTTAAGAATTTGAGTTAATCTTTAATACAGTAAGATCAGACCATTAGAATCAAACCTTAGTAAGAGTAACCCCATTATATACCTAGTTCAATTGTCATTCCAGGACGAATAATTCCAAGGGGGAGATAATGTAACACCCAGGAAAATGTTTGAGCTAAGACTTGAACCATCCTTCAAAGTGACTAAGTTTTTTCCAAAGAATTTAATATTTATTTAGTATTCAGATCACTAGATGTACAACTGTAAGTTCCAAGAGAAACCTAACAGAAAAGCACTCAAGTCATTCCTAAGTTTTCTTAACTTTTTGGTAAACTTCAAATAAGTACAACTTTTAGTAAAGAAAGAGGTAAGAAATCCATAAGATATTAAAGTAAATTCTTTGAGTTATCTTTCCAACGCCATCAAATTTTCTCAATTCCAAGCTCTAAGTAAAAAGTAATGACTCATTTACAAACGTCACGCAAACCTGGCAGCAGCTCCGTGATGCGGAGCTTATATGGACTTCTTCCTGGTGAAAAATAATTTCGACTCCCAGATCATTTTATTTATTTATTTAGGAGTATTTTAGTCCTAAAATCCCTTAGGAGATCATCTGTGTAAAGACCTTGTTCAGTCGGTGTGAGCAACAGATGTTTATTTCTGAAAAAAATGGCTGGGACGAGATGTAACGACGGACGTCATAGTCCGACGGCCCGTTCGAGGAGGGGGGGTGTCGTCCCATGACCACTTAGACTTTTGAATGGGGTACTGGAAAATAGACTCCTGTAAATTGTGACAGGACCTGCAGGCTTGCCGTCACATCCAGACGAACCGTCGTGAAGTTTTCGTTGCAAAAAACTCAAAAATTTGAGAAGATTGGTACAAAGAAACGAGTGTCTGACCGTCATGGAGAGGAAAGGAACAGGACGGACCGTCACGTGTGAGGGCCGTCACAGAGGCTAGTGGTTCGGGGATCTGCGACGACCTGATGTGACGAAACCGTAGCAGGCACGGACGGCCCGTCACAGGTTTTGCGCCAAGTCCCAGGCAAAATAGGCTTCCTCTAAACGTTTTAGGGTCGTTTTGGACATTCTTTCCTTACTTATAAAGATAGGTGGTTAATATTAATAGGTCTAATTACTTGGGGGGTTTAAAAGAGTAACCGTAAGTTAATTAGTGGGTTTTATTGTCATCCTTTACACTAATTATACTTTGAATTATGGGTTAAAAAGAAGGAGGGTTTGATAAAACAAAACAAAAGAAAGAAGAACAGAAAGAGGAGGAGAAACGAACGAGTAGAGAGGAGGAAACGAAGAGATAGCAAGGATTTGAGAAGATAGATTGTTGATTCAATCTTCGGTGGAGGTAGGTGATGGTTTATGTTACGATATTCGTTAGTGAAATCTAATAGTGAATATTATGTGTTGATAGTATTGTAAACCCTGCTATTGTGCTTAAGTTGTTGCTTGCAGATTATGATATAAAATTGTGATGCAAATTAACAAAAGCATGAGAAGCTATTGAATCCCAATCTTGAAAGAACCCTAATTCACTTGATATATATATAATGAGAATGATTGATGCCTTCGTATGAAAGAAGCTTGATAACTTATATAATGAAGAATAGATGATGCTTAGTGTAAAAAAAGGCTTGAGAATAGGGGATCGGGTGCCACTTCATGGACCAGGAATAGAATGATATGGGATCGGGGTGGCCCGTTCCGGTACCAGGATAGAGATGAATATGAGGATCGAGGGTCACGTCCGACACCAGGATGAAGATGGATCGGGATGAAACGTTCCGATACAAGGATTAGAATGAGGAGGATAGAAGGTAAAGTTAAGACAACAGGATAGAAAATGGATCGGGTGGGGTGACCACGTTCCGGTACAGGATAGAATGAGGACGGAGTGCCATTTCCGGTCGGTTTTACCAGGATAGAAATAGAGGATCGGAGTGTCACGTACCGACACAAAGGAAGAAAGATAATAGAATCTTGAAAGGATAATGAATATACTCAATCTAATGAACTTACTTCCCAAATGAGTAAGTTTGGTATGAGGCTGAGTCCTCACGTGTGAACTAGGTTGTAAGTATTGATGAATTCATGTTTGTTATTGCTACATGTTGAGTTCGTGTAGTTGTTGGATTACATTATTATTGATATATACTGTCCCTTTTTGAGTTGGCCGATGATATTACTCAGTACGTGGGTTGTACTGACCCCATACTTCATGGTTTTCTTTTGTTTTTGTGTAATCCGCAAACGTTCCGTCAACTCAACTCAACAGTAGTTAGATCTTAGCCAGTCTTCACTTCATCGGAAACTTTCAGGGGAGCTAATGAGTCTAGCTTGGACTGGGCTTCTTCTTCAAGTTTTGATGCCTGAACTTCCGGATGGACAGCTTTTTAGTTTTTTTGTTCTTAGACATTCTAGTTAAGTAAGTGAGATAGATGTTCTTGTGGTGTGATTGATGATTCCAAGATTTTGGGGACAATAATAATAGTATTTGAAGTTTTTATTAATGAGTTTAAGGTATTTCCGCAGTTTTTTGTGATAATCCTTGAAAAATGTTAAGGTTTAGTGAGTTGTTCCTCACAAGGAGGTAATGTGGGTGCCAGTCGCGTCCCTTTGATTTGGGTCGTGACATCATCTAAATTTCTCTACACAAGTAGAATCAGTTTTCACAATTCAAACCCTCTCATTCACTCCAAATATTCTACGCTCAAGAAAATCAAGAAATGCTAAGGCTAGGATTCATCTTTCAAGGTTTTCCTTCAAGTTATTCAAGAATATTATTACTTTAGGTATGTAAGCTTCCATAATATTGGTTTTTTTACCCAAACACCAATCATTTCAGCGTTAAATGTGTTCTCGGAAGTTGAAGCTTTGATGTTCTTGTTATGTATTCATGAAATTGTATTTGTTCTTGAATTGGGCTGAGATTTAGGAGTTGTTTATGTAATTATGCCAATTTATATAGTTTTTGAGTTAGATTATTGTGTTCTTGTGTTGGGTATCTAAATCTAAAGAGAAACTGAGAAAAAGAATTGAAGTTAGGCGAGTCGAGGTTAAAAAACGAAGAAGAAATTTCATTGGTCAAAATAAGGAATCCCCTACATGTCGCGAACCCACTCTCAAATATTGATTTTCACTATTTTCTCATGTTTAACTATCTAAAATCATTCTTAAACATCAAAAGATTTTTCCCTTCACAAATCACAACCTTGAATTCATAAATCACATTAAAGGTGGAGTCGAGAGTCAAGTCTTGAGAGTTCTTTTAAACAATTATCATAAAATCCCTTTTCATTCTTTTTGAGGAGTCTTCTAAAAATTCAACCAACTTGTTTCAAAACTCGAGCAAGTGAGTATGAGAGTGAGAATAATATATTGATGAGTCTACCTTGTAATCATGAGATCTTTCATATTATGAACTATAACTCTTTAATTTATAATTTACATTCATAAGAGAGTTAAAAGTAGAGTTGAAGAAAGCCTTTGAGTCCAATTGTGAATCCGTTGAGATCAACTATCGATTTGAATAAGTTTAGAGGAAGTAAGTCAGAGAATAAGAAGAACCGTATACATGAGTTTCATATAGTTATGTAGACCATCGAGTCGAGTTGTTTTATGCCCATAACTTCACATGAACTTCGTAAGTTGAGCATCTTTCAAAGAAGTAGTATCTTCAAGTTCTAAGTCTTGAGTATTGAGTTCCTATTCCCCTTTCAGATTATACTTCTTAACATGGGATTATTGCATCTTACCATGAGGTCCTTGAGTTAAATTGTTCATTCTCATAATCCTCCATGAACCCTATAAGTCAAGCAGTCTTGAGATGAGAAGTATCTTTGAGTCTTTAAGTTGAGTAGTTCATGCTCATAATTGTGCATGAACCCTCTAAGTTTAGCATTCTTTAAATGAGCAGTACCATTAAATTCCTTGAGTTCCAAGTATTGAGTTCTATCTATATAGGTTATTGAAAATCTTGCATTGAGTTGTTCTTGTGCATAATTCGGGAGGAATCATATTTTAAGAAATCTCTTACAAATATTTTAACTTTGTTATAAAACTTGAGCTTTGAAGTTGAGTAAAGAATAAGAGTAAAGTTGAAGTTCTTTTCTTCAAAGAAGTATATAGGTACTATATATTCCCAAATAGGTTTAAAAGAAATGTTTTCACATTAAAGACGAGCGGAAATTGAGATTTTCAAAGAACCTTGGGGCTAGTTTTTAGAAAAGAGTAAGAGTTTTCTAAATGGCAATCAGGTAAATTGAGATTTCCAAGATAGTCTTTGAGCTATGTGTTGAGCACTAATCTCAAATTACATAAGAAGTATGTTTTTAAAATATAATAGTTGATATAAAGTATTTTGGGAGTAGTATTGAGCACCGATATGAGGGAGAGTTCAGATAACTCACAGCCTCCATAAACCATGTAGCCACCATGGGTACAAAAGGGTCATAATAATTCATTTACTGCTTTTAAGCATAGACTAGTGGATCCATTAGGCAATTCAGGTTCTATACTAATGGCAAGGTATAGGACGGCCCTGGCAGCGCGAGGAAAAATGTTGTATCATCACTATAGCTCTTAAGTGATGGTTGTCGTTTAGAGAAACTCAGAAAAAAGTTATTATATTTTCATTTACAAAGATATTTGTATTTCTACATGAATTTCGGAGTTACGTTGTATCCTTGCATGCACACAAAGTTTACATCTTGTTTCTAAAAATCTTTTCTTTACATTGCACTTGATTTTAAATTGTTTTATATTGAAATGAGTTCAATTATGTATTCATGAGTTGAGCACCTAGAGTTGAGTATTTCAAGTCGAGTAGTATATCTTTTAAGTTGAGTATCTAATCTTTCAGTTGAGGATCTAATATCTGAGTTGAGTATCTTATCCTTGAGTTCTTTTTAGTTAAGTAAGTTTGAATAGTTTTGAGTCTCCTAGAGTTGAGTAAGTTGACAAGAGGTAAGTATGTTTCTTTTTATAAAGTTTCAATCTTATGTTATATTTTAAAAT